>JAWDJD010000010.1:27842500-29042500 GCA_035047305.1 Bradypodion pumilum
TCAATTTGCAGGTATTCTTTCTGTCTCGTTTTATCTTGTGGTTTTCCCTTCTAAACAACTTCAATTAGCAAACTCCCATGAATGTTTCCTGCAGACTATTCTCCTTAAGATCCTGCCCTTTCCAAGGAAGTACACACGTAAACCTGTCTACAAGGAGGCTGACACATAACGTCCCCTTGACAACAGAAAGGCCCTTCCAGCAATTACAAAAATAGGCTATTTGGGAGAAATTGTCTTCAGATTCTTAGCTTGAAGGCCAAGCATATGCATTAAACCTCGGCTTTCTGAATATTCTCCATCAACAGACTGTCTCTCTCTGTAAAGAGAAGATAGAAAGGCTAGACTCTGAATTTAGACTCAGGGCATCTCAACTCCACAGTTTATTTCATCTAAACTGGCACCATGTTGACTCGTGTTGCTTGGAGCACATTCGTGTCTGGTCATCTGCTCGTTCCCTGCTTCCAATAGGGAACTGCAAAATTTTCTGATTATTTCTGTCATTATTTCTATTTCGTTGGGGGGTGGAGGTGGGGTGGGGGTAAGAGAAGTATTACTGCTTTGGTGTATACTAAGCTGCTTTTTATAGAGAATCAGATCCTGAGACTATTTCAGTAGTATTTATAACCCACTTCTCTAATGGAGTCCCTTTTCAAATATTGTAGCCTATGAGACATAAGTCCTTGAGCAATGGTTACACTAGTATGTCTCTTCTTCGTTCGTGTCCTGATTAAATCCTGGACTACCAAAATGAAGCCACTTTCTTGGCTTAGTCGTTGACCAAACTTAAGTATTCATCGGCGCATGTTTCTGGCAGTAATCCGCAGACCAGTAAATTAGCCGGATTCTGTATCTTTCCACATTTACACAGTATGTTGTTGTCTTTCAGCAGCCCCCACATGAGCATGTTGATATTACATTTAGGCACTCTGACCCTCAGCCTATTCAGGGTCCTCCAAGTGACACAGAGGAGGATCAGTTCTTCAGCTATACACTCCTTTTATTTGACCTGGTGTTAGAAAGATTAGCCGTCAAGGTTGCCACCGAGGGTATGCCTGTTTGTATTCACTGTCTTCATGGAGGCTCTTTCCGTGTACCCCACACTAGTAAGTGACTGTGATTGGGGAAAGCAGACTTCTACTTCCTAACAGTAGCTATCCAGGAATTCATAGTAGATTCCTTTGCAGCTCAACTTTCAAGTCCCAGGTATCAAAGCATATGAAGCTGTGTGACTATGCTTGTTTAAGATGAATGGGCTAATGGAAGGTAAGAATAGATCTGTCAGAGTTTGCCAATAAAGCAACAACTGCAGCAAACATATTCATAATATGATATGCATGAAGTCAATAAAATTAATTCTAAATAATCCCTTGTAGCCCTCAAACCCCCCCCCCCCCCCCAAAAAAAAAAGCTCCATTCCTTAATGGCAGAAATGCAAATACTTTGAACACTTCAGTGTGTTTTACTAAAGGAATTGGCATATTTAAAGAATGCTGAAAAATAAGAAAAATAATATATATTCTTAAGTGTGTGTGTTATGTGCTGTCAGGTCAGAACCAATGTAAAGTGACACTAACAGAGCTTATTAAACACATTGCTATTATCGTGATTTTCTTTGGGAGTGTTTTTCTCTGTTATGTGCTGTCAGGTCAGAACCAATGTAAAGTGACCCTAACAGAGCTTTCAAGGTAAGTGAGATATTTAAAAAGTGATTCTACCATTTCCAACACACATACCCCAGTGAGTTTCCATGGCACAGTCAAGAAATTGAACCCAAGTCTTCTGAGTCCTAGTCTATTACTCTATCAAACTGGATATCTTGAATTCTTAGGCAGGCCACATAAAAGTGAAGGCCACATAAAAGTGAAGGCCCAAGTATTCCAGCTGAAGAACAATATGTTTGAATTTTTTTCAAGTGTTGTGTGACGCATTGAACTGGAGGGAAAGCAAAAGTATTATGGGATTTTTAGTATAATATATTACAAGAATATTTGACACACTATGTAATCAAGTACTCCATTTTCTACAATGCTTAAATCACAATAAAAGGATTAGAACTCAATAATTTCAGGTCACTTCTCATGTGCTAATAACTGTATTTGACCTTAGAGTGCAAATGTAACATACTGTATATATTTTCAAAGCATCTCATGATTTTCTGCTATTGTATTGCATATAAATGAAAAAAATCAACATTTAGTAAACATATATGTTTCTAATTACACATTAAAGGTAAATCTTTACAACAGCCTCTATAAGACAGAAAATATGTTTACCGACATATTGTCTGGATTGCTGTGGTCCATGAGGTTGCAAAGGGTCAGACTCGACTGTGCAGCTGAACAACAAATTTTTACAAATTTTTAAAACATATGATGCTATTTGTGATAAGATATGTTTGACATTCTTCAGAATTACTGTGTGAAACACAAGCAATAATATCTTATATGCCCATTGCTCTTTTCACCATAGTAACTAGAAGAAGGATGAAGGAACTCACTGGACAAGGAACAACATTAAAGGAAGAAATAGCTGAGGAACTCAAACCCCCCCCCCTATGTAACTTGGAGGACTCTGAATAGGTTAAGGGTTAGAGTCCCTAAATGTAAGACCAAAATGCTCAAGTGGGGGCTACTGGTGGACAACAACTCACAGTGTGAATGTGGAGAGATACAGACTCTGGCTCATTTGCTGGTTTGCCGATTACTGCCAGAAACATGCACTGATGAGGACTTAAGTTGATGACAAAGTGAATAAAGTGGCTTCATTTTGGCTGTTCAGGCTTTAATCAGGACACAAAATAAGAAGACCACAGTAACTCAAAACATCTTGCATCTTAGTAAGAAAAACTAGCTTTAAGAATATGTTATCATAAGAAATGTATTCTATAGTTCAGCATTATTAATGGCTTTGTAGAACCAACAGAAAAGTCAAACTAAGCAAAACATAAAGAAGTGTGAACCACCAGCATGTGGGCCTAAACTGGCCCATGCATATCATTAATCTGGTCCACAGTGGCCACCTAGGCACCTCTAGGACTGCCCCAGCCGCCACATGCTGAAAGTCATGATATATCACTTACCGCAGTGACAGCAGCGCGGCATTTCTTCAGGGTTTTTGGACAGGCTCCGTCACTTCCCAGGGTGACAGGAGCCTTTGCGGAACACAATTGCTCCATTCCATTTTTTGCAGCTCCCCCACTCTGTCTCTGCAGCTAATCCCTGGCACTTGAAAACTTCCACTGGCATTGACGTCAGCACATGGTTTCCCAGATCTTGAATACTTCCTGCTTCAGTGCCAGGAAACCAGGTGCTGACATCAGCACCATGCACAAATGGAAGTCTCCAAGTGCCGGGGATCAACTGCTGGGACCAAGTGAGGAAGCAGCAGAAAAATTTCAAAATGGACCAGTTGGGCTCCGCAAAGGTTCCTGCTGCCCCGGGAAGCAGCGGAGCCTGTCCAAAAGCCCTGAAGAAACACCCGATTGCCACAGCCACTGCTACCGTGTCCATCAATGATGACAGAAATGTAAGTCTAGGGAGCAAACATGCCTCCGGCCCGTAGCGGGAAGTATCGGGGCGGGTCTGGCCCCTGGCAGTAAAACGCTATGAGTGCCTGGTGTAGAGGATAGAATGATAGACCAGGACTCAAGATGCCTGACTTTGAATCCCTGCTCAGTCATGAAAATCCATTACAGGGGAAGAACTGGTAAAGTCACTCCTTCATTATTTTACTTAGTGTATTTTTCAGACCATAAGATGCACCCAGTTTTTAGAGCACTCACCCGCAGACCCTTCTAGAATGGAAATGACCAAGCACTTGGCCCATTGCCTTCCAGGAGGGGCTACGGGTGTGTCTGCACTCACCCACAGACCCTCCTGTAACAGAACGGGTCACACGCTTCGCCGGTTCCCTTCCAGAAGGGGCTGCAGGTGTGTCTGCACTCACCAGCAGCCCCTCCCAGAAGGGAATGGGCCACACGCTTGGACAGCATTCAGACTATAAGACGCACCCTCATCCCCCCCCACTTTTGTGGGGAAATAGTGCATCTATTATCTATAGTGATAAAGAGATAAAGTTCCTAGATATGCTAAATGATAGTTCCCTGGGACAGATGGTTGAAGACCCAACTAGAGGTACATGAATCTTTGACATGCAAGATGTTAATGTGACTGATCCAATAGGGAACAGTGACCACAACTCAATTATGTTTAACTTGATCAAATCAAATTTCTTTGTTACGGCCTATGGCCAGATACAGTAAATATGAATTCAAACAAATAAAACCAACTAGTGTTTTAGAGCAACATCGCAGGTGTATCCATTTCCAGCACGTTCAAATAAATATTCAATGAAGTAGTTACAAATAATTCCGGAATTAAAACTATTGTCGTTAACCCAAAACTTTAGAATTATAAAATCACCCGGAAATAAGGTTAGGTTGTCTCAGTCTAAGATCAACAGTCAATAAGTAGACAAGCAGATATTGAGCTTATTCCAGCACTTTTATGGTATCATACTCCATGCCAAGAGGTTACTAGCTTCTGTATTTTGGAGTACATATAGGCAATTTTTAAATTAATGGTCAGCTGTAACTTAGGACTTTATAACCTTGCTTGAACTGTAAATACCCCAGTTTCTAACCTCACTGCTGCATTGGAAATGCATGTTGGAATCTGAAGGATTGATCTCAGAAATTTTGCTTGAACAACCTCTAAGTTATTAATACCTGAGCCCACACTAAAAGAGGGCCCATAAAGCATCTGCTGATCTCCTAGCCAAAATATGTAATCTTTCCTTCAAATCAGGCTTTGTGCCTGATAACTGGAAGGTAGCGAATGTATCACCAATTTTCAAAAAAAGGATCAAGGGGTGATCCAGGAAATTATCAACCGGTCAGTTTGACATGTGTCCCAGGTAACGTGATGGAAACCATCCTAAAAGGTAGAATTAATAGGCACATAGAAGAGAAGGTGCTGCTAAAAGACAGCCAACATGGCTTTTGCAAGGGCAAATCATGTCTCACTAATCTGTTGGAATTTTTTGAGAGTGTCAACAAGCATGTGGATAAGGGGGATCCAGTTGATATTGTTTATCTGGACTTCCAGAAGGCTTTTGACAAGGTCCCACACCAAAGGCTCTTGAATAAACTTACCAAACCTGGAATAAAGGGACAGGTCTTGTCCTGGATCAGCAACTGGCTAAGGGACAGGAAACAAAGGGCAGCACTAAATGGACACTTCTCCAAGTGGAGGGAAGTAAAGAGTGGGGTCCCCCAAGGTTCAGTACTGGGGGCCCTGCTTTTCAACCTCTTCATAAATTATCTAGAAGTAGGAGTAAATAGCAAGGTAGCCAAATTTGCTGACGACACTAAATTATACAGGGTAGTGAAAACTGTGAGAGATTGTGAGGAGCTCTAGAGGGATCTCTTGACACTGGGGGAGTGGGCAAAACAGTGGCAAATGAGCTTCAACACTAGTAAGTGCAGAGTGATGCACATTGGGGCAAAAAACCCAATCACATTTACAAACTGATGGGGTCTGAACTCTGCAAAAAACCAGGAAAGAGACCTTGGTGTCCTGGTGGACAGCTCAATGAAGGTGTCAGCCCAGGGTGCCTCAGCAGTGAAAAAAGCAAACTTGATGCTAGGGATCATTAGGAAGGATATAGAAAATAAGTCAGCAAGTGTCATTTTTGCCTCTTTGTAAATCTATGGTGAGGCCCCATCTGGAATACTGTGTACAGTTCTGGTCACCATACCTCCAGAAGGATATTATGGAGCTGGAAAAAGTGCAGAGGAGGGCAACCAGAATGATTAGGGGACTGGAACACCTTCCTTACCATCTGAGGCTGCAACAGTTGGGCCTTTTCACTCTTGAATGACGGCATCTAAGAGATGACCTGATTGAAGTTTATAAAATCATGCACGGTGTGGACAAAGTAGATAAGGAAAAACTGTTTTCCCTATCGCACAACACTAGAACTAGGGGACACTCGATGAAACTTTTGCTTACTAGTTCTGAAACAAATAAGAGAAAGTACTTTTTCACCCAGAGGATTACTGGTCTATGGAACTCCCTGCCAGAAGAAGTGGTGACAGCTGTCAGTCTTGACAGCTTTAAGAAAGGATTAGACAAGTTCATGGAGGACAATGGCTATAATTATGGATACCTATGGACAACCTCCAGTTTGGAGAGACAGGGAGGATATCTCTCAATGCCATTTCCAGGAAATCCTAAGCAGGTGAAGGCATCTGCTTGGGAATACCCTGAATCAAATGGTGAGTTACTGTGTGTGACAGAATGCTGGACTGGATGGGCTGTGGCCTATTCCAGCAAGGCTATTCTTATGTTCTTATCTTATGGTCTGAAAAATACGGTACATTGAAAGCCCTGTTAGGGCTTCTGTAAGTCAGTTCTAACTTGATGACACATGACTGTACATACAGAAGTACTTCCTTTTATCTGTGTTGGGAGTCTATGAGATCTGTGCCACTGCCGCATCCCCTCTGGACCTCTGTTCCTGGCCAGTCGGGCCAGAGTCAGCTGTGTCGGGAGGCATTCCCAGCCTGGAGGGAAGACGACATGTCGGCGTGGGGGAACCGGCGGCTTTAAAAATCTCCGCCACTGCACCCCTTCAGACTCCTGCCCTCAGCCGCCCGGCTTGGGGGGGGGGAAGGACCCAGCTGTGCTGGTCTTCTCCCCTCCATCCAAGGATACTCCCTCGGCCAGTTTGGCCTGGAGGGAAATGTATTCAGTGGGTGGGGTTGAGTTTCAGAGAGCTTTTGTGTACTGTTATCTATTGAATGTTTTGAAATGTTTATATGATTTTGTGATGTGATATTTGGTAATTTTGATATTTTGTAATTCTGATGCATTGATATTTTGTAATTCTGATATTTTTTAATTCTGATGTATTGTTTCTCTGTAAGCCGCCCAGAGTCACTCTGCGAGTGGGGTAGCCTATAAATTGGAAATAATAATAATAATCTAGCCTGAATTTGTTGAGGATTTCCTTATTCACACACTGCCAGACATCTCTTGAAGACTTCTTCATCATCTTCTTACAGAAAACTCAGCAACCAGTTCACAGAATCAGCCAAATAGTGGAAGGGTTTTTTTTTCCCTCAGCTCTAGTTGATTGCATGAACTCTCTTAGTTTCTTAAGGAAAGCAAGAAGAAACATTCTCTTAAAAGATTCATTAAATACTAATTCTCACTCACATCTGCCTCAGGCAGATTCCTAGAGTGATCAAATCCCTGAAAAAACAACTTTGAATGGAAGAAACAATTATATAGCCTAATTAAAAAGAAATCTAAAGCATGGTCCTTGGGTTTTTTTTATTTTAAAAAAGCATAACTGCCAGCGTCTATGCTGTTGCTTCCAAAAATTTTGTATAGGTTAGCAAGATATAAGTACACTGTTCCAAGAATGAAACAGGTTATACACAGCAATTAAGATGCTTCAGTGAATTCTCACCATCAGTGTTTGAAGCTAGGTGTTTTCATGTGGCCGGGAGGAATTTCTCAATAGTTTCAGATTTGGCATCCATTTTGAAAAATGGCATAAAAGGGAAGAGAGGGCAAAACTTCTTTGCACTTATTAAAATACAGCAGCAGGAGCCATCGAAGAGCCAAGAAACATTCTGAATAAATTTTGCACCTCACATTCATGAAATTCTCTAGGTATATGCTAAAAAAGTCTGAAATACTATGCTTTGGAATATGTGAAAGGGGTCACAATGCTTATTTAAAATTGCTACAACCCTAGGCTTCTTCATCTTGCTGTTTTGAGTGAGTTAAAGACAGCATCAAAAAGGAGATTCTTCTAACAATGTGTGTATAAATATTATATTTCTTCCTCTACCATATAAAGTCACACACAAAAGGCCTGATACACATTTACATTGGTATATTGATCCAAAGGGTGAAATGGGATCAATTTTATTATCTCCTCTCAATTCACCATTAGCTTATCACGAGAGATTTAAATCTCTTTCTGTCCAAGAACAATTGTATGTTTTTTCCCTTTAGCAACTAAAAAAAAAAAATCCTAAGTGAAATTTGATAGGGAGAAGAAAAAGCTGCATTGGAGACTTACTTTTTAAAATTTGCACTACAATGCATGTTCTGAAATTGACTGGCTGGACATCCCACTAAAGTAATGGAGTAGACTGTACAGCCAACGACTCAACGCCGAGTGTTGGGTGGTGATAAATATCCTGACTCCCCAAAGGGGCCAACAGGTATCGGCAGATGAGCCACTTTAGGTGGGCTGATAGACCCCTCAGTGGAGGAAATGCCACTGGAAACCATCATATTGGACCCAAAGGCAAAATGAGTGGAGGAAGAACTCTGATTCCCAATGGTCATGGAGGCGGCAGAGGCCTTGTAAGATGGACTGGCTGTGAACGTGCACCTTGATAGTATCCTTAAGGCTGTGGTAGTCCATTGGAGTCCCAGTGTTAAATCCTGCATGTATTATTTCATATGCACCGCAGGAGATGGCTCCGTGATCATAGTGTGTGGGTCACTTCATGGCAAGCTGGGATCCACCTTAAACAAATTCACGCCAATGGCATTTTTCCTGCTTCAAGAAAAAAAGCTTTTTTGTATACGAGTTGAAACTGACGGCGGCTTCTTCTGAAGAAAAAAAAATTTACTTCTCTGGTTCCTTTGGGGGGGAAATGTGGGGAATGTAGAGAACAATGAACCTATCCAAGATTATATACAAATTGAGAGCTAGTTTAATGTGTAATCTATTCAAAAATTGATTTTGGCAAGAACAAGAATGAGAGGGAAGTAAGATTTTCTAGAAAGTTTCAATTCATGTATTCAATTTTGTAGGAGAGTATAAAAACAAGTATTTTGTTAAAAACAGGATGGACTTGGCAAGTATGTAGAGAGATAATAATACACATTCTGGTAATTTCCCTCACAGTGGCATGCCCTTCATCTTCCCTGTTTACAGAACTTTCTCAAGGGCTCATGATGAACCTTGGGGACTATGTTTCTGCACCCAACTCTCATGACCATCTCTCAGGCCACCCAGAGCAGTTATTTAGACTTCATCTAACCTAGAGATGTCCTGTAATTGTTCCCAAAGATCCCTGAAAAATGTCCTCCAGGGTACAAGTGTGCCACCTGCAAGGGTAGAAGTTTATTAACTTCTATTGAAACACATTCCTATGCTGCCTTTTGCTTCTATTGCTTGGCTTGTGTCAATGATCCTCACCTAAGCACGATTCCCAGAACAACTTAAGAATTGTTTTTCAATCAATTTTGGTGAGATCAGTTTAACAAACCTCACAAGATCAATACCAAATTTTTGCCAACTTTCATGGTAATGTTGCTTAAAGAAAGAATCAATTTCTGTTCTAGATGGCTGGATTTAATCACACATTTCACAGGTTTTGTAGCTCTGCAGGTAGCCATTACACAAAAGATTGGATAAAGCATGTGGATAAAGATGTATTCCTCATGAACTAAACTGGAAAATTTGCCTTGGTAGCAAGGAAAGCTCATATTTTCTGACCATTTAGTTGTTGCTGTTGGAAGGGGGTAAAAGTAATTTAATAGCATACAGGCACAATTATGTTTATTGTTATATTTTATTTTTGTTGATCTATTTATACTGTATGTGCCTATGGCTTTAAAGATACTGAGCGGTATCTTTTTATTACACGTTACTTCTCTTTCACTTTCTCTCTCACACACACACACATACTCTCTCACACACATATTAATACATCATTTATTATTCTTTACATATAACAGGTAGCCTAGTAAGTAACCTAACAAACAGGTTATGTTTCCAAAATTCATTATCTCCAAAGCAGGATGTATAAAAAGTCTGCTCCTTTGCCACAAACCCTATTAAAGAGATCTTGATTAAAAAAACAAGACACTTCATAAAAGATCTCCCTTTCTCCTCCTCCCAACTTTACTAGCAGCCTAATTATCACACACACTTTCTTTTAGCTCCTGTTGTCGTCCTGCTCTGAAGTGCGGTCCATAGGGACTTGGTGCAATAACAGATCATGGTGATAAAAGGGCTTGCTGCCACAGGCCCGTTCATTATCATAATTGTAAACCCTATTTCATTATGATAATAGGGCAGACTCAAATGTGGGATAGTAAGATCTGGGGCAGCAGTCAGCAACTTAGATTAAGAGTTTGCTGAACCACACTTACTAGAGCTTTGTCACAGAGTCCCCAATCTTGAATGTAGAAGTTTGAGCTAGACTTGGTTGAAGTTCCAAACTGGAGAATGATTAAACTCTATGTGTTTATGTGACTGTTTATTAACTTTGATTTTTTTTATTAAAAAAAAATCTCCATTAAACACTATGGTTTTTCCTGGCTGCTGTGTTTTCTTCTTGTGATTAATCATAGGTTGGGCCCTACCCTGTCATGGACCATGGGTTTTGTAAAAAGATGACAAAAGGATACCACATTTAAAAAGGTGCTAAGTTTGGCTACAGATTGTTTTGATAAAAGAAAGCAAAGGCAATTTAAATGTTTATTAAAACTATGTTTGCACCTGGCTGTTTTTTTCCTCATTAAAAAAATCCAGTTATTCATCTTTATTTCCTCTGGCTGCTCCCCCTTGAGGATAAATGACATCTTATCAGGATCCCAGATTAAAATGGAAGACACCACGAGGCTATATATCCAATCAGGTCTTATTTATGCATTGCATTACTGAAGTGAAGTGAGAGCAATTTAAACAGAGAGTGTGCTATTCTACTAGGAGCATCATAGAATCATTGAATTAGAATGGGCATATTAGGCCATTGAGTCTAACCAGCTGCTCAATGCAGGAATCTGAGTCAAAGCAGATATGGTAAATGGTTGTCTGTCAGAATTCACAATGAATAAATGAATGCCACATATATTTGTTATAACTGCAGACACGAAATGCTGTTTCAATGACTAAATCGGCAACAACATCAATGAACAAACCATCACAAAAGTGATAAGCCATTTTTCTGAGCAAAATGATTTCATCAGAATAATTAGTGATGGACATTTCCAGCTTTATGAGGGGGAAAAATTAACTACAATTTCTTGTGTTCATTGTTTATTTTGAAACATCATCTGTAGAAAACTTAGAGCAGGGGTTCCCAACCTTTTTGAGTCGGGGGCCTGGTCAAGGTCTTTCAGTCAGCTTTGAGGGCCAGATGGCCATTTTGCCCTGCCTGCATGAGGGGGTGGCCATTTTGTCCCAACAGCTTCAAAGGGGACAGCCATTTTGTTTCTCAAATGCCCTTGGAAGGGTGGAGGCCACATGAAATGGTGCCACAGGCCAGATCCGGCCAATGGGCCTTAGGTTGGGAACCCCTGACATAGAGTCTCTATTCTCAAATCAGAATTCTAACTCTCAATAATTACACATTATCTGTTAGATAAACAGCCTTCAGCTAAATAAACAGGACTGTGGTGGCTCAGTGGTTAAGAAGCTTGCCTTGTTAGCTGGAAGGTCAGCAGTTCAATACCTAAGTACTGCATGACAGAATGAGCGCCCGTCTTTGTCCCAGCTGTTGCCAACCTAGCAGTTCGAAAGGAAGAAATTGCAAGTAGATAAATAGGGACCACTTCAGTGGTAAAAGATCTTGGGAACATGAAAGGAGCCTCATTCTGGCATCCCCTGAGCGGAGTTCCTCCAGCAAAAATCCTTTCAACTTGTAACCTGTAGTTGTTCATGTGTACACAAAAAACACATGGCAGCCATGGACAGTAAGCCACAAATAAACTTTTTATAAATCAGAAGCTGACAACTGCAACTTACTTCATGCCATCCTGCAAATGAGCAACCAGTGTCTGTAAGAAACACTTAGCAATGTCTATCAGAGAGTAAACAAAACAGAACAGCAAAAAAAGACAAAAACTGCTGTGGGACATTAAAGACTAAACTCCTGTATTTAAATGTGAGCTTTCGTGGACCAAATCCGCTTCATTAGACTGTAGGTCTGTAAACTATTGTCTTAATGTAACTCTGTTTAATAGTCAATCCTATACAAGTGCATTCAAAACTAAGTTCAGATAAATTGATAAGAGCAACATGATTTTGAACATCACCATTAAGCCATAGTGCCTTGAAGCCTATGTTTAAATACAGTTGTGCATACACCTCTTGACAACTGAATTGAGCTGTTTTGATGCCACAACCCAGTTTTGCCATCTCTTCTGCCCAAGGCTGTTACAAGCCAGAGCATTTAACTTTCTTGTTGATATCAAAATATCATGATGTACAAATTATCACTTTATAATTAATTAATTAATTATAAAGGAAACCAAAGATAATATGACTTGACTATTAACACAGCTTTGAAGCTCACTACTTTTCAGAGTTAATAAGTAATGAATCTTTTCAACTTTCCCACCCCCACACACAGTTGGCTGGGTGCATTCATAAAATTTGCAAAGGTTATATATATTTTTTAAAAAAAGTTAAAAGCAAATGTAAGCATTTTTTCATTCATTTACAACCACCAAACAGAAGAGCAGTATGAAAAAAAAATATATGACTGAAACTAATTAGTAAGACAGAAGATACTAACAAGACCACCACCCTGAAATGATTGTTAGGTTCAGCACAGAAGACAACAGAGATCTCCTTCTTATTTTTGAACTGAAATTTTTAATGTAAAACAGCAGATACCAACAGCCTTGACTGAACATTTAATGAATATAGTAAGATCAGTAACCTATATTGATCCAATCAAGGATGACTTGAGCACTGTGGAAGCATATTCAAGCCCAAGTAGCCTCGGATATATAGAGAGGAATTGTGGATCTGCTTTAGCTTAAAATATGGATTTAAAGATAGACGAAGTTCTGAAACAGTATGGGTACAGCACCTTGGACAGAGAGCTAAGCAAGGGAATGACATTTGACATCTTCTGAATGGACATGATTCTCAAGTCTGCCAACTCAGATCCAGGAAGAGCTTTATAGCAAGAACAAACATTCGAGGGTAAAGGTCACCCTTGCTCGAAAGTAAGTTGTATCTGACTCTAGGGTTCAGTGCTCATCTCCATTTATAGCCAAAGAGCCAGCACTCTCTGCATCTGCAGACATTTCTATTTACCTTCCCACCAAAGTGGTACCTATTTATCTACTTGCAATTTCTTGTTTTCAAACTGCTAGGTTGGCAGGAGCTGGGACAGATGATGGGAGCTCACTGTCGTGCAGTACTCGGGTCTCAAACTGCTGACCCGCCAACCTTACAGTCATGAAGTTCAGTGTCTTAGCCACTAAGCCACCATAGTCCCTCCCTTCTCGAGGGTATGCAAGAGCAAAATCAAATTAGAAGATGGAGGAAGCAGCTCACTGGACAAGGAACAACATTAAAAGAGGATATGGCAGAGGAACATGATTTCCCCTATGTCACTGAATAGGCTGAGGGTTGGAGTCCCTAAATGCAAGACCAACATGTTCAAATAAGGGTTGCTGGCAGACAACACTCTGTGTGAATGTGGAGAGGTACAGAATTCAGCTCATTTGCTGGTCTGCAAATTACTACCAGAAATATGTACCGATGATAATTTAAGTTTGGCGAACAACAAATCTAAGAAGATGACTTCATTTTGCCAGTTAAAAGTTTGACATGGACATGAAAGCAGAACAAGAACTTTAGATAGCTTGTGAAAAGGCAAGCAACAAGGAGGCTGAGCCCTCACACTGCCCCCATAAAATCAACAACTTGCCCCCTTACATTGCCTGGAATAAAACGCACAAGAAATCTCTATACCATCATATCAACCTACAAAATAGCTTAGTTTAACGTTCTATGTGATCACTTGTTTTGTATATGAATGCATTCTCTTTTCCCTTATTTATTCTTAGAACATAAGGAAAAAATAATTTATTGGAAAACAGGATCCATGTAGAACCATTTCCCAACCATGTAACTCTAAAGACACAGGGAACCTTTGCACATAACAAGGCACAACTTTTGGGTTATTTTGATTTTCTCGGAAGCAACAACAGTAGCTGTATTTATCTTGCAATTAGTTATCTTGGAGTATTTGGCATTTACCAAGGCAGCTTAATGGTTAAGGTGCTGAGCTTGACAACTAGAAGGTCAGCAGGCCAACAGTTCAAGACCCAAGTGCTGTGTGACTGAGTGAAGTCCCATCATCTGCCCCAGCTCCTTGCAACCTAGCTGTCTGAAAGCAAGAGATGGCCAAAAGCTAAATAGCTGCTGCCTCAGCAGGAAAGGTAACTGTGTTTCATGCACTCCAGCATCTAGTCATACCTGTCACATGACCACGGAAATGTCCACAGATGCAGAAAGCCATGGCTTTTCCCCTGTAAACAGAGATGAGCACCACCCTCTAGAGTCAAACACAACTGGCATTTGAGCAAGGGAGAACTTTACCCCTTTACCTTTACCAATTTGTCTACTCTACATGTTTTCAGGTATGAAGTTTTCCCAGCTCAAGCAGCACACAAACCTCCCTGTGTACAGAAGATTTTGTCAGAGGTTACTTTGGATGCTCCTGTGTATTTCTGAGCTTATAAAAGGATTTGTTATTTAAAAGCCTTCTCCTATTCTGAGGTATCAGTGTAAGTTTACATTTCTGGAGAGAACTAAGGTCAGCTTCTTCTTCAATTTGCAGTGTCATCTGAAGAGCATTTGAAACAGAGGCACAACATGAAGTGGCTATTGTACACGGCTTTTGTGCTGTAATACACATTGCTTTCTGCTGAGATACTTAAATTGAAACTCTACTTTGTGATGCAATTATGGTCTTTATAATTTGTAGTGTAGCTGTTCACTTTGCTCAATATTTGATGAATTGCACTGTTCAAATTGAGGGAATGTTTGGTTTTGTTTGATTTCCCAACCTTACCAGCAAAAAGCAGATGTTGAACCCTTGACAGTTTGAAAGCTAAGATGTTCAACACAGAATCCCATGGATAGCACAGACGTACAGAGAAAATAAGATCAGAATATGATCTTAATGTAATCCGTACTGAAGGTTCATTCAGCTAGATAGGTGATGTTATTTTAAAACAACCACCTCTGAAAATGACAATAAAAAACAGCCCCAGTATTGGGGAATAAAGACATGACACATGACTCATTTGGGAAAGACCACTATTTATAAAACTTATTAAAGCAAAACAAAAGATGTCCAAAGTATGAATGCTAATTCAATGCACCAGCCACCTAATAACTCTTGACTGGGGATAAACAGTCAAAGGGAGAGAAGGAAAAGGAGGGACTGGTGCTGTCAGAGTAGGGGATATGGGAGCCTGGCGAGATGCCCAGAAGGAGCTGAAAGAGGAAGATAATGTAAAAATAACTTGAAACACCCAGGGAGTGGAACTATATTGGAAAGGTGGACCCGTAGACAAAACTTCTCACGATGACTGAAAGGTTGGCAGTTCAGCAGTTCAAGACCCAATTGCTGCACAATGGAGTGAGCTTCCCTCTTCTGCCCGAGCTCCTACAAACCTTGCAGTTTGAAAGCAAGACATTGCAAGTTGATAAATAGGTACCACTTTGGCAAGAAAGTTAGCAGTGTTTTGTGCCTGCCACATGACCACAGAAACATTTGCAGGGTCAGACAACACTGGCTCTTTGGTTGTAAACGGAGATGAGTGCTGCTTCACTGTGCGATGGAACGACTTCCCATTGACTGTCCCAGCTCCTGCCAACTTAGCAGTTTGAAAGCACAAAATTGCAGGTAGATAAAAAGCATCACCTTGGCGGGAAAGGTAACAGTGTGTCAGGAGAGTTCATTCCACTGGGCATGGGGAATTCAGTTCAGCCTAGCATTCTTTATACAAAGCCTCTTTAACTCCTATTTTACTTTGTTATGAACATCCCGTGTCCGCACGGGCCCTCTGGAACCTCCTGCCAACAGAGTTGCGTCTCCAGATGGAATTGCTGCCCTTCAGAAAAGAACTTAAAACCTTTCTCACTCCAGCCCCCTCAATCCCTGCACCCTTTTTAGTGGGCGGGTAGTTTTAATCAGTTTTAACTATGTTTTTATTTATGATTGTAAACCACCCTGAGTTGGCCATGGCCAAGTGGGCGGTATAGAAATTGAAATAAATAAATAGAAAGGTCAATTCACAAATGCATTCTTTCCTTCCCAGGAACCCAATCAGTTATCAGAATTCATGCTACACAATCAACACTGCCATTCCCCTCCTCACTCTCGGCTTGTTATCATTTTTATTAGAACGGGCATGCATGACCCAGCCTCAATGTCAACCCTAGAACCTGCATTGTCCTGCTAAGCCATCTCTCTCCTTGGAGGTTGGAATCCCCACATGCCAAACAGCTGCTTGGGGGATGGGGTTTATTCGCTACAATAAAGCCGACAAGCTTGTCTGTTATTGGGAGAAGTGTGTGTGTTGGGTGCAGGGTGGGAGACTTCTAGAGATAGGCAGATTACACAGATATGTAGCTTAAGTGTGGCTGACTACAGCAGATTGGTGGGATTTAAAGATGAGTGAGAAAGGATTGTCAGGTTCAAACAGAGATCAGTGTGAAGATTGAATTGGAGGGCAGATGTCAGTGATTTCCCTTCCCCCTCCCCACCCCCACCACAAGCATTATCGACTCAGACCACTGATGATCTCCCCATCATCTTTGTTTCATTTGCAGCCTGAACTATCCTGCCATCAATTGCTTCCCAAATCCACGGCTAGATAACACAGTTCATGTGAAAGATTAAAGGTGTCGGTTTAGCAGTCTTCCTCTTTTCTTTCATGCTTCCAGTGTGTTAAAAGGCATTCTTCACCATTTTCTCACAAGCCATCCTTACCCATCTCCTTTAACCTGGTGTAAATGTTCCCTCTGGATGCAATGCATGCAAGTGTTGTCTCAAACATAAACACCATCCTCTCCTGCACCAAAGACTGGCACTTTAGAGCAGGAGTGCCCAAACTTTTCAGGCTGCGAGCTAGTCACATAGTTCAGGGAGCCAGTCACTATAACCCAGGGCCAGATCTGGCCCCTGATGCCAATTCATCTGGCCCACAAAGCCCTCGTCACTCCTGGAAGTGGAAGTAAAACACACCCATACAGGTGGGTTTTACTTCCATTTCCAGGAGTGACGAGGGCTTTGCAGGCCAGATGAATTGATGTTGGGGCCAGATCTGGTCCCCGGGCCATAGTTTGGGCACCCCTGCTTTAGAAAGTTGATGAAGGGTCTCCCAGGATCTATCTGGATTGCAAATTCAGGTTATGAAGATAAAGCTTTGCCCCACATGTCCATTATCAGGAGATGCTTTTTAATTTGTTCAGTCTGACAATGCAGTCAAGATTCTGCAAAAGATGAAGCTCATCAGAAGAGTCCTGGACTCTTCTCTTCATAGTCCTTTTCTTTCCTTAAAAAATGGGGAGGCACTTCCCTGCTTAGTTGCACCCCTTATTGAATACTGTAATGCAGGGGTCCCCTGCCATAGTTAAACAATGTGGAGGAGGGGCCCGGCCACATGCCTATCTGCTGTGTCTGAAGCCCGTGCTCTCACTCAGTTTGCCAGGCAGACCCAGTGTATCATGGTGAGGGCAGAAGGCTGCCATCGGGGCTCCCAGAGCCACCCACCCCCATGGCCTGGCATGGGACACCCTACGAGGTCCAGTGGTTTGGGACACCTGTGACTCAGTGGTTGGGGACCCCTGCTGTAATGTACTCTACATAGGATGGACTTTTGAAACCTTTAACTTTTACACAATGTTGTAGACAAACTGATTTCTGGTTACAGGGACCACATAATTCATCTCTTAAGACATCTTCACTGGTTAGTGATTGGGTTCTGGATATGTAACAAAGCATTGGTTATGAACTTATATACAGCTTGAGTCCAAGCTATCCAAAAGGCAAGGCTCTCCAATACAGTTCTACCTGGGCTTTAAGATCTGAGGAAGAGTCCCATCTCTCTTTTATATCGCCTTGAGAGACACATTTTGTGAGAACAGGACAATTTGAAGGGAGCTTCTTGATGAGGAAAGCTAGGCTGCCCATCTCCTTGATGCCCTTCCAATGGTCCACAAAGACCTTCCTATTTAAATAAGCATTGAGCAACTGAGTGACTGCTTAGGAGAGGAAGCTTTAAAGGATGATCTCCCCTTGTCAACTGTTAATGGAAGCTTTTATTTTTAAATAAGATGTATTTAAGTGATAGATAACTGCATTTTGGTTTACTATTATAACTGGTTTAATTGTATTTTAATAATTAACATTTTTAATTGGATTCCTCTCCCATTATACTATACATTATGCTGGGTCTCAATTTTCAGGACAAGGACAGAACACAAATGAAATGAAATTACTAAAACAGCTTGCAGTAGAGCAACACCACACACCCCGGAGCCACTCCATCACCCAGGATGGAGGCCAGGTGTGCTTGCTCACCAACACCACTGCCCTCTGAGCCTCACCTGCTCAAAGGGCCGAAAAGCCACCACTGACATCGCCTCACCGGAGGACTACCCTGCCCACCCCGGAGTCACTCCATCACCCGGGATGGATGCCAGGTACTCCGGCTCGCTGTCGCTGCCCTCTGAGCCTCATCTTCTTGGAGGGCTGAAAAGCTGCCACTGACGCCGCTGCACCAGAATACGTTTTAGGCCAGTGATGGTGAACCTTGACATTCCAGGTGTTCTTGGACTTCAATTACCAGAAGTCCAAGTCAGCACTCCTGCTGATCAGGGCTTCTGGGAATTGAAGTTCAAGAACACATGGGGTGCCAAGGTTCACCATCACTGTTTTAGGCCATTGAGTCCAACCCCCTGCTCAATGCAGGAATACAAATCAAAGCAGATCTGACAGATAGTTGTACAATTCTCTCTCAAATGTTTCCAGTGTTGGGATGCTCTCGAGGCAGTTGGTTCCACTGTCGTACTGCTCTAACTGTTAAGAAAATCTCCTAATATTCACCCTGTATCTTGCTTCCTGTAGTGCCAGTCTATTATTACATGTCCTGCACTCTGGGATGATGGAGAACAGATCCTTCTCTTCCTTTCAGGTATTTGAAGAGTGCTATCATATCCATTCTCAGTCTCTCTTTCTCAGGGCTAAACATACCCAGTTCTTTCAGTTATTTCTCATATGGCTAGCTTTCCCTTCCTCTGATCATCCTTTTTGACCTTCTCTGTACCTACTCTAATTTGTTTGTATCTTTCTTAACTTGTGGTGCCCAGAATTGGACACAGTAGAGGATGAGGTGGGTAGATGGCATTGTTGATGCAATGGGCATAGAGCTGAGCAGGCTGAGGAGGTTGGTGGAGGATAGGTGTGTCTGGCGTGCAGTGGTCAATGGGGTCGCAAGGGGTCGGACTTGACTATGTGGGAGGAGAAGAAGGAGGAGGAGGACAACAACAACAACAACAACAACCCATCTAGATGTGGTCTAATTGGTGCTGAAAAGAGGAAAACTGATAACTCATGAGTTTTGGAGACTATATGTCTGTTAATTCAGGCTAAAACAGTGTTGGCTTTTTTTTTTTTTGCAGCCACATCACACTGAAGACACACTATTTAGCCTGTTATCTACAACAATTCCAAGATCCTTCTCACTTGGATTATTAGTGAGCCAAGTATATCCCATCTAACATTTTCTGCTCTGGTACTAATTTTGAGTATGAAAACAGCATGGAACTCACATCCTTCCATACAAAAGCCAACTTTTGATTAGTTCCCTGCCGTAAAAAACAACTGATCATCTTGTTCTGTTAACTAGCAGTCACTATCTTTCCATTCATAAACCACAGTTACTTTTAAACTGAAATGCATGCCTGGGAAGCTAGGTCCCATGCTCAGATCAACACTGAATACTTTCCCCTGTGTCTTGCAAAATCAAAACACACAACTTTCCTGCCTAATTTTTAAGGACCTGGTTGAATAATACATTGCAACTTGGCAATTTGCCTTTAAGGCATTTTGTGTTTAATTCTCAATTTGCGAAGGGATCGTGGGTAAGGAGAAGGGTAGTTCTGCTGCATATATACCACACACAAAGGAGTACAACAATATTTATTTGCACAAATTCTACTTGATGCAAAAAGGAAAGCCTGTACTTTAGCTTTACTGTGACCTCCAGAGCCTACAGTAGGATTTTTTCCCAAAACACAGACACTGTGCTATGTGAATGCTAAGCACATCCTTCTGGTTGGAGACACGATGGCACTTTAAAGGCTTTTGAATAGAGAGGAGAGGTGAGAGAACAGAAGTGCCCCCCAAACCCCACATTTAAATAGTTACAGAATTAATTCTGCAAGCGTATGTTGTGGTTGGAAAGGCACATCTAAGAAAATACACCAATATGCTGAGATGAAGATAGTGGATAGTTATCTCAGGCAGCTCTTGATTCTGCCTCTTTTACTCCCTCCTCATGTGTCATATGTGCAATAAAGCTACAGGAGGATATAGCCAAAGACAAATAATTCAGTGGAGATTAAGAGAAGCTAAAACCTTGGAAGACTGAATCAATTAAAGAAAAGTTTAAAAAGCCACACATACAAGGCAAATTATCTGTTCAGTTATTGTCTACTCCTCCAAAGCCTCTGGCATTGGATTCTGAGCGGAAAACATACTTCAAGCACATTGCAAGGAAGAAAGGGACAGATGTTGCCTGATGCCTGATGCCTAAAGCAAAGCTTGATCAAGTATGGAAAATGTACAGCAAGACACTATTCTGATTTAAAAAAAAACATCTTTGTAACAGGGTGGTAACAAAGCCATCACTATTTAGAATACGTATTGAAGAAAGGAGAGACCCACATATTGGCAAGAAGGTGCTATTGCTTTGCATTATTTCATAGCTGAGACATGACTCCATTCTTAAACACGTTAAAGATTAAACCTTATTTTAACAGGGCTATGCAGGACATATCGGAAAGATGGACACTCAAAGTCTCGCAAAACAAGTGATTGGTCATTTTGGATTTCCATCTTATTTTGAAATTGAACCGTCCTCCTCCCACCCCCCCAAAACAACAACAACAACAACAACTAAAAACCCATTACCTTGGTTTCTGAAACCTTCCTGGCTAAAAGTTACAGTATGGAATTTCAAATCCTATACACTAAATGTCTCTTGGTCACGTTACTCTTAGAACTCAAGTTTCCCATAGGTAGGATTTTGGAAGCTACTTGCATTTTTCATCATTCTTCAAATAGAAACCATCTCTGCTTGATTAAAATTGTCACACCAGTCTCTCAGGTTCTTTAGCCATGAAGTCCATCTACATCCAGCACCTCTCTTCCCAGGGATCTTTCCTTGCAGAACAAGTTGGAGTATTCTATACTTTATGTTGTTCCTCATGATATGGCCAAGGTATTGGAGCTTTCTTTGCTTAATGGTCTTAAAGAATTCTTGTTCTTTATCCGTTCAGCACAATAATTCTACGTTAGTCACATGGTCAACCCATGATATCCTTAGCAGCCATCTGTAGATCCACATTTCAAAAGCTTTGATTCTCTTTTCAGATGCTTTATTCAAAGTCCAAGCTTTGACGCCATATAGCAACACTGGGAATAAGTGCCTCTTACCAATACTTAATAAAATGATTATGTTCCCCCCCTAGGCGTTTAAAAAGTTTTTGAATGGAAAGAAGTTCAAAGACAGATGCTATTTGTTATATTTTCAAGGCTTCATCTATTATGAAGCTGGCTTTTTGTAATAATTAAGAAACCAAGTAATAAATCACTGTGTCCCTTATTAATTTCTTATTAATTGACTGCTGAGCAAAACTGACAGTTGAGGTGTGTGCCAATAGCCTACCAATGTAGTAAGTGTTCCCTGTAACCCTGTTCCACTTCGTTCTGCATCTAGATAGAAGGAAATATTTGGCAGAAACACATCCCTTACACTAAAAGACACAAATGTCTCACAGTGTATGGATTGTTACAGTTCATACTTCAAGGTGACATTAGTAGACAAAGAAATGCAGGAGAGGAAGAATTGCTTGGCTAGAACCTGGGAGAATAGGGTTGTAGGCTAACATCATTAGGGCAGCTCAATAATCCAAGGTTAGCTGTGGTGGATGTCCATGCTATGAGAAAACTGTAAAGGGAAAAATCTGTGATACTCAAGTTCCATCTTTGCTGGAAGTCTTGACAAATACTGGCATTGCAAGCCATGAACCCACTGAGCAAAGACCCAGGTCTCTATAATCTAGGGCAGGAGTTCTCAACCTTTTTAAGCTGGGGGCTGGGTCATGCTCCCTCAGACAGCTTTGGGGACCAGACAGCCATTTTGCCCTTCCTCCACCACATGGCACTTCCTGGTGTGGTGGAGGCAGTGGGGGGAGGGCTACATGAAATGGTGCCATGGGCCACATCTGGCCCACGGGCCACAGGTTGAGAATCCCTGATCTAGGGAATATCCTAGAGTGTTTTCAAACACCACTAGACATCTGAGGCTCATCAAACTGAACTATAGAAAATAATATCACTCGGATGGTTATGGGCGACGAAGGAGGTTACCATATCAAATATGGGACATGGAAGATGCTGATTAGGTTGAGAACTAGGGTGACACAATGCAAAACAAACCTAAAGAGGGTGGGGTCACATTGACGATGATGAACAATACGAATGTGGCAAGAGGCACCTTTGAACATTTGCTAATGTGTAGCAACTTGCTTGAACAGTGCGATATCCAGGACTTGTTTGAAGCAAATGACAGGGCTATTCAAACTGCTGAATATTGGGAAAGTAGTGTGTGAATATGTAAACATATAGTTGCTTAGGTGTTCCATGGGAAAATAGACAGCAGGCTATATCTTTTTACAATCCCAAAACAGGAAGCCAGGGATTTGCATATTACCCTCCCCAAATGGCCTTCTTTGAAGCTGAATAGCTTTCTTTGTGGCTGGGGTGGGGGTGGGGTGCAATCCAAACCAAATGAGTCCTAGAGAAAATCAATCCACAACCTTCTATATCAGAAGTTCTCAACCTTTTAAAGCCAGGGGCCGGGTCACACTCACCCAGTCAGCTTCAGAGGCCAGACAGCCATTTTGCCCTTCCTCCTCCACATGGCACTTCCTGATGCGGTGGAGGCAGTGAGGGGCCACATGAAATGGTGCTGCAGGCCGCATCCGACCCATGGGACACAGGTTGAGAATCCCTGTTCTAGATCCCAGGTCATCTGAAGATAAGTTTCAGTTATGCTTTAGTCATGAACTGCATTTCCTAACACATTCTCCCCTTTTGCCTGACTCTAGTGTCTGGAATACTTACTACTATTCAATAACCAGCACTTGACCACTTTACTCTGCCTCCATAAATGACAAGAAATCTTAAACATTCTGTGAGAAGATGTTTTAAATATATATATGTACAACATTTATTTACTCCTTGTACATGATTTTTCCAAGGACCAAATGACTGTATACTCAACTCCCACTCTGTGACTCTTTAGACATTTAGGCTGAGAAATGGTGAATGATTCAAATTCAGCTTCTGATGTTCAAACCAAGGGCTTCCCAAGATCTTTTCCAAGCCACTATCCATTTTTACTGCCATAATGCCATGAGACCACATACCATAACTACCTGCTTAGCACTGTTATTCAGAGCTTAGAAAGTCTGCTATTCTAAGCTAAAATGTCCTAATTTCCTCCAGGTAGCATGGCTAGTTCTAAGACATGACATTCTGGTGTGATCAGTCCCATTCCTCCATAGTCTACAATAGACTGTGCCCCCTTATTTGTGCTCTTAACCTTCCCAGTGAAATACCTCTCAGGGATAGGATCAACTTTTTCATAAAATAAAATGGGGGCAGGCCAGCTCTACCACCAGGTAGAGTTTGGACAGACAGATACATGCAATTAACTTGGTATATAATAAAAGTAAACTAAATGTATTATTTTAAAACTGTAGCATTATTTACTTCAACTATTGTCACTTTTACTACCAGAGAAGAGGAGAGACAATTGTTTGTTTTCTTCAAAACCCAAGTATGACTAGTTTTGGATATTGCATCTTTATACTATGAAATAATAAGGTGATTGATTCTTGGGAGACAAGCTATGAGAAACCTGGGGAACATAGTGAAAAGTAGAGACATCAAACATTGCAAACAAAAATTCGCATGGTCAAAGCAATGGTATTCCCAGTGGTAATGTATGGGTGTGAGAGCTGGACCATTCGGAAAGCTGAGCGCAGAAGAATAGATGCCTTTGAAATGTGGTGTTGGAGGAGAGTCCTGAGAGTCAATATTAGAAGAAATCAACCCTGACTGTTCATTGGAGGGACAAATAGTGAAGATGAAGCTAAAGTACTTTGGACATCAAATGAGAAGGGAGGACTCACTTGAGAAGGCCTTGATGCTGGGAAAGGTGGAGGGCAAGAGAAGAAGGGGGTGTCCAAAGATGAGATGGATAGAGGGTATTGTGGACACAATGGGCACAGAGCTGGGTGGGCTGAGAAGAATGGTGGAGGACAGAGGTGCCTGGAGGACAATGGTCCATGGGGTTGCAAAGGGTCAGAACCGACTGTGCGACTGAACAACAACAAACACTTCCACCTGAAATTACAAGAGGTCTTGATTCAAGAGAACATTTCTAGTTCTCTAAATATTTTAGAACACCCTGATTCTAATTTCGTGTCAGTCATGAATTCCTGCTCTCACTCCATCACTACTTTACACTGTCAAAAAACTGTTAGTAAACTGTATGCTGTGCCTCCTTATTCTTCCACAGCCTGGCTCGTATTACTTCAAAACCCAAAACGAGTTTGTTCTTGTGGTTTTTGATATACCACTGACTCTAAGAAAATTGCTCAGGAAATATGTTGCATAACAGTAGCTTACACATTCCTGCATGAAATTCATATTTGCAGTTGTTCCATAATGCGTTAATGAACAGACTGAAATTGAGCTCATTAGCTGTAGTGTGTGAAGCATGTGGTGACTTAGCATTCACACACTTACATATGCTCTTGTTGTGATTAAGAATGAATGAATCGGTCTGTTTCTGTTTCACATCAATTTCAGCCATGTGCTCCATTAAATGTTTCCGCCTCAGCTCTGTATTTATCCAAATGAAAATTTGCACTTAAATATATGTTTTAGAATGATATACTTTTCTCGCAATATACATCTTAAAGTGCATTGAAGTGCAAGTAATACATTAGTTTCAGCTGAGATTTGTGCTGGGACTTCCAAGTAGCACAAAATTGAATGTACAAATAAGCTTTTTGGTGCACAGAGGTCTAGGAGATGTGAAACAGGTCAGTTCACCCTGGAATTCATAAAGATCAAATTTGTCAAGGATCCCTTGACATGAAAATCCATCTCACACACTTATAGCTACCTTTCACAGACCCTGGGAATTTAGCTCAAACTGGAAAAACAACCAGCACAACTAGCAAAATGTTTTCAAAGCAGCTTCAAAACATAGTGACTGTGAGAGTTTTGAGGGTCATGTCAGTGTAGTGGTTACTGACTATACCCTGGATGTGACAGGTAAAAGTCCTCCTGTAACAAGAAACTTACTGGGTGACTTTGAAACAAACACTTCTTCAGCATAGACTAGAAGAGTTGTCTTGAACACACTGGAACAAAGACAGGCTATTGATTTAACTAGCCATGATTTAAAGATTTAAGAGGCTGTGGGCCAGTCGCATGGTTGTGCATGCCATCCACGTGGTTCCTCCCACCGGAAATGGAAGTAAAATGCTTTACACAGAACGCTGTTGTAAATGACATGTGGCTGTCCTAAATGCATTTACAACAGCCGTGGATCATTTTTACAGCAACATTCTGTGCATGCGCAGGTGTGTTCTGTACACCTGCATGAACATTTTACTTCTGCTTCCAGGAGCAGCATGGGCCAGATTAATTGGCACCATGGGCTGGATTTGGCCCAGGGACTGTAGTTTGGGCACCCCTGAACTAGCACCTAAACAAATAAAGCAATAACTAATAAACCAAAACAATACATAAATCTATATCACTAAAACCAAAGTGTCGTGGTGTTTGTTAGTGAAACGCCATGCCACCTTGGCCCCCACCCCCCAAAAAACCCACACCCTGTCTACCTTGAGCGCCTGGCCAGTCTGGCGCGGGGTACTGGCAGTGCTTCTCGGGGTCCTTCACCTCAAAAAATGGCCTCAAAAGCCCCCCGTCCCACCAGCAGCAGGCAATGGCTGGGGAGGCAGCACTAAGCATGCAAGGGAATCGGCGCAGGCACAAAAGCCTCCCCAGAGTTGCAGCCAGTGCCGCCGCTGGGAACTTTTGTGTCTGTGCTGATTCCCGCACATGTGTGATGCTGCCACCCAGGTTAGGAGCCTCCACTGACTCGCCACCAATTTGGTGGGAGGATGTGCCCCCCCGGCCCTGCATCAGGTGGCAGTGCGGGCAGCCCCTGCCTGACCGCCCATCCCGTCTTGCCTCACTCCGGCCAGAGGCCACCTTGGACTGACTCCACTGCCCTCCTGGGGAACGCCCTGGGCAGCAGCAAGGGCAACCCGTGGGGGGGGGGCTCCTAAGGAAGTGCGTGGGCACTACCCACCAGTCCCAGCAGAGCCTCCCATCCACCTGAGGTGCCCCTTGGGGGGAGGGGCACCGACCAGAGGGGGGACGGACAGTTTAAGAGTCAGCCGAAACTACGGCCGGCCGGTTGCATCTTCTTGACATGGGAGGAGCAATGGCGACGTGGGTTGTTTGGCAGGGTGAGGGATGCCACGCCAAACAACCGGTGCTGCCCTTGCACCTCCTGCTGCAAGACACAACACTGGCTGGGCAGCTTCCTCCGCCACCCCATTGCTGGCCGTGCACTGGAGAGGCAGGCACCAGAGGTGGTGGTGGGTGTTTTTGGCTTACCGGCCATGCCACCTCCCCCCTCTGGTGCCCCTTGCCCCCCCCCAGGGGCACCTCAGGCGGATGGGAGGCTCTGCTGGGGCGGGTGGGCAGTGCCCATGCAGTTCCTTTGAAGGCGACCCCTCCCTCTTGTGGGTCCTCCTTTCTGCCTGAGGTGTCCCCCAGGAGGGTGGAGTCAGGATGAGGTGGCCACTGGCCAGAGTGAGGCAGGACAGGGTGGGCGATCAAGCAATGGGGCTTTTGGGCACCCCCCTCTCTGGCGCATGGACATCGCCAGGCAAGGTGGGCCCACCTTACCTGCACAGGGGGGTTCCTCCCTCCTCCGCCTCCAGGGCTCCCTCTCATGACTCCTGAGCCCAGCCCAGGGCCTGCTCCACTGACTGGGATGCTCCAGGTTGCGGTGGAGCCAAGACCAGGTAATTGGGGTGTGTGCCTGTGTGTGTGTGTTGTACGAGCATGTTATGTCGGGTGTCGGGTATGTCTGTGTGGGGTGTGTGTCATGTGGGTGTGTTGAGCGTCAGAGTGTATTGTGCTATGTGTGCCATCATTGGGGTGCTGCCTGCCCGGAGGAGGGGGCGGAAAACAGAGCCGGGTGGGTGTTCGGTGCCACGTGTGGGTTGCCTGCCATCCACTGCTCCTTACTGACGGCCTGCATGGGCCCGCCAAGAGGGCCCCAAATCCCTCCTTGGGCAGGGCATGTGGAGCAGGGCTGCTGAGCAGGGGGGCATGAGGGATCTGGGGGTGTGTCACATGGGGCAGCAGTGGAGGGTACACAAGCCAGGAGGGGTGCGGGGGCAGAATCGGGTCCATGGTAAGGGCGGTGGGGCCCACCAAGCGCAAGGGTTGCGTGCACTCGGGGCCGGCCCATGTGCACTCAGTGGCCCCTCTACCTTACCACTTACCCTTGCCAATCGTCCCAATGCTCCCCCCACACTCCTCCAGGCTTGTGCACCCTCCACGGCTGTTTTCCACCCTCTCCCCCATGGACAGGCAGCCCCCCCCAATGACGGCAGGCCCACCTGGCTGGGCTGTCATTCAGCGGTGGCAACCGTGGTCACGGCAGGGTGGCCGATAACTCCAAAGGCCAGAAGAGCGCCCACCAGTGCAAGGCAGCAGCCCACCCATAACGACCTGCAAGTCAGGATGGGCGCAGGCAGGGGAATGGCGGACCGACTGGCAAGGGTCTGGGGTAAGGGTGGGGGGCCTCACTGAGTGCATGTGGGCTGGCACCGAGCACACATGACCCTTGACAGTTGGCCTGATGTTCTCCCCTGTACCCCTCCAGGCCCGACGCTCTCCGCCCACCCATGCCAGCCCCTGTGCACTTGGTGATCCCCACACACTTTCCCCAAACCGTTGCCAGTCAGCCCAACGCTCCCCCACCCCTCCTGCCTTGTGCGCCCTCCACTGCTGCCCCATGGCACAGCCCCCCAAACCCCTTCATGCCCCCCTCCATGCTCAGCAGCCGTGCTTCTTCCCCCTGCCCAAGGAGGGGCTAAGGGCCCTCTTGGCCGCCTGCACACCAGGTTGGGTCCCACACCTGGGCAACACCAGGTACCCCTGCTAGTACAAAATAAATAATCCTTCATGTTGTGTAATTATGATATACCCTCAGGAATTTGTAGCAGTTAGGTCTCAAATTTAGTGCATCCATATGCATTAAGAAAACAGAGGGACAAACAGTGTAGGCAGCTTCATGCACATTCCTTCTTTTCTTTGGTTGATGCTGTACTGTATCACTTCATATGTGGCAAATGTTTGTTCTCCATTTTTCAGCAAACCCCCACCCCCACCTCAGATTCATATTTCCCAGATTATTCTGCAGATAATAGTCATTCTTCAGAACAAACACTTCTCATTTAATGAAGTTATCTGCTGCTTAGACTCGGCTGTGTACATAACACACATATTTGGAAAAGTTGAAAACAGAAGTACAGTAGAACCTCGTATAATGAAAATAATTGTTTCCACAAGGAATTTCGTTATACGATTTTTTCATTGTATGATGCATGCATCATACAACGAAAATTTCTAAGGGAAAAATCGTACAACAAAATCTCTATGGGAAAAATTGTACAAAGAAAATTTTTGTTGTACGATTTTCCCCATAGAGATTTTCATTGTATGATGTACCCATTTGTTCCAAAATTCTCTTCGTTGCACGATTTTTTCATTGTATGATGCATTTGATATATGAGGTTCCACTGTATGTGTATACTGAAGGAAGTTGTTAATACAAATACATGCACATTTTTGTGCTTTTTTTTAAAAAAAGAAAATTGCACTTCTAAAAATGGCAACTGCACAGCAGTATGGAAAAAAGAATGGCATAATAATCCAACTCAATACACATAAGAGGTGGCAATTGAGATTTTCCAGGTTTTTTATCTGAAGCTTCCATAATCACTCATTATTGGCTGCACCCCTAGAGGTCATGCGAACAAGAGGCACATGGATAGACCATCCAGGTGGCCCACCCTGCAATCAAGAAATTTGGCCTGTATAAACACTACTGTAAAACATTCTGCTGGTAACACCGTCAAGAGTGGCTGGGAAGGTGATAAATAGGAGGAGGGCCTTCTTAGTGGTGGCCACCATTTTGTGGAATAACTATCTGTAGAGGCGAGGCCAGTTCCCTCTCTAACAGTGTGTAAAAAGGGCTTTAAAGCCCATTTACATAATGGGGATTTTAATGGCCCGTTTTTTTTTGTTAGTTTTAGCTTGAATTGATTGACCTGTAGTTCCAATCTGCCCACCACCAATGTATTCTTGTACATTTTGTGTTTTTTAAATTCTTACTTCTATTTAATAATGTACGTTTGATTTTATTACAGTAGAACCCCATATAACGAAAATAATTCATTCTATGAGGCACTTTGTTATACGATTTTTTCGTTATACAATGTATGCATCATACAACAAAATCCCTGTGGGGAAAAATCATACAATGGAATAAAAATTGTTATACAAATTTTCCCATAGAGATTTTCATTGCACGATTTCCCCCATAGAGATGAACTGCATCATATAATGAATTTTTTTCGTTATATAGGGGACAATGTTTTTTCAAATCCTCTTTGTTGTACATTTTTTTCACCGTAAGAGGCATTCCTTATACAGGGCTCTACTTTATTTGACATTTTTAATGTCAATATGTGTATTTATTACATTGTGAACCACCAAAAAGGGGGGGGGACTTGTTTCTCTATGTGGGGGTATATAAATAAAATAAAATGAACTAACTGCGATCTGAGTGAAAGAAACTCCCTGCCTGCAGAAATACAACTGGGGAAAGACCAGCCTTCTCATAATATACCAATTACAGATACACAAAGGGGGATCTTATTTTTTCATATGTAGATTTATTAATATACTTGATTCCCTGGCTACTTTTGGAAATAATACTCTCCAGTCATTATTGCCAAATCTGCAGCTTATATTCAGGAGACTTCTTCACCACAGCTTCAAACAGCATCAGCTAAATTAATGTGAGATTTCCTTCATCCAAGTGCTTCTTCTTCAAGGTTGGAGTGGAAGAAAAAGACAGCAGGAAATCAGTAGGCTAGCATTATACAGAGCTTGGAGCATGCCATTAATTGCATACAGGAGTTAGAAGACAAGAGAACAAAATTACTTTACCTCAGACCAAAAAAAAAAAAGGTAGCATTGCTCATCTCTATCAGGCACACATAGGCTGCTCAACAATTAAGAGCTTAATTAGTTTCTCCAATAAATGGTTTAGGCACACTCTTGAGGGGTAACACTGAAATGAGTTCTGCCTGCACATCATATTTTGGATATTTGAGGCAGAAAATACTCTTAGGAAAGAACTGTTCATTTATAGCAGGAGTTCTCAACCTTTGAAAGATGGGGGCTGGGTCGCGTTCCCTCTAACAGCTTTGGGGGCCAGACAGCCATTTTGCCCTTTCTCCACCACATGGCACCTCCTGGTGTGGTGGAGGCAGTGGGGGACCACATGAAAATGGCACCGCAGGCTGCATCCGGCCCATGGGCTGCAGATTGAGAATCCCTGATTTAGAGTTGTGGAGTGCTCAATCAATCTATTTCAATTCTGAATCACTTTTGCATGTGTTTAAAGTTAAATCTATTCTACTCTAATTTTTGCATGCAAATCTCCTTCCAACATTTTTTAAAATTTATTTTTAATTCACATTTATATCCCACTCTTTTGATGTGATCACCACTCAGGTCAGCTTACAATATATGACCACATCCTCAACACCCGGAAAAGAAAACAAAGTGGAACCAACAAAGCTGTTGCTGAATATCACAAATGGAAATTGCACTGGGCTGGACATTTTTCTTAAATGACAGACGAGTGTTAGACAGCAGCAGTCACTGAGTGGTATCCCACAGGAGTGAAAAGATCCCTTGGCAGGCCCCCCAAAAGATGGGAAGACTCAATCATGAAAAAGTTTTAGTCAAACCTGGAGCAGACAAGCAAAGGGAATGGAAGGCAAATTGCAACCAGCAGGAACTCATCACAGTCTGGATAATAGTGACATCTTGGAAATATTTAAAAGATCAGATTAAAAAATCAGATTAAATCATACAATACTTGCTTTAGTTACTCAATATCAACTCTCCAGCAACCTGTCTGATCCAGAATTGATTGGAAGTTCTACTCTAAATCAAGATTCTGAGGCCTGAATCCTATTTGGGCAATCATACGATCAGTTTTCATTCTCCTCTGGGATGTTCTTTATGTGTCCCATCATGCCTTTGTTGTTCAATCTGATTTGCAACTGCTTGCATTAAAAACGACCCCTGGACAATTAAAGTGCTGTGTATTTCTTCTTGCATTTATGTTTTTGTTTTGCTTTTTCATAAAAGGAATTAGGCCTCTAGTGGACTCAGGTTTGGGTTACTTGAATAAGTCTGTAACACAGGAGTTCTCAACCTTTTTAAGCCGGGGGCTGGGTCATGCTCCCTCAGATAGCTTTGGGGGCCAGACAGCCATTTTGCCCTTCCTCCACCACTTGGCACTTCATGGTGTGGTGGGAGGTGGTGGTGGGCCTCATGAAATGGTGCTGTGGGCTGCATCCGGCCCACAGGCCACAGGTTGATAATCCCTGCTGTAACAATTCTTGATGACTAAAATTTTTATCAAACCTCTTGCTGAGAGGGTCTTCATCTTGAGAGATTCAGTTGTTGATGAAGCAGAACAGTGGTGGGGCCTCATCTTTGGAACACTCCATGCTCCAAGCAATTTAGCAAGTCCATTAAATTCGTATTCAAGCACAGAGCTTAACATTTGATTGTTGAAATTCTTGATCAAACCCTACTCCACAAAAACTTCTCCTGGTATTAAATGTGAATGTCTTGTGTGAAAATCAGCTTCTCATGCACCGTAATGAAAGGAAAGGTGTAAAATGAATACCAACCTCTGAGAAATTTGCAATATGATTAATTTACCTACTTGAAAATTGGAAAGGACAAACTTGTTATCACTCTGCAATAAGTAAAAAAAGTCTCTGAACATCTCATGCAGCCACTGACATCTGCAGCAAATGCGGCCCATTAATCCATCTGCAGGGTGATCTACTCTAACACAGCATGTGAGGATTAATGTATAAATGGCTGAAAGTTGCTTATCTGATTCAAAATTAAAATAAATTCAAAAGAAGAGGGGGGAGTTCCTTTTGTAAGGTCTGCTGAGTTAATGGATTTATAATGACATTTAAAGCTTCAGTTGGGTAAGAAATACTGTTCATTTCATAATTGCATATAAATATACCCTCATATAATCTAGGACAGTGTGGCAAAAGGAAATCTACTAGCTTAATTATAAATCTGTTTTATTATCTAAAGCCCTGCTGAAGAAAAAGTCAAGAACAAGACCCTTGTATTGTTGTTGTTTTTAAAAATCCAAGACAGCAGCAAGTGAATCAAAATGAAGGAAGCAGCATCCCAGTGTTAAATAAATAATGAGGAATTAAACAATCAAAACTTATTTAGCCTTGGATTTTTGTCCCTCCATTAAAGTTTCGAAACATGCTACAAAATAGTTTCACAAAACAGGGGGGAGGGGGGAGGGGGAAGCATTCAAAATATAATTGCATGCTGGCTTCACCCAACAGTAAGAACTATCGTAGTCTGCCAATTAGATTAGCACTCCCAGAACTGGGGGGAAACACCACCTCAATTCCCGAGTACAGCAGGACGGAATGAGCTCCCGTCTTTGTCCCAGGTCCTGCCAACCTAGCAGTTCGAAAGCAAGACATTGCAAGTAGATAAATAGTGACCACTTCAGTGGGAAGGTAACAGCGTTCCATGCGCTCCAGTGTCTAGTCATGCCTGCCACATGACCACAGAAACATCTCCAGAAGCAAACAGTGCTCTTTGGCTTTGAAACAGAGATGAGCACTGAACCCTAGAGTTGGATATGACTGGCTTTCGAGCAAGGGAAACCTTTACCTTTACTAGAGAGAGCAGAACAATCCAATAATTTGCCAGGAGAGGGAGACAATTCACTCTTGAGAAAGATATCATTTAAAATGAATGAATGTACTTTGCAATGTTGTAATAGCTTGATACCTCATTGGCTACCATGATGCCACTTTAATGCATCCTGTGGAACACCAAGATTAATCACTTGACAACAAAAATTCTCAATCCTATTCATGTTTCTAAGGACTGCAGTGGCTCAAGTTGCTAAGACGCTGACTGGGAAGCGGAAGGTCAGCAGTTCGATTCCCGAGTACTGCAGGCTGGAAATGAGCTCCCGCCTTCATCCCAGCTCCTGCCAACCTAGCAGTTTGAAAGCAAGAAATTGCAAGTAGATAAATAGGGACCACTTCGGTGGGAAGGTAACAGCGTTCCATGCACTCCGGTGTCTAGTCATGCCTGCCACATGACCACGGAAATGTCTGCAGAAGCAGACAATGCTGGCTCTTCGGCTTAGAAACAGAGATGAGCACTGCACCCTAGAGTCGGATACGACTGGCTTTCGAGCAAGGGAAACCTTTACCTTTATTCATGTTTCTATCTAGGAAAAATAATTTTAACATTTAGCTTGTAAAAGATTACAGTGATACCACATACAACGTCCAAACTTGGTTCCACAAGTTTGGACTTTATACGGATTTGGACTTTGTATGAGGCATGCAAAATCCTAGCCATGATGCCTCATACAACGTCCAAATCCTTGCCGTGATGCCTTGTACAACATTGTTTCCATAGAGATACATTGTACTGTAACAGCACAGACTTCAGGGCAAAGTCAAGGAAGCAGACAGGAAATCATTGTCTAAAGGCTAAATACATTACAAAAACATGTCAAACAACCATGATTGTCCAAGAACCTGAAGAATGCTGCAAAAATCCCAGGAATACTTCTAAAAATTATGACAAAAAAATTCAAATTTTTTCCCCAAAACCACTCCTAAATACTCTTCGCCTTGTGCAAAACCCACAAGAGCAATGCGCGCATGTGATCTGCCTTTTATACTGCCCAGGCACAATGCAACCTGGGAAAACCCCCAATGCCTCATACAAAATCACAGCGACTTTGTATGAGGCAACTTTTTTCAAGGAATTAGGCGATGTTGTATGAATTCGATGTTGTACAAAGCGGACTTTGTTTGAAGTATTACTGTATTCTGATACCTCAACTATGTTTTGAAGCCGCATTGTTGTTACCTTTTCCCCCCCTGAGAAGTAGCCACAACTTGTTGTTCTGCTTGCCTTGGAAATACTTCTACTTGTTAAATCAGATATTGGCCAAGTTTCTCCACATCCTCAGTAAGAAATGAAGGGTGCATTGCTGTCATATACAGGTTTGTGCAAAGTTTTAGAGTTGTGGAATATTTTTCCCCAACTCACTTAAGTCCCTCTGGTTTACAGAAGGTGAGAATGGCAGATGCATCAGGTCTTGATTTCTTCTGTCCACAGTAAAACAAATCAAAAGCTTGTTGACATAAGTTGGTTGGAATCTTCTGGATCAGACTAAATAGGATTGCCATGCAGTCTAGAAAGCCCTCCTGTGCCATCCTCTGACAGACAGAGCTCAACTGACCCTATTTGGTGTTGAGAGGGGGGTTGGCAAGTCCTTTTTGCAAACCAACCTCCTCTTGGGTTGCTGCCAGAATGCTTTCCATTCTGCTTCTCCTCTTTCGCATGGCTTTCCCTACATGCTGAAGATATGCATCTAATGGTTGTTACCAAGTATTTTTGTTGCCCATTATTATTATTATTATTATTATTATTATTATTATTATTATTATTATTATTATTATTATTATTATTATTATTATTATTATTATGGGGGGGGGTTGGCTCACATCAATTGATATTTATTTGTTAGCTGGGATGAGCACATTTGTGTTCTTCTATCCTCCCCCTACCAATATAAGACCTACATGGGTGCAGATGACACACACTCATTACACATAAACACATACCCCACATTATCCATCAAAGGGAAGTAGCAGGTGACCCACCATGTTCCCACCAATTCCCCAATCACTGCCTATTCAAAATCTCCCTTGCTCAATAGCCAGTTGTTTCCAACTCTTGGGATGGTGCTCATCTCCGTTTACAGCCAAAGAGCCAGTGATCTCTGCATGTGCAGACATTTCTGTGGTCATGTAGCAGGCATGATCAGATGCTGGAGTGCACAGAATACTGTTACCTTTGCCACCAAAGCAGTATCTATTTATCTATGTGCAATTTCCTTTGAACTGTTAGGCTGGGACAGACAACAGGCACTCACTTTGTTGCACAGCACTCTGGTCTCAAACCACTGACCTTCCGGTCATCAAGCTCAGTGTCTTAATCACTAAGCCAACACAGCCTCTCATCCCCATTTGTTGTTTAGTCGCATAGTTGAGTCCGACCCTTTGTGACCCCATTGACCACCGCACACCAGGCACCCCTATCCTCCACCATCCTCTGCAGCCCACTCAGCTCTATGTCCATTGTGTCAATAATGCCATTTAACCATCTCATCCTCTGCTGTCCTCTTCTCCTTTTGCCTTCAATCTTTCCCAGCATCAAGGCCTTCTTGAGTGAGTCCTCTCTCATCCCCATTAGATAAAAGCAAATGAATGTTGGTGGAGTTTTTCTTGACTGAGAGAGAATGATTGTCCAATTTGGCCGCAGGAAGGTTCTTGAAAAGTTAAAGATGTGGAGAAGATTGTATAGAAAATGAGTCTTATGGTATTTCAATTTATTCATTTATTTTGGCACACATTTTAATTCACAGTCTTTTTTAGGCTTGGTAATGGATGGTTTACTAGAATAAATATTAATTTGCAAAATATATTTAAGAGTAAAGTAAACAAAAGCTTCTGAGTTGAAGCCTTTAATTTAAAAAATATATAAAGTGGAGCAAGACATATTTGCTGTCCAATATGCATTTGGTCCCCCCACCCCCTTCTTCAGTCTCTCCATGAAGGCAAGGAGTTGTTTAATTTGCCAATACTGTCAAGTGACTCTCTTCACAATATTGGGAAATGAAAAGAGGAAGGCTCACTCTGGTTCATTTCCAACAAGCGTGACTGCTGGGAACCATCCAAAAGGGAGTGATTCTATCGGCACCAAAACAGTAGAAGCGCCTGCCAGAAAGGTGTAAGTAAGACTACTCGGTTTGCCCACTGCAAAGGTGCTAGCTGTTCACTATATTTTGCAGTGAACAGTCCATCCTGCAATGGAACAAACATTGGGCTGAATGCCCATGTAGCCAGCCTCCAAATTTCCCAAAATGACTATGACTGGAATCCTGTCACTTAGCATAGTAAATCACAACTACAGAAGGCTCCCTGAATCAATAGGGGAGTTGGTAATTCAGTTCCCCCGCAGAGCCCACTGATTCAATGGACCTAGAGTAGCTGCAATGCTAGACAACAGGATTTTAGCCTGAGTGTTGTCTTCTTTCCCCATCCTGCTACTGTCTACTCCAATACAACAAAGCTTCCCAGAACTGCTCTTTGTTCCAAAACAGATTAAATCACTCTGACAGATACTATCTGCCTCTGGTCCTCCATTACTCTTTCACTTACAGTTGAACCAGGATTTGACAAACTGACTTTGACATCTTCACAGCTTCTAAGTCTCATTTTATCTACAATCCCCTCCAAGTCTTTTGCTTTGTCAGGGCATTTCAGTTTATTTATTTATTTAGGCACATCAACCAACCTATTTTAATTCACTGACTTTTTAAAGACTTGGTAATGGATGGGCTACTAGAATGAAGTAAATGCTTTGATTATTTGTTTTCTGAATGAATGGAAGGAGACAAGAAGACTCAGAGTCATGTCGGGATTTCCTTAGAAAAAAATGAAGTTGGAACCTAGTAGGTGTTTTGATATAGCATGGATAGAGATGGTGTTAGGTTTTATATTTCCCTGCAGTGGCTCAAGTGGTTAAGATGCTGAACTTGCTGACTGGAAGGTCAGCAGTTCGATTCCCGAATACTGCATGACGGAGTGAGCTCCCATCTTTGTCCCAGCTCCTGCAAACATAGCAGTTCGAAAGCAAGAAATTGCAAGTAGATACATAGGGACCACTTCAGTGGGAAGGTAAACAGTTTTCCATGCACTCTGGTGTCTAGTCATGCCTGCCCCATGTCCATGGAAACTTCTGCAAACGCAGACAGCGCTGGCCCTTTGGCTTTGAAACAGAGATGAGCACTGAACCCTAGAGTTGGATACGACTGGCTTTTGAGCAAGGGTATCCTTTACCTTTTACTATGAAATTCTCAACTGGCAATATGACAAAAGAATGTCTTGTATCAGAAACCCATATATTTTGATGACTTTAAATAGGGGAAAAATCACATACACCCTTTTATACACCTGTGTGTGTGTGTGTGTGTGAGTGAGAGAGAGAGAGGGGGGGGGGGAGAGAATAATTAAATGTACATACATTCAAGAAACCAAACATACATATTTGTATCAACAGAAAAAAAATCCTTTACCAGTTAATGGTATTTCTAGTAGTAATTTATGGTTGTGAGAGCTGGACCATAAGGAAGGCTGAGCTCCGAAGAATAGACAACTTTGAAATGTGGTGTTGGAGGAGAATTTTTAAAGTACCATGGCTAGTATGGAGAACAAATAGATCGATCATAAAAGAAATCAACTCCGACTGCTTCTTGGAAGGTCAAATATTGAAGATGAAGCTAAAGTACTTTGGACATCAAATGAGAAGAGAGGATTCACTTGAGAAAGCCTTGATGCTGGGAAAGGTCAAGGGCAAAAGAAGAAGGGGGCAGAAGAGAATGAGATGGCTAGATAGCATTGTTGATGCAATGGGCACAGAGCTGGGCAGGTTGAGGAGGATGGTGGAGGACAGCGGTGCCTAGAGGACAATGATCCATAGGGTCACAAAGGATCGGAATCGACTGTGCGACTGAACAACAACTGCTACCTTCATGCCTGCAATGAAGTACTGACAGCTCTTGCTGCGTCTTCTTGATTTTTTTATTTAGAATTTGAAAACCTTATAAAAACAGGTTTGAGATCTAGAACTAGCTAGTGTAGGGCTGGGCCCATCCTATAGGAATAGTCAGGCCACCACCTAAGAGAGTTTTGGGGCAGAGGTTTCAAATTTTTGATGGATTGGTTTTAGCTAGGACTAACAACTGGATCTACTTTTCTCTCATATATGTAAATTCCTGAGATCCTTTTCCTCTAAACAGATTGTTTTATAGGTGAAACAGGAGATAAACCTTTTAGTAATTACCTCCCCTGCTTCCAGGAATAAACACCACCCATTTTACTGTTACTTTCCCCTTTGAGAATTTATGAGAAGAAAATTTATTTATGAAAAGAAAAAAAAATGATTACCAGAAAAAGAGTTAACATGTCCCTTCTCATTTCCTCCCTGGACATTATTTCATTCAATCCTGAAGACTCCCAAGAGGCTTTTTGGTTTAAAAAAATGTTGAGGGGAAAATAAAATCACAAGTATATGAAATGACTGGTTTGTATGATTTGAAGTTTTATGGTGTGCTTTTTAACATGTTATAATGTTTTATTTGTATGTTTGTGATTTAAATTTAAAAATTATAAGGGGGGGGGGGGATGACTGGTTTGTGTCTAGATTTTCTAAGCCCAGTCTCCAAAATGGCTTGTAATAATTATTTCATGCCAGAAATTATTCTGGGTTGACAGGATTTTCTCTGGAGAAACTCCACTCAGGGGATGCCCGGATGAGGCTCCTTTCATGTCCCCAAGATCTTTTCCCAGTGAAGTGGTCCCTATTTATCTACTTGCAATTTCTTGCTTTCGAACTGCTAGGTTGGCAGGAGCTGGGACAGAGACGGAAGCTCATTCCGTCATGCAGTACTCGGGACTTGGACTGCTGACTTGCCAGCCTTTCAGCTAACAAGGCGAGCTTCTTAACCACTGAGCCACTGGGCCCCTCTTCCAAAGCAGCTTGTAAGAAAAATTGTATTGCGCATCTCAAAGGCTGCTTTCACTTACTATTTTCTGTCTTTATTTTGTACACTCTCTGCAGTTGTCCATTCAAGGACAACTGCAGTTGGAATTTGTTTGCTGTTGTTTCAATCTAAGCATTCTGTTTTGTTGGTATTTAAAAACAAAAATAGGAATTTAACAAAAGCCAAACAAATATTGTCAGTTGCCTCCACCTTTTTCATTTATCCTCTCTTGCCTTGACATCTTACGAGTTCCATATGCATGTTTTCCTTACTGAACATGTGTGGGGAATATTTCATAGACTTTAATGCATACAAAACAAGAGTCCTGTTAAGACAAGTTTAGAAATTTGCCATAAAAGAAGAGTAGTAGACTTAACTACAGTATAGTTACAGCACTAGGAAAGAGAGTACCTCCTGGAGAACAGAGTTTCTATATCTACAAGCCACACCATTTATTTCAAGAAGTCCTTCCAAGTGTTCTGTTCTTTCTCTTAAATAAATGGTTCATAGAAGTAATTGACAGTGATGCTATTCTACATAATGTTAACAGTGCAGATGGGAAATCAACTCTACTGAGGGTGGTTGGTTTCTGTGTTCTCTCAAAATGCCTGCTCTGAATGTCTAAAACTTTAAATAAATAAAAAACGACTATGAGAAAACAGCTGTTGTCACGTAGATTGTGCTACAGTAATCCACAATGGATCAATCATCCAAATAGAGTTTACACATGTTCCAGGCATCTGAGAAGCAGTTTATACTATTACTAACAATATAAATGGAAAGGAAACTCGCAAGCACTGCAATGCACACTAAGAACAGGCCCTTTCTGAGCTCCAGCACAGTATAGCCTAAGACAGTGGTGGCGAACCTATGGCATGAGTACCAGAGGACACACTCAGAGCCTTTTCTGTGGGCACACGTGCCATAGTCTCAGCACAGAGTTCACCCCGCCCCTCTGTCCAGCAGCCCAATGGGAACAATTCCGCCCTCCCCTCAGCACAGATTTCGCTCCACCACAGCAGCCCAATGGGGGTGCTTCCTTCCTCCCCCAGCACAGAATTCACCCTGCCCCTCTGTCTGGGTACTCGGTCTCCAAAAGGTTTGCCATCACTGGGCTAATATGACAAAAGGTTGTATTGAAAAGGCCATCCAACAGTTAAGGAATATGCCTGCCCACTCTTCTAACAGAGAATAGTGCTATCTCTAAATGCAGTCCATGGATGAAGGATACCTCTGATTTTAATCCAGAAAAGCCACCTGGACGCCACAAATCAAAGTCCGGGAAACATTGGTTTAAGTAACACCTCTCAGTAATCATAAATGATAGAAAACAGGTTTACTCTGCAAGGAAAAAAGGCAGGCAATAAAGTGAACAAGATTTATGAGTAACCAAGCAAAAGAGCTGGCTTCAATATAACTGCAACACTAACCCCCATCACTCCCAGCAACTTGAAGGTTTTTGCTGCCTTTTGTCTTATTGGCCATTGAGGATGATTTTCATCTTGTCATCCCCGTTCCTCCCTGCCTCCCATGTACAACACTTCAACCATGACGCTCATCTCAACTTCTCTGTCAGTTTATATCTACCCACCTATTCAGCCCATTCCCTATCACAGTATCTTTTCTCTTTGGCTAAGTCTTTAGAATGTCAAGAATCATTCCATCTGATGAAGTCGTAGCTCACTGCCATCCGTTCCTTTTCCACTTGTCTAAGCATTTTAATGACATATGGTTTCAGAGTGGTGTGGCAACGTGAATATAGGAAAAACTGAGAGAACACACACACACACACGCACATGCACACACACTTTGCATAAAGGACCATTTGGTATAAAGGAGGATCTTTTGTATTTTTTTATTTAACTTAGGATTTTTTAAAGCTGTATTCTGTAACTGTGTAATTGTACTTGTGATATTTTATTTAGAGATAGATATATTGTATACTGTATTTTTGACATTGTATTTTGTACTAGTTGGGTGGAACAATTACATTGTATTTATTTTGTATTGTTGTGTTAGACATTTTTATGTAATGTTTTATATTTTGTGAGAAGGCTTTCTTTTTGTTCAAGTAAGCTTTCCTTTTTCTATGTTGTAGGCTGCATTGAGTGGCACTCATGCCAGGAAAGCGGGATACAAATAAACCTACTACTACTACTACTACTACTACTACTACTACTACTACTACTACTACTACTACTACTACTACTACTACTACTACTACTACTACTACTATCATCATCATCAGCAGCAGCAGCAGCAGCAGCAGCAGCAACAGCAGCAGCAGCATTATCATCATTATCATCATTATTATTATTATCTTCATTTAATTTGGGGAAAATGTGTCTCCATAATTGAGTTCTTTCACTGTCAGCTATCTTATGAGTCAATCAATATTGGACGCTCTAAGAGCATTACTCCACTAATGCTTTGGACTCACAGCAGAAATAAATGTTTGGTTGTTATTGTTGTTGCTTTTAAACCATGCATAGTGGAGGTTGGCTCCTTCCATCATCTTCTTTCAATTCATCAAGTCACTAATTTGTTTATTTTCCAACTTTCCTTGGTACGCCAACTCAGTTGTCTATTTGTAATTTGCTCTGACATGTAGACATCTTTAACAACTGATGCTGCTTTCTTTGTGCATCCTTGAATGACAAACTTTATTTTCTTTCCTGTGCTTCCTTCCATCAACCCCATAGTCCTTTTGCCCTTTTCTTTCCTTCCTAGCAGTGGTCTGTGCTAATTAATACGAGGTGAGAGGAATAAAGGGTAAAATCAAACAGCTATTAAGGAAGAGTTTCATCACAGAAAACACAGTAATTGATTACTACATTTTGTTTCTAGGATGGTGCTGTTATATTACTGGTACGAGTTAGAGCCCATAGCTGTACACATGGTGTATATGTGTTTTCCTTTCTCACAAGCTGCACACTGAAAATTAAATCTTTATTTTTATTCATACCTGAGCTTCACAAATGCCTGAAGCACACAATGAAATGTGTGTGCGCATACAAAACACAGACTGTCTAAAATTAATCCTTTCTATAAAATGAGAATGTTTTGCTCTAGAGTGATTCTACTCCTTTCACCGGATATTGCTATCAGTTTTTGTACATCTGTGTTATATTTTTTAAATGATATTTTACTATATACCTATTTGGATTTAAGTTGTGCTCAAATATATAATGAACTTGTACTCTTGCTTTGTTACATCGCTAGTACTGGGACTGCGGTGGCTCAGTGGAAGGCTGGCAAGTCAGCAGTTCGAAACCCGAATACTGCATGACAGAATGAGCGCCCGTCTCTGTCCCAGCTCCTGCCAACCTAGCATTTCGATATCAAGAAATTGCAAGTAGATAAATAGGGATCAGTTTGGTGAGAAAAAGATCTTGTGGTCATGAAAGGAGCCTCATTTGGATCGGGTATCCCCTGAGTGGAGTTTCTTCAGCAAAAATCCTTTCAATCCAGAATAATTTCTGACATGAAACTATTATAGTGCTAGTACTGTATTTTAAACTACATACATTAGAAGATAACTAGAAAAATTATATGATTTATTTTTCATAAATAGCTTAGATAAATCATAGTAAAGGTAAAGTTCTGTCTTGATACGTAATGATAAATATTGTTGAGGTTTTATCAGCTCTATAGAGTTATTAAAAATTTAACCACAATTCAATGTTCACAATTCAAATATTTAACATGGTATTTCAAAGTATAGTGAGAGAGAGCACCATTGCAACTGTAATCTCCCCCAGCTTCCAAAGTTGGCATCAAAAGCAGGCACTTATCACATCTGTTCAAAGCCAATCTATATGCTTATATAGATGGGGGAAATCAGATGCATGGTACAGATGTTCCTCTAAACCAAAGTTGGAGGGAAAAATGGCAGCACTTGGGTGTTAATGTTAAGCCACTTGCTCTGTAGATAAGCAGAAGACTGGCAGAATGCTGTACACTGGCACACTGTGTTGAAAATTGAATGCTATCAAGATTTTGTTTTGCTTTTTGAGTTTTGACATGTTGGGCATGATGGGGAGGGAAGTCAGACAGATATTTATTCAGCCAGCCAGCATTTCTGCCAGAAATGGATTCCTGTGGGGCAAAAATTAAAGGGGGGGGGGAGGAGGGAATAACCAATATATTTAACTATACTAGTCAAAGCCAGACAGTTTAACTTTCCTCCTCTTTTATGCAAAAAGCATCCAAACTGCCAGTAATGACAACAAAAACAAGTGAGGAAAGGTCTACCGAAGAGGTCCTTTTGCAACAGAGAGAACAGATTTAATGGCTACACTCTTTTGGTTCAGTCTGCATCCCTAGTGGGAAGTACTGAAACTGAGTAGCAGAATATGGTTTGGGGGGGGGGGGGAGGAAAAGTGTCACTGACTCCTTCATCGTCTCAAAGGAGGTAGTCAGTTTTGTTGATCAATTTAAGGTTTCTTTGTTCTGTGACAGCGACCACCTGCTGTTAAACCTTATTCTCAAGATACCTTTACATAATGTGAGGCTCAGTGAAAGACACTGCGGGCCTACTGAATCTGAGATAAGATTAAATCCAGTCAGGTGGAAAGCTGACATGTCTATGATCTTATCTGACCTGTTCAACTCTCAAAATTTCAAAGGAATAACGGACAATTTTATGAATAACATGTATCCGGAAGTGGGAATTGAGCTCTTCGAAACCTCAGTGAAGGAAATGTTGTCGGTTTTAAAGGGCTTTAGTGCTAGCCGTAGAAGTGTAATGGGTAGATCAAACAAACAATGGTTCGATAAGGAATGCGCCCAGGCTAAATGTGTTTTAAGATGTAAGCACAGGGACTATTGCTTAAACCCTCTGGACAGGCTCAGGGATGAACTGCATCAAGCAAAATCCCAATATAAAATGTTAATCAAACAGAAAAAGTGTGAGGAAGCTAACAGGGCCTGGCACCAGCTAGGTTTGGCCATTGAACAAAAAAATCACTCTCAGTTTTGGAACTTGGTGTCTAACTATTCTAAAAACTCCCATACCCCACCTGTAATTCTCCCAGAAGTCTGGTAAAAGCACTTTTATGAATTGTATTTGGCCCTGGATATTACTGACTTATCTTATGGATATGTTGTCAGCAGTGATAAGCTTCCCGCCTGGCCCCCAGTTTCGATTGCCAAAGTAAAATCCCTGATAAGTAAATTGAACACTCGGAAAGAAGCTGGCCTTGATTTAATATTGACAGACTTAATTAAAAACAACATAGAATGGTGGGCTCCAGTCCTAGCAAAATTGTTTACCACTATTGATAACTCTGGACGGTTTCCATAGAGCTGGGAGGTATCAATCATTTGTCCAATTAATAAAAAGGGGAGGCACAGCAACCCGGCCAATTGCAGGCCGATTAGCCTCTTGAGTGTGCTTAGCAAACTTTGTGTGTCATACACACCTTTTAGGGAAATTACAGGATTGGGCAGAAGATAGCAAGCTCATAGCTGATGGTGAGCCACTGTGTGAGACAGAATGCTGGACTGGGTGGGCTGTGGCCTGTTCCAGCAAGGCTGTTCTTATGATGAACAGGGAGGGTTTAGAGGAGGGCGGTCAGCACTGGACCAGTGTGCAGTGCTTGACCATCTTATTAATAAATACTCCTCTAACTCCTCTGTTTCATTATACGCAGCTTTCTTGGACTAGAAATCAGGTTTTGACACTGTTTCTAGACAGCTGCTGTGTGAGAAGCTAGCAAAGGTTCCATTAACCCCCACCTATTGTTCTTGATTCAAGCATTACAAATCAGGGTGAAATGCAGCGTGCAAGGCCATTTGTCCAGACCCATCAAGTCCAGACGGGGAGTAAGGCAGGGTTGTGTCCTCACACCAATACTATTTAATATTTACATCAACAATGTTGTTGAATACCTCCAGCATAGGGACCACCACCTGCCCAAATTGGGTTGTAAATATATTCCAATTTTGCTCTATGCTGATGATGCAGTGGTTTTCTCAAGAACGCAAATTGGGCTGCGAAGGTCCCTGCATGTGTTTGCTATGTACTGCTTCCAAAACCACCTAGTGGTAAAGTATTCTAAAATAAAAGTCATGGTTTTCGCCAGCAAGCCCAAAATTCTCTAATGGCAGCTAAATCATCAGCAAATCAAACAGATTCACCACTTTAATTATTTAGGGGTAAAATTTCAAGCAAATGGGGGCAGAAACCTACACATAATGCACCTAGCCACTAAGGCAAAGAAAAGCGCCAGTGCAATACAGAGTTTCTTTTGGATTTCACCCCTGCATTTCACTCCTTTCAGTGTTGCCTTAAATATTAATCTCCTGCAGGTGACTCAAGACAAATTTTTGAGGACAATCCTGCAGATTCCAACCAGCATCTCTAACACTACCTTGAGACTAGAAACTGGCATGTACACAGTGCAGGCCAGGTTATTAATCGGCACTGCTATGTACTGGCTAAAACTGCTATTTTCACCATCTGATCTAATTGAATTTATGATGTCTGAACCAATTATGCCTACATGGTTCAGTTCTCTAGAAAGGATATTGACAACATATGGTTTCTTGAAACCTTATGTTCTTTCTATAGGTCTTGTCCATGCCAGAGAAGCAATCAAGCAAAGGATCCCCAATATACATCGACAAATTGACTTAAGCAAATTATATTCTCCCCTGTTCAATAGGACACCCTACAATGAAGTTAGGCCCTCACCTTATCTGTCCCTATTGAGCAACCCACATCACAGAAGATCGTTTACCATTATAGATAGATAGAATAGATAGAACTTTATTTCTATAACGCTTTTCTCATCCCAATGGGAGACTCAAAGCGGTCCACAGCATTTAAAGCAACAAAAGGCAAAGATACAATGTAAACACAAATACATTACAATTACAATAGAAATCTCCACAGTGTGGCAAATTCTCTATTACAGGGTACAATAAATACAAAACACAATATAAGCAATACAAAGCAAAACTACAATAATTCCTACCCCCCCCCCCAGCTGATGAAAATATAGACCACAAAAGATCTACTGCCTCAATGGCCTTTTGCAGTCCTGGCTAGAGGCAGGATGTGGGAGGCGAAACCGGAGGGACAGCGGCAGCAGTGGTTGCCGTCTTCACTGCAGGCCTCCCCACCCATCGGGACAGCCGGAGAGAGAGCGACATCTCTCCTGAGCACTTCGAGCAGGTGAGGCTCAGGGGCAAGGGAGGCGACGCGCCAGACTCTCATTCCTGGACTGAGGGCAAGCTGCCTCCCATCCCGGGGCTGATGACAGGAGCCCCGGGAGAGGTGCGGCGAGTCTGGCATCAGTGGCAGCTCGTTGTCTTTTCTACCCCCTGCCTGGATGGGGCATCATGCTCAGCTGCCTCCCATCCCGGGGCTGATAACAGGAGCCCCGGGAGAGGCTCAGGAGGTCCGGTGTCGGCAGCAGCTTGGCGTCTCTTCTACCCCCTTCCCGGATGGGGCCAGGGGGAGGGGCATCATGCTCAGCTGCCTCCCATCCCAGGGCTGATGACAGGACCCCGGGAGAGGTACGGCGGGTCTGGCATCAGCAGCAGCTTGACATCTTTTCTACTCCTGCCCAGATTGGGCCAGGGGGGAGGGGCATCAGGCTCAGCTACAATATGCTCCCTTCTGCCTTTAGGGGGGGGACTCTTTAAAAAATTCCAGTCAATGAGCGTACAAGTCCATGACAAACCAATAAGGTAGAAGCCTCTGAGCACGTATTACAGTATTGGAGTGCGCTTTTTATGATAAGCTTAGAAGAGAGCTTTGCAATGCTTTCCCTAACTTGGATCACAGTAACAATAGCCTACTCAGAATTCATTTGGCAGATGGAACGAAAGAACTGTCAGCCGCCGTGGCTAGATTTGCATGGCGAGCAACCAATATACGCAAAAACAAGGTAAACCATCTGTGGGATAAAAAGCTCATGTGGTGGCAGTGAGCCCATGTGTGTCTTCCTAGGTCTTTCCGGTTTTAGGGTTTATAGTATAACAACTCTCATCAACTTCTCCATTTTAATACTTGATAGTTCTGTTTAACTAATTATAATACATTCTCACATTCAGATTTACTGTCCTAATATAATTGGTAAGAGTAGATTGGCAAAGGCAAGAATTATTAGCCCAGGAAATGACTTGGCTAATGACAAATGTTTGTGGCTGTATTGTTTGGTTGTAACTGCTTGGTTGTACCTGTTTGGTTGTACCTGTTTGTTCTGTGATGACTGTACTGGCCTCTGGTCGTAATAAAGTGTTGTTGTTGTTGAGTAGCTTTTATTTCATAATGGTGAGTCCTAAGATTTACAGGACTCAAAGCCCTCAGACTAGGTGCTCTCTCTCTCTCTCTCTCTCTCTCTCTCTCTCTCACACACACACACACACAATTTGCATCATCTCAGCCAAAATATGTGTCATCGATGGCTGCAAGGAAAATTTATGGCAGGGGTCGGCAACCTTTTAAAGTAAGGGGCCAGGTCACACTTTCTCAGACAGTTGAGGGGGTTGTACTGGTGCCCCCCTGCCATAAACACATCAGTGGCTGCCATAAACACAGCCATGGCCACTTCCGGTGGTTGCTGCAGCCACTTCCAGTGGCGGCGGTGTGAGCAAGGATGTGAGCCAGATTATTTGGTGCCAACAGGCTGGATTCGGCTCACGAGCTGTAGGTTGCCAACCCCTGCTGAATGGAATACAGCAATCATTTAATCTATAACAGCCGGCAACCCCTTCACCTACAGTGATCAGATGATCAAAGGGTTAATTAGAGGGTAAAACAAGTTCTAAAGGGAGGCAGGGCTGTCATGGATAATTAGGGCTTTCAGACTCCAATCCCTTTCCTCTACAGTTATGCTTCTTTTAATGTGACCCTTTCTATGTCACCCATGAAGATTTGGCTTACAGCAGGGATTCTTAACCTGTGGCCCATGGGCTGGATGCAGCCTGCAGCACCATTTCATGTGGCCCACCTCACCTTCACCACACCAGGAAGTGCCATGTGGTGGAGGAATAGCCCCCGAAGCTATCTGAGGGAGAATGACCTGGCCCCAAGATTAAAAATGTTGAGAACTCCTGGCTTACAGAGTTCTATCTACTAAGTAACAGCTATCAGTCTCTCACCTCTGGGATGCCCAGTTGCACAATACAGATACTTTCTACACAGAAAATTTCTCAAAGCTGTCACAGGAGGGAGTCGAAACAGAGAGGTGGGAGCAAATGCTTACTGTGGGAAGGCTCTGATGAAACATCCTGCTGGGGTGTTCACACAAAGGAGTTAGAGCTGGACCGCCCTTCATACCAGATTTCTGGTGGTGCTTCAATAAGCCGCTGCAAATCTCATCTCACGCCTCAACGTGGTGCAGCAATAACTCTGGCTGTCAGACAGCTATAGTGGCAGGGGGTGTATTCCCCTGGCAGGTTCAATCATACCACAAAGGTGCTGGCTAGTGGTCTGGAACAGTTCTCCATTCTGGAACCGCAGGTCAGCTATGTGGGGTTGGGTACTCAGGCAATGCATCTGGCCAGTGCTCTAACATGGCCAACTTTGACATAAGCCCATACAGGTGTGTTATTGTGTTTAAAATGGCTAAAGGAAAATTGTAAACGTGGCCTCAGTCCTCCCTACACCATTGGACCCTGCTATGGTAGCGGTAGGACCTCCCGATGGCAAAATCCTGCTGTAATCATGTGGGGAACAATGCTTCGATCTGTCACATAAAACTAGATATGTGAAGTATGTATCAACCAAGTAACTTCAATAAGAAGGTGGTGTTTATATTCATTTACAGCCAAAAGGCCAGCACTGTCTGCATCTGCAGACAATTCTGTGGTCATGTGGCAGGCATCACTAAATGCCAGACATGAAATGCTGTTACCTTTGTGGCCAAAGTGGTACCTATTTAAGGTAAAGATTTCCCTTGCTGAAAAGCCAGTCATATCCAACTCTAGGGTCCAGTGCTAATCTCTGTTTCAAAGCTGAAGAGCCAGCTCTGTCTGCTTCTGCAGATGTTTCCGTGGCCATGTGGCAGGCATGACTAGTCACCGGAGTGCACCGAATGTTGTTTACCTTCCCAACGATGTGTTCCTTAGTTATCTACTTGCAATTTCTTGCTTTCAAACTGCTAGGTTGGCAGGAACTGGGACAAGGACAGGAGCTCATTCCGTCCTGCAGTACTCTGGTCTCATCATGCTGACCTACTGACCTTCCAGTCATCAAGCTCAGCACCTTAGCCACTAAGCCACCATGCCCTAAACTACTACCCCTACCCCTTTCTCAACTATGGTTCAGCCTCAGTTTTCACATAGTATCACTGATCACAGAAGCTAAAAGTGTTGATAGAACTCAAAGGAGATTAACCTTACAGGTGACAACATCGCAGAGATTTCTGTGAAATGGATACCAAGAGATTCAGGGTTCTGGGCACCTGCTTGTAGTTATTTGTAGCATGAATGACAGGCTTGGCAGTATGCTGAAGGTCCTACCCATTGATGCTTTCTAAAAGTGAGAAAGTAAGAAAAAAAGCATATGCTTTAAACAACAGATGGTTCCTTTCTGTTTTACATGGAGGCTCTTAAAGAGACCCAGGTGGTCTGAACATTCTCTCTTTCAACCAACAGGCTGTATATTTATCCTCATTGTAAAGAACAGAGACCCAATTAGGCTTTGATCTCAACACCCTAAACCAGCTCAAATAATACATTTCTGTCTGTGGTGGGGCATGTTAAAGCAGTGCCTTGTTTCATGCTAGATAAACAGAACAGGAAGGCAGTCCCAAACAAAGATGATGAGGAGAGAAAGTGGAAAGGATGAGAATCCAAAGATTGAGCCATAGTGGGAAATTCCGTAACATTAGGATAATTTAATTTTTAATTTAATAGTCATATTTATATATGCCGCTCACTCAGGCCGAACCCAACTCAGGGCGGCATTACAACAAGTTCTAAAAACACATAAAAACACTTTAAAAGCCCCATATCCCACCCACCCATCCCACCCACTATAAAAAGAAGAAGAGAGAGTTCTTAATGGTTTACATAAGCCAACAGGCAGGGACCGTGTTCCCATTAGGGCCCCCCCACACCTGCCCTGCCAGCCAGGTCTTCAATCCTTTCCTGAAGTGCAGCAATTCTCTTTGAAGTCTTAGATCTGTTGGCAGGAGGTTCCAGAGGGTTGGTGCAGACACGGAGAAGGCCCTCCTTCGGGTGCTGGATAGATGTGCACCCCTAGCTGATGGCACTATTAGAGAGCCCCTCCGGTCCGCTCTGGTTGGATGGGCAGACACTCTTTGGATGATGCGGTCTCTAAGGTATCATGGCCCACTGCCATATAGGGCTTTAAAGGTCAAAACCAGCACCTTGAATTGCACCCGGAGACAAACTGGTAACCAGTGCAGCTCCTGAAGTAGCGGTGAGGTGTGGGCATATCGTCCGCATCCCATCACCACCCAGCTGCCGCATTCTGGACCAGCTGCAGCCTCCGAATGGTCATCAAGGGCAGCCCCATGGCTCTCAATACCTGAATCCTCATGCTAAAATAAAGCAACATTGGCTTAAGCGGCTAAGGTGCTGACTTTTGTTCCTTCCTCAGGAAATCTGAATAAAAGAAGTTAACAAAAACATATATTGAGATTCAACAGAAAGCATAGGTGTAAGCATGCTAAACTATATTTACAGTAGTGATATTCATTTATCTGCATAGTAATTGGATCACTAGGTATTACACAACATATTAATGGAAACATATGTACACAAAACTATTTACATATTTACGTAAACTGTATACTCCTAGGTCATATTTTTGGCACTTCAACATCTTTTATAGACGTTGAAGTGTTAATATCAGATGACAGGAGGATAGCGGTCAAATTGTACAAAAAGCCAACTGATAATATATGATTGCCACATGACCACGGAAATTACTGCAAACACAGATAGCGCTGGCTCTTTTGCTATGAAACAGAGATGAACACTGAACCCTAGAGCCGGATACGGCTGTCTGTCAAGCAAGGGTTGCCTTTACTTTTACCTTACCTCTTCTCTGAACGGGACATGGGACTGCAAAGGGAGATGTGTCACTCTAGGATACTTGCCATTAAGTGTAAAATAATGCTGTGGTGTATATGGCCCTCCAGATGTTCTTTTATCAAAACAGCTGCCATCATCCTGTAGCCCTAGTTCAACTAGCCAGGACTGAAAAAGTGTTACAGCACACTATCTGGAGGACCAAATTTTCCTCAACCCTGATGTAATGAACATAGAACTGATCCTATTTAGGGTTAGTTCAAGAGGGACCTGTTTAATAAACTTTCTTCCCAAAAGGCAATTAATGTTCCCACTGAAAAATAAATAATATAAAGTGAACTTTTGAAACACTCACAGAGGGTACATAAAGGAAGCCACAGGTTCAAATTCTAATAGGCCAAAAGTTACAGCTAAAGTATTGAGGGATGTTTAAAAGTTCTGTCACATTTTGGGACCCTAGAGTTCTAACTGGACATTGATTTTTGCCAAGGATATCATGATTTATCATCCAGAGCAAAGAGTATTGAGTGAGGTGAAAGCTTGCTCAATATCATCTTACGGAATAATAAATCTTAATGGAGAACAGGAAGAGTCAGTCTGCTTTTAATACTGTGTTATTCAGCCAATGCTTATACAATAAAAGTGTGTTATTACTAATATGTGAGCAATCAGTCATGCCATGATTACTGTGCCTGGCAAAGCTATCCCTTCATTGGAATGCTGTCATTTCATCTAGTTGGCTAATTAACACTCTGCTGAGCTACAGTTTCACCACTTGGAAATTCTGGATTCTGTTTTAAGAACTCCCTATCTCAGAAACAAACAAGAAAAAGCCCTATGATTTATGGGTAATGAATATCCGTCCTATGGAGGAGGGCTCAAAAGAAGACGCCGCCAGGAGCCCCGCCACCGCTTTGCTTCTCCCCAGGGCTCATTCCATCAACCCTGGGGATGAGAGACAGGTGTGTCCCCTTCAGCCCCTCCGAGCTTCACCCGCCTGGAGGAGGGCTCAAAATGAGATACGCTCCCTGCCTCGCACTGGGGCCCACGTCATCGGCTCCCGGGAGTGGAAGCAGGTGGGAGCCACCACAGACCACTACAGCCGACACAGCTGTTTCAGGGGCTGCTCCCCCCCCCCAACCCGGGAGGGATAAGAACTGCCGGCCCCAACTTACCAGCCTGCCGGGGACTGCTGCTGCCAGTACAGCTGGGTTGAGGATGGCCCCTCCCCACCCGGAAGGGATACAAACTGCCGGCCCTGACTCTCCAGACTGCTGAGGACTGTCAGAGCCTTCTCCCCCGGTCCGGCATTGGCCGTGGGGAGTGACGAAAACCTAGGCTATCGGCATGAGGACAATAGTCGAAGGCGGTGCTGCCTACCTGAGCCTGATCATCCTTATTCCTTTCTCAGTATCTGCTCGAATTGGTTTGTATCCTTCTTAAAGTATGGTGCCCAGAATTGGACACTGTACTCTAGATGTGGTCTACCTAGTGTTGAATAGAGGGGGGGCTAATACCTCAGTATATAATAGAAACATTTGAAGTGGTACCCTTGTTAGTCTGTGCAAGCATATCAGAGAGTAAACAAAAAGACAAAAAATTGTTGTGGCACCTTAAATACTAACTTTTGTATTTAAATGTAAGCTTTAAAATGAGTTAGTCTTTAAGGTGCCATAACATTTTTGTTTTTTTTTTTTTGTTTACTCTCCAGTACATTATAGTTTCCCATTCCTTGTGCTAACGAAGCCCAAGCAAGTATGTACCCTGCCAGGGGCCACTTCCTGGGAGCTGGTCGAACCAAGGACCCCTGAGGGAGACTGTATGGACTTTGGGTCTCTTTTCTTGTTCACAACAACTTTTGTTAAAGTCACAGCTTCTTCCTCCATATTTCTTTTGCCTACACTTTCCGAGGGCTGAGTTACATTTGCTAGGTGCCTGTTTTGTCTGTTTGGGGTTTAAGATATCCTCACTCGTGCTCCCATCTGTCCAAGTCCTGGGAGGCAGGTGGGATAAGCTCTGTGGATTCTCCTGATCCAGCCTTTTCCTTGAAATGCTTCTCTTGTGGTGTGGTTGCATTGAAGCAGGAACTACTGAAGCAGACATTGGGGCTAGGTCAATCATCATCTGCCAATTGTTGACTGGCTAGGAAGAGATTGTCCAGTGGTCTTCCATTGTCTCAACTGCCACAAAATACACAACTCAGTCTTCTTCAGTTTTTGCCATTCCTCTGGCTCTTCCACAACATCAGATGACGATGAACTCCCTCCAGGCCCTCCCCCCGTCTTCACTTTTCCACGTATAGTAGCTGTCCTGTCCAGCTATTCCTCATTATCCAATGGCAGCTGGCTAAGCCCATTCTAGAACATTTTGCTTCCTAGGGCTTCTCCTGTTGACTTTCCTCAGCCTGTGAACTGGGCCCATATGGCCCATCACAGGCATATGAGAGTGCACACATGTGCTCCATCAAAAACCAGGTAAACAACTTTTGCCAGTTAACAAATGAATTATCTTTCTGAATGATCTATGTATCCCTATTTGTTTGTTGGCAAAAGCTAGTTGTGGGACTGTGGTTGTGGGACCAATCACTGAAAGGTCAAAAGGTCAACAGTTTCAGACCTGAGTGATGCACGACAGAGTGAGCTCCCACCTCTGTCCCAACCAACTACCAACCTAGCAGTTTGAAAGCAAGAAATTGCAAGTAGATAAATAGGTACCACTTTGGTGGGAAGGAAAACAACATTACTATGCTTGTAACGCCTTTTCAATCATTGGAATTTTCAAAGCATTTAATTCACCAAACCCCCAACTAATTCAAGTGTGATTTATTGTGCTAAGCAACGGAATTTTGGCCCTGTCAGACAGTTTAAAATGATAAGAAGAATTTAGTGATTATTCTTAATATTTCTAGTCAGAAGATAGAATGAAGATTAAATACAACCTTAACAGATGGGAGAACAGATTGGAGATGACATACTATAAAACTAGTGAGACCTTTTAATAGTCACTTTTGCTATTCCAGATGTCCAAAAACATTATTTCTAGAATGTGTGAAGATTTATTTATTTTATATCCCACCTTTCCCCCCAATAATAGGCCCAAGACATTGCTTTAAAAAGGTCTGTAAGTACTGAGAGAATCTCTTTATGAGATTTTTTAAAAAGAAAAACAGACAAAAATCAATAGACATTGCTTTCCCCCACATCACTCACTTCTCTTAAGACTCAACAAGGCAACTTCTGTAGAGAACAATGTAACTCTGTTGGCAGTTTGCCAAATCATTAGTCACATTGTGTTTTATACTTGTCCTTTACTTCTATAGAATTGGCAATTACAGTGATTTTGACCCATTTGAAGTTCCCCTACATCTAGGCAAAAAGTAGCTTCGTCTTTTGTAAGCTATAGAACAAAAGGTTGTTCATAGACTAAAAGAATATCCCAAGTGGTAGCGATCTTAACACACTGTTGAACAAGTAAATAATCTTGGCTAAGGCAATAGAAATCAAGATGCGAACAAACAGGCTCTGTGTGCTTATAGATAACTAGCAATTTTGCCCGGCCTTGCAGGGCAAGGATTGATTGTGTGTGTGTGTGTGTGTGTGTGTGTGTGTGTGTGTGTGTGTGTGTGTGGTTGTGTTTTTTTTAAAATGCAGCAATGGGGAAAAGGGGAGCTGACATTCTGGGCGCTCTTTGTCTGGGGACGCACGTTCCCAAACAAAAAGTGGTCTGACTGTCAGCTTCCCTTTTCCCCATCGCTGTTTCGAGAGCTGCTCTCGACACATCGAGGGGAGGAGGGGAGCTAGCAGGCTGCACTTTGTCCAGGGATGCACGTTCCCGGATGAAGTGCGGCCAGAATGTCAGCTTCCCTTTTTCCCCTCCGCTGTTTCGAGAGCTGCTCTTGACACAGCGAGGGGAGGAGGGGAGCTAGCAGGCCACACTTCATCCAGGGATGCACGTTCCCAGATTGTGGCCAGAATGTCAGCTTCCCTTTTCCCCCCATCGCTGTTTCGAGAGCTGCTCTCGACACAGCGAGGGGAGGAGGGGAGTTAGCAGGCCGCGCTTCATCCAGGGATGCACGTTCCCAGATGAAGTGCGGTCAGAATGTCAGCTTCCCTTTTTTTCCCTCCACTGTTTCGAGGACTGGCTCGAAACAGCGGAGGGGAAATTATTGGGCGAGAGGCAGGCTGAGGGAGGGAGGACACAGCAGGGCAGAGGCTGCACCTATGGCAACACCTCACCCAGCAGTGTCCTCAAGCGGCATGGAAGGGGTGTCAGGGCAGAGGCAGTATCTATGACGGTGCCTCACCCTGCCATGTTCTAAGGCAGGGAGGGCCCTCAGCTGCAGCGCACACACGCACCATGTGGCCGTTATGTTTAGCTTTCACATGCTGGCTGTCCCGCCTTCTCCGCACTCATGGCCTTCTGCCTGATTGGCTGAGGCATGCCGCGGTGCGGAGGATGCTGGGGAGCAGAGTTTTTTTGGTCATGTTTGTGGGGCATTGGCCCCACTCTCGGCTTCCAGACCCTTGTAGGGATGATGTCCGGGACAAAAGTAGGTGTGGATGGTGCATTATGGGATAGGCTGGGTGGGTGTGGCCATGCATTCCGGACATGCATGGCCACACTCCATTCTTATAGGTAAAGCTAAAGAGATGATTCATAAAGTTTGTTTAAATGGATAAAGGAATCAATTTGATTTCAGCTTGCTAGAAATTTGCATATAACTATAACTGACATTAGGTGCAACCACATGGGTGGCTTCCAAGTAGAACAACATGTAAAGTGGTCAAAAAAGATGAAATATCAGGCAGAAGGAGATGTGTGCACAATTGACATATACGTGTGCAATATTTTAATTATTTCACTCAGAAAACAAAAAGATGATTATAGCTTATTGAGTTCTTAGTCCCCAATGCAGCACTTCATACAGTAATGACATTACTGTATCTCCTACCATAAATGTATATTTCCTAATCGGAGTTGCACAGTATCACAAAGTTTGCTGCATGTAGAGTTGCCATAATTCTCTCCTACAAACCTGGGATAGAAGTATACTTGACAAAAATGGGTGGATTATCTACAAAATATCATATTATATTTGTTTTTAAAACAGCTAACAGCTATAAAACACTTTCACATTAAATATATCAATATATAAATGAATTTATTTACAACAGTTAATTCTTATTGTAAGATGATCTGTTGTACTTCTGAGAAGTTGCATCACAGTCAACTCTTAATGTCCTCAGTTCCAGAAAGCACACTGGTCACACTTATCTGGCAGTGGTGTGAGGCGAGGACGTTAAGATTTGTCTCCAGGTATACTCCAACTCAAATGTGGCAGGAAATCACTCATTTGATGGTGAGAGATCAAATTTATTTTAATGGTATATTATAATACACAATCAGTAAGTTTTAAAACTCTAGTACTTTAACATGATTTTTATTAAACTGGCCAGGACAATTTTTCCAACTTTGAATCCAGGACAATCCCAGTTTTTCAGGAAGTATAGCAACCCTAGCTGCATGTGGATGGTGTGACTGCACATTCATTTAACCCTCTCCTTCTTCTACCAAAGTCACCACTTCACTGATTCCAAAACGCAACCATTTTACGAGTACTGGTGTAAGACAAAGGTGTGTGTGTGTGTGTGTGTGTGTGTGTGTGTGTGTGTGTGTGTGTGTGTGTGTGTGTGTGTGTGTGTGTGTGTGTGTGTGTGTGTGTGTTACATTTCCCAATCCAAGTTGTGGAATTCCAAATTTCTAATAAAATAAATAGGGAGGGGCACATGGCATGCTTTTCAAAGGGGATGTGGGATTAAAACCTTGATGAGAAACACTGATATAAAGTTTACTTCTTTTCAGAGAGAGGACCAATAAGAGTGACACAGATTCCTTGGAAGATAGCAACTTGTTCACCCCGCATCAACCTCTCCATTGAAAATAGAGTTATTGTTCTGCAATATTGTTCAGGCAACAATGATGAGTTTTCATTGACCAGCTAGCCTGATGTTCCAAGTTTGTTAGGTATTACAATCCATAGTGTCCCAGCAAATAGGTCTTGAACACACAAGAATTGTGTACAGACATACTGCTCTCTTTCTTCACCAAATCAAAGTGCAAAGGGTTCACAGAATACCTGAGTTGAAAGGAGCATAAGAGGCCATTAAGTTCAATCCCCTGCTCAACACAGGAATCTAAATCAATGAAGACCTGACAGAGAGTGGTCCAATTTTCTCTTGATTCCTACAGCATTAGAGTGCTCACAACCTAGTTGATTCCATTGTTGTACTGCTCTAAAATGTAAGATATTTTCCTGATATTCAGCCTATATCTGGCACCTGACTTGAACCTATTATTATGTGTTCTGCAGTCTACAATAATCAAGAACAGATACTGCTCCTCCTCTTTTATCTTTCAACTATTTGAAAAGTGCTATCATATCCCCTTTCAGTCCTGTTTCCTCAAGGCAAAACACACCCAGTTCTTTCAGTCTTCCACTTGGGTTTTGATTTCCAATCCCCTGATCATCCTTGTTGCCTTCCTCTGATGTTGGCATCCCTCTTAAAGTGTAGTGACCAGAACTGGACACAGCAGTCTAGGTGTGGTCTAACTTGAATGTAGGGTGGTTGAAAAGAACCTGTTCAGTTCAACACGTCAATCAATTTAAAAACAAGCTTGAAGCAGAAATCTAGTGCATCTACTCAAAGTAAATTCAATTAAGCTCATATTTAAACTTACTTGTGTGTCTCCATCACACAGCCCTATCCATGCTTAGCTCATTTCAATCATTCCCTCTTTTCTCACAGTGTCTTGCTGGCTTGTGATAGCAAAGCATTATCTGTAAGTACCTGCCTTTGGAAGATAGCCCAGGAAGAGTAGGCTGACTGTCAAAAGACAACCCAAGTATTTTATGTGAACTTCAGAGAGAATATCCAATTCGTACGAATTGGAATATCTAGGTGATTTGGAGTCACCATTAGAAACTCTGTGGGTAAGAGTACCAGGCCACAAGGATGGTCTAACAGTAGGCATATACTATCGGCCTCCGACCCAAACTCCTGAGGGAGACTGGCAGTTGGAGAATATTGTAAAGGAGGCATCCAAGAAGGGAAGCCTGGTTATAATGGGGGACTTCAACTACCCTCACAGAGACTGGGTGAACTATTGTTCAGCACATGATAAAGAGATAAAGTTCCTAGATATGCTAAATGATTGTTCCCTTGAACAGATGGTTGAAGACCCAACTAGAGGTACAAGAATCCTTGACTTGATCCTGAGTAATACTCAGAATCTGGTGCAAGATGTTAATATGACTGATCCAATAGGGAACGGTGACCACAATTCAATTATGTTTAACTATGACCGCAAGTCACTGATAAAATCTAACACAGAGACCTTAAATTTTCAAAAAGGAAATTACCCAAAAATTAGGAAACTAGTAAAAAAGAAGCTGAAAGGGAAAATTAAGAGAGTCCAAACACTCAAAGAGGCATGGAGGCTGATTACAAAAACAATAACAGAGGCCCAATGGGAATGCATACCCAAAAGGAAAAAGGGCACTGCCAGGTCCAAGAGGACTCCGATGTGGCTTACAGGAGCTGTTCAGGAAGTGATCAAAAGTAAGGAAAGCTCATTTAGAAGATGGAAGGCTTGTCCAAATGAGGACAGCAGGCAGAAACATAAATTCTGGCATAACAAATGCAAGGCAATAATCAGGAAAGCAAAGCAAGACTTTGAGGAGCGTATAGCTAAAAACACTCAGAGAAATAACAAAGACTTCTTTAAGTACATTAGAAGTAAGAACCCAACTAGGAAGGCCATTGGACCATTAAGATGACAATGGAAGGCAAGGGGTTATTAAAGAGGAAACAGAGATTGCAGAGAGACTCAGTGGATTATTTGCTTCAGTATTCACTGAAAAAGACAGAGACCACATGCCCAAAACACAGCCTATCTTCGTAGGGAGGGAAACCGAAGAATTAAGCCAGATAGAAATAACCAGGGAGAAGGTCCTTGCATGTTTTGTTAAACTAAATGCTAACAAATCACCAGGACCAGATGGCATCCATCCACAAGTCCTCAGGAAACTTAAATATGAAATTGCTGATCTCCTAGCCAAAATATATAATCTTTCCCTCAAATCAGGCTTTGTGCCTGATGACTGGAAGGTAGCGAATGTAACACCAATTTTCAAAAAAGGATCAAGGGGAGATCCAGGAAATTACTGACAGGTCAGTTTGACATGTGTCCCAGGTAAAGTGATGGAAACCATCCTAAAAGATAGAATTAATAGGCACATAGAAGAGAAGGCGCTGCTAAAGGAGAGCCAACATGGCTTTTGCAAGTGCAAATCATGCCTCACTAATCTGTTGGAATTTTTTGAGAATGTCATCAAGCATGTGGATAAGGGGGATCCAGCTGACATTGTTTATCTGGACTTTCAGAAGGCTTTTGACAAGGTCCCGCACCAAAGGCTCTTGAATAAACTTACCAGTCATGTAATAAAGGGACAGGTCTTGTCCTGGATCATCAACTGGTTAAGGGACAGGAAACAGAGGGTAGCACTAAATGGACACTTCTCCAAGTGGAGGGAAGTAAAGAGTGGGGTCCCCCAAGGTTCAGTACTGGGACCCCTGCTTTTCAACCTCTTCATAAATGATCTAGAAGTAGGAGTAAATAGCAAGGTAGCCAATTTGCTGATGACACTAAATTATACAGGGTAGTGAAAACTGTGAGAGATTGTGAGGAGCTCCAGAGGGATCTCTTGACACTGGGGGAGTGGGCAAAGCAGTGGCAAATGAGCTTCAACATTAGTAAGTGCAGAGTGATACATGTTGGTGCAAAAAACCCCAATTACATTTATAAACTGATGGGGTCTGAACTCTCTGCGACAAACCAGGAAAGGGACCTTGGTGTCCTGGTGGACAGCTCAATGAAGGTGTCAACCCAGTCTGCCTCAGCAGTGAAAAAAGCAAACTCATTGCTAGGGTTCATTAGGAAGGGTATAGAAAATAAGTCAGCAAGTGTTATTATGCCTCTTTATAAATCTATGGTGAGGCCCCATCTGGAATACTGTGTACAGTTCTGGTCGCCATACCTCCAGAAGGATATTATGGAGCTGGGAAAAGTGCAGAGGAGGGCAACCAAAATGATTAGGGGACACCTTCCTTACCATCTAAGTCTGCAATGGTTGGGCCTCTTCACTCTTGAATGATGGCGTCTAAGATGTGACCTGATTGAAGTTTATGAAATCATGCACGGTGTGGACAAAGCAGATAAGGAAAAAACTGTTTTCCCTATCGCACAACACTAGAACTAGGGGGCACTCCTTGAAACTTTTGGGTACTAGTTCTCAAACAAATAAGAGAAAGTACTTTTTCACCCAGAGGATCACTGGTCTATGGAACTCCCTGCCAGAAGAAGTGGTGACAGCTGTCAGTCTTGACAGCTTTAAGAAAGGATTAGACAAGTTCATGGAGGACAAGGGTATTAATGGCTATAATTATGGATAGTTAAGGACAACCTCGGGGTTGGAGAGATAGGCAGGATATCTCTCAATGCCATTTCCTTGGAATCCTAAGCAGGTGAGGGCATCTGCATGGGAATACCCTGAAGCAAATGGTGAGCCACTGTGTGAGACAGAATGATGGATTGGATGGGCTGTGGCCTGTTCCAGCAAGTCTGTTCTTATGTTCTTAAGGGAAGTCTGAAAACAAGCCACCAAAAGCACTTGTTTTCTAGAAAGGGGATACATAGGGAATATTGTGCAACTAAAGTAGCAATTTGTATTACATCCTTGCATATGGTCAGAAGAAAGATGAGAATGTTAAAAGAAAAAAGCCAGGGAGAGAGAATGCAAGTGCGGCGCCAAAATGGCCGCCGCGCTCTTTGCGGGGGCCCCCCCACTGGACGAAGGCATCCGGGTAGTTAGGGGCGTGGCCAGCTCCCTTATAAAAGGGGTGGCCACGAGGCAGCCGAGCTGCCATTTTGCGAAGCGACGGAGCGGAGAAGTTTTTCCCTCTTACCTCCGTCGCTTTTGCCTTGACTGGGAAGTCTTTTGGCTGCTGATTTTCTTCCTTCGGCTTCCCATAGGTTGGACTGAGATGCCTTCGAAGAAAAAGGCGGCCGCGAGCGCGGCTCGCGCGGTTCGGAGGCGCAATCCGGGTCGGAGGACAGCGGCTGCGCCTCCCCAGCAGCCGCCTTTGCCTGCACCCACCGGGACCGGTGGGGTGGGGTCTATTCCCCCTTGGCCGGAGGCTGGGGACCCAAGCACGGGTCCAGCATGGGCTGCGGCCCGCGGCCCGCAAGCGGTGGACACCGCTCCTGGTGCTTCCCATTCTACTGGGCCTTCCTCTATAGGGGTGCAGCTCACTCCGGGGCCTTCCAGCCTTGGGGGGTGGTGTGGTCCCCTTCCCTGGCAGGTGCCTACATCGGCCCTACCGGGCCTGGGTGTGGGGTCATGGCCCTATTCGGGCCCCGGGGTACAAGGACCTGTACCCACGCCTGTAGCAGGCGGGCCGGCTGGCCCTTGGCCCCACGTCAGTGTGGAGGCCTTACTGGCCCACGTTGCGGCCCTCGAGGCTTCCCTGGCTCGGGCCAGCCACGCTGGGGCTCCCTTTGGGGTTCATTTTGGCGCATCATCTGCTGGGCAGTGGCAGGCGACGGGACGGGTCGAGCAGCTTGAGGTGCGTGGCGCGACTTCGGCCACTGCCTCGCAGCTCCCCAACCAACAGGCCAGTGCGGGTCAGGCCCCAGCGACGAGCTCTACGGCGGTCGTGAGCTCCGACGCCCCCAGTGGGCCGGAACCCCCGGTGCGGGCAGCCCGCGGGGGTGCAGCATGTGAGTATGCGGTCCAAACTAGTGCACCTACACATGTGGCCAGATGGGGGGGGGCTTTCCAATGGCCTTGGCCTCGCGTGGGTGGTACGGCGGTACAGCCGCTGACGCCCCACCCGGCGACGACGACTATCACCCAGGGCCCCGGGGTGGGAGGTGTTTCCTACCCTGTGGGGAATGTTTTTGGGGTGGCTGGGCTAGTCCAAGCCCCTTTCCAGATGCCCGCAGTTTCTGCGGTGCCTGTCTCGGCCTTGCCGACAGCGGGGTATTCCTTGCCACTGGGTGACCACTTGGCACAGGCCACCAAAGAGAAAATATGGCGGGGGGAGTATGTAGATATCTTCTCACTCCTAAATAGGGAGCCCACCAAGGAAGAAAGGGAGGGGCAGGATGAGAAGGATAAGGAACAGGCACATCGTCGCAAGCCACCACGGGCGTGGGCCAACTGTCTGCCGGCTTACCTCATCTACATGGCGGTGTACCTGAGGGCCCAGCCGGATTTGGCAATTCCGATGGTCCAGTATTTGGACAACATCTATCAGGCGATGGTTGACTTTCCGGGCCCGTCGTGGTTGGCTTATGACGAGGAATTCCGTATGCGAATTCCCCTGCACCCTGAGATGAGGTGGGATGAGCCATGCCAGAGGCTTTGGCTTCTGTACATGACGCCCACGCGCCCCACGCCAGGGGAAAGATACCATTGTGGACATGCGGTCCAGCAAGCGGCTCCAGCACAGGTTCCCCACCAGGTGGCGGGGCAGGGGGTTCCAGCCCGCCTGCTGTGCTGGACTTTCTCGTCCAATGGTTCCTGCAATAAGAAGAATTGCAAGTACAGACATGAGTGTCCCACCTGTGCGGGCCCCCATGCAGCCTCTGCCTGTCCCAGGCCTGGAGGGACGCGGGGCAGAGGGAGGGGCGGACAGTGGGCTGGCAAGACTGCCGCAGATGGAGCTGGTTCACCAAAAGGCTCCCTCCCCAATTAATGTGGACATGTTGGAGCGTTGGCTCGCATTGTACCCGAAGGGGGAGGATGCGGATTATCTCCTTCAGGGCTTTAGGCAGGGGTTCCGTATTCCTTTCATGGGTGATAGGTCCCCTCAGGATGCCCCCAACCTTTTGTCCCTTAGGGGGAGGGAGGAGGTGGCTGCCACCAGCATTAATAAGGACGTCAATGCGGGCAGGGTCGCTGGCCCTTTCCCTGCACCCCCGTTCACTAACCTTAAGGTATCGCCCCTGGGCTTGGTTCCCAAGAAGTCTCCAGGCGAGTTTCGCCTTATCCATCACTTGTCCTACCCAGCCGGCCGATCGGTCAACGATGCTATCCCTGATGACCTTTGCTCAGTCAGGTATACATCTTTTGACCACGCGCTGCGCATGGTGCGCTCATGTGGCCCGGGTGCGCTGCTGGCTAAGTGCGACATTAAGTCGGCTTTTCGCCTCTTGCCGGTGCACCCGGGCGACTTTGAATTGCTGGGTTTCAAATTTCGGGGCGAATATTACTTTGATAAGGCCATGCCTTTTGGCTGTTCCATATCATGCTCGGCTTTCGAGCGTTTCAGTACCTTCCTAGAGTGGGCTTTCGTCCGCAGGTCAGGGTCCCGGTCTGTAGCCCATTACCTGGATGACTTTTTATTCGGGGGTGAACGGGGCTGGGACACGTGTACACGTCTCCTCAACACATTTCAGACGCTAATGGAGGAACTCGGTGTCCCTTTAGCGCCCGAAAAGACCGAGGGCCCATCTACCCAGCTAGTCTTCCTGGGGGTGGAGATTGACACGATAGCGCAGGCGTCTAGGTTACCGCGGGATAAGGTGTCAAGGATAGTGGCCCTTATCTCGGACTTGCTGGCCAAGCGCAAGGCATCACTAAGAGAACTGCAGGTGCTACATGGTCACCTTAATTTCGCTTGCAGGGTGTCGCACCGGGCAGGGCTTTTGCCCGGCGCCTGTGCGACGCCATGGCAGGATTATCCAGGCCTCACCATAGGGTTCGGCTTACCCGGGGTATCAGGGCAGACATGCTTGTCTGGTTACAGTTCCTGAGGGAGTTCAATGGGGTCTCATTTTGGAGGTATGACCTCCTGGCTTCCCCTCAATTTCAGATTCAGTCTGATGCCTCGGGATCCCTGGGTTATGGGATGTACTTCAATGGGAAGTGGGCCTATGGTGGGTGGCCACCGGCCTGGGCAGGCACGGGTCGCCTGTGTGATCTCACATATCTGGAGTTTTTCCCTATCCTGGGTGCTTTGATGCTATGGGGCGAGGAGTGGTCCAACTCGGTCGTGCATTTCTGGTGTGACAATGCGGCTGTGGTCCACATTGTCAATGCACAGACTTCTAAATCGCCCAGGGTTATGGACCTAGTGCGCCAATTTGTGTTGCGCAGCCTGCGCCTCAACGTACTGTTCAGGGCCAGGCATGTCCCAGGGGTTAATAATGATATTGCTGACGCTTTGTCCCGCCTATAGATCTCCCGGTTCCGTGCCTTGGCCCCGGATGCGGAGGAATTTCCCTCGCCACTCCCGGAGGGGATATGGACCATTGGCAAGGAGAGGTGAACCGGGCGATTGGCCTGTCGCTAGCGCCACGCACGCGTAAGGCGTATCAACACGCAATTAATTCTTTCAGGGCATTCTGTACCCAATTTCAACTGCCAGGAACCTGGCCGATCCCGGTAACCCATGTTCTGCGGTTCATGGTTTACCTGCATTCTCAGGGCCTTGCACCTCGCACCATAGCATCTAAGCTTTCAGCGTTGGCTTTTATGGTCAAAGTGGGGGGTCATGTGGACAGCACCTCTGACTTCCGTGTGAGACATGTTTTGGAGGGGTGGGTGCGCGAGCGCGGGCGTTGCCCGGACGACCGCCACCCGATTTCCCCAGGGGTCCTTACCCAGTTGGCCTGGGGCTGGCCTTGCCTCTGTTTTGATGCATATGAGGCAGCCCTGTTCCATGCAGCCACAACGGTGGCATTTTTTGGAGCGCTCCGCATCAGCGAGCTTGTGATGCTGTCTAAGGCGGATGCAAGTCGTAGGGCACTGGAACTCGAGGATGTCTGTGTTGCCAAAGACTGGGCTCAGTTGAGGATACGCTCCTCTAAGACGGATCAGCATGGCGTAGGCAGTGGTGTGCGACTGCTACGGTGTTCTTTGGCAGACATCTGTCCGGTTGGTGCCCTACAGGAGTTCCTGGCACTGCGTGGCACGCACCATGGCCCGTTTTTCTGTCACCAAGATGGGTCTCCCCTTACTAAATTTCAATTTTGGAAGGTGACGGGCAAAGCGCTGGCCAGTGTGGGCCTCCCAGGCGCCCGCTATGGCACCCATTCATTCCGTATAGGGGCGGCCTCAACCGCAGCGGCTTTTGGGTACTCCGGGGCTGACATACGCAGCATGGGACGGTGGGGTTCGCAGTGTTTTCAGTTTTATGTGCGCCCACTCCTGCCGTGAGTACCAACCCAGTCACCTTACCTTCTTTTCCTCATTTTTCTTTACAGTCCCGGGGTGTCGTATTACACTGGTGACAGTATGGCTGGTGGGCCATAGCTACGTGCACAGGGCAGCGCGTTACTCTGCGGCGACAGAGTGGGGACCCCGACTGGGACTGGGTGCATACGCAAGTCTCACATGGCATGGTAAGCCTGGGATGTTATGGCGGGAGCTGCTGCCTTTCCTTTTTTCAGGCCAGAATGCTGACCCGCCTGACATTCTGATCATACATCTGGGGGGCAATGATTTGGGCCAGGTAACCGGCTTATCGCTGAAGCATGCGATTTGCGAGGACCTCGCCTACCTGCATTACGTCTGGCCTGCCACAACCCTTGTTTGGTCGGACATGGTCCCGCGCCATTCCTACAGAGGGGGCGTTGACCTCCTGGCCCTTGACCGTGCTAGACGCATGGTGAATAGGGCAGTGGCGCGGTTCCTTGTCGACAGGGCTTGGGGGAGGGTCAGTCGTCACCCCGCTATTAGCCTCCAAAGTTATGACTTGTATGCAGGGGATGGGGTCCATCAGTCGCGAGGAGGTATGGACCTCCTGTTGGGTGATTGGCGAGCAGGCCTGTTGACCGAGCTGACGGTCTGGGGGGGGGGCGTCGAGCCTTCTTTGAAGCCCCTCCGTGTGACGGGTAGCACTGGTAAGGTAAACATTATGACCCACAGGTATCCGGCAAGTTCGCAATTGACTGGACAACACTAGACAGGCATAAGTTGGTTAAACGTTGTCCGGTCAACGACGAACTAGGTGACGGGGTGATGGCTATAGCTAGACAGCATGCATCACCCCGTGATTTTACGGATACACGTCAGAGGGTGGGGTCATTAGTTAGATATTGACTACGGTCAACAATTTGTTTGTTGTCAACAAACAAATTGATACAAATGGATACATTGTAGCAATTGCCGTTGGCAATTTTGGGTGGTACCTTACCAGTGTTACTTCGGCCTGCTTGCCTTAAGAATTATGATTGGTCAATTACCAATAGAAATTTATAATTCGGACTAGGGCATGAATCAATAAATGTGGCCCAATGCCGTTATTCACTTTTATCAGTGTCTGAGTCCTTTATTGGGGGTGCGCCTGCAATGCAAGCGCGGCGCCAAAATGGCCGCCGCGCTCTTTGTGGGGGCCGCCCCACTGGACGAAGGCATCCGGGTAGTTAGGGGCGTGGCCAGCTCCCTTATAAAAGGGGTGGCCACGAGGCAGCCGAGCTGCCATTTTGCGAAGCGACGGAGCGGAGAAGTTTTTCCCTCCACCCCCTCCCTAGTTAACAGTGTGATGTTTTGGTCGCTTCGGGGCCGGGTGGGAATTTTTGGCTGGGACCCATATTGGCTTCCGGGTCCTGGTTTTTTCGCCCATCCCACACTGTTGCTATGGTTTGACATAGGGGTTTTGTCTGTTGCTGCTGTTGACTTTGGTCACATGGGCGGGTAGCACTGGTAAGGTAAACATTATGACCCACAGGTATCCGGCAAGTTCGCAATTGACTGGACAACACTAGACAGGCATAAGTTGGTTAAACGTTGTCCGGTCAACGACGAACTAGGCGACGGGGTGATGGCTATAGCTAGACAGCATGCATCACCCCGTGATTTTACGGATACGCGTCAGAGGGTGGGGTCATTAGTTAGATATTGACTACGGTCAACAATTTGTTTGTTGTCAACTAACAAATTGATACAAATGGATACATTGTAGCAATTGCCGTTGGCAATTTTGGGTGGTACCTTACCAGTGTTACTTCGGCCTGCTTGCCTTAAGAATTATGATTGGTCAATTACCAATAGAAATTTATAATTCGGACTAGGGCATGAATCAATAAATGTGGCCCAATGCCGTTATCCACTTTTATCAGTGTCTGAGTCCTATATTGGGGGGTGCGCCTGCAAAGGGTTCTGTAAATATTACATTGTGAACAATACATCTACCTTTCCTGGATTACTAAAGCTAAAGAAGTCTTTAGCACCCATTGAAGACAAAGGAAAGTTGTTAATGGATTGGCTAATATGAATTTTGTATGGTTCATTCTGAGCAATATTAGGAAAATAATTTATACGGGGAAATCTCATGTGTCAAATAGTACACCATTACATTATATGTGGAGTGATCTTAAAACTGAAGTACACTAAGCAGGGTTCTTAAATTCAACAAGACTATTGAGAATTAAAAGCATAGACTACCATGCCATAGGTCTGTGATAGTGAACCTTGTCACTCCAGATGTTCTTGGACTTCTATTCCCAGAAGCTCAAGCCCCAATGAATCTGCACAAATGGGTTAACTGAGATTCATCCAACCTGCACCGCCCTCGTTGCTCCTGGAAGCGGAAGTTAAATGTGCCCGTACGGGTGCATTTTACTTCCACTTCCAGGAGCAATGAGGGCGGCGTGGGCCGCATGAATTGCAGTAAACCCATTCGTGTGGATTCATGCGGGCTTGGGCTTCTGGGGATTGAAGTCCAAGTACATCTGGAGTGCCAAGCATTGCCAACACTGCCATAGGTTCTGTTTATAAGAATGTGAACAAGGTGCTACAGACAGAACTCAGCCTTTATGTTCTCCTTACTAGTTACTATTCCTTTGGAGGGATTTTCAAGAATTATTATCCTCATCCTGGGTGAAGGAATCTGTCAATTTCATTTCCTCTTCTTCTTTGTCATTTGTGTAAATCCCAAATTATTTTCACCTCAATATAATATAAAGAATTCTGCAAGTTACACGGCATTCTTACAAAAAGAGGAACAAAATCCTCCTCATTCCTTAAACAGCACTTCTATGGTTAAACTGATGTACTGCAGCCAAAACTGCTGTCATTGTGAGTTTGATCCTAACATGGATCATTGAATTGAATTGAAATTGAAATTTTAATTTATATACCGCTTACTCACCCAATGAGCAACTCAAAGAGCAACTCATGTTTGAGTCAGCCTTCCATCCTTCCATGGTTGGTCAAATGAGTACCCACATGTTGATGACAAAAATGCTAATTACACTGTGATTCACTAACATTGATACTTTCTACACAGAAAATTCCTCAAAGCTGTCACAGGAGGAACTCAAAACAGAAATGCAGGAGCATATGCTTGTTATGGGAAGGCTCTGGTGAAACCCTGCTAGAATGTTTACACAAAGGAGTCATAGCTGGAAACACACACACCCTTTCTTTTTGGTACCTAATTTCTGGTGGCACTTCAATGAAAAGGTGGTGCTCATATTCGTTTACAGCCAAAAAGCCAGCACTGTCTGAATCTGCAGACGATTCTGTGGTCATGTGGCAAGCATGACTAAACACTAGACATGGAATGCTGTTATCTTTCCTGCCAAAGTGGTCCCTATTTACTTGCAATTTCTTGATTCTACTATGTTGGCAGGAGTTGGGGAAGAAGTGGAAGCTCACTCCTTTGTCATCATCATCATCATCATTTATTTTTATATCCCGCTTTCCTCGCCCAATGGGCAACCCAATGCGGCAGCAGCAGTTACAACATGAAAAAAAACGTAGAAAATACAATATATCATAGTACAAAACAATAGATAAAATAAAGAGCAGTTACACAATAAAATAATTCAATTCAGAAACCAGCACAAAGTGCACTTCCACAGGCCAGTAGGTGGCTCCGGGGGGAAACAGAGAGTCCTCAGGTGCAGCGGCAGTGGCAAGTGCATCTGGCTCCCATCTCCAGAGTGTTGGTGTGGCTCCGGAGAGAGCCCGAGAGTCCTCTGGTGCGGGTCGCCATCGGCTTTTCTCCCTTCCGGCAAAGCAGGGCTCGGAGGGGGTGGAGGCAGTGACGGGTGGCAAACGCACCTGGCTGGCTCCCATCTCCAGAGCATTGGTGTGGTTTCAGAGAAAGCCCAAGACAGTGCGGGTAGGCATTGGCTTTTCTCTCCTCTGGCAAAACAGGGCTTGGAGGGGACGGAGGCAGTGACGGGCAGCAAACACACCTGGCTCCCATCTCCGGAGCGATGATGTGGCTCCGGAGAGAGCCCAAGAGAGGAGATGCCCAGTTTGACAGCCCTGGGGTTGTGTAGCACTCGGGTTTCAAACTGCTGACCTGCCGATCTTCCAGTCATCAAGTTCAGCATCTTAACTCCTAAGTCACCTCAGTCCTTCTCTTGCACATTACAAAATTCTTAAAGAATTCATGCTGCAGGATTGGGTGCGATGGGGCAGAAAAAATCAATGTCAGGAAAGCCAAAAAATAGACAGCAGGCAATCGTGGATAGCTTTTGCACTTACATGAGATACAAAATTGAAATAAACAGGGGGGGGAGCTTGAGAGAATGCAGTTCATGTCAGCAAGATAAAAGCTAAAACTGTCAGAGGATTTGGAAAGTCTCAAACACACATCCCATCTCTCATGTGTGCTGCTAACAAAGCTTGCAGAGAACAACTTCCTCTACAATTGGAAAAAGAATGTGTGGCAAATGTGTTTCACTGCACTCCCCATGGCGTTCAGGTGTATGTACCCACAGCAGGTCATATGCATCTCTGGACACAAAAGAATCTAAAGAGAGATCAAGCAAGGTCAGGAGTGAATCATTGATCCATAGATAAAAGCCAAGTAGCCAGTTCTAAAAATGCCTATCAGTGCAAGGCAACCACTCCATATAAAAAGGACAGGTTATTTGTACATTAGCCAACTCCATTCCTGAAGAGTATACATCTGTTAAGAATATAGAATTTTCTGAGTCTGACCCTTTGCGACCCCATGGACTAAAGCATGCCAGGCTCCTCTGTCTTCTGCCATGCTCTAAAGTTTGCCCATATCCATGCCCACCACATCAACAATGCTGTCTAACCATCTCATCTTCCCTCACTCCTTCTTTAATGAGATTCTGCTATCCTCTAATATGGCAACAGAGCTGTGTGCATGCGTGTCTACACACAGAAGACATCTCACATGCCTCAGGGCACATTGCAATCTGCAATCTCCCTTGCCACACACAGATAGCACTTCTTGTAAGTAATGGACATTATTCCATTACTGTTCCATACCTAATGATTACAGTGGCATTCTTGCAAGCTGGCTGAAAGGGAACCTATTCTCTGAAATTAACAAGACCTAACTCAGATACCTCTGGATGTTTGATGCAGCTTAACAGCCAAGGGGAAATTTCCCCATAATGAGCTCAGCTCTCAGTTCTCCATCAGAAAGGTCCATGGCCAGGGGGACGTGAGAGACAGATACCTGAAAGCTGGATATGACTTCAGAGAGTCTGAACTGGACTGGCATGGTGGGAGGAGGAGGAGGAGGAAGCAGACATCCCCAGATATCATTTCCTACTCTTGTACTTTCCCAGCTGTATGATACAACTGGGAATTGCCTCCTCGTTTATTTTGTTCGCATGTGCTCAGCAATTGCTTAGAAGGATCCCAGGAGTCAGAAACCGTTGGGATGGAACCTTCAAAGTTTTCTGAAAATATTTACTCAAACCTTTTTTATAGTAGTAGAGAGAATGCCATAGGTGCAATCATCAATGCAAATGGGAAATACAGCCAAGAAATCAGAAGAAGACTGAAACTTGGAGGCCATCAATGAAATAATTAAAAAAGACAATCAAGTGTGATGACCTGCCAATGGACACCAAGACTAAGATAATCCACATCACTATATTCCTGGTCACGGTGTATGTGTGTGAAAGCTGGACAGCAAAGAAAACAGAACAGGAAAAAAAAGATTTTGTTTTAAGCAACTCAATTATGAATTGTCTCTGGAAGGGAAAAAATGGAAAATGATACTGTCCAACTTTGAGCATGTAATTCTTCTTCCATGTCTAGGCTAGACATGAAACTACCAAAATGAAGTCATATTTTGATTAATTCATTCCATAGTTCTGTTGTCCTGGCCTAGCGTGAGAAAGATTAGCCAGCATAAGTTGGTCGATCTTTCTGAAAAGTCACACTCAAAAGCATTTTTGAATGTGTCTGTGTCAGAGGATGGGATCTATTCCCAAAGAACTACTGAAACTCAAGCTAGATATAGCTGATGAGCTTTCTAATATTTCTGAAGGGTGCTATTGTACATTGCTCCCACATTTTGCAGAGAAGACTCTTTTCTTCGCAAGCAAGGAATATAATCATCGGTATCACCAAAATAATATTGAAAATCAGGGAAAGACAAGCCTATATAATCTCCCTATGCAGGAAATACACATCTGTGTAGTGGTGGGTATCAGCAGGGTCGCACCAGTTCGCCAGAACCGGTAGCAGAAATTCCAGCTGGCCCTGCCCATCCAAGTTTTGAAATAAAGTGGTCCTAATTTGGATGCAACACAGGGCTTTCCCCCTGTCCACGCCAACCATACCACGGCCACAGTGTGATAGTAATTTTTTTTGGAGCCCACCACTGCATCTGTGCCCAGGTCATCAAACACCATGTCAGAGTGGACAAGTATGCAAACTCAATTAATTCCTTCTTCCTCTCACAATAGCACTCACTCTCTTGTGTACACTGGATACGCTGTTTTTGTCTTGCTGCTTGTTTTAATGTTGTCAACAGGATACTCACATTCTTTATAAGCACTTTATAAGTGCTTATTTGTTTGCATATTGAATTTGATGAAGATGTAGTTCTGCCTATTCAATGTAGGTTACTTTTTCAACCACGTCCCACAGCAAAAAACTCAGCAATATCTAAAATAGAGCAGAGGATTACTACTGCAATTAGTAATTCAAGGATGATGCCCCTTTGCTGTTGCAGACTCCAAAGAAAATTGGGGGAAATAAAAATAAATGCTTTGTTAATATTCAAATCTATTCAACTCCATTTGAATTCTGTGCAGACCCAAATGCAAATGTATACAAATGCACCCATAGGAAGGAAACAAACAAGAAGGAGTTATGCACAATGAAATTGGACTCAGCCCAGCTTCTATCCAGGGTAAGGGGCAAGGGAAGAATCTCTGAGGGGTGGGAACTTTTGTTTGGGAGCACTGGCAGTCAAATCTTTATCAGGAGCTGGTCATGAATCTGACAACTTTGGTTGGGGAATGACTTGAAGGCTGCTACTATCTGTTCTGAGACTCTGGTTAACAGGTTGGGAGGACAGATTAAAAGCTCAACAAACTAAGTATGGGACATGAACTAGAAAGCTGGGCAGCACACAGGCACAACACCAGAAACATTTCAAAACAAGCAGCTGTAGAGGCAGTTTGTGCAATACTATAGTATACATTAACGACACCTGGATTTGCAGTCCTGGAGATACTTGAGCATTCAGTCTTTGCATATTCCAACATTAATGGACCTAATCCATCTCTTCAGCCACCACTAAGCACTTTTGAAGTATACAAGTACAGTTCTCAGTTCAAGAAAGAAGAACATACAGAAGGACATTTTAAAAGTTGCATATTGTCACTTGTTGCACACACAAGTGACAAGAGATGGAGTGCCAGAATAATGAATAGGTATCTGAGAGATTGCAAAACACCCAGGGGAAGACCACCTCGCAGATGGGGAGATTTTCTTAAAAAATAATAATGTCAGACTAACACAGAGTAGAACTGTCAGGGGCAGATCGTTATGGATGGTGGCTGTGCGAAATGTCATTGACTCCTCAATGAATAACAACTCCAAGGTATCCAAGGTAAGGTATATCTGCAGAGGTAGACACATGTAATCAATTTTCCGCCCTTTGAAAAAAACACAGATAAATGCAGAAATGGAAACAGAGTAGAAAGGCCTTATGAATGAACAAGTGTGAAACCAACATAAACTAAAATCAGATTTGATTTGTCCATCCCAGTTTAGAATCCATGTTGAAATGCCACGAAGACTCTCAAGATATTTTGCTGTTCAAGGCAAAGGAAAAGATAGCAATTCTGCTCCATCCCATGAACAGAAGATTTATGGACTGTTAGTTGAAGCTTCTTTCAACATTGGACATGGGAGAAAAAGCAGGATAGTTTAAGAACAGTCAATTGTTTATGAATTAGCTGTTTACTATTGCCTTAAAATAATAACAGAAGAGCTCAATCTGGAAACCATATTTTTGCCCTGGAGAGATTCTGTTTCCATAAAGACTCTTGGATTTAAGATTTCTACCAAAAGACCTGTACTATTATTCTGCTGTTGTTTCCATGTTCTTTCACAAATGATTCAACAAAAGGTTTAAGGACAATTATGTATTCTGTACACAACAATTTGTCCTGCAGCAGAGGTGAATGGCTGAGAGGCTCAGGAGAAAAACTGAGATTGGGTGACATATGTGAATGTATTTCTAACCCTCTGATCTCTGCAAGGCACAAAATACATGGACAATTTCACTGCTGGTTACCTCAATATGCCTCATGGCATGGGCAGCCTTGTTAAACCCCTGTTATCCCAGCCTACTGGGTCAGAAACTTCACAGAAACTACATGACCACAACAGTTTTGATGACTGCCAGTTTCAAAAATCAAGAATAAAAAGGTTTCATGGTAGACTATACTCCCAGACAACAAGAATTAAAGGGTTTGACACATACACATATCCCATGGCTTCGTTGGGTCTTGTGCCTTCACCCTGACTCCTTCATGCATTTAAGGAATTCAACTGGCCCTGGCATATAGAAAATTGGGCCACTGGTCCATTGTTGTGTATTGAAAAAAATTGATCCGCCATTTTACGTTCTCCTCAGTTTTAAAGTATCGTGAGATTGGGGTTTGCACCATTTTACTTCGAGAAGCGCAAGTGGTGTCCAGTCCAGGATCACCCCATTCTCTCCTGAGTACCATCAACCAATCCTGTTAATTCCCGCCTTAAATGTATCATTCCTCACCTGTATATAAGTCGCTGTGGCACAGTTAAAATCGTGTTCTTATCCCCGAATAAAGTTATGTGTTTGGCTCGTTATGCTGGCTGCTGCTCATTATTTCAAGAACACTAAAACCATCTAGCAAAGTTTTCAAACATCCCTGCTAGTATACAGTCTTTAAATCAGGGGTAACCAACCTAAGGCCCACAGGCTGGATCCAGCCTGTGGCACCATTTCATTGCTCCCCCCTCCAAGGGCATTCAAGAAACAAAATGGCCACCCCCTTTGAAGCTGTTGGGACAAGCTGGCCACTCCAATTGTGCAGCCAGAGCAAAAATGGACATCTGGACCTCGAAGCTGACTGAGAAAGTGTTACATGACCCCCAGCTTGCAAAGGTTGGGAATCTCTGCTTTAAATGGAGAAACTGACAACAGAAGAAGGACCAGGAGTGGCAGTTCCCTTTCTTGTTGGATAAAAAGGTACTTACAAAGAGGTGGGAGACACATAATCAGCCACAGAAGTATACAGTACTTTATTACACCCGATTTAGATTAACCACAGTTTAGAACCTGCAACATCGGACACCCCCCCCCCAAGGTAAACTGTGACTTATTTTTTCTTTTTCCTCTTATGTTCAGCACTGGCTTTTTACAGCCAGTATCCATTGAAGGCAAAAAGACGTCAAAACTTTACAAAGTATATCTATTTTTTCTAAAATACAACTTTCCAAGCTCTGCAAAATTGGTATGTCCACCTCAGCATCAACCACCACTTGCAGTTAATTTCTCAAAAGACATTTGCAAACCCCTGCTTGTCAATTCAGACATCATCTGAGACAGTATTTAAGCATCACAACTTGGCATGCTATGAGATGTGATCATGAGTGCCCACAGCTAGGGAGCAAGAGCCAGCCAAGCACAGCTTCTGCAGAAAAGTGTGCCTGTTTGCTTCTCACACAGAGACTTTTTATGCTCAGGTGTACAACCAAGGACAAAAATGTATATGATGCAGAACCAGCTTCAATTTTTGCTTTGTTTTGACCAAGCTACAGCCATGTATATGCAGATCTGTGCTTACCACAAGGCAGAGTGAAGCAACAGCTTTATGCAGTGAAGAATGGGACATATCACCAGCCCACCATTTCTCCTCCTTCAACAACCAGTCCCCCCCCTCTCTTGGGACAGGTAATGGTAAAGGTCACAATTGCTCAAAAGCTAGTCATATCCAACTCTAGGGTTCCGTGCTCATCTCTGTCTATAGCTAAAGAGCCAGCACTGCCTGTGTCTGCAAACATTTCCATGGACATGTGGCAGGCATGACTAAACACTGGAGTGCATTGAACTTTGTTTACCTTCCTACCAAAGTGGCCACTATTTATCTACTTGCAATGTCTTGCTTTCGAAATGCTAGGTTGATAGGAGCTGGGTCAAAGACTGGAGCTCACTCTGTTGTGCAGCACTTGGGTCCGGAGCTGCAGACCTGCCAACTTTCCAGTCATCAAGTTCAGTGTCTTAACAACTAAGCCACTGCAGTCCCCTGCTCATGGGACAAGGCCCCCTAAATTAGGTTGCTTTCTTTTGGTATGCTAACTCTGTCTTATTGCCAGTGCTGCAGTGTGCTCAGCAAACTGTATGTGGGATAATGGACTGTCCTTATACCCTTTCCCTCAGGCAGCAAAATGTCTTGAGTGCAGTGCCTCTGAATATGTGTGCACAGGCATGAAAGAGAAGGAGGATTTGCACACAGCAACAGTGTCACAAAGTCCTGGTGAGGTAGCCCTTTCCTGTGAGTCACTTATTTTGCAACAACAGCAACAAAAAAATGTTGCTTTCTTGGTTGTAGATTGGAAAGATTGTGTCCCACAAAACTGGAGGAAAAGCCTTGAACATTAGACTCCTGAGTAGACAGTTCCAGCATTTTGGAACTTCCAAACAAAATGAAGGCATAGGACAGGGATCCTCAACCTATGACCCGCAGCACCAAATCATCCGGCCCTCGCTTTCATTTCTGCTACTGCTGCTGTTTCAATCCTTGTCTCCTCCACTTGGCTCGGTGTCTCCCTAATGGTGCTCCATAGCAGGGTGGATGTTGTAAGGCTTGCAACATCCACCCTGCTATGGAGCATCATTAGGGACATACCAAGCCAAGTGGAGGAGACAAGGATTGATGTGGCAGAATCAGCCGCAGGAGCGTTTCCGGCAGCCGTGGGCACATTTCCTTCTCCCACGTGATGCAGCTCCTCTAGGCCAGTAAGCAGGAGAGCATTGGGGGGACTGGGGGGCTTTTGGGTGTGTGGTGGGCTCGGGGTGGTCACCACCAGTCCAGCCCCTCAACAGTCTGAGGGAGCATCACCCGGCCCCTGGCTTTAAAAAAGCTGAGGACCCCTGGCATAGGAGAACAGCACCAGTAAGCTTTGAACTAGCACAGTCAGCAACAGGGTTTAGTAAGCTGTGCTCTACAGTGTGAGATGCCATAAGAACATAAGAACAGCCTTGCTGGAACAGGCCACAGCCCATCCAGTCCAGCATTCTGTCTCACACAGTGGCTCACCATTTCCTTCAGGGTTTTCCCAAGCAGTTGCCTTCACCTGCTTAGGATTCCCTGGAAATGATATTGAGAGATATCCTGCCTATCTCTCCAACCCGGAGGTTGTCCTTAAGTATCCATAATTATAGCCATTGATACCCTTCTCCTCCATGAACTTGTCTAATCCTTTCTGAAAGCTGTCAAGACTGACAGCTGTCACCACTTCTTCTGGCAGGGAGTTCCATAGACCAGTGATCCTCTGGGTGAAAAAGTACTTTCTCTTATTTGTTTGAGAACTAATACCCAAGAGTTTCATGGAGTGTCCCCTAGTTCTAGTGTTATGCGATAGGGAAAACAGTTTTTCCTTATCTATTTTGTCCACACCATGCATGATTTTATAAACTTCAATCAGGTCACCTCTTAGACGCCGTCGTTCAAGAGTGAAAAGGCCCAACCGTTGCAGCCTCAGATGGTAAGGAAGGTGTTCCAGTCCCCTAATCATTCTAGTTGCCCTCCTCTGCACTTTTTCCAACTCCATAATATCCTTCTGGAGGTATGGCGACCAGAACTGTACACAGTATTCCAGATGGGGCCTCACCATAGATTTATAAAGAGGCAAAATGACACTTGCTGACTTATTTTCTATACCCTTCCTAATGATCCCTAGCATTGAGTTTGCTTTTTTCACTGCTGAGGCTCACTGGGTTGACACCATCATTGAGGTGTCCACCAGGACACCAAGGTCCCTTTCCTGGTTTGTCCCAGAGAGTTCAGAATCCATCAGTTTATAAATGTAATTGGGGTTTTTTGCACCAACATGCATCACTCTGCACTTACTAATGTGGAAGCTCATTTGCCACTGTTTTGCCCACTTCCCCAGTGCCAAGAGATCCCTCTGGAGCTCCTCACAATATCTCACAGTTTTCACTACCCTGTATAATTTAGCGTCGTCAGCAAATTTGGCTACCTTGCTTTTTACTCCTACTTCTAGATCATTTATGAAGAGGTTGAAAAGCAGGGGTCCCAGTACTGAACCTTGGGGGACCCCACTCTTTACTTCCCTCCACTTGGAGAAGTGTCCATTTAGTGCTACCCTCTATTTCCTGTCCCTTAGCCAGTTGCTGATCCAGGACAATACCTGTCCCTTTATTCCATGACTGGTAAGTTTATTCAAGAGCCTTTGGTGTGGGACCTTGTCAAAAGCCTTCTGAAAGTCCAGATAAACAATGTCAACTGGATCCCCCTTATCTACATGCTTGTTGACACTCTCAAAAAATTCCAACAGGTTAGTGAGGCATGATTTGCCCTTGTAAAAGCCATGTTGGCTCTCCTTTAGCATCGCCTTCTCTTCTATGTGCCTATTAATTCTATGTTTTAGGATGGTTTCCATCACTTTACCTGGGACACATGTCAAACTGACAGGTCAGTAATTTCCTGGATCACCTCTGGATCCTTTTTTGAAAATTGGTGTTACATTCGCTACCTTCCAGTCATCAGGCACAAAGCCTGATTTGAGGGAAAGATTATATATTTTGGCTAGGAGATCAGCAATTTCATCTTTAAGTTCCCTGAGAACTCGTGGATGGATGCCATCTTGTCCTGGTGATATGTTAGTGTTTAGTCTAACAAGACATGCAAGGACCTCCTCCCTGGTTATTTCTATCTGGCTTAATGCTTCAGTTTTCCTCCCTACGAAGATAGGCTCTGTTTTGGGCATGTGGTCTCTGTCTTCTTCAGTGAATACTGAAGCAAAGAATTCATTGAGTCTCTCTGCAATCTCTGTTTCCTCTTTAATAACCCCTTGCCTTCCATTGTCATCTAATGGTCCAATGGCCTTCCTAGTTGGGTTCTTACTTCTAATGTACTTAAAGAAGTCTTTGTTATTTCTCTGAGTATTTTTAGCCATGAAACAACAGCAATTTACTAGTAATTTATTTTTCTTAACATTGACTTTTTTCTGCCGAAGAAAGGGAAAGGTGTTGGTCAAATGTTCAGCCTCATGCTACAGTTGACTGCTATGTACATCAAGCCAGGGTAGGTAGAACACATTCGACTGGCTTGCATCAGTTAGTCCAATAAAGTGACTTAGCCCTGTAGCTTCCAACCATTTGGTTGCCCATCCGGGTGCTACGAAAGGCACCCAACTCTAAAGTTCAAGGTATGTTGGTCACATCATTATATGCAAAACACTCCTTCACTTGCAGAAAACTCCTAAGTTATGTAAGCAGATGTGTGTGAAACCCCCATCTCCTTACACAGTTGTGATTCACCAAAATATTCTCTACCATCTGGCCACACACAACCATGGCCTGTGTGGAAACTTTAAATAGACTGTGTGCCGGGGTACAAAAATCAAGGAGTAATTGGAGAAAGTGGGGTTTCCCTGTAGATGACAGCCTGTATGAATGTGGAGAAGTACAAACTATCTCCCATATGATACAATGCGCACAATGTCCTTCAATGTGCACTGAGGAGGACCTTATGTTGGGAAGAGGAAATGCTGCTGAGGTGGCTGGATATTGGGTGGATGTCATCTAGTCATTAAAATTCCTGTTTGTTTTAGATATGTTAATTTTAGCTTTGTATGTTATTATATGCTGGTGGTGCCTCTGACACCAATAAAGTAAGATCATGGATAATGAGTTGCAACTACCTGATTTGGTTGTCCACATAGGATTCATGGGAAAGAACCACTTCTTCATCAATTGCATGTATTTGCTCTGCTTTCTGCCAACGAAATGAAGTTATAAACATAACAGGACTGTTATATTTTGCTCATTATGCCTCATTTTTATTGCAGGGCTTCATTAAGCTAAGCAGCTTCAGTGCTTAACTGCCTCTCTCGGCCGCCTAGCTAGGGGGGCCCTGGCCCATATTTCTGTCATCAATCACTACTTTATTAAACACACAAGACGGAAAAAAAGATTTACAATTCCATTCGCTCCTGCCCATCAGTCACTTCTATGGCCTCGTAGGGCCTTTGTTTGCTTACCTCAATGCATGGGAGCCAAATGAATGTTAGCAGCACCTTTTTAATCATTGGGAATTTCTAATGTAATTATGAACAGATTAAGGGCTCTTTCCAAAAAGAGAATGACCCAAGCCACATCTCCCTTTGTTATATCCTGACAGAAGTATATCTGAGAAAGCAAACAGAAGGAAATAAAGCAAGTGACAAAACACAAATGCGTGAAAGCTCAGAATTAAAAAAGATAATTCAATTTTTGATTCAAAGCAAGGTTGTGCAACCTTCTTCTCTAGGTGGTTAAATTCCATTAATAAACTCTTAGGTATCACATTCTTGTAGAGAAGGGCTTTGCATTCTTGTGGACAGGACCAGAGGCAAAGTTAGAAAACCCATTCTCCTCTGACGCTTCATTACACATTTATTGGTTGAGCTCAAATGTTGGCAGGGTCTCAGGTATAGAAATAACCATAGAAAAGGTAAAGGTCTCCCTTGCCCATCTCAGTTTACAGCCAAAGAGCCAGCATTGTCTGCATCTGCAGACCTTTCTGTGGTCATGTGGCAGCCATGACTAGATACTGGAGCACACACTGTTACCTCTCCCACTGATGTGGCACCTATTTATCTACTTTCAAATTTCTTGCTTTCTCTTGGCAGGAGCTGGGACAGATGACATGAGCTCACTCTGTCATGCAACACTTGGGTCTCGACCTGCTGACCTGCCAACCTTCCAGTCATCAAACTCAGCCATCATGCTTTACCACATGTGTATTGGTTGAGCACAAATGTTGACAGGGTCTCAGACATAGAAGTAACCATACACACATGCAATTGGTTGGGAAAATGCTACAACTTTATTAGTAAGCAGCAACTAACAATCATGGTGTTATCGTAGATGAATCTCCATCAATCTGTTTGCCTGTCAGCTGATAGTAAACCAAGGTGGTAGGATACAGGTTTAACTATGTGGACATTCTCCACTGTGGAATGAAGAGCACTTGTTCAACCCTTCCCTCTCTGCTTGAACTTACTCTCATTTTTAACAGAGTCCAGTGCCCAAACATATATTGCTAAGACAATGGTATAAATCAGTGAGTAGAAGAAAGCCTGAAGCAGATTGACTGCTCTGGTCCAGTTCAGACCTTTATATATTTCACAGGGAGACCAGAAGGGCAACTTCTTCCTTCCCAGCCCTTCTCTGAAGAAAACTCTGCCTCTGGATGTCCTGACTGGCTAGGAACCCCGCTATGGGGCAAAGCCTGCAAAAATTAAGGGCATTATGTGGAAGGAGACACCTGGCCACAAAATGGTGGCTACCATGCCGCCAGCTCCTACCGATACAAGGCAACAAACCTGAGCCAGGACAACTTGGGTAGACACTTCTCTCACCTCCACGCCTAGGGAACTGCTGTGGGAGGGACAGATTGCTTTTGTGCAAGGGAAAGTTGATGATTTGTAGTGGGTTTCTGCAATTCAACAAAGGGCTTTGTGAGATGCTGCTGCTGGCCAAATTCAAGCCATATGAGGAAAGACTGAAGGAACTAGGCATGTTTAGCCTTGAGAAAAGGAGAATGAGAGGGGATATGATAGCACTCTTCAAGTAGCTGAAAGATAATCATAAAGAAAAAGGAAAGGATCTCTCGGTCATCCTAGACTGCAGTACGTGTAATAATGGGCTAAAACTACAGGAAACCAGATATAGGCTGAATATTAGGAAAAGCTTCTTAACAATTAGAGCAGTATGACAGTGGAACCAACTGCCTTGAGAGGTGGTGAGCACTCCAAAACTGGAAGCATTCAAGAGAGAATTGGAGAACCATCTGTCATATCTGCTTTGATTCGGATTCCTGCATTGAGCAAGGGTTTGGACTCAATGGCCTAAATGGCCCCTTCCAACACTATGATTCTCATTCCTGATATAGAATTATCTCCAAACTGCAACACTAGAAATAAAACTAGGCCATCAAGATTATTTAATATAAAAGTATATTTCAAAATAGGCAAGCTTTCATCCTATTTCCTATAATGTAGCAAACTTTACTTTTCAGGTTATTTAATAAGGACTTCTCCCCTCACTGTGCTATATAGACATCCTTGTACTTCTCCCCAACACACATTTCACCTCATCAATTCAAATTAAATACACTGTCTGTCTATTCTGACTAAACATTTGGAAGCACTTCTGACAGTAAGAGCTAATCACTTAGAAGAGTGATCATTCTTAATTTGTTGAAGGCTTTTGAATAGATGGCCTCGATGTCATAATCTTATGTTCTTAAGTGCACAAATGTAAGTGTGTAAATGGGAGTCACAGTTTCTGGAATGTTAGTAAAAAAATTAAATACTGCTTCACCTGAAATGCTGTTTTGCCAAAGATTTCAATAGGTTAAGTCACATGGTTTAAAAAAACCTACAGCTAATCTTCAGTAGAAGAATGTTCACTGTTACCAGCAGTTCATTCACATATCTGTAATAAAGTAAGTTTTAAAAGAGCAGGAACTACATCAAAATCCTGTGCAAATTCTACGGGCAAGACTTGGGGTTATTTTCCCCCAGGAGCTCTTCACACCCAGCTTCTGTAGCTCTGCTATGAGCATTCCAGTGAAGGTGTAGTCTTCCAGATGTGGAAAGTATGGCTCCCATCAAATATGGCCAACCTTAACCATGATTACGGATTGAAAAAGATGCACTCATCTAAAGTCTACAACTAGGTGGAAAAACAATAAACTGATTTAACAGGAAAAATAATTGCAGATGCTGTAGCCTTAACACTTAAAGGTTACACTTGCTCGAAAGCCAGTCATATCTAGGCTTCAATGCTCATCTCTTTTTATAGCCAAAGAGCCAGCACTCTCGGCATCTGCAGACATTTCCATGGACATGTGGCAGGCATGACTAGAAACTGGAGTACATGGAACACTGTTTACCTTCCCACCAAAGTGGTACCTATTTATCTACTTGCAAGTTCTTGCTTTCAAATTGCTAGGCTGGCAGGAGCTGGAACAAAGTCAGAAGCACACTCCGTCATGCAGCACTTGGTTCTCAAACTGCTGACCTGCCCAACTTCCAGTCATCAAGTTCAGCATCTTAACCACTAAGCCACTGCAGTCCTCTAGGCTTAACACTTAGGTACATAATATTACTCTCTACATGGAAGTCAATATTGATTGATTGACCAACCAACCAACTAACCACTCCCCCCCCCCCCCGTGTGAGACTGCATTGTGCCAGTGGCTGCACGTACCAATGGAAAATGTACATAGATGGTGAAGTGACTTTGGCCAAGACCCATCCACAAAATTATTGTTGCCCTCCCCCTTGTAAGATGCTTCCAGAATTCCTAGACAAAGGGAAAAGATGGTATGGACGATAAAGCTTGTATCATTCTGTTTCAGGAGGGAGGCATTGAGCCAGTCTGCAGAAGCACATCACTGTTTGTTCTCTCCACAATGATGGCTGCTGTCTCTGCACACATGTGTCTCATTTTGTTTAGGCAGCCTTTCCCCCTCTGGTACAATTCCGCTGTATTAAAAAGATAAGCATTTGGAGATCAGAAAGGGCTGAATGGAAGCATTGTGGAGCTACAGAAGATGTGCACAGTAAACAATGCTGCCTTGCTATGAGCAAGTCTTTGTCAGGGAGGTGGGGATAAGAGATGAAGGGGACACTGGGGGGGGGACACAACAACTCAAAGGGGTCTTTTGTACCTCAAAATGAAGAAATCTGTGCAACCAACATTTCTCTTTTTTAACAACAACCAATTTGATCTAAACAATCTTTGAAGATGTGAAAGAACTCTATGCTACCTAGCTTATCTTAAATGCACATCTTAAACCAATATTGGAGCATGACCAGAGATTGTGACCATTATTATTTTTTTCTAGTGCAGAGATGAAGGGGGGGGGGGAGAGACTGTTAATATGTAGAACCCACATATTCCAGACTGATGGACAAGAAGGGTACTCAACATACAGTCTCTCATTGGGCTCATTTGTGCTATGATTATTAATGTAACATCAGATGGCATTTTAACTGGCCCCATGAGCATAAAGACTTCTGATCTCTTTGAAAACCTCATCTGACTGCTGTTCTAAATGTAAATGGACTGCTTTTCTAACACTGAACTGCCAACCATTATTCAGTCTTTTCAGAATCAATAGTGGCTTAAACTGAAGACCAGGCTGCAGTAGCTAATTTGGAGAGGGGAATGTTGTATTTACACCTACCAAGACATATTTTGAAGGACAGAGAGCTCAGAGCTTGGATATCACTGATCTTTAGAAATCTGCATGAGCCTTCAACTTGTTTAGGTGTTAGCTTACTGCAGTGGTGGTGAACCTATGGCATGTGTGCCAGAGATGGCACTTGGAGCCATCTGTGTGGGCACCCATGCAGTCACCCCAGCACAGAGTTCACCCCCGCCCAATGGGAGTGTTTCCTTCCTCCCCTGTTGCTATGTTGGCACTCTGTGATAAATAAGTGGGCTTGAGTGTTGCAGTTTGGGCACTTGGTCACTAAAAGGTTTGCCATCACTGGCCTACTGCAAGTAATTACTGCAGCTCACCTCTCAGGTAAGAGAGTCACAGAGCTAAGAAGTGGGTTTGTTTTCTATGAGAAGGCTACTTAACATGTTTGTTGGTAAAATCTTCTGCATACATTTGTGAAGGCCATTAGGTGATGGTGGAAGTGAGAGGGAATGGTTTCCCTATGATCTCCCTTGCTTGAAAGACAGTTGTGTCTGACTCTAGGGGGTGGTATTCATCTCCGTTTACAGCCAAAGAGCCAGTGCTGTCTATATATGCAGACATTTCCATGTGGCAGTCATGACTAGATGCCAGAGTGCATGGAACACTGCTACCTTTCCTGCCAAAGCGGTACATATTTATCTATTTGCAATTTCTTGCTTTTGAACTGCTAGGTTGGCAGGAGCTGGGACAGACAATGGGTGCTCACTCAGTTATACAGAACTCAAACTGCTGACCTGCCGACTTTCCAAGCATGCATCACATGGAAACTGGCTCTAGAGGTTTTTCACCAATCTCTATTTCCATCTTTGGAAGCACACAGGGATCTGCAGTAGAGAGGTGTGTCACCTACCTTTTGCTTTAGTCTAGTGCTATAGTTCAGTAAACAGTGTTCCATGCACTCTGGTGTTGAGGCATGCCTGCCACATATCCACACAGATGTCTGCAGACTCAGATAGTGCTGGCTCTTAGGCTGTAAACAGAGATGAGCACTGAACTCTAGAGCCAAATACAACTGGCTTTGAAACAAGGGTGGCCATAACCATAGCTGTCAAGTATCCTGTATTGCCCAGTAAAACCCCATAATCTAGCCCCTCTTCCCACCATCATGTATTTTTTTGTAATCTCCCATATTTTTAAAAAAAATCCAAGGGGCATGTAAATCTTCTGTATATTATTATATTTATTATTATATCTTTATTTATGAGGTATATTCCTCATACTTGAGCCAGAGAGGAGTGTTGGGCTCCCCCTGGTGGATGAAGAACCACCCCTAGGCACTCCCCCTAGCACAACTGCTTCCCCTCATAGAGAACAAGGAAGCAGAATATCCTTACTGTAATAATTCTATTTAAAATCTCTTTCTTCATTCTCTGCTGCGACAGCATTTCATATTATGGTGATTTTTCATGAAAATGTTTTTTACACTTATATCATTTAATTGTCTACTGTCTTAGCTTTGTGTACCTCAATTTCATTTTTTTTTTAAAAAAACTTTGTGTTTAAGGCAGGACCGTGGAAATATCCTCTTTATGTTGTATGCAAATATACTTGAAGCCGATTGGCTCATTATCTTTTCTCTCTCCTGGGAGAGAGTGTTAAAGGGAAGAGACAGTGAGCCAATTGGCTTCAAGTATATTTGCATACAACATAAAGAGGATATTTCAATGGTCCTGCCCTAAATACAGAGTTTTAAAAAATGAAGTTGAGGTACACAAGGCTAAGACAGTAGACAATTAAGTGATTAAAGTGTAAAAAAAAAAAAAAACAGTTCCATGAAAAATCACCATAATATGAAATGCTGTCACAGCAGAGAATGTGGAAAAAGATTTAAAATAGAATTATTACACAATGGCTGGTCTGTAGGGGCTAGGGGGAGTGGGGGAGTTCCTAGGGGGTGGTTCTTCCACTACCAGGGGGAGCCCAACATTCCTCCCTGGCTCTGGTGGCTCCTCTTCTTCTAGGCTCTTGGATGTGCCTGGATTTTGGGGAGGGGGGTATGGTCTGGTGGGTGGGGTGTGGCCTGGTGGGGAGAGGCGTGTGGCCCAAAATTTCCCTTATTTTCATGTCCAAAACTTGATAGGTAAGCATAACTTTACCTTTACCTATAGTTCAGGGAGTATGCAACTGCTTGAGCAGAATGTTCTATCTCTGAAATTGCAAGACTCCACAAGGAGAAGCCATCAAGTTAAGACTGTTAAACCAGGAGTTCTCAACATTTCTAAGCCGGGGGCCAGGTCATGCTCCCTCAGACAGCTTGGGGGGGGGCAGATGGCCATTTTGCCCTTCCTCCACCACATTGTACTTCCAGGTATGATTGAGGCAGAGGGTGGGGTCACATGAAATGAACCTACGGGCTGCCAGCTCACAGGTTGAGAATCCCTGTTTTAAACTCTATAGAACAGACAGGTTACATGCATATGAACCTAAGGCAACAAGGCAAGGCTACACTCACATGATTATCTCCTATCATACAGTGTAAGTTGGCAATAAAATGTGATATAATAAATGAGGAAGAGGAGGGGGCAGAAACAAATCAAATCACTTGTGAATATTCTCTACCTAGACAACCCTGAAAAGGATGGCTATAAATGAAAGTGGACTTGATGGCATGCAATTATTATTATTAATCCCACTAAACCAGGGGTTCCCAACCTAAAGCTCATGTACCAGATCCAGCCCATGGCACCATTTCATGTGCCTCCCCACCCCTCCAAGGGCATTTGAGAAACAAAATGTCCATCCCGTTGAAGCTGTTGGGACAAAATGGCCACCTCCATCGTGCAGGCAGGGCAAAATGGCCATCCGGAACATGAAGTTGACTGAGAGAGTGTGACGCGGCCCCTGGCTTGAAAAGGTTGGGAACTCCTGCACTAAACACTTCATCCATCTTCTCTGCCCTGAGTGGGGGAGAGCCACTGGATAACTAAGGAACCAAAGACAATGAAATACTCTGAACCCCAGCTCATGAGAAATGTAGGATCGTTTAAAGGGTCAACAAAAGGCTGTGAAGCAAATACTGATCCACTGTGTGACAGGATGCCAATGGCTAAGGAGCTGCCATTGCTCTCCCTCAATTTCTTCCACCTGATGAACCTTATCTCACTGTGCTGAGCAGCATTTTTGGTCCAGATGTTAAAATGATAGCATCCTGATCAACTTTACTATCCATTCTACCAGAAAGCCTGCAAGGTTAAGGGAAGGTTCATAACCTGAGCTCAACAATCCAAGGCCCACCTGCCACAATTCAGATCATTCCCATGGAAGAGTCAGCCATGCCCACCACAACCGGGCAACACAGTCTGCATTTAACACAGATAAAAGGCAACATTCCTTCTTAGGAAGCAAGGAGCTTGTTTCCTTTGTGGCTCTGACAGTTCTTCCAGGAGCCCTCCAGCCAACATTTTAGCATCCTTCCCTTCTTCATCAGAGACAGCTGCTTATTTGCTTTCATAGAAGTGCTGCTGCTGCCACCCCAAGGCCAACTTTAAAAGAGCATCTGAGCCAGCCCTTGCCTAGAGTCTTGAATTAATATTCAAAATTTAGTCATGGGAGTGGGGGTAGGGTAGAGAACAGAGGGGGAGAAGAGTAATCTTCCTTCTTACAAAAGCTTCAATTATTAAGACACCCCATGTTTGAAATACGGGCTGCTGTGCCGCACTGGCGAGCAAGCACACAGCTGGCTGGCGGGGAGGGGGGGGGAGGCAGGTAGCTCTGAGTCAGGTTGTTGGAAGGACTGCTGGAGTCGCCTGCAAATCTCTTAATGGTGGGCAGTGACCAATCAGACCCCAATCAGGCAACATTCTTCAAGTCGCTAAGAGCGCAGCAGAAAAGTACAAGTTAGAAGGAAATAAGCTTAACGCAACCCGGAGTCAAGAACAATTTATTAAGAAGCCCAAAATGGCCTTTCCTTTGCTAATCTCTATAGCTCCGTCAGCAGCTATTCTGGCCCAGCTGAGCCATCATCAAGGGTGCAATCAGCGGAAATAGAAGCAGTTCATGCACCAGAATGAAAGTGAAGAACATTTTGATACATACTCTTTTCTTCCCCCTATTTTGAAATTCAAGGATAATGACAAATTTGAACCCATGTTTCCTTGGCTCAGGACCAAGTCTACATGTCATATACAATCTCTATGTATATGTGACATTAGCAGTTTCCCCACTTTAGCTTATTGTACTGTATGCAATACTACTGTACTGGCACAGGGATTTCATATAATGTGTTTTTGCCCAAATGCCCTCTATAAGTGACCCTAGAGTAAGCATCAATACAACAGAGCTGTCCCAAGAAAATATCAGATCACTCATAATCTTGCAGTTGAAAAACTGCATCGTCGGTAGCTGCTACTTGTGTCCAAGTATACATTCTCCTCCCCTCCCACCCCCACCCCATGAAAATCATTTTCACAGTTGATGGATGCTGCCAATGTGCAGGTCTGAACTAGAGGCTTCAGTTTCACTCGAAATCTGCCTCCACCAACCTTATCCCAATGCCATTGGACTTTGAAAGAAGAATGACAAACAGGAAAAATTTCATTGGCATAAATTTGTTTAAGGCGGATCCCATCTGGCTATGAAGTGACCCACACACTAAGATCACAGAGCCATCTCTTGTGGCACACATGAAATGAGACATGCGGGATTTGACGCCGGGACTGCAATGAACTGCCACAGCCTTGAGGATATTGACAAGGTGCACCTTCACAGCCAGTCCATCTGGCATGGCCTCTTCTGCCTCCATGACCATTGGAAATCAGAGTTCCTCCCCCACTCATTTTGCCATTGGGCCCAATATGATGGTTTCCAATGGCATTTTCTCTACTGAGGGGGACCATCAAGTTGCATAGGTCTTACACAACCACCAGTAGGTTTTCAGCTAATGTTGCATCAGGGGAGAAATAGCTGCTGCTTTCAGGAAAGAGTATCTGGTTGTACTCACCATCCTGATGAAGTGATTTGAGCTCTACTTTTTTTTTAAAAAAAGATGCTAGCTGGTTGTGAACAACAGCAACAAAGATAGAAGTTCTCACCTGGTTTTGGCACAGCTGCAAAACGTTTATAGTGTCCATAATAGAGGGTTGCTTTTTTAATCGTGTCAGAACCACACATAGGCGCTTTCTAGTTTGAAAGGATTTTACTGCAGGAAGACCACTCAGGGGATGCCTGTATGAAGCTACTTTCATGTCCCCAAGATATTTTCCCCGCTGAATTGGTTCTATTTACCTACTTACAATTTCTTGCTTTCGATCTGCTAGGTTGGCAGGAGCTGGGACAGAGACGGGCACTCTTTCCATCATGCAGTACTCAGGTCTTGAACTGCCGACTTGCTGACCTTTCAGTTAACAAGACAAGCTTTTTAACCACTGAGCCACTGCAGTCCCTTCATAATAGAGTTTTAGTTCCTAAAACTTTCCCCCCTTAAATGCTTGTACTTGATAGTTTTTGTGCCCAAATTGAAGTTTTAGTAACACTGAGGTTTACTTCCTAAAAATTCAATATGGGCACAGAGGTATCAAGTACACTTCTGCAAAAAATAAAAATAAAAAAGGGCTCTCAGAAAGAAACTGAGCAGTTCAGAGAGGGCAACCATTACAGCTAGGATGTGTGTTGTCCCCAAGTGTGACTCAATCAAGTTTCTCCAGGATGATTGATCAGGCTGTTTGGACAGGACATTTTTCTCCAGGTCTAAATGAATATTGAGCTGTCCTTTCCCCTTATCACCACCATGCCTCCCTCTACAAGCCGAATGCTACTGGAATCAGTCACCTAGCATTAAACGCATTGTACAAGATGTTTGCAATTCACCTGTTCTCTGTCTTAGGCGCATACATATTGGAGGATTCAACAGGCCCTGGGGGCAATTTGCTAGTGTAGATGGATACTCATGCTCTCAAGTAAGAGCTTTTTGAACAATGATATTAGAACCATCCATCATTTACAATTCCTGAAGCAACACCATTTTATATATAAAAAATGGCAACTGGTACTTAGGTTATTGGTTGAAACTTGTTACTGTCATATAATACCAGTCTAGGTTTTTATCATATTCAGTAAAACTTCGCATAAAGAGTACCTCGCTTAGAGACTAACTTGCTTAAAGAGCAGAATTTTCTTTGAATAGCCACCTCGCTTAACAACTAAAACCAACCAAAACCTCACTTAACAACTAAATTGGGGTTCACAATCCCCCCCCCCTGCCGCCGCCAAAAGTCACAGTTGGCCATTTACAATGGTGTTTTGCTTAAAGAGCAAACTTACTTAAAGAGCAATCCTGTGAAAAGCATTATGCTCTTTAAGTGAGGTACCACTGTATATATTTACTGTGTTTTGTATTTTTAACAAGAACGACACAAATTTGCTAAAAGTCTGTGCATTCTTAATATATACCTGCTAATATGAGGTGAGGTCCCCAATGTGGTAATCGACTAGGACTCAGGAGACTTGGGTTCGATCCCCCAGCTCTTCCATTGGGCCAGAGGAACTTGTAACACCGCTCCTTAAATATTTCACTTACCTTGAAAACCCTATTAGACTCGCTAAAAGTCTGATTTGACTTGATGCCACATAATGAGGTAGGTTTAGGTAAGCTGTATTGCTATTCTGCAAAATTAATTTAACCGTACAGAACCATATACTGGGCAGAATCAACTTTCCATCACCAAGATGTGTTATCTGTTGTTGGGCTTTTTTAATTGGGGAGGGGTCATCATTTTGGTTTTTTCTTGTTATTTATAATATATTTAGTGTGTTTATTATTTATTTCTAATTTTATATTGTAAAGAGGTTTTTAAAATATCTTGTAAGCTGCCCAGAAAGAGAAAATATCCCAGATGGGTGGAATAAGACTGTAATAAATAATAATTAATAACAATCAAATCTACAGTGACCATGAAGCGTCAAAAAGAGTAGCAACACCAAGTTATACCTAGCCAGACAACTATTTTCACTTGTACTAGTAAGCAAGCTAGCATTTCAAAAAACACTGTAACTGCAGAAATGGTTGAAACTACTTTTGTAAATGAGCATTTAGCCTACGTAATATCATTTTCGGCAAGGCAAGAACAAGAGCAGTTTCAGACCTCTCTCTGTCCATCCCTGCCATTGATTCTTCTCCTTCAGGCAGTAGTACTCAATGGTTATGGGTACATTTCCTCCTCCTCCTCCAAAATCAGCTCTAGTTGTTGTGCCCGGAACACTGAACATTAAATACCTCAGAATTAAGACAGTGAGTTTCATGGCCCAGTGGTTTCCTGTAGACATACACTAGATCCTTTTCCCTCACATCCAGACTTAACTGTAAATATAGACACAGGCCAGATGCTTAAATTGCTATAGAAAACCATATCAAATGCACTTCCAACTCAGCTTGATGAGGTTTCAATGCAAATAGGCATCTCTTGAAACTCACCACCTGTGTGTGCATGTAACAGCATAATATCATTAGAGAGCATATTGGCGTCAGTCCAGAAACAATCATAGATAGCTTAGCAAATCTTCCCTATCATTGCTTTCACCTGGGATCCTAGTCTTTTTATATATACACTTATAGAACATTCCACAGTTAGTAGCCTCTCATTCATGCTGAATATTCCCCCACTTCTCAATATAATTCTCCCTTTGAAAGAAAATAGCTCAATGTAAATTTCCCCAGCCACGTTTTAATGTCAGACTTGCTGGACTTCACTATACCTTTCATCCAGTCTTAAAGAGGGTTTCTCATACATTATAACCCCACTGCACATACTTTCCCCTGATATCTGCTTTCTTACTTCCAGTTTCAAAAGTTTAGAATGAGAAGGCTTAAGCTCCAAAGTGTAAAACCATGATATTGCCATGTTAAGTGAAATTCTTACCCAAAAGCATGAATGCACATTGAACTTGTTCACAATTCCTTTTTACTGTCAATTGCTGAACCAGTGATGGAAAACATGAGTTATCCTCCAGATACCATTGGACTGTGGTTCTCATCAGCCCTAGCCATCTTTGCCAGTAGAGAAGGCTTATGGACTTTCAGTCCAACAATATTTAGAGGACCGTGTATTCCTCAACACCATGTACTGTTCCAGCAGTCCATTCTTCTAAATGGCTTGGACAACTCCCAGAAACTCTCTACCTACAAAAGCTCAGACCTGGATTGAGAAGTCTCAAACCCACATGTACTCCTAATGCCTGCAGAAAGGTTCTTGAAAACTGGAACAGGTGCCGGGAAGAGGGGGGGGGATTTACTGCCTCCTGTGCCATTTTTATGTTTTTTAAAATTATGTGGGGTCAGTGATGTACAGGGGCCAAACATAACAAAACTGCCTCCATGTGGTCTAAAAAGGAAGGGTCCAAGGAGCTACATGCAGTCCTGATTCCGTACTTGGCTTACTCTTGTTCTAAGTTAATGTTTAATGCTGTTAGTCTTACCATCTTACTGATGCTGTTCTAGATTTGCTTTCCAATGTTTTGTTCTAAGCATGGGATGGTTTGACAAGGAGAGTACTATGGGTAACAAAGAGACTCTTTTATTCCCTCTCTCCCTTGGCCTCCTCCCAGCATCCCCAACGTCTTTAGTAACCACATTTCTTTCTTGTGTGAGTTCAGCCACCTTAACTGGTTACTGAGCAGACAAATAGCACTGACATTTATTTAATCTTCCCAGTGATGCCGACTGCACAGTTAAACATTGCACGGTTATGGAAGACATTTGTTTCCAAAAAGCTTATTCTAAATTGGAGAATAATAAAGGAAACACTTAGCTATTATTGACATTTAGTGACTCTTGGTAGTATATAATCTGTCTTCTCACTTGCATTGTAGAACGCATTTGAAAGAGATGGTGGTAAGGGAACGGTAATCAAGGCCCTTCACTCTTATCACTTCTAATGGATGACAGAAATAGACAATTATCAGGAAGATGCCTGCTCTCAGTAGCGGGGTGACAGAACCTGAAAGACTTTCTGTAACCTAACATGTTTTCCACTTACTTGGGAATGGATGGAGACGCTAGTCAGGACTATCACAGCAGAAAAGGAGCCCAGCACATGCGGAAGACTGCTTCATCAGTTCTGTAATGTGCACAGAGGCATCCGTTCTTGAGGTGGGACAAAATAATAAATATAAACAAGTGATGCACATGTGGATTATCCCAGCATGATACAGGAGTCCAGAGCTGTATATGTACAACCTGACAAACAACCATAAGAGTGCCTACCAGTTACAGAAAAGCAAAGGTCTGGATTTATTCTTCTCACAGTCATAGAGCTGATCAATACTGCCACATATATGTACATAATATAGATGCATAGCTCCCGATATTATGAGTGCACAGGATCAGATTGGTGCCTCTGTTCCTAGCAATAATTTATATGACAAGCCTGGCCAATGCCATCCAAATGTGCTTAGATTGCAAATCCCACGATCTCTTACCATTGTCTATGCTGAGGAGAGTTGCAATCCAACACCACGTAAAAGACAATATTTTATCCTTGTATTCAGCATCTGTTGTCCATTACAATATTGCTTCTGCACAGCAGAAGGAAACTATTTCTGAATAACTGTTGCCCTATCAGCCTTTGAGAGAGTCTTGGTATGCATTTGCATGGACTATTTGGTTCAGCCCAACGGTGGGGAAATCCTAGAAAGTGGCTGTAGTTCAGGATGTGAGTTTGAAAGAGTGGGCTAGGTGGAGAAAAATGAGTATCTGTTCCCATGAAGGATAATAAGGCTTGGGTAGTAGAATATCAATATGTTAGTGCAGAAGGGGCACTGGTAGGGTAAAAAATCATAGTGATCTTAATCATTTGCATTTTATTTTAGGGCTTCAAAGACTGCATTTTGGAAATGATTCCTTTATGTTGAGGGTCGCCTATTATGGTTGATGATTTAATGGAGACTTTGATCTCATTTGGTTTCAAAGAATCATTTGAAGCCTGTCTTCGGCCCACCCAGCAGGAGGGAGAAATGGCCTCAGCTGCCGAGGCTTGGCCATACCTGTCAACCATCCCGATTTGTCAGGGGAAACCCCGTAATTTGACATTGATTGACGTCATAACCCACCCCACACTGCCAAAACCCCGTAATTTGCCAGCGGGGGGAAACGCTTTCCACACATGTGTGGAAGCACTACGCCACTTGCGCAGCCCCTACGCAAGTGGTGTAGCGCATCCATGCATGCGTGGGAGGGGTAAAACCCTTCCACGCATGCGTGGAAAGCGACCTGCGCACAAGCGATCTGCACAGGTCCCATTTTTCCGGAGCCGCAGGTTGACAGGTATGGGCTTGGCTGCTTCAAGAACTCCGCAGCCGTGGCCACCAGATGCCTGCCCTCGGACCACCTGGCTGGAGGGAGAAGTGGCCTCAGCTGTTGGGGCTTGGTGGCTTCAAGAACTCTGCCACCACAGCCACCAGACGCTTGCCCTCAGGCCGCCCGGCCAGAGGGAGAAGTGGCCTCAGCTACTGGAACTCAGTTGTTTCAAGAACTCCACCGCCGCAGCAACCGGACACCTGCCCTCGGCCCAGCCGGCCGGCTGGAGGGAGAAATGGCCTCAGTTGCCGGGGCTCGGTGGCTTCAAGAACTCTGCTGCCACGGCCACTCATTTAAATATAGCTAGAACCAGAGTGTGTTACACATGCATACACAAGAATAATGTTAAATTACTCCCATCATCTTACTTCAATTCAAACCACCTAAACACTCACACTATTAATCTGTGTTAGAAGCAAGGTAGCAAGCACAACAGCAATATTATTTGCACTACAAAATCATATCTGTTTTATAATCATGGTTTCCACTCTGAATTTAGGGCAGTATAATTTAGTAAGGTACTTGAGGGTTCTCCATCTGAGAATCCTGGCCACTCTACCACAGAAAGTAGTCCTCCTACTCATTTTCCTTGAAGACAAGAAAATAGCCATGAATCTACCCTTCCAGGCAGTGATGCTTAGAATGTGTTTCAGAATAGATACATTTCTGATCTGAGTAGGCTCGGCAATCATGTCAACTATGTACTGTATTTCAAAACTGGAACTCTCAACTTGATGACACATATAAATACATTAACAAATCTTTCTCTGCTCTGACAATTTTTCCTCCCTTCCTCCCTGTTCATGTGACCATAAAGTACACATTAGCCACAGAGAAACACTGGGAAAGCCTGTGCACATTGGCTCCCAGTGTACATGGAGCAGATTGTCCTCTCTGTTGTCACATGTATGCTGCAGCTTCCAGCAAAGCCAATGCAAAGTTTTCTTGCTGAGCATTTATGGGGGCATTTTTACAAATGAATGTCATTCACACCAGTAGATGAACAGAACCTATTGTTCAAGGAGATAAATGTTTTGCCCACAGTTACAACACAGAGACTATTTGACACAAATACAGTACTGACAATAGCCAAATCTGCCATCAGACAGGGTGAGGAGATCACCTGAGGCAGCAGATTTGGAGGCCAAGGAAAAACAACAAGAAGAAATGGACAGTGATTCTCCCCACCAACCCTTCCTTTCATGATTTTACTGCTAATGAAGGGGGCAATATTTGTTAGATTTGCTGTTACATGCATCAAAGCCAGCTAGCTTTGGCTGCTATACATATTGATGGTAAAGTTGGCTGATGACATTGATATTTGCTTTTCTGACTCTGCCAGCAAATTATCTTGGGACAGATTTGTAAGCCAACATGAAATAAATAGAGGGCATATCAGCACTGTTTGATCCCAATACATTAAATAGGATTGTGTTCTAATTCACACATAATTGTTTCAAGGAGTCCCCCAATTAACCCTACACAAGATCTTAGATTTCATTTCTACAGTGAGATATATGGATGGAAAGGAGAAAGGGAGAGAGAGATTCTGAGTTCATTTTCTAGTATTAGACTATGGAAACACAAACTGGACCTTCTCAGTGGTGGTCCTGATGATGTGGAATGACCTCCCTTTCTGCATCTGCCTGGTGCCTTCTCTCCACGAATCCCAAAGAGCTATTAAAACCAAACATATAAAGAGATTTTTCATCTTATGCTTCTCCTTGCTCGACGGTCATGACTTTTAGCTGGCTGGCCATATCTTCTACCTATATATATATATATATATATATATATATATATATATATATATATATATATATATATATATATATATATATATATATATATATATATATATATATATATATATATATATATGTGTGTGTGTGTGTGTGTGTGTGTGTGTGTGTGTGTGTGTGTGTGTGTGTGTGTGTGTGTATATATGTATATATATATATATATATATATATATATATATATATATATATATATATATATATATATATATATATATATATATATATATATATATATATATATATATATATATATATATATATATATATTGTATTTTTCATGGATTGAATTTTATTTATATGTTTTTATCAAAGTAATTCATTACCTGTATGAGTTTTTGGCCAGTAAGCAGGGAGGGGTTATATAAATTTAATGAAGCAAATAAAATACCCTAAATACTTTGAATGTGTATAGATAATTAGTATGTGAAATGCCATCTCAGGCTGGTTGATGAAATCAACTAAGCAATAAAATAAAGAGTAACTGGAGTACTACTTACTTATTAAATCATTAGCATAACTTCATTGGCACTAATGCAAGCTATTCAATAGCTCAAGCCTGGGAAAATCATAACAGGATAAATAATGGTTATTCAGCAGGAAAATATCTTGTCACATCTTAATCAAGCAATAGTTGGATATTAAAGTAAACACCTATCTTTTAAAAATATATATAAGAGAACTGTTGGTCCTGGAAAGCCAAGGGCTACTTCACACATTTGACACTCTTGAGCGGTAGCAAAAAGAAAATGCAGACATGACAAATACCTTTGCAAACATGTGTAATCTCCAAATAATCTTATATATTGTGAGGTGAAAAACTGACTGCATCTCATAGTCAGGCATTACACTGATAAGCCCAAGGTTGTCAATGTGTAAAATACGATTGAAATTGTAAGGAATTTATAAGACCAAGGTTCAGGACATCCAGGGTTAACAGCTACCTGCTACTGAAGAAAATAAATGCTAAGATAGCCTAGTCATGCATATTGTGGTTGTTTCTAAAATGACTGTTACATATGCATTGAAGGCCTTAAAAACCTCTATTCCACCTATTTGCAAACAGCTTTTGTTTTGTCATTGGTTTTCAGGACATTCCTCATTTGCAATCTGACATTTCAGTCAGGAAAAAAACCTGCTTCAATCACCTCACTTCTCTGGAATAGTAATATATCATCTGTAATGACAAACTCTCTGTAATGTATAATTTGGCCTAAAGAATGTTCAAGAATGGCTCTAGATTTGAGGAGCTTCTTGGCCAGTGGTGGTGAACCTATGGCACACATGCCAGAGGGGGCACTCAAAGCCCTCTCTGTGGGCATGTGCAGCATTGCCCCAGCACAGAGTTCGCCCTGCCCCCATACCTGTCAACCATCCTGATTTGGCCGGGATTTCCACGGATTTTGACGTCGATTGACGTCATAACCCGCCCCGCGATGCCAAAACCCCGTAATTTGGCAGCGGGGGGAAACACAAGTGTAAAACCCTTCCGCGCATGTGTGGAAGTGCTACGCCACTTGCGTAGGGGCTGCGCAAGCGGTGGAGTGCTTCCACGCATGCGTGGAAAGCGACCTGCGCACAAGCGATCTGCACAGGTCCCATTTTTTCCAGAGCTGCGGGTTGACAGGTATGCCTGCCCCTCTGCCCAGCAGCCCAAGGGAAGTGCTTCCTCCCTTACCCCAGCATAGAGTTCACCCCGCCTCTCTGCGTTGTGGGTGGCAGCCTGTTGAGTTTGGGCATTCTCTCTCTAAAAGGTTCACCATCACTGTTCTAAGCTAATTATGCGGCAAAAGTACAACATGAAATGTACATTCTCTTCCTTCTTCCAAATGGCATGATGGAAACAGATCCATACATTTGCCAATCTCTCTCAACCCATATTCCTCTTCTTCTACCTTAGGGCATCAATATTATATAGATGTAACACAGAGAGAAATAATGAGCTCCAACCTCAGCTGGAAATAAGTAGAAATATGTGTCTTTATTTTGAAAGCCATCTTGCAATGAAGAATCAAACCCCTTCTGCCTCCTAAAGCAGTACGCATCCTAAGATTTGTCTCTTTACCAGGAACCACACAGCAATTTCCTGAAATTCAAACCGAAGCCATAGAGATCCACAAGCCTTATTGCAGGGGTTCCCAACCTAAGGCCTGTTGGTCGGATGCAGCCCATGGTGCAATTTCACGTGGCCCCCACCCATCCAAGGGCATTCAAGAAACAAAATGGCCACCCCTTTGAAGCTGTTGGGATGAAATGGCCATCCCTATCATGCAGGCAGGGCAAAATGGTCATCCAGCCCTCGAAGCTGACTGAGTGTGCATTACCCAACCCCTGGCTTGAAAAGGTTGGTAACCTCTGCCTTATTGAATGGAAAAGCTACCAGTGACAGTCAATTATAGCCAGAAGGTCAAGTTCAAGGCCATTTTCATTGATGGAAATTCTTCCTGGAGGTAGATAGTGCAAAACCATAGAAGGTTGGATTCTTTAAGGTCATACCTATTTATTTTCTACTTTACATAGGTGGGCTAGTTTGCTCCTTTTCCTCCCTTTATTTTATGTAACCGATGCCTTCTTCAATTCAGTGCAGTTGAGACAAGGGAGCCCATGATAATCATTATACAGTATAGTTTCAAAACAACCAGACATGATCCAGCTGCACATAAGATTCCAAGGGAAAGCTCCGTGTAGATTTTCTCTTTAATTACTAGTTGAAGTGCAGTAGAAGCAAGTTCCACTAAAATCAATGAAACTTATTTCCAAATGCATAGGTTCAGTTCAGGATGAAAGGAGAAGCTCAATATGAAGAGGCAGAGGAGGACTGTACTTTTAAAAAGAAGCTCATATCCCCCTGCCACAACAGGAAGCATCTGACTTCTGTGCATGCCTCATTACCCAGACTTAGTAAAGCAGAAAATTATAATATTCTGCCCATTGATACTAGTTTAGTCAAAGTACCCTTTCCTAATTCCACTAGGCCTCAACTTTTGTCTCCCCTGTAAACAGAAGTGACGCCTGGCTTCAGGAGAGCAGCTAGTCATTTTACATGATAATCATATTTGCTCCATCTTTCCTAAAAAAGGAGATATGCAGTATTTTACACTCGGGAACAAAAATGCAAACTAAAAGTCACTTTACCTTCAATATTCATAATTGTCCAAACTCTGCAGATGAATGTTCCAATTATAAACTACACATATGGAAGTATGTATATTTTGTAGAACGGCACTGAAAAATGCATATACTGTATCATTGACAGTAACATTTAAGAAAAAGAGAAATACCCAGTACAAGATGGATTAACTCCCTAAAGAAAGCCACAAGCTTGAATTTACAAGAGATGAGCACATCTGTTAACTGAACTTCATGGAGATCATTTATTTATAGGGTCATAATAAGCTGGGGATGAATTGATGGCATGTAGCAACAACAAAACATTTTAAAATGAATATTAAGAAAATATTTGAAGAAACGTCAACAATAGGTATAAATCTGCAGAAATACAAGTTCTAGAACTGCACAGGAAAGGTCTAGAGATTTTCATGTCAAAGTAAAAGAAAAGCTCAAAGTTTGGGAGAAACCAGACTTAAGGCAATAAAAATAAGACATATTCATCTTCCCCCTGCTGGGTACAAGTAGTAGGGAATCTTTTCTTAATCAAGGTTTTCCGGCATCTATCATTCCCACTTCATATGTCCGTGGTTACAATCATCAACGTAACACAGTAGCGTATCTGTAGCAAACAAGATTGCTTTGAAGTGCTCTGTTTGAACACGATGGATTTTAATATATTCCCTCCTTTAAAAAAGACTATGGCATACTTCATGTATATGCAATCCACTTTTTTTCCAATGCCCAGAATTTTCTACTCAAACTCTATGTCCAACAACTTGCTCCGAAATACTCCCCAACCCAACTCCTCAGTGTTTCCCAAATATTTAGGAACCTCAAGAACAATAAGATGCAATGCAGGCACACTTTAGGGATTTGATTTCCTCCAAGAGAAAGTATATGCACATTCTATTAAGGCTTAACAGGTTTGTGGGAACAGCTGGTGTTCCTCTTACCGCTCATCAAAATGGGCTATGCTGGCAAAGGTTGTTGAAAGTCAAAGCTCCGTACGTTCCGCACACTCTATACAAAAGCCGTACATTCCCTGCCCATGGAAAAATATTCACTCAGGCAAGAGTGCTATGCTCCCTGATATTTTGCAAGCACTAGAACTCATGCTTCAGAACCTCAACCCTGGAAAAGATAACCGATCCTAGTTCATCTGTGTAATATTAAAGCAGCCCTGTGAGACTGCATTGTTGTTTCAAAATGGGCTTTCATTCTGCACCCATACAATCATGATTTCTCTAAAATGCTAGGTCCTTACCCACAAATAGGCTGCTCTCTGGATGGTTTGGGCTGACAGCTCCCACTAACCTTAGCCAATAAAGCCACACATAGAGATCAGTATAAAACTAAACATTAACAGATATTGTGATTTAACAGGGGTTTAATGGAATACAGTTATAGAACAAAAATTACTGAAGAGATTAAGAGAAGCCTCTATTGGTTCTGCATTGAGGGGGACCCATGGAATAAGGCTAGACAGGGCATGGGACCCATAATTGTCAACAAAGCTGTCCACACAAAATCCCATCTCCTTACTCCACCAAAGGATAGCTGTTTTTAATCTGGTTCATTTGTTTCCTGTGTTTGAACAGAAGGTATGGTACTATTGTTCATCAATTTAGTAATAACTGGTAAGACCCCTCTAGCAAAGTTTCTTCATTATGCACCCATTAAAAAATAAATAAACTTTAGACCTGACATTAAACACACATGGTATAGCCAGATTTCTCCAACAGCAGCACAAATAACTTCCTTCATCTACTAGACAATCACAGATGTTCAACACCAACAACAGGAAGATATTTCACCTTCTTCCAATCAAGGCTACTTAAGAGAGACTTTTCATCTGAAGTTAATGGCCAGACACCACCAAAAAAAGCCCTTTCCCTATTCTATTGTTTTCTGACATCCATCAATTTCCACACTGGTGAAAACAAATGTATTGAATCATCCAGGTCCAGTGTTATAGGTCAGCAATATTGGGTACTTGCTAAAGTTTACATCCCAGTAAGGACCATCATCAACCCAATATGTCAATGGGCCTTATTATGGCCTCTTTACATTGTTGCTTCTTTCTCTTACTCCTTTAAGGAAACACAGGAGGGAATAACAGAAATGATTCACCCCTCTTCTTCAACAGAGAAACTAGAGGGCAAGCAAACTAAACCAAGACAATTACAGCTTTCTTCCTCCATGTTTTTATAAGATAGCCCATTCAAATGGATCCTTCAAATCTTGAGTCAAACACTGAATTAATTTTAGTGCATGCCTTGATGTGATGCTGCATAATATCTGTTAGGTACATAGAGGCATGCACATAAAGCCCCAGACAGTTTCTTCCATCAGCATTCCCTAGAGGTCACAACCTTTATACCTTACCCATGGTGGCAAACCTTGGCACTCCAGCTGTTTTGGACTTTAATTCCCAGAAGTCCTGATCAGCAGCTTCTGGGAATTGAAGTCCAAGAACAGCTTGAGTGCCAAGGTTTGCCACCACTACAGCTCAGCCTTAAGATATAACATTTACTTATTTTTCAGAGAAAGTTGGTTCCTACACCCAGAACACAAAGTCACATTCAATATATGAGAAGAGTCTTGAATCACAGAACAAAAGACCCCCCAAGGATCAACTACAACATTTCCAGGAGTAAATGTTTGACGGAAAAGTCCTGCTCTAAAGTACAATGGGGAAGTTCAGTTGTAACAGGATGTCACAATTTCCAGACAGCAGGGGGCATCTCTTCTGTTTTTTTGGTGTTTCTACCCTACAATTCCCTCAAACCAAAAATGAGAAAATGTTTCTTTGAAGGGGGTGCAAACAAAAGCCTAGTGATATTATTATTATTATTATTTGGGGGGAAACTCAATATCTTCACATTTTGTGACAGGGTCACTTTTCTTTTCCACTAAAGAACACTGCTGATGGCACTTGCTGGTAGGAGGTAAACTGCCTTGTGACATTATACCCAGTTTCATGAAGCGCTGTAGCCCTGACAGCTTTAGGGGAAGCAAGAACATTAAGAAAAATAGCAACCAACGGAAAAGTGGAGGAAGAAACAAAATATAAACTCAAACATACAGTACACATGGACTGAAAGCTGTTGAATTGTAAAGGCAAGACATTTGTTTCCCATTTGTTCAGTGACAACGGATGTAAGGCGACCTGCATAAACGTCAAAGCCATCTTCATTTGCCAAGCCATCTTCAGAGGCAATGAGAGCTGACCCTTAAGAGTCTGTTTTGAAGCTGCCTCTTTTTTTAATGACCTCCTTAATTATTCCCTAAGTTTGTTTAAAAGCCACAGGTATGTGGATGAGTGGGTAGAAAGCTGCGAGGAAGTTGGTGGAGTGGATTCACTGCTGGACATACAGTATATACATATTATCAGAGACATAGCTCAAATGTGGCTTTGGAGACCCGGTCTTGAACATCACTCTGCTAAGAGGCTTTAAAAGAGCTGTGCATGGATACAGAAATATATTAGCAGCTTCTTCTCCAAAGAGGCAGCTGCACTTTAGGCTGTGAAACACCAGCCAAAACAGGTCAAGCTGATACCTGCTCCTCGTGGGCTTTCATTGCATAGACAGAAGTCTCACATGCCTAGGAGGCAATTACGGTACTGAAAGACAGAATGTTCAATTCCTTTCATCTCTACGTTTGGATGATATGACTTGGTGGTAGGAGCCTTCTGTCTTCTGGACATGTAGTCTGCAGCCATAGCATTATACACACACAAAGCTATTAGTTGATGTACAGCTATTTATGATTCAATGTAACACATTATATTGATAGACACAATGCAAGTGCTGGTATGGCAAACCTCCTCTGAGGTCTGCACAGAATACTTATTATCTCTATACCACATGCAACGCCTTTACAAATCTGCTAAAGGTAAATTCTCAGTTTTCTAGTATGAACCTAGACTTGCTTGCTAGCACACTATCAGATCTTTGTAAATCCACAAGGACTAGAAAATTTGTCTGCAAGTTGTTTGTTAATTGAGACCTTTGGGATCCTACCAAAACCCTACTTGACTGTTCAAAACCTTTTGTGCTGCTTAAAGTAAGGCTTTCTAATGACATGGCAGGTACTACACAAAATGCAATGAAAATAAGAGGAGGAAATCACATCTAAAGTGTTTTCAGGGACATTATCTCAATGCAGTATCTTCACAGCATACAAAGTACTTACATGACATTCATATACTTAGAGGTGTATAGAATAGAGGTTAACGTAACCACCAGTAATTGTTGCATCTAGAGATGCATTTGGGAAGCGAAAAACTTTTCAATAGGTATTCAGTCTGCAGAATCGTTTAACGAATTTCAAGTTCTAGGTCAATTTTAGGCATCAGACCAATCTAGGCAGTAACAGAGTACTGTAATTGCATTCAACTCAGTCTTCCTCCAGTGGGCTAGTAACCCAATTTCCTACTATCTTATTACTACAGCAGCTTTGAAAGGAGGACTGTGATACTACTTTACCAGCAACTGCTGGAAGCAGACCAGCATTTCAGATGGGAGAAACAGATTCATCCATGCTGGACAAAAGAACTGCTCTGAATACCAATGTCTCTGCTTTGAAAGTGCTGCAACTTTATTATTTATTTCTTTGGAGAAAGAGGAGATTGGGGAAAAGAAATCCATGCTCAGTTTTATGACCCAGACTTCAGCAGACTTTTGGTGTTAGAGGTCAAAGAGAAAATCTTTAAGGGAAAAATAATCAAGCATTGGCATCAATGCTGTAAATGGACCTATATCTTTTAAAACCTAGTTCTCCATGGGCAGCAGCATTTGGGTGGCACAACACATGCATTTTAATGTCTTTCTCTCTCAAAGTAATTCTTCTGTGTAAAAACAAGTACAAGGCTGGGTTGGTGGGGATGTTCTGCACTGGGAGCATAAGTATTAGGAACAGAGGAATAGCCACACAAAATGTGCCCTCTCGTGTCCCATGCTTTCTGGGCAGAGGGCGAGAATGCCAAAGACATTTCACCAATTAAAAACACAGCGCTAAGTTTTTCTCTTCATTCAATCAACAGCTGGACCTGTTGTGTCTTCCCTTTTCCTGGCCAGCCAACAAACAATACTGAGAATGACACTGGGAGAAATGGATGTCTCTGTGGAAGACACAGATGGCTCATAGGTTGGCACTGGGAATGGAGAGGGGGCATTTCCAGGGCATATGAATAGCTGAAGCATTCTACCTCCCCTTATTCCACAGGTGATCTTCCCCTGTTACAAGCACAAGCCATGGTATCCTTCCAGAATTTGTTTCCTCAGACTTGTCTTCCTGGGCATCTGAAACTGTGCTACAGAATCATTAAAAATCCAAGTTCATAAAGAGATCATCCTTTACCCAAATTGCAAATTCCTGGGTTGAGCTTAACAGCAACAATCACCCTTTGACCTCCTGAAGGACTTCAGAACCAAAGCGTCTTGTCCATTACACTAATTCTGCCCCCCCTTCTCTGTAGGAGCAGAGAAATCAAACGCATGCCTTTGACAAACAAAAAATCACCCACCTGTTTTTACAGACACCTGAACACAGGAACAACTGACAGGACTTAGGAGGCAAGGCTACTGGATGAGCAGATGCTTAATTGCAGATCCAGACCTCTCACTGAGAAAGAAACCAACTTTGCAGCAATTATATCTGAGTAAACATCCAGAAGATCAGGCTGCGTGTCATGTACATCAGATCCTCTTTCGCTCACCTCCTAATTATATATATATATATATATATATATATATATATATATATATATATATATATATATATATATATATATATATATATATATATATATATATATATATATATATATATATATATATATATATATATATATATATACACACACACACACACACACACACACACACACACACACACACACACACACACACACACATGGCAGCTTTAAGGTATATGTAAATGTGTGTGTGTCTATGTATATACAATATATATACACACACGAATATATGTCTCCATCTGTATGTGTTTTTCCCTCTCTTAGCCATTGATACAGAAGGACAGACACCATGCAACGCTTCTAAGTAAAAACACCCTGCGAGGTGTTGCAGCAACCGAAGCACAACAAACTCAATGACATGGGAGAAAGAGAGAGGAACCAGAGGTTGCGATTTGAGGGCGCACAGACACAAGACGCTTAAAAAGAAAAGAAAAAAGAAACCCCAAACAACTCCCAAGTGAAACAGCCCCACGGCTGAGCCAACAAGACCCAAAGGGGATGGAGAGGGGTGAGAGAAACACACACACACACAAATCTACATTCCCCAACGCTACAACCTTCAAACCACCCAAGAAAGTCGCCAAAAAGAGACGCTCGCTTCCTTTTTAAGACGCGCGCCCGGTTGAGCCCTGGAAGGACCATGGGGGGGGGCATAGAACGAAGCCCCTTCAACACCGACCTCGGGGGTGGGGTGGGGGGGGTGTTTCCTACCTTGTGTGAGAAGGAAGAAGCAGAAGAGGACCCGATCTGCCTGGAGCGCTTTCATTCCTTAGAGTTAGGCGCGCGGGGCGAAGGAGGTAGCAACTTGTGCGCCCCTGCGCTCTGGTCTCCGGCTTTATCCTGCCTTGGGGGTTCCTTTCCTCGCCTGGTGAGCCTTCCTCCTCTTCCTCCTCCTCCTCCTCCTCCGCCCGCTGGGGAAAGATGGGCTTCTTGAGCTTGGCCAACCTGAGCCTCTCGTCTCGCTCTCCGCCTGGCTTTCTTCCCCCGGGCGGCTGGCGATCGCCTCGGCTCCTGGGCGCGCTGCTCCGCTCCGCTCCGCTCCGCTCCGCTCCGCTCGCCACCCTCCGCTCCAAGCCGCCTCTCTCTCTCTCTCTCTCTCTCCCAAACCGAAGCAGCAGCAGCAGCAGAGGCAACAGCAACAGCAGCAACAGCTCCTCCCACCGCCGCTGTCTGGACTGACTGACTGACTGACACAGCAGCGCCCGGTGTCGCCTTTAAAGCGGAATCCCTTGCCAAGGCGCCGGAGCGCAAGAAGAAGAAGGATGGACGACGGCGCCTCGCTCGCCCACCTTTATTTCCTCCCTCCTCCCTTATAAAGGGAAAGGTTTCCCTTGCTCGAAAGCCAGTCGTATCCGACTCTAGGGTTCGGTGCTCATCTCTGTTTCAAAGCCGAAGAGCCAGCGCTGTCTGCTTCTGCAGACGTTTCCGTGGCCATGTGGCAGGAGGCATGACTAGAGACACCGGAGCGCACGGAGCGCTGTTGACCTTCCCACCGAAGTGGTCCCTATTTAGTAAAGGGAAAGGTTTCCCTTGCTCGAAAGCCAGTCGTATCTGACTCTAGGGTTCGGTGCTTATCTCTGTTTCAAAGCCGAAGAGCCAGAGCTGTCTGCTTCGGCAGACGTTTCTGTGGTCATGTGGCAGGCATGACTAGACACCGTCCAGAGCGCACGGAGCGCTGTGACCTTCCCCCCCCCCCAAGTGGTCCCTATTTATCTACTTGCAATTTCTTGCTTTCGAACTGCTAGGTTGACAGGAGGAGTCCTTCCTCCCCCCCCCCCAAAAAAAAAAGAGACAAAGGCACACATGCGCACGTGACAAGTTAAGGTCACCCCCCATGGGCGAGGGGGATCCAGATGAGAGCCAAGGATGCGCGCAGCCCCGCCGGGGAAGGAAGGAACTGGAAGGCGCACGGGTGGAGAAGGCAAACCTTGCCCGCGGGCGCTTCCTGGCGAGGCAGCTGCGGGATCTCTCTGTGAGCGATGGCACCCGCTTTGCGCCCTCTCACCCCCCCCCGTTTGTTTCCTGGGAGTAAATCCGTCGCGTTTGGTGAGATTCCCCCCCCCCCCTTCTACCCTTCTAAAGCGAGACTGCCAGCTTTAAGGAAACCGCAAACAGAGCTTTCCTTTGTCACTGGGGGAAAATTAGAAATTAGGCTTATATACCGCCCCATAGCAGTTCGAAAGCAAGACATAAACAGGGGCCACCTGGGTGGGAAGGTCAACAGCGTTCCTTGTGCTCCGGTGTCTAGTCATGCCTGCCACATGGCCACGGAAACGTCTGCAGAAGCAGACAGCGCTGGCTCTTCGGCTTTGAAACAGAGATAAGCACCGAACCCTAGAGTCAGATACGACTGGCTTTCGAGCAAGGGAAACCTTTACCTATCCACCCCAGAGCACTCAGTGCACTCTCTGGGCGGTTGACAGGTAATAAGCATTTTGTCCCCAACATGCTGGGTACTCATTTGACCCACCCTACAATAATAATTAATGCCTCTACAGTATTTTCTTTCTTCGTGTTTTCCCCCATTCCTTCCCGAGAAATTTGCTACACCTCTACCCCGCACAAGTAATACACACACACACACACACACACCAAATATCCTTGGAGGGGCTAAATTAGGAATCTGTCCTCTTAAGATCCTTATTTATTTCTATTCAGTGCTCTAGTGGCTAAAAGACACCCCCTTTCTTTCTTTCTTTCTTTCTTTTTTTTGAGTTAAGGGTACAGAAGTAGAGGTTCTACTTCCAAGACAACTCTGAGCAAACTTTTAAGGAAGTAATTAGTATGAGTTAGTGGTTGAGAGGGTACCCAGTGGTGCCTGTTTTCAATAACAGTACAGTTGAAAGGTGGGACTGTGGTGGCTTAGTGGTTAAGACTTTGAACTTGACAACTGGAAGGTTGGCAAGTCAGCAGTTTGAGACCCAAGTGCTGCATGACAGAATGAGCTCCCATCTGTGTACCAGTTCCTGCCAACCTAGGAGTTTGATAGCAAGAAATTGCAAGAGGATTAATAGGTACCACTTTGGCAGGGAAGGTAACAGCATACCACAATATATCTTTTTGAGTAATAAAAGATACTAATTTACTCAATTACAGCTAAAAGTGTGCTCTTCTTTCATGCATTTTATTGGATCGAAACAGCTGCCTAATAGAAATGAATCAATAAGACTGCCAACTTTTCCCCTGCTCCTTATTCCTATGTTTTTACCACCAGTTTGAAATGCAAGAATGAGCCAGGTGATGCACTCTGGCATCTAGCCATGCCTGCCACATTACCATGGAAAACTGCAGATGCAGACAGTGTTGTCTCTTTGGCTATAAATGGAAATGAGCACTGAACCCTCGAGTAGGATATGACTGGCTTTCGAGCAAGGACAATCTGTATAGTTCTAAGAGGAGTTTAAGTGGATCCAACTTTCCTCTCCTCTGAAGGAGAAGCTTTCCTTCCCAATCATTCATAAGCCAAGACAGAACTGGGTATCCAATGCTCTCAATCTTGTTCTTTGTGATTTTATTGCAAGATATATACCTCAGTACTTGGAAGATTAGAAAATGTAATGGTAAAGATAGTTCCCCTTGTTCAAAAGCCAGTTGTATCCGACTATAGGGTTCAGTGCTTATCTCTGTTTATAGCAGGGCTGTCTGCATCTGCAGATGTTTCTGTGGTCATTGGAGCAAGTGTGGCTAGACACCGGAGTGCACCAAATGTTGTTACCTTTCCTGCCAAAGCAGTACCTATTTATCAACTTGCAAATTCTTGCTTTCAAACTGCCTCTGTGATGTGGATGGGGTTATGGTTGCATTAAGCTCATGCATATCCTGAACTTACCCTCCTATGTCGCAAGGTGAAATGCTGGACTGCTTTTGATAAACTCTAAGTTGGCCAGACATTTGTGTGTGTAAAAATAGAGAAGCCCTTTTGGCCTTTCCAAAGCAATCAAAACTATTTTCTACTGTGCCTTTTAAAAAAAACCTAAACACATCTGCAGCAATCAACAGCTACATATTTTTCTCTGGAGGAAAACATCACCTGGCTCATTCTTGCATTTCAAACTGGTGGTAAAAACATAGGAATAAGGAGCAGGGAAAAAGTTGGCAGCCTTACTGATTAATTTCTATTAGGCAGCTGTTTCGATCCTATAAAATGTATAAGAGAAGAGCTCACTTTTAGCTGTAATTGAGTAAATTAGTATCTTTTTTTACAGAACCACATAGGCCTTTGCTAATAATTTTTGCCTGTTGCGTCTCACTGCTATGTTTATAAAAGAAGGGGATGTAAAGACATGAAATAGCAATCAAGACAATTCAGCACCAAAACCCCTTAATGCCTCAAGCTCCTGGAAAGGGTTGCAGGTATAATAATAATCTAGTGTCAGAAATTATTCTGGGTTGAAAGGATTTTTGCAGAAGAAACTCTGCTCAGAGAATGCCCAAATGAGGCTCTTTTCATGACCCCAAGAGCTGGGACATAGACGGGTGCTCAGTCTGTCCTACACTACCTGGGTCTCGAACTGCTGACTTGCCAGCCGTCCAGCTAACATGGTGAGCTTCTTAACCACTTTGCCACCATAGCCCCTAGGGCAGTGATGGCCAACCATGGCATTCCCAGTGTTCTTGGACTTCAATTGCCAGAAGCCCAGTGAGGGCAGTGATGGCAAACCTTTTATAGACAGAGTGCCGAAACTCAACAGGCTGCCATCCATGCTCCAGAGGGGTGAAAGAAATTCTGTGCTGGGGGAGGGAGGAAATGCTCCCATTGGGCTGCTAGGCAGAGAGGCAGAGTGAACACTGTGCTGGGATAACGGTGTGTGTGCCCACCGAGAGGGCTTTGATTATCCCCTCTGGCACGTGTGCTATAGGTTTGCCATCACTGCCCTAGGGTTACAGGAGAGGAAGCTGCTTAGCTACACTTGAGAATAACACCTGAGTTTATGATGAGTCTATTTCCTGGAGAGCAATACAGAAGGGGATGTGCCAGTGTGAAGTCTCTACCTGTTAGACTGCCAGCTCTTATTACCATAGTTATTCCATAATTCTCCTTCTCTGCCGAGACTATCCACATATTCAAGGTATAGGAACCCTGTCCTCTTTTGTGCCTGGACAACTTTATATCTCTGGAACAAGCCAGGAAATCATTTGAACTATTCACATAATATAGTGCCCTTAACTCCTTCGAAATTCCTTCCGTCAACAACAACATATGAAGTTGTAAGACATCTTTTTTCCAACTTACTGCTTTTGTCCTTTGCATTTTTTCTACTCCTTAAGTGCAGAGTATTCATTTTATGCCACTTTCTAAAATACACTTGTGAGCATTCTTCAAATATACACATTTTAGAGGGTTTTTTTTTTTTACATTCACTTAGTGCTGGCTCTTCGGCTTTGAAACAGAGATGAGCACTGAACCCTAGAGTCACTGGCTTTCAAGCAAGGGAAACCTTTACCTCTACTATCATGCAGTTAAAAACATATCTGATGTTCCTTCATCTCACAGAGCATAAATTGAATCCATTCATTAAAAATATCAGATACTATATACCGTATTTGCCGGTGTATAGGATACATTGGATTATAAAATGCACTCAGGTTTTTCTGTGTATTTTAAGGAGAAAAAGTGTGTCTTATCCACCGGTAAATATGGTATTTGCCAGAGTATAAGATACATCTGCATATAAGACATACTCCATTTTTCCGGTGTACTTTAAGGGGGGGAAAGTGCATCTTATATGCCGGTAAATATGGTATATATCTTCTATATCTTTATCTGTCCTCAACTACTAAAACACTGTGGCCAGGAATCTGCTAGGAAATTTATCAGAGAGTAAGTTTGTTTCTCAGGATTAAGGGTGGAATGAAGAAAATGAGGACAAGTGATGTCTTGAAAATGATTTGAAACTCTAAAGCAGTTCTTCTGTGGGTTGTGGGGACCACTGGTCTAAGACATCCAGTAAAGAGCAGCATCGACATCCAACTAAGAGCAGCCCTTAGTTGTTGTTTCTATCCCCAGGATTTTCTTGGAATCCTAAATCCATTTACTCCAGGGAAAGATAAATGCCACCTTTATTTTTTTTATTTACTAAATTTTTATCTCGCCTCACTCAACACCATGTGTGACTCGAGAGGGCGTACAACATGGGTACACAATACAATACAGTAAGTTACAAAATAAATTATGCAGTATACATTTAAGTATTAACATAGCAAAATTAATTACACAATCCCTCGGCTACTAATGTCCCCAAATGGAGCCCCATGGCTCGCACGTCCACGAATGGAGCCCATGGCTCACATGTCCCTGACAGAGCCAAAGAAGAAGAACCGGCCCCAATGCAGCTGAGGCAAGGAAGTGGACCGGCAACTCTAGCAGCAGCTGTCCTTCAAGGCCCCGCCATGGTAGCGAAGCTCAGCTGTGCTTCCACCTCCCCCGCCAAATGGGATGGGGGAGGGAGCCAAAGGTAGAACTGCGGCTCTGGCCATGGCAGTTTTTCAGTCATATTCAGCTCTAGGGAATGTTATTCATCTCCATTTACAGCCAATGAACCTGTGCTGTCTGTTACTGAAGACATTTCTGTGGTCACAAAGCAGCCATGACTAGACACCTGAGCTCACAGAATGCTGTCGCCTTCCCACCAAGCGACACCTATTTATCTACTTGCAATTTCTTGCTTTTGAACTGCTAAGTTGGCTGGAGCTTACTCTATCATGCAGCGCTCATGTCTCGAACTGCTGACCTTCCAGTCATCAAGTTCAGCATCTTAACCACTAAGCCACTGCCCTCCCTTACTCCAGAGTAGCCCGCATTAAACACAGCAAGACTAACCTCTGTGTAACAATACATTGGACAGTGCGCTAAATATGGTGGTTCAGTCTGAAACTCAGTCAGTAGATCACTAAAACCAATAAATTCTATCCCTGTGAAATAACAGACTAGATTTGGATCTCACACAACCTTTTCTTTTTTTAAAAAATAATCTATATTCACTTGGAGTCTAAAAATAAACACATCGAGGTAAAGCTTCTTTCCCTGCAACATTTCAGTCTGGGTGCTGTTAAGAGAAACAGAGTGTAATTGTTGAAAATATGGCAATTTCCCCCACCACAATGGAGGCTCTAAGAGGCTGTGTGTGTATAGATGAGGAAATGCTTGTCTTTTAGAACTACCTGGATTATAAGGAGAGCCTGTTTGTTCAAGCATTTTCCTATCCAGTCCCTCTTCTGGCAGCTGTTGTCTACTACAGTCCAGTCTGAAACACCTTTAAATATTCAGTGATCATTTTTCTCATACTCACACACTAAGGAGCCCTTAACATTTTTAAAAGAAGCAGCAGCTGCTGCTGCTGCTGCTTAGAAATTCAATTCTATGCAATGTTTAAAAGCATATGAAGTGTGGTGTGGTTTAATAAATACATTTCCACACACCTTGAGTGGTTGATGGGAGAAAGCTTCTAGCACCTTTAAGCCTAAGTAAGGAACTGGGAATTTCACCAGCTTTCACTCTTTCTTACAGCCACACTTGCTGAAATTCCCTCAACCACACAACTATTAACAGCTGTGGAGGGCAGATAGTCTTTTAACAAGGCACACACCTGTCTGACTGTCTTTCTTGAGTGAATAGGCCCACTCTCTTTTAACTGTTAAAATTCTTATTATGCTTATAGTGCCCTCTCTTCTCCTTAAAAATCGAATTTTTTTTTAGTATGCTTGAATCGTACCAGACAACAAAGCAAAACAGCAGTCATTGTATTTATTGACCTCCAGGCTGTGGCCTGCAGCTTTGAGGGCCTCAACGTCTTCACCACCTTTGAATAAACCAATTAAACTAGTAGAGAAAATGAAGTACACATTCTCTGTCTATTAAATATCTAATGTAGTTTAATAATATTTTTGTGTCAGAGATTACTCTGGGTTAAAAGGATTTTTGCTGGAGAAACTCCACTCAGGAGATGCCTGAATGAGGCTCCTTTCATGTCCCCAAGTTCAGCCCTCAGGTATCGAAACCTGACCTTCCAGTCTCTAAGCTCAGCATCTTAACCACTAAGCCACCAGGGGAGCTGGTATGTAGCTCAATAAAGATTATGCACAAAGTTGGAGGGCAATTTGAAATTGTGAGGGTGATTGATGGTCTAGCCAAATAACAGTCTGGAGTCAAGAATCAAATAACAAGTATTTATTCATTCCATTCTTCTAAGATAATCATTTCTTATTATTTCTTACAGGAACATCGTCTGTGGAGAACCTCAGCCATAAGAACATAAGAACAGCCTTGCTGGAACAGGCCACAGCCCATCCAGTCCAGCATTCTGTCTCACACAGTGGCTCACCATTTTCTTCAGGGTATTCCCAAGGAGATGCCTTCACCTGTTTAGGATTCCCTGGAAATGGCATTGAGAGATATCCTGCCTATCTCTCCAACCCGAAGGCTGTCCTTAGGTATCCATAATTATAGCCATTGATACCCATGTCCTCCATGAACTTGTCTAATCCTTTCTTAAAGCTGTCAAGACTGACAGCTGTCACCACTTCTTCTGGCAGGGAGTTCCATAGACCAGATATCCTCTGGGTGAAAAAGTACTTTCTCTTATTTGTTTGAGAACTAGTACCCAAAAGTTTCATGCAGTGCCCCCTAGTTCTAGTGTGGCAGTTGGAAGAGAGTGACAGTTGGTCTAGTTTGACAGGTGGAATGCAGGTAAGTGGCAGGAGCTAGGGTACTGTTGCATCATGGGACATGTAGGAAAAATTAGTTTGATGTTCTATCTTGACAATACCCCTTCTAACATCGAACTGATTAAAAAAGTAATAAGTAAATCTTAACTTATGATATATTATAATATAACTTTTACACATAATTTTTCAGTCAAGTAAGAATGTTGGTTTGCAGGGAGAGGCTTGGTAAATATATCTGTGATTTGTTCGTTGGTTTTACAGTGCACTGTCTCTATGAATCCCATTCCCGACAATTACATGTTTATATTTAATATCTATATGTCTAGATCTGTGTCCCACTGCATCTGCTTTAGATATCTCAATTGCTGCCTAATTGTCTTCATGAATAGTTATGGGATGTAAGGGTTTTTCCCAGATATTGGATATGAGGTCATTAACCAAACTAGATCGTTCGCAGCCTTGGATAGACATACATATTCAGCCTCAGCTGTAGAAGTTGATACCAGTTTTTGTTTTCCAGTATACCAGTATATCGGACTGTTGTTTAACATAACCACACAACCCGAGGTACTTTTTCTCATTTTTACATCACCAGCCCAGTCCGCATCAGCGTAACAAGAAGGTTTTGGACCGTTGAGCATGTCGGGGGTGAGTGAGAATTTTGCATCTTCTGTATGTTTTAGATATCTTAATCTTTTTACCTCATCCCAATGATAAATTTTTCGATTGCTTACATGCCTAGATAATAAGTTCACCACTAGAGTTATATCTGCTATCATCCAATTTACTATGTACAATAGCAATACTATTACTGGTCTGTATAAGGTGTTTTGTTTAAAAATCTCATCATCTTTGTACATATTTTTAAAGAAATCTGTCTGCATGGGCGTATCACATGGTTTGGAATCTGCTATGTTTCATTTTCCCATTATCTTTATTATTATTTTCTTTCTGAGACAGTATGAAACTATCAGCTGTTTTGTTGATTTGTACTCCTAGGTACTTATCCGCTTTTCCTAAGGTCTTTAAAGAAAAATGTTTTTGCAACCCTTGTGCAAGGTTTGCCCTTTCCTATGTATAATATGTCATCGATATAAACTAAGACCTTTTCTATGCCCTCTATTCCTCTCCTGATGAATACACATTTATCGGCTAAAGTGGCAACAAATCCCATCGATTCTAATGTTTTGGAGAGGAAGTCATACCACCTTTTTCCTGACTGTCGCAGCCCATATAAACTTTTGTTGAGTAACCAAGTTTCCCCTTCACCGGGGTCAATTCCCTGTGGTACCTTGATGTATATTTCTTTATCTAGTTCTGCGTGCAGATAGGCTGTTTGAACATCAGATTGGTATACCTGTTCCTTTAAAATTGATGCTATGACCAAAGCTGTTTTCACACTCTCTGTCCTCACAGTGGGTGAACAGGTGTCAATATAATCATCTGGGAAAGTCTGGGAGAAACCTTGAGCTACTAATCTGGCTTCGTAACTTTTTGGTTGTTCTCTAGGGGCTTGATTTTGATAACCCATTTTATGCCTATTGTCTTTTGGTGTTCTGGGACTTTGATGGGAGTGTACATGTTTAGTTTTTTGATACTGTCCATTTCTCTCTGGATTGCCTCCTTCCATTTGAGCTGTTCCAAGTGTGAGTACCTTTTGGTAGTTTTTGGGTGTTGCTATGGAGTTATTAATGGACATTATGTATCCCTCTAGTCCCATGGGCAGTTTGCTTTTGTTTGATCTGTTTGACTTTCTGAGAATTGTTTCGGTTATACTTTTATTTTCAGATATGTCATTTTGATCATTTTCTTTTGCAATATAGGTTTTGAGGTCTGTGTGTCCTTCCTTCCATTCTTTGTTATCAGTTTGGCATCCTTTAGATTCATATGTGTCTGTCTGCAAGTGACCCCTTTTGTGGTTACATTTTTCGATTATGACCTCATTAGAGTGTATTTTACTCCAATTAGTATTCTCATGGAAATTTGCAGACGTGGACATGATTATTTTACATTGGTTGTCTATGAACCAGTAAGCCTTCAAACCTGGTTCATATCCCATGAATTTCAACCTTTTGGAGACCTTGTTGCCCTTCTTTCTCATTTGTTTAGGTATATGGACGTTGGCAAGTACCCCAAAAACATGACGGTGTGACAGCTTTGGTTTGCATTTGTACATGGCCTCATATGGTGTTTTGTTTATCACGCTTGACCAGATCCTATTTAATGTGTAATTGGAATATAAAAGTGCTTCTTCCCAGTAAGACTGATTTAAACCAGCATCTTCAAGCACACATCTGACCATAGTCTGTAACACACCATTTCTGCATTCAGCCACACCATTCTGAAAGGCTGAAAAGGGTGAGGTGGTGTCGTGTATTATGCCATGCTTGATTATCCATTTTTTGAATTCTTTGGATAGGAACTCAGACCCTCGGTCCATCATTATTTGTTTGATTTTTGTATTGTTTTGGGTTTCTATCCTTTTGTAAAATTCCTTAAATTTGGTAAATGTTTCCCCTTTGTGTTTAAGCGTATACACAAAACAATATCTGCTAAAATAGTCTACAATGGTCAGGAAATAACTTTTATGACCAATGGAAGATTTGAGTGGTCCCACTAGGTCCATATGCACAAGTTGGAAGATCTGTGAAGTACTTCATTCAGATGTTTTAGGCCTGGGGCTGGTTTTGATTTTAGAACATTTACAGACTGAACATTCTAAATAATTTTCATAACTCTTTATCTTTAAACCTTCTGAACAATGTAACATTTTTTTCAACCACGGGAAAACTTACCTGTCCCAATTTCCTGTGCAACGTGTGTGCACAGCCATCATGAATTGGTTTTCCAATATACAGTTTTACAATACTACTCTCTTTGTCTGTATCTTGTTCTGTGTCTAGATTGTCATTTTCAACCCTCACTTCCCCTTCTTGTTCCTTATCAGCATCTGTAACCTCTTCCTCTGTTTTCACTTCAGTATCATTTATGCTGTTGTTGACATTAACTTGTTCCCCAATCTTTGTGATGGGCATTAAGTAAGATAATCCATCAATTATTATTATCTCTTCAACATTTTTGCCATTATTATTGATCTTTACTGAACCATCTTTGAACAATACCTCTATCTTTGTATCTTTGCACAATTTAATGGTGGCCAAAATGTTAAATGGAATTTCGGGAATGTATAATACCTCTTTTATTTCTCCCAGTCCTGGGATGTTAATATAACCTTTCCTGAGTACTTGCACGAATTTTTGGTTAGCAACTCTAACGTTAAAGAATGTTTCAGTAAATGAACTGAAAAGTTCTCTGCTATGTGAAGTGTGTGTGGTGGCCCCTGAGTCTATTAACCAATATTGGCCTTCGTTATATGATTTTGGTTTTGTGTGACTGTATCTGAACCCATTAACTGAGTCATCATCATACCTGTCAACCCCCTTCTTTGGCCTGTTGTCCCTTCTGGGGCTTGGTGACCACCTGTACCTTGACCAGTAATTGTGTCTCTGGTTGGGGAAGGCCTATCCTGATAGTTATATTTATGAAAAGGAATATATTCATTTGTTTTACCTTTTCTTGTGACCTTGGGGCAGTTTTTCTTAAAATGATTTTTGGAACCACAGACATGGCATGCAGGCAACATGTTTACTTGCTCGAAAAAGTTGACTCTTTTAGCTACTCTGGTTTCCTTGTGGAAGTGAACCCGATCTCTCCTGAGGTTATCCTCAGCAATGAGTCTGCCAGATAGAGACTCTAAGGAAATATTTTCGCAGCTGAGGTTGTCTAGCATACCTGTCAAGTTTTGGATTTGAAAATAAGGGAAATTTTGGGCACACCCCTCTGTGGGTGTGGCCAAATCTGTGGGAATGGCCAAATATAGCAATGTTACTTGCTGGGCTCTAGTCATGCCTGCCACATGGCCAAGAAAATGTCTGCAAACACAGACAGATGATGCTGAAGTACTTTGGGCATCAAATGAGAAGAAAGGGTTCACTTGAGAAAGCCTTGATCCTGGGAAAGGTGGAGGACAAAAGAAGGGGGTGGCCAAAAATAAGATGGCTAGATGGTATTGTAGATGCAATGGGCACAATAAGGGAAATTTTGGGCACACCCCTCTGTGGGTGTGGCCAAATCTGTGGGAATGGCCAAATATAGCAATGTTACTTGCTGGGCTCTAGTCATACCTGCCACATGGCCATGAAAATGTCTGCAAACACAGACAGCACTGGCTTTTTGGCTGAAAATGGAGATGAGCACTGCACCCTAGAGTTGGATACGACTGGCAGATTGTACTTTCTTAGGATCAAAGATCTCTGCAGATGGTGATTGCAGCTGTGAAATAAAAAGGTGACTGATGCTTGGGAAACAAGCTATGAGAAACCTGGGGAACATAGTTAAAAGTAGAGGCATCACCTTGCAAACAAAAAATTGCATAGTCAAAGCAATGGTATTCCTGGTGGTAATGTATAGGTGTGAGAGCTGGACCATTAGGAAAGCTGAGCACAGAAAAATGGATGCCTTTGAAATGTGGTGTTAGAAATAGGTCGATCCTAGAAGAAATCAACCCTGACTGCTCCTTAGATGGTCAAATAGTAAAGATGATGCTGAAGTACTTTGGACATCAAATGAGAAGAAAGGATTGACTTGAGAAAGCCTTGATCCTGGGAAAGGTGGAGGACAAAAGAAGGGGGTGGCCAAAAATAAGATGGCTAGATGGTATTGTAGATGCAATGGGCACAAAGCTGTGTGGGCCAAAGAACCCTTTCCCCATCTTCTTGGAGGACTTTTGTTTTGTTTTCTTTCTTGTTTACTCAGTGGCTTAAGTGACTAAGATGCTGACTGGGAGGCAGAAGGTCAGCAGTTCGATTCCTGAGTACTGCAGGACAGAATGAACTCCTGTCTTTGTCCCAGCTCCTGCTATCCTAGCAGTTCGAAAGCAAGAAATTGCAAGTAGATAAATAGGGACCACTTTGGTGAGAAGGTAACAGCGTTCTGTGTGCTCTGGTGTCTAGTCATGCCTGCCACATGACCACGGAAATGTCTGCAGAAGCAGACAACGCTGGCTCTTCGGCTTTGAAACAGAGATGAGCACTGAACCCTAGAGTCAGATATGACTGGCTTTCGAGCAAGGAAAACCTTTACCTTTACCTTACTCATTTTTTATTAATTTATTTTCCTGGGAAGCAAAGAAAGTGCAGAATAGTAGACCAACCCCCTAGGGTTACCAATTGCTTGTAAGCAGCTTGGCTTTAATGAACTAGCCCTGCACATGGCTAGACACCCCCCCCCATTAGGGTGGAGGAGCAAGGGATTAATTCTCCCAAATTAACCAATCTATTTGTTCCTCACTGCAACCAGTTGAAGCACCAACACCTGAGAATGTCGGATCCAGTTTAAGGAAGGGAATTAGTAAAGAAGTAAAAAGCTACCTCTGTAGTTTCCAACCTTCCCACCAGCTGAGGAGTTAATCTCCCTCCAGATGGTTTGTTAGAAGGTGGGGTGCTCTCTCTCTTTCTCTCTCTCATATAGTGATCAAGCAACATCCCCCACGCCCCCTCCCAAGTTAACTCTAGAACATAAACGGAAGCCTCCAGCCAGGAGGCAGGGCATAAACAGCTGAATAAAGCATGAGAGTGAGAGAGGTCTCTCACTGACTTGCCCCTGCATATATGAAATATCGCTCACCTCTAGAGTAGTCTCCCTCTCATCCCATGGTGTTTCCAAACAGCAGCAGCAAAAATGATGCCTCCATGACCATGTGGCAGGGAAGGGAAATGAAAGAGAAACTAATTACAGAATGCCCCCACCCCCACCTTCTCTCTCCTCTTCCAAAAGTGAAAAGCCACACAGTGACCTCTGGTGGCCGGAAAAACATACTGCAGCTTCGCCTGTGAGGGCTCCGGCCAGGTTTTTTTTTTAAAAAATAAAATAAAATAAAATAAGGGATATTACAGGGAAATTATTAAAATGGTAGGGGGTGGGAAGAGGGGTAAAAATAAGGGGTTTCCCTGGAAAAATGGGATACTGGACAGGTATGTTGTCTAGTTGGCTAATGAAACTGTCCCAACTGGGATCAAGTGAGTTTATAATAACACTGATTAAGCTTTCCTCAGTTATCATTTCACCCCGTTGAAGTAGTTGAGATCTCATGTTATTTAATTTCAACAGGGGTTCACTTAAATTTTCCCCGGGTCTGAGTTTAGCGGAATAAAACTCCCTAGATATTCTACTAGTGGTGCTTCTGTTCTTGCTGTAGAACAGGTTGCATATTTTGTTACATATCTCAAAAATGGTAAGGCCATTTGGTATGCTGTGGTAGATTGCAGGATCTATGGAACTTAATAGCAAATAGAAAGCCATATGATGCAAACAATCTACCTCTAGGGACCATGGCTTTTGAGGCGGGTCCATGATTAGAAATAATGTATTGTCTCTCATCATTAAAACCTGAAATTTCTGTGGCCAGCTCAATATGTTTTTGCCTGTTGCACTCACTTTTGCAAAATCGCTGGGTAGATCATTTTGCTGGGGAGAGCTGTGGTTTGTAAGTCTCTGTCGCTGGTGTCCCAGAACATTGGTGAATTGACAGTTTGGTAATGGAACACAACCTGTCAAATTCAAAAGACCCGCCACTTTTTCTATTTTGGAATTAGTGGAGTGTGCATGACTGAGATCCAGCGCATGTGCAGAATTCATTCTTGCTTGGTCTTCGACAGAGAAGGAGCTCCTGAGGATGGGCAAGCTCATCGGTGGCCCAAACGTTGCCTGTAGATTCAGGGGCTCACTTCCAACATCCAGGTGAAGGCTAACTGGAATCTGAGGCTGGGTAGTCACAGTATCTCGGGGCATCAGACGAGTACAGGTGCGTTGTATGAATTCATGCAGTCATGTAAATTGTTTTTCCACCTACCAGAGCTCTGCGATTTTGAGTGTGTTGTATTGTCGATGCATTGTAGTGATTCTGCACTTCCCTTTCTTCTTGGTTGATGGGTTGTTGAGTGTAACCAAATCTTCCTAGGTTTATGCTACCAAAGGCAGTGGTGAGGACATTTATAACCTTCTTAATTTCTTGTTTGGACGGTATTTGGTCAAACACCTTGCTTTCGTTTGAGATGGGGCTTTGATAAAAATCCAAGGTCGGGGGTCCCATTTCTTTGGATTCTGGTATGTACAATGCTAAATGATCGTGGCTTGTCATTTCTTAATTTGCTTTGTAGTTTGTTTCATTGTTTTCCCTTTCGTAAGTGCCAAGAATTTTACTCTGCCATTCTCCGATCTCTTCGTTTGAATTTGGACCACAAGTTGTTGATCTATCTTTCTCACTTAGCATCTCTTTGGCACCATGGCTACTAGTGTTCAGCAACAAATCCCTCAATTCAGCTATGGGATTTCTGCTTCCCGATGATAGATTGATGATCCTTAGAACGGCTGACCTCAGATCTTTATTCTTGTTTTTTTTTTTTTTTGTTCTGTGCCGTTTTTGTCTTCGTGAGGGTGAACAGTGGGCACTCAAATTTCTGTGATTTCCCACTCACAACACTGTCAGTTTTGGTAGTTCTTTCCATCGAAGTACCACTTATGACTGCACCGCTTTGCATTAGCTGAGCTGCCATTCTTCGGTTGGGGACTCTTGTGTTGGATCTTGGTACCTTTGACTTGTTCTCCATAATTCTTGATTTTCTTTATTTCTTAATTGTAGTTAATTTGGAAACCATCCTCAGCTACCAATTTTGTGAGGGTGATTGATGGTTTAGCCAAATAACAGTCTGGAGTCAAGAATCAAATAACAAGTATTTATTCATTCAATTCTTCTAAGATAATCATTTCTTATTATTTCTTACAGGAACATCGTCTGTGGAGAACCTCAGTCAGAGTGGCAGTTGGAAGAGAGTGACTGTTGGTCTAGATTGACAGGTAGAATACAGGTTTGGTGTATGCGAACCAAGACACAGGACACAGCCTCGGGCTGGGTTAACTCAGGTTTATTGCATCGTGGTCAGAGGGAACATGAGGTAATGGCGGATCGATAGCTCTTTATATACAGCAGTAATACATTTGAACGTGGTGCCATGGTAGCCCATTGGCTACTGTCTGCGTGACGTCATTGCAGGTCACGCCCTTCTTGTCCAGGTGTAGGTGGTGGCGGGAAAACTTCCCGCGCTGTTGCCTTTGATGAGTTGGACCAAGAGAGCTTGGACGCTCGCTGCTGCCAGCTGGTGGTCATTAGCTCGCGTCCTATTACAGGGTTTATATGATACAGCTGAAGGTTACATTGTTGCTATAGGCAAGGTTACATTGGCTCAGATACATTGTAATCCATGTGTACAATAAAACCATCAGAACACAACACCCCTCCCCCCTAGGACGAGACAAAGTCTCGAGCCCACACTTAAACACACTCCCCCCCCCTTTTAGGAGACAAAGTCTCTCAGCCAAGATGGCTTATTTCGAACACGCTGGGGTCTCGATGCGGGCTGCCTCTCCCCGGGTTTGCTACCTTCTCTTTGTCCCCTGGTTTCCTGTCCTGTAATATGAGAGGGAGACTCGTTAGTGACTTTCCGCGGCTCCGCGGCGTTGTTGGGAGGTGTGCTCTTTCTTAGGGAGGAACCGGGGGCACTGGGGGCTAACGAAAAACCCCTCTTCTCGCTTGGACGGGTGGGGGAACACTCCTGAAACCCCCCCGGCTCGCAAAATCAAACTCAAAATTACTATCGGGGGCAGCGGGCGCGAACTCCTCTCCCCCTTCCCCGACCCCTGATAGGACTGGCGTATCAAAAGGATAAGAGTCGGGGCCGCTGCTTCTGCTTCCTTCCCCCCTTGCTTGGGACTGTTGTCCATTGCTGTCTCCCCCTTGGGTTAAGCGGGTGGGGGAGAACCCTAACGCTGAATCCTGTTGCTGAGCTCCACTGACTGGCCCACTCACTCGGTGCCTCAGTTGGTCTGCGTGCCTCCTCCAGAGGAGGCCGGTGTTAGTCTCGACCCGGTACGATACTGGCCCCGTCTGTTCTACAACCTTCCCTGGTACCCAGGCCAGCCCTGCGCTGGAATAGTTCCTGCAGTGAACAGGGTCCCCGGCGGCGAAACCTTTCGAGACTGCCAACCCTATGTTTTTTCCTTTATCCTCGACCCTCGTCGGGTCTAGCCTGGACAGGATCGTGGTCAGTTTTCGCCGCATCAAGAGCTCCGCCGGCGAGTAGCCTGACGCTAAAGGGGTTACCCTATACGCTAAGAGGAACTGGCATACCTGGTGATTCAGGTCCCCCGGGCCCATGCGCCGCAGCGCGTCCTTTGTTGTACGCACTAGTCGTTCCACTTGGCCATTCGTGGCCGGGTGAAACGGTGCGGATGTGACATGCCGAATGGCGTTTGCCTCCATGAATGCTCCGAACTCAGCGGAGGTGAAACAACTAGCGTTATCGCTGACTAAAGTGTCGGGTAAACCGAACGTGGAAAAGACTCTCCTTAGCCGGCTAATTGTCGTGGCGGAGGACGTGCTCTTTACTGGGATAACCTCCAGCCACTTGGAGAACGCATCTACCACCAGGAGAAACATGGTACCTCGGAACGGGCCAGCGAAATCCACGTGCACTCTGGACCACGGCCCCCTTGCCGTGTCCCACTCCCTATGCGGGAGACGGGCCGCCTCAGGTCGGGATTCCTGGCAAGCCTCGCAAGTGCCGACCATGTGCTCAATGTCCGCGTCCAGCTGTGGCCACCAGAAGTAACTCCGGGCTAGCGCCTTTGAACGAACTATGCCCGGGTGGCTGACGTGCAGCAGTTCGAGCACCCTCGTCCGCAGGGGCGCAGGGACCACCACCCGTTGGCCCCACAGAAGGCACCCCCTCTCTAGGGACAACTCAAGCTTTTTCCTAAAGAATGGGTCGAACTCTGTACTCGGGGACGAAGCCGGCCACCCCTTCTGCACCCATGCACTAACTTTCTCCAGCGTCCTGTCCTTGCCTGTCGCCCTAGCAATGTCGGCTGGTACTAGTGGGGGTGCGTCTAAAACCTCAATTAGCAACACCTGGCGGTCTCTTTCCGCTCTCGCCTTCTGGTCCGCCGACAAGGGCAGAGGGGATCTCGAAAGCGCATCAGCATGGCTGATCTCCTTTCCGGGCCTGTACTCCAACTCATGTTGGTATGCGTTGAGAAAAATAGCCCATCGCAGCATCCTCGGGGACAGGATCTGCGGCGTGGGCTTGCTTGCCGTGAAAATCCCTAACAGCGGCTTGTGATCGGTCACGATTTTGAACGGGCGGCCATACAAAAAATCGTGAAATTTTTTGGTCCCCGCTACTATTGCTAACGCTTCTCTGTCGGTTTGTGCGTAATTTCGCTCCGCTTGGGACAGGGACCTTGAGTAAAACGCTACCGGGGCCTCCCTTCCGTCCTCCAACACGTGGCAAAGCACCGCCCCCACCCCCACCGGGGATGCATCACAGACTAGGACCACTGGCCGTTTGGGGTCGAAGTGCGTCAGGATTGCCTCAGATGTTAGGAGTTGCTTTAGCTCCTTGAACGCCCTCTCGTGCTCGTCACCCCACATCCATGGCTCCTCCTTTTTAAGTAACCGATGGAGCGGTTCGGCCACGGACGCCTTCCGCGGGAGGAATGTATGGTAAAAATTTAGGAGCCCCAGGAAAGACTGCAGTTCGGTTTTGGATGTGGGGCGAGGGGCCTTTTTAATGGCTGTTACTTTGGAGTTAGACGGCTTAATCCCCTCGGGTGTGATCCGGAACCCTAAAAACTCGACCTCGGTCTCGAAAAAAACACATTTGTCCTTCCTCAATCTCAGCCCCGCTTTCTCGAACACGGTCAGTACTTTGTCCAACCTTTTCGCCAGTTCAGCCTCACTCCCCCCTGTTATCAACACGTCATCAAAATAAGGCAACACCCCCTCCAGGCCCTTTAGGAGGCGTTCCACGAGCGATTGAAAAAGGCCGGGTGCCGAGTTCACGCCGAACTGTAACCGCGACACCTGGAACGCTCCCTTATGTGTAACTATCGTTTGTGCCGCGGCCGTGGCGGGGGTCACTGGAAGTTGCTGATAGGCTTGTGCCAAATCGAGTTTAGCGAAACACTTTCCCCCATTTAGTCTGGCCAAAAGGTGGCTGATCACTGGCACCGGATATGCATTAGGGCGGATCGCCTTGTTAATTGTACACTTATAATCAGCGCAAATGCGCACCTCCCCGTTAGCCTTTAGAGCCGTTACAATTGGAGTCTCCCACTCCGCGGAGTCAACAGGAATAAGAATCCCCTGGCCCACCAGTTTGTCCAGTTCCGCCTCTATCTTGTCCTTGAGTGCAAACGGCACCCTGCGTGGTTTGAGTCTTATCGGGCGGACCTCCGGGTCTATGTCGAAAGCTACAGGGGGTCCCTTGAACCTTCCGAGTCCTTTCTTAAAAACGGCGGGATGCGCATCGCAAACCGCTTGTATTGGGTCCCCCCCCACGGTATGCACCCCCCCCTATGAACAAACCTAAGGGCTGAAACCACTGTGTCCCTAGGAGGCTACAGCTTCCCCCTTTGAGGACAACTAGGGGCAGTTCCGCAGAATGTCTCTTAAACTTGACCCGAAATTTCCCGACCCCCAACACCGGAATGCTGTTTCCCTGTACGTCCCGTAGTGTGGACCTCAACGCTTTAAGCTTGGGCCGCACGTGGGGGTCGATTTTCAGGAACTCTTTCTGGGGAATTATGGAATAGGAGGACCCCGAGTCAATTTCCATCCTAATAGGGGCCCCTTGTACTAATACCTCAACGAAGTAATGGGACTGTCCCGCGGACACGCTGAACACTGAGGCGTCGTCCTCGCTGCCGTCCGAGACGCGGCCCACGCCGTCCTGCTTCCTCGTGGTCTGGGCGCCATCTTTGGGCCTCGCTGGACGGTCCGGTCTGGCTGCACGGTCTTGTGACTGCCTCCGGCCCTCTTTCCTCTTTCTGCACGCCTTGGCGATGTGCCCCCGACGGCCGCAGGTGTAACACTCGGCCTTCCTGAACGGGCATCTCGCGCGCTCGTGGGCCGCTCCGCAACCCTCGCAGCGTCGACCACCCTTCCGGACCTTCTGGACCTCCTCGCCGTCGCTGCCTTCCGTAGACGACTTTGAGGCCCGTCGAGTCGCGTGCACCGACTGTCCGGTCTTCCCGTGCACCGAATTTTCCGCCTTGCCGGCTCTAGGACGCCACTCACGCCACTGGTGCATCTCGTCCACTCCGGCATTCGTGGACTCTGCGGCTTCCGCGGCCTCTATGACCTCTGCCAGCGTGGGTGGCGGCTCCTTATTCATCAAGCTGCGCTGTACCTCCTTGTCTTTCAGGCCACACAACACGCCGTCCCTGAGGACCAACTCCAGGATATCGCCCCATTTACAGGGGGCGGCGGCTATCCTCATGGCGGCCACGAATGCCTCAACCGACTCATCCGGCGCTTGGACTCGCCTCCAAAACGCGCTCCGAGCGGGAAACATTGCCCTCGAGGGGCAGAACCGCTCTCGCAGCAGTTTCATGATGTCGCTCGCCTTAAAGTCGCTCACCTTCTTCGGAGCGATTATGCCCACCAGCGTCCGCTTGGTTTCCATTCCGAGCATTCTGGTGAGGATGGCCCTCTTTCTCTCCTCGTCTTCTCCTTTGACTCTGAGTTCCACCAGGGCCGCCTGGAAATCCATCTCAAGCAGCTCCCAGTCTTGCGGTTTGGTGATGTTGAAACCGCTCTGTGCCCTGGCTGTTCCGTGGGGATCCATTATCCCACCTTCGTCGCCAATTTGGTGTATGCGAACCAAGACACAGGACACAGCCTCGGGCTGGGTTAACTCAGGTTTATTGCATCGTGGTCAGAGGGAACATGAGGTAATGGCGGATCGATAGCTCTTTATATACAGCAGTAATACATTTGAACGTGGTGCCATGGTAGCCCATTGGCTACTGTCTGCGTGACGTCATTGCAGGTCACGCCCTTCTTGTCCAGGTGTAGGTGGTGGCGGGAAAACTTCCCGCGCTGTTGCCTTTGATGAGTTGGACCAAGAGAGCTTGGACGCTCGCTGCTGCCAGCTGGTGGTCATTAGCTCGCGTCCTATTACAGGGTTTATATGATACAGCTGAAGGTTACATTGTTGCTATAGGCAAGGTTACATTGGCTCAGATACATTGTAATCCATGTGTACAATAAAACCATCAGAACACAACACCAGGTAAGTGGGAGGAGCTAGGGTACTGTTGCATCATGGGACATGTAGAAAAAATTAGTTTGATGTTCTATCTTGACATAAATGAAGAATTGAATTGTCCTATTTTGTCTAATCTATGAACCATGGCTCTCTTTCTGATACCCACTATATCAGGGATTCTCAAACTGTGGCTTGCAGCACCATTCCATGTGGCCCCCCACCGGCTCTGCCACACCAGGAAGTGTCATGTGGTGGAGGAAGGTCAAAATGGCCATCCGGGTCCCAAAGCTGCCTGAGGGAGCATGACTCAGCCCTGGCTTAAAAAGGTTGAGAACTCCTGCACTGTATCTTTGACTCTAAAGTTGTGGCTTGGTCAGAAGATAATTACAGGCTGTATTTACTGTGCTGAACTGTATATTTTCAGGAAAGGAATGAATAAATCTGCTAATTCTTGGCAACCTTCTATGCTTGGTATATTTCTTAAAGATAAGCTTTGGTTATACCTAGTCATAGCTTCTTTTGGCAGGGTTCCTACTGCCCTGTTATCTTTGTACTGGAGCAATAGTTTGAGTTTTGTTGATGTACTTAGTTTGGTAACTGTCCATCTGTTTCATTAAAAAACAAGACCCACTCAGATCTGGATGTTGTGCTACATTGCTTTCTTTCCCTTGGATTTTGTTCACTCACGAGTGAAAAAAATGGCAAGTGGCATAAATGTGTCAAATCCATCAAGTTCATTATTCTCTACGCTTATCTTTTTTAGACATAAAATCTATAATTCTTTCTGTCTGGCTAACGAAGAAATGCGTGAAATTTGATGTGTTGTCATCAAAATCAAATTGAATAAATTTCTTCTCAGCCTGTTGTTATGTGCTGTCTGGTCACCTCTGACCTATGATGAGCTGTGAATGTATGGCATCTGAATGCCCTATCCTCAGCAGTCCTACTCAGCTCTTTTAAACCCAAAACTATGGCTTCCTTTATGGAGTAAATTCATCATATACCTGGTCTTTCTCTTTTCCTGCTGCATTTCACTTTCCCCAGCATTATTGCCTTTCCCAGTGAATTTTGTCTTCTCATTTTTTTGTTGTTGTTCAGTCGCACAGTCGGTTCCGACCCTTTGCGACCCTATGGACCATTGTTCTCCAGGCGCCTCTGTCCTCCACCATCCCCTTCAGCCCTCCCAGCTCTGTGCCCATTGTGTCTGTAATACCATCTAACCATCTCATCCTTGGCCTCCCCCTTCTTCTTTTGCCTTCCACCTTTCCCAACATCAATGCCTTCTCAAGTGAATCCTCCCTTCTCATTTGATGTCCAAAGTATTTTAGCTTCATCTTTACTATTTGACCTTCCAGTGAGCAATCAGGGTTAATTTCTTCTAAGATTGACCTGTTTGTTCTCCTCGCTGTCCAGGGTACCCTCAAAACCCTCCTCCAACACCACATTTCAAAGGCATCTATTCTTCTGCGTTCAGCCTTCCTAATTGTCCAGCAGTCACATCCATACATTACTACTGGGAAAACCATTGCTTTGACTATTCTAATTTTTGTTTGCAATGTGATGTCTCTGCTTTTCACTATGTTCCCCAGGTTTCTCATCGCTTGTCTCCCAAGAATCAGTCGCCTTTTTATTTCATGGCTACAATCCCCATCTGCAGTGATCTTTGATCCCAAGAAAGTGAAATCTGTCACTGCTTCTACTTCTTCCCCATCTATTTTCCAGGAACTGATTGGGCCTGTTGCCATTATCTTGGTTTTCTTGATATTTAGTCTCAAGCCAGCTTTTGCACTCTCCTCCTTCAGCCCAATCAATAGATTCTTTAGGTCTTCCTCACTTTCTGCCATTAGGGTGGTATCGTCTGCATATCTCAGATTGTTGATGTTTCTCCCAGCGATTTTAATCCCATATTGTGATTCCTCCATCCCTGCACTGCGCATTATGTGCTCTGTGTATAGGTTGAATAGGCATGGTGACAAAATGCAGCCTTGTCTTACTCCTTTTCCTATTCCAAACCACTCTGTCATTCCATGTTCTGTCCTAACTGTTGCTTCTTGGTTCTTGTACAGATTTCTCAGGAGGCATATGAGATGCTCTGGTATTCCCATCTCTTTAATTACTTGCCACATCTTGTTGTGGTCCACACAGTCAAATGCCTTAGTGTAGTCAATAAAACAAAAGTAAACTTGTTTCTGGTATTCCTTTGTTTTCTCCATGATCCAGCGTATGTTGGCGATGTGGTCTCTAGTCCCCCTGCCTCTTCTGAAACCTGCCTGCACCTCTGGTAATTCTCTTTCCACATGCTGCTGAAGTCTATCCTGTATTATCTTGAGCATCACTTTACTGGCGTGTGGGATGAGCGCGATTGTTCGATAATTTGAACATTCTTTGGCATTGCCCTTTTTTGGGATTGGGACGTATACTGATCTTTTCCAATCCTGTGGCCATTGTTTTGTTTTCCAAATCTGCTGGCATATTGAATGCAGTAATTTGATGCCGTCGTCTTTTAGCGCTTTGAAAAATTCAACTGGGATACCATCATCTCCACTAGCTTTGTTGTTTGCGGTGCTCTTTAGGGCCTTTATGACTTCGCTCTCCAGGATGTCTGGCTCAAGTTCTATTTCTTCATCAACGTGATTATCAGGGGTGTTGAGGTCCTTTTTGTAGAGTTCCTCTGTGTACTCTTTCCATCTTTTCTTAATCTCTTCTGCATCAGCTAGCTCCTTTCCTTCTTTGTCCCTTATCATGGTCATTTTTGCTTTAAATGTTCCCTTAATTTCCCCGATTTTTTTGAAAAGATCTCTGGTTCTGCCTCTTTTGTTGTTTTCCTCCATTTCTCTGCACTGTTCTTTTAGGTAGTTTTCCTTATCTCTCCTTGCTTTTCTTTGAAATTCTGTGTTCAAATGATTGTAGTTTTTCCTTTCTCCTTTGACTTTTGCTTTCCTTCTTTCCTCTGCTATTTTAAAAGCCTCATCAGACAACCACTTTGCTTTCTTACTCTTCTTTTCTTTTGGTATGGTTTTCTTTGCTGCTTCCTGCATGATGTCCCTCATCTCTGTCCATAATTCTTCTGGCACTCTATCTATTGAGTCTAAGCCATTGAATCTGTTCATCACCTCCACCGCGTATTCTTTAGGGATGCTGTCTAGGTGATATCTTTCTGGTCTCCGTGTTTTCCTTATTTTCTTTAGCCTAAGCCTGAATTTTGCGATCAATAGGTTGTGATCTGAGCCACAGTCTGCTCCAGGTCTTGTTTTTGCTGACTGTATGGAGGTTCTCCATCTTTGGCTGCAGAGTATGTAGTCAATCTGGTTTCGGTGTTGGCCATCTGGTGATGTCCATGTGTAGAGTCGCCTCTTGTGTTGCTGGAAGAGAGTGTTTGCTATGACCAGTGCGTTCTCTTGGCAGAACTCTATCAATCTTTGCCCTGCTTCATTCTGTACTCCAAGTCCAAATTTGCCTGTTATTCCCTCCACTTTTTGATTTCCTACTTTGGCATTCCAGTCTCCTAATATAATTTGGACATCATTTCTTGGTGTCTGTTCTATGAGGTGTTGTAAGTCCTCATAGAACTGGTCCATTGTGGCTTCATCTGCACCAGTGGTTGGTGCGTATATTTGGATCACAGTGACATTGAAAGGTTTGCCTTGAAATCTGACTGACATCATTCTGTCATTTTTGAGGTTGTATCCCATTACTGCTTTCCTCACTCTTTTGTTGACAATTATGGCTACTCCATTTCTTCTAAGGTTTTCTTGCCCGCAGTAGCAGATATGATGGTTTCCAGAGCTGAATTCACCCATCCCTGTCCATTTGAGCTCACTGATACCCAAGATGTCAATGCTTATTCTTTCCATCTCACTTTTTACCACTTCCAGTTTTCCTTGGTTCATTGATCTCACATTCCATGTCCCTATGCAGTATTGCTCCTTACAACATTGCATTTCCCCTCCCCCCTTCCTGTCCCTCCCCTTCCTCCCCTCTGTGGTGTTAAGCATCCTGTATCACCTAGCCTGCCCTTTTGTTTTGCCTTTTGTTTTGGTCAATAGGGTTCTCTTGGCAAGATTTTTGGCGTGGTTGCCGGTGTCTGCGCCATTTTTCTCTCCTCATACATTTTATCACAGTTTTTAAAAGTTTAAACACATTTAGGACAACATATTATCATGCATATTATCACACTTTAAAACACAGTCTCTATGTCAGTTTCTATGTTTAGTCAATATAAAGTCTCTATGTCAGTTGCTATATTAGGTCTTCTACCTTTACATCTCTACTACTTATCCTTTGCCTGGGGCTCTGGCTCTCCTCCTCCTCCTCACCCCCCATCCCCTTTGGGGGTGGCTGCCCGGCGGCGGCGGCGGCAGGCCCCTTTGCCACTCGCCCGGGTCTCCTCTTCCTCTTCACCCCCGGCTGGGGTGGCTGCTCGGCGGCGGCGGCGGCCGGCCCCTTTGCCGCTCACCCGGGTCTCCTCTTCCTCTTCACCCCCGGCTGGGGTGTTTGCCCGGCGGCGGTGGCGGCGGCAAGCCCCTTTGCCGCGCGCCCGGCTCTCCTCCTCCTTCTCTCCCCCCGGCTGGGGTGTTTGCCCGGTGGCGGTGGCGGCGGCAAGCCCCTTTGCCGCGCGCCCGGCTCTCCTCTTCCTTTTCACCCCCGGCTGGGGTGGCTGCTCGGTGGCGGCGGCGGCGGCAAGCCCCTTTGCCGCGCGCCCGGCTCTCCTCTTCCTTTTCACCCCCGGCTGGGGTGGCTGCTCGGCGGCGGCGGCGGCCGGCCCCTTTGCCGCTCGCCCGGGTCTCCTCTTCCTCTTCACCCCCGGCTGGGGTGGCTGCTCGGCGGCGGCGGCGGCCGGCCCCTTTGCCGCTCGCCTGGGTCTCCTCTTCCTCTTCACCCCCGGCTGGGGTGTTTGCCCGGCGGTGGTGGCGGCGGCAAGCCCCTTTGCCGTGCGCCCGGCTCTCCTCCTCCTTCTCTCCCCCCGGCTGGGGTGTTTGCCCGGCGGCGGTGGCGGCGGCAGCCCCTTTGCCGCGCGCCCGGCTCTCCTCTTCCTTTTCACCCCCGGCTGGGGTCGCTGCTCGGCGGCGGCGGCGGCCGGCCCCTTTGCCGCTCGCCCGGGTCTCCTCTTCCTCTTCACCCCCGGCTGGGGTGGCTGCTCGGCGGCGGCGGCAGGCCCCTTTGCCGCGCGCCCGTCTCTCCTCCTGGTGTATAGAAATATGCTATTCTTTTTTATAGAAATATGCTATATATATATATATATATATATATATATATATATATATATATATATATATATATATATATATATATATATATATATATATATATATATATATATGGTGTATAGAAATATGCTATTCTTTTTTATTCTGCATGTGCTCTTAAGCAGAACTGCTGCTAAAGAAAGCCAAACAAAGGAAGTGAGCAGTGGTAAGTTTTGGGTGTGTTTGCAGTTGAAGTAGAGCTGCTTTAGAGGCCTCCACTAATTTAAATTGATAATTTAAACTGCTAACAGCCACCTCTGTTCAAACAGAGGAAGCAGCTAGAAGCTTCCTGAAACAGGAAGCAGGGGGCTGAGCCACACCAGGCCCTTCCCTGAACTGTGACTCAGAGGGACGGAGCCACGCTAGCCTTTAAAAGCTCTGAGCTCTTTCAGCGTCAGCCTTTTTGATTCTGCATGTGCTCTTAAGCAGAGCTGCAGCCGAGGAGAGCCAAACAAAGGAAGTGAGCACTGGTAAGTTTTGGGTGTGCTTGCAGTTGGAGAATAACTGCTTTAGAGGCCCAACAAAAAACAAAGGAAGAATATATACTTACTAGATAGAAAGGTAGTAAACGTGTAAATTTTTGAGACCTAGAATACTACATTTTTAAAAATGGATTTTGAGGGAGCAGCTGTAGTTACCTGCAAATTAAGGAGCCTGAGCTGTTCTTGCACAGAGCGGAGCAGACTATCCTGCACAAAGAAGAGACAGGGCACAGTTCTGAGGAAGAAGTCATTTCACTAACTTAGGAGGTAGATGCATGGAGGAATGTGACTTGAAGAAGAAGAAGGGCAAGGGATCACTCTGAGAGTCTGAAGTTACAGAATCAATTTGAGGCTGTTTTCCTCATCACACCTGATGAGGAACACACAGAGGAACAACTGGTTCCACCTGAGGATCTCTCCTTCATCACACTTGATGAGATACAGGAAGATAAACAACAGGAACAAACTGAAGTCCTCTCCCTTAATATAGTTGATGAGGTGCATGTAGATGAACAGATTGCAGGAGAGAGGCTCCTTGTACTAGGTAATTCAATAACTAGAAATACAGAGAGATGGATTTGTGATGCACACAATAACCGTATGGTGACTTGCCTGTCAGGTGCAAAATTGGCAGACATCACAAGAAATAGCTTGTTAGAGAGAACTGGGAAGGAGCCAGTGGTCATGGTACACCTTGGTACCAATGATGTTGGGAAGGCCAAGAGTTCAGTCCTGGAAGCCAAATTCAGGTTGTTAGGAAGAAGATTGAAGTCCTGGACTTCCAAGGTAGCATTTTCAAAAGTGTTGCTTGTTTCTCATGCAGGACCTACCAGGCAGGCTGAGCTCAAAAGCCGCAATGCATGGATGAGGCAGTGGTGTTGAGAGGAGGGCTTCAGATTTGTCAGGAACTGGAAAACATTTCGGAACAAGCCAAATCTGTTCAGGAGGGATGGGTTGCACTTGAACAATGATGGGTCCACTTTGCTGGCACTCAACATCAAAAAGGCTGCAGAGCAGCTTTTAAACTGATAACTGGGGGAAAGCTGACAGGAGCTGGGCAGCATCCGGTTCAGGAAAGTGTGTACTCTAGTAGTGAGGAGGATGCAAAAATTACTGAGCAGAGCAAGGAGCTAGTCACTAGCCCTCTAGTAGAATGATGCAAGAGGCAGTCTAACAATGCAACTGGACTCAAAAGACTGTATCAGAAAAGCATACATAAATGCTTGTATGCAAATGCCAGAAGCCTCCGGAACAAAATAGGGGAGCTGGAATACCTAGCAATAGATAAAAATATTGATATTATTGGCATCACTAAAACCTAGTGGACAGATGATAACCAATGGGATACAGTTATCCCAGGCTACAAACTGTACAGGAAGGATAGGAAGGGGCAAACGGGAGGTGGTGTAGCCTTGTATGTCAAAGAAGTGATAAAATCATATGAATTGCAATATCTAGGTGATCTGGAGTCACCATTAAAAACTCTGTGGGTAAGAGTACCAGGCCACAAGGATGCTCACAGTAGGCATATACTATCGGCCTCCGACCCAAACTCTTGAGGGAGACTGGCAGTTGGAGAATGTTGTAAAGGAGGCATCCAAGAAGGGAAGCCTGGTTATAATGGGGGACTTCAATTACCCTCACATAGACTGGGTGAACTGTTGTTCAGCACATGATAAAGTGATAAAGTTCCTAGATATGCTAAATGATTGTTCCCTGGGGCAGATGGTTGAAGACCCAACTAGAGGTAGAAGAATCCTTGACTTGATCCTGAGTAATACTCAGGATCTGGTGCAAGATGTTAATGTGACTGATCCAATAGGGAACAGTGACCACAACTCAATTATGTTTAACTTGATCATAGACCGCAAATCACTGATAAAATCTAACAAAGAGACCTTTAATTTTCAAAAAGGAAATTTCCCAAAGATGAGGAAACTAGTAAAAAAGAAGCTGAAAGGGAAAATTGAGAGAGTCCAAACACTCCAAGAGGCATGGAAGCTGTTTACAAAAACAATAACAGAGGCCCAATTGGAATGCATACCCAAAAGGAAAAAGGGCACTGCCAGGTCCAAGAAGGCTCCAATGTGTCTTACAGGAGCTGTTCGGGAAGTAATCAAAAGCATATTGCTCTGGTGTCATCTAGATGTGCAGGACAGCTCAATGAAGGTGTCAACCCAGTGTGCCTCAGCTGTGAAAAAAGCAAATTCAATGCTTGGGATCATGAGGAAGGATATAGAAAAGTCAGCAAGTGTCATTTTGCCTCTTTATAAATCTATGGTGAGACCCCATCTGGAATACTGCATACAGTTCTGGTCGCCATACCTCCAGAAGGATATTATGGAGCTGGGAAAATTGTAGAGGAGGGCAACCAGAATGATTAGGGGACTGGAACACCTTCCTTACAATCTGAGGTTGCAACAGTTGGGCCTCTTCACTCTTGAACGACAGTGTCTAAGAGGTGACCTGATTGAAGTTTATAAAATCATGCACGGTGTGGACAAAGTAGATAAGGAAAAACTGTTTTCCTTATCGCACAACACTAGATCTAGGGGGCACTCCATGAAACTTTTGGGTACTAGTTCTCAAACAAATAAGAGAAAGTACTTTTTCACCAGAGGATCACTGGTCTATGGAATTCCTTGCCAGAAGAAGTGGTGGCAGCTGTCAGTCTTGACAGCTTCAAGAAAGGATTAGGCAAGTTCATGGAGGACAAGGATATCAATGGCTATAATTATGGATACCTAAGTACAACCTCCGGGTTGGAGAGATAACATTTCCAGGGAATCCTAAGCAGATGAAGGCATCTGCTTGAGAATACTCTGAAGCAAATGGTGAGCCACTGTGTGAGACAGAATGCTGGACTGGATGGGCTGTGGTCTGTTCCAGCAAGGCTGTTCTTATTCTTTGTTTCCATCTTTTTTTGCTCATATTAAAAATATATTTAGGTTTGATCTAGGACCTTTTCTGTGTATGCCACCTACATTAAATAGGTGAACCTATAGTCATTGTTTAAAGGATTATGTTGTAGTTGCCCTACAGAAGAAAAAGGTGGTAAGCCTCTGGGAAAAGGAAAGAATTCTAGAATTTCTATTGAAATTTCCTACGAATTCTCTTCCTGATTTGCTTTAGTCAATGTTTTGTTGGTATCTCTTCAGTTTTTCTAAGAGAATGTGCTCCATTGAGCCTATTCAGTGACTGTTGATAATGGAACATTCAATTATGTAGAAGTGTATGCTGACCAACTGTCTCTCTAACTCAGCGGTTGTCAACCTGTCCCATGACATCATTTCATGTGGCCTCCCACCACCTCTGCCATACCCGGAAGTGCCATGTGTGGCAGGGCAAAATGGCTGTCCGGCCCCCAAAGCTGTATGACGGGGTGTGACCTGACCCTCTGCTTGAAAAGGTTGAGAACCCCTGCTCTAACTTCATGGCACAGTTGTGGGAAACTGGAGATCTATATCTCTTCTCAACAATGGTTTCCTTACACGTTAAAATTATTCAGAATTGACCAAGGTCAAAAGTGCAAGTGAGATCAATATTGGAACTGGGCCTAGTCCTCAGCTTTTTGCATAGTTCATACTGAAGCACAGTAAGAAGTCAATAGCTGAATGCCTTTAACCAGCTGAGAACAGTAATAATGGCCTAGTAATAAGCTGTCTGGAATCTTACTGCTTTATATGAAAGGGAACAAAGCACACATAAGAAAAGGGAATCCAAGGAACCCATTAGAGACATGAAGACAAATTATTATTTCACCTCATATAGATGCAAGTAAGGATTCAGCAGAGCCAGTGTAGATTTACATGAGAAAATTGGAATTACCAGGAGCCTGAGAGCCTGCAGCGTGTCCAAAATGCAAAGCCTATTTATGGTGCAACCTTTAGCTTGAAGATGAAGGCATATGAGGTTAACAGGGGATCAGAGCAATGGTGCATAGCAAGCACAGTTCATCTCAGGAAGGTAATGTTGAGACCAGCAAACAATGCACCAGTCTGGTTTGTGCTGAAGTGGCAGATAATATCAAGATTATTTTCAATTGTTTTTTTTTATGTATGCCACTCACATTGTTTTTGCATTCCCTGTGCATGACAATGCTTTATATTGAACCAGTCCATTGGTTTGTGCAAGCCAGTACTCTCTGCTTGCAGTGGAGAAGGTTCTTGAGAGTCTGAAGTGTGTATTCTTGCCATCCTTACTCAAGATTCTTTTTGATGTTGATGCTGTGGACCGAGACTAACACCTTCTCCATGGAAAATATTCTGTTTTTCTTTTATGTTCTTTTCCTTCTTTTGCTTTCCTTGAATTTATATGAACCTCTCCTCCTTGTGCAAAAGCAATGCCTTCATCCTTCTCTGCATATAAAAAACTAGCTGATTACCCAGCCTTGCTCGGGTGGTTATTTTTCGTCTGTGTAAATATTAAGGAGACCAGGTCTAAATATTGTATATATCTGTCTGTGTGCATGTGTGTGTGTGTGTATCTTATTGTTATATATTTATATACTGACCCAAAGCGGTTTACAAAAAATACAGTATATAATCCAAACAAAGGTACAATATACAGAGGTACAAATAAATTACAAAATACGGTAGAAATCTCAGCAACACGACAACATCTCAATTACAAAATACAGTAAAATACAGTAACATCTCACGTATCACAATATAAAGCAATACAGCAATACCACCCAATGGAACCCAGCCTCTCGAACAAAGCCTGAGGCTCAAAGTTACCAATGGAGCCCGGGGCTCAATGTTACCAACAGAGCCCGGGGCTCACATTACCAATGGAGCCTGAGGCTCAAACGTTACCAATAGAGCCCGGGGCTCTAACATTACCAACGGAGCCCAAACAAACAGCAAAAAGGCTTCTTGGTTTTATGACCCCACCCCTATAGGAAGCTGGATGTTCGTTTCCACCCCACATGGTCCTCATTGAAACACCAGCTTCCTTTTTGAGGCCAGACAAAGGAAATTCAAAAATCCATATGCTCCACCCTGTAGAGGTGGAGTCAGAAACCCAAGAAGCTTTTTGCTGTTTGTTCAACATGCATTTCCAACAAGAGAACCTGGCAGAACTACATCCCATCACGAAGTTTCATTATGCCTGCCTGATGAACAGGTTTTGGACCTCAAAAGCTCACATAACTTTTTTTTTTTAGTGATCCAATAAAGGTATCACCTTCTTCCCACATTTGCTGCATTTTAATAGCTTGAATATGGATCACTAATCCATATTCTTTGTTATCCTTCTCTGCTGTTTTTGCTCGGTGTCTACCCCAACAGATCTGCAATTTGTCCACTTATAGCTGTGCTGGGCTGTGTTTGTGATTTCTAGTGTCCATGGCTACCAAGGTCTTCTTTTTCAATACTGCCTAAGACACATCTATCATAATCTGACCTCATCATTCTGGCTGTTCAGATGGGTCTAGGAACATGTCTTATCTATTATCATGTCTCAATAAAGGCATTGTTGATCTTAGAGACCTCCAGCTAAACAAAAGGTGGGTCTCTCCAAAGAGATGGCATTTACGTTGCTTGCTGTTCCTGTCAGTTGGAGCAAAGCAGAGCCAGGGATTTTCTAGGAAATTTATCAGAGAATAAGTTTGTTTCTCAGGATAAGGGTGGAATGAAGAAAATCAGAACAAGAGATGTCTTGAAAAAGACTTGAAACTCTAGAGCAGTGTTGCCCAACCTTTGGTTTTTGGACTTCAATTCCCAGAAGCCTATGTAAATTCACCAAAGCACTGATCAGCCAATGTACTGCCATAGGCTTCTGGGAATTGAAGTGCCCCTGTGGGGCCTGTGCCCCACTTTGGTAACCACTGCTCTAAAGGTTCTCTGCTCTTGCAAAAAATGAAGTGAAATTGACTCAGTGGCTGAATTCCTGTTGTGCACTTCCTCATATGGTCTAACTTTTAGTCACAAAATGCCTTAAGAAATCTTTGTGGACATTAACTGTTACACATCAAGTCACACAACTGAATGTGCAACACAAAATGGCTATATACATTTCTTAACTTATTGAGATGTGTTAACCTAATATTTCAAATGGCTGCTTTACATCTTTTATGGTTTGTTAGATCAGGAGTTCTCAATCTTTTTAAGCCAGGGGCTGGTCACGATCCCTCAGACAGCTTTGGGAGCCAGATGGCCATTTTGCCCTTCCTCCCCCCTCATGGTACTTCCTGGTGTGGTGAAGGCAGTGGGGCTCCCACATAATATAGTGCTGTGGGCCACATCTGGCCCACAGACCACAGGTTGATTATCCCTGTGCTAGATGTTAAGAATGGTCCACTGCTAAAGGCCATAGATAAGGGGAAAAGAAATAATGAACAAATTCAGTGTATAACTGCAAGACTAAATACCCTACATACAGTATGTACTGTGCAAAAAAGTCTTAGGTCACCACCAGCTGGTTTGGGGAAAATTCAATGAGTGATGAAAGAGGCATAACTCAGTTCCTGAGCCACTTAGACACACCAAAGTTGTAAAGAGTCTTCTACCAACTCTCCTCTCAACCCTCTCCAAGTGTGGTGCCTGAGTTATTGCCCCCAAATAACTGACTGAATTTTTCCCAAACCAGCTAGTAGTGGCCTAAGGCTTTTGCACAGTACTACATTAAAGAAGTGACTTACTGCAGTGGCTCAAGTGGCTAAGACGCTGACTGAAAGGTGGCAGGTCAGCAGTTTGACTCCCATCTCTGCCCCAGCTCCTGTCAACCTAGCTGTTAGAAAGCAAGAAATTGCAAGTAGATAAATAGGGACCACTTTGGTGAAAAGGTAAACAGCATTCTGTGTGCTCCAGTGTCTAGTCATGCCTGCCACACGACCACGGGAATGTCTGAAAACGCAGACAACATTGGCTCTTCAGCTATGAAACAGAGATGAGCACTGAACCCTAAAGTCAGATACGACTTGTTTTCAAGCAAGAGTGACCTTTACATTTATGTTACATTTTAAAAAGTCATGTAAGCCCACATGCTAAAAATGATAGTTCATGCGGCTTAATAGCTGCATTAGAAGCAAAACAAATCTGAAGTAAAACCATGAATCATAATGAAAAATCACCACCTGCCATGAAGCCATTTCACATCTTTGCTGTGATTTCAAGCAAGAGCCATCCAACCCTTGAGATTCTTATTTAAAAAAACAAACCAAACTTTACTTCTATTAAAATTAAATCCAAAATGAGGGGTTTTTGTATATGACAAGAAAGATGTGAAAATATATCCCTAAAACTGCAGATCTCTCAAGGAAAACAAAAACAAAATATTAAACAAGAATGAGGATTAGAATGTTGTTTTTTCCTACTTGTGGAAAATAAACGTATAGTTTCTTCATGCACTACAGGTACTTCAGATAATAAGAATTGCAAATTATAACCTACAAGTATACTCCAGATTCTTAAAATAACCTGTCAGAAAATTATGTTATTTTCGTGAAGAGCCCACAGAATTAATATTAAAACACAGGTGGCTTCCAACATCCCGCTAGTTACCTCATTGCTGAAGTTTCATGTGTGTGCAGAATGTAATGGAAGACTTACACACCAGTCATTAAATGGAATAGGTGGGGTAATCTACCAGTTTTCAAGCTTTGCTGGCTCATGCCAAGTGTGATGGGAAATGTGAATGGATTTCTGGTGAAGATATTCCAAAGCAGTTTCTTACAGGTGTTCAAATCCTCCTGTTGGTTTAAATGTAGACTAAATTACTGAATGGCAGTTTTAAGCTGGTTTAAAGAAACACGTGGATTTCCATGGTCATTGTTCAAAATGAGAGAAGCAACCCATTTAATGACCTTCAGAGTCCAATAAACCAAAGCAATGCCTATCATAGTAGTGTTCAGCTATGTAATTTTGCACATTCTGCACAACCGTTTCCCTTTCTCATTTGGATAACTGTTCTGGGTAACACGTCGAAATGTTAAAATTCTTGTGGAATCTAAGGTGCATTTCTGCTCATAATCAGTCTTGGGATCTAGCAAAATTCAATTATTGTTGGGGTGGTTGCATCCAAAAGAATCCTTTACCATCCTTATTTTAGCCCACCCTAGGACCCACCAGAGGCTATGGTGGCTTAACTTGACGACAAGAACTTCAGCAGGCCAGCAGTTTGAGACCTGGGTGCTGCGTCCCAGCTCCCACCAACTTAGTAGCTCAAAAGCAAGTATTTGCAAGTAGGTAAATAGGGTACTGCTTTGGTGGGAAAGGTAGCAGCATTCCATGAGCTTTGGTGTCTAGTCATGTCTTCCACATGACCAAGGAAACTTCTTTTTAAAAATTGTTTATTAAATTTTTAAAATTACAATCACATAACATATATATCAACAGTACAAATACAATAACGTAAAAAGCAATTTAGATTTTTTTCTTGCTAAAGTAAAGGTTTCCCTTGCTTGAAAGCCAGTTGTATCCGACTCTAGGGTGCAGTGCTCATCTGTTTCAAAGCCGAAGAGCCAGCGTTGTCTGCTTCTCCAGACATTTCCGTGGTCATGTGACAGGAATGACTAGACACCGGAGCGCATGGAACGATGTTACCTTCCCACCGAAGTGTTCCCTATTTATCTACTTGCAATTTCTTGCTTTCGAACTGCTAGGTTGGTAGGAGCTGGGACAAAGACTGGAGCTCATTCCATCTTGCAGTACTTGGGAATCGAACTGCTGACCTTCCGCCTCCCAGGCAGCATCTTAGCCAATTAAGCCACTGCACCTTATTAATGTAAATTAATTAACCTTGTACCAGCTATTACTACTCTTTTTCACAATTAAACATAAAAACACAGCTACATTTACAAGACCTACATCACTCGTGCTGTACACTGGGATCTGCAAATTAAAATTGTATCCTTGCCTTCCTCTCTAATTTAACCAAGGACACTTCTGTATACACAGACAGCATTGGCTCTTTGGCTGTAAATGGAGGTGACTCCTCTAGAGTCAGACACAAATGGCTTTCGAGCAAGAAAGACCTTTACCTTTTGGACCGACCAGCTGAATCTGGGAGTTAGATGATTCTCTGATATTTGGGGAAGAAAAACAGCCAACTGTTCTCAAAAGACTCGAACAGGGGTTCCCAAAATTTATATGCTGTGTGCCTGACAGCTGAGTGGGCTGGACCATGCCCCCAAGAAACAGAAGGAGGCACATTTATGGCTGTCATTAATGTGCCCACTTCCATGTTTATGACAGATGCGGGCATATTCACACATGTGCAGGTGCATTTTACGGCTGACGTAAATGCATCTGCTTCCACTTCAGAGTACAGCAGCGGCGGTGCAGGCCACATGAAATGGTGCCACGGGCTGGGGCTAGCCCACGGGTCATAGGTTTGGAACCCCTGGACTAGAAAATAAGAGTTGTCATGTTGGCCTTGCCCACTGTGGGATGCTGAATGTCAGATTTGGGGTAACATTCAGCATTCCACAATTGTCAGAATGATGCCTAACAACTGGGAATGAAAGTTAATGTTTCTCCTCTGCTGCTTGTTGCAAAGGACTAGGTATTTAGAGGCATATCTCTGAGCATGGAGATGTCATTCACATATCAGAGCTAGGAACAATGGAAACATCTGTGTCCTTCTATATTTGGATCTCCGAGGCTTATGGGCTGAGAACACACACTGTGGCAATTTTGACAGAGCAATATATGGCAAGAACTCAACTCAGGAAATCTACACAGGGCTGGAGAAAGTGTCTGTTAAAAAATAATAATAAGCTACAACTCTGAGAATAGTCCAGCCAGTAGAGGCACTATGGGAAAGCTTTTTATCTATACCTATAAGAATGGGATGTGGCTGTGCCCACACACGTCCAGCCTATCCCATAATGCGCCGGCCACACTTACCTTTTGCCCCTGAGAGCATCGCCACAAGGGTTTGGAAGCCGAGAGTGGGGCCGATGCCCCATAAACATGGAAAAACAAAAAACTATTACTCCCAGCATCCGCCGCACCGCATCACGCCTCAGGCAATCAGGCAGGAGGACATGAGCACGGAGGAGGCGGGACAGACGGTGTGCACCAAAAAAAGGCCAATGTGCACAGGAGAGAGACCATTGGCACTCCATTCAGCCTCCCCAGGAGGCCAGGGCTGAAAGCGGTGCCCTGTCCCACCCTCGCCTCCCAGGGGGAAGTAAACCACTTCCCTGGGAGGCAAGGGCAGAGAACGGCGCTCCATTCCACCCTAACCACCTGGAGGGAAGCAAGCACCTAACCCTGGGAGGGGGGGGAGCCACTTACCCGGAAGGCAAGGGCAGAGAACGGCACTCTGTTCTTCCTCCCCCTTCCCTGCCTCTCCCCCCCCCCCGAGCAAAGACAAGGAAGGAGGGATGGATTGCATCTGCCTCCCCCTTCCCTTCTTCCCCTCCAGGTGAAGACAGGGAAGGGGGGACAGATCGCATCCCCCTCTCCCCTTCCCTGCCTCCCCCCGGACGAAGACAGGGAAGGGGGGGATGGATCGCATCTGCCTCCCCCTTTCCCTGCATCCCCACTCCACAGTGCAAGGGAAGACGGCTCAGGTGTGAATCAAGCAGGAGGGGAGAAAACACCCGAAACAAAGGAGGGCAATATCAAAAAGTGGTCACCTTAATAAACATATTATATATATAGGAGGTGTGTCACGCAAATAACGATTCATTCAAAGTGTCATCAGTACAAAAGTATCCAACAATAATGTCAATACAAACTTCCAGCGCGGCGAGCCAGCAGAAAGAACAATAAAAGGCACAGATGCCAATAACAAATCAATGTCTCAGGACGTACGATGACACCAAATAGTTCATAAGTAAGGTTTCGAAGGCAACACCGTCCTAGAAGTAAGGTCCGTGTGGAACATGGTAATTATACAGATCATGAGATGTAGCAACAAATACGAATCTTAATCTCAATATCCTTCCAGTAGAAAGTGGATATTTCGAGATCTTTAACAAGAGTCTGTGAAAGAACAATATACAAGTAAGGTTGCCCATACAAGGAAATAGTACTAGAACTACGATATCAAATATATGAAAGTACAAAATGTCATATTAGAAAACTAACAACGAATATCATATAATCTAGCAAGCATAAACATAAAAGTACCTGAAGGAATATTAGCGCGCTTCTAAACAACCTCTAGTGGGTAATTCATCCTGGGTTAAAGCGTTAAAACGTCTTGAAAAGTGACGGTATTTAAGCACTTAACTATGGAAGCAACACACGTGTATAGAAAACTGAATGTATTTCTTAAAGGAACCTTAGCTCTGAAAAGAGGAAGGCCAATGGTGTTTCCTTCGAAACCTTACTCATGAACTATTTGGTGTCATCGTACGTCCTGAGACATTAATTTGTTATTGGCATCTGTGCCTTTTATTGTTATTTCCGCAGGCTCGCCGCGCTGGAAGTTTGTATTGACATTATTGTTGGATACTTTTGTACTGATGACACTTTGAATAAATCGTTATTTGTATGCCACACCTCCTACATATATATTTTTTTGTGTATACTACCTATTGCATATACAGCGAGTGAGTGTTTGCATTCAGTTGATCAAGTTCACCTTGTTGTTCATTAAAGCGACCACCTTTTGATATTGCCCTCCTTTGTTTCAGGTGTTTTCTCCCCTTCCCCTCTCCGCAGGGCTCAAGTGACCCGACCAGCGAAGCCGGGTAGCCTATGCTAGTATGTTATATGCATATTTTCCCTATCCTTGGACAAGGGGGACTCCTTACACAAAAATTCCAACCATATTTATTTTTAGAAAATCCCCTGTGTGGTCATGCTGATTAGGAAATCCTGGACTTTGCAGCCAGACAGGTTTCTTTTCTAAGCTTTCTCTATGTAGATTTCAGATATTTTCCCCCTCCCTACCTGATTTGTTTTTATTTAAACAAATAAAAACCAGCCCTCCCCCACCATTCCATTCCATTTCATTGCATGTAGGTGGAACACAATCTGTTTTCATATCTAATATTTACAAGAGACTGAGTCACCCTGAGCTGCATTTCCAAACATTGAGCATTCAATATCAGAATACACCAGCTTTGGTGTGCAGCCTGAGAAAGAAGGAAATAGTTCATTCAATCAAAATCTTGCCCGAGCCTTTGCAAAAGGCAAGCAATAAAAAGAAATATAGATATAGCCTAGAGGCAAGTTGGTGTGACTCTTATTTAAGGCATAGCATACCTCGTTTGTGGCAGCTGGCTATACATTTGAATGTGAAGTTTTAATAGTACATCAGGATATTTATGTGGATAGCTCTCTTATTTGATTTCAAATAGTATGCAGTATGGGCTCAAGTGGCTAAGATGCTGACTGGGAGGCGGAAGGTCAGCAGTTCGATTCCCGATTACTGCAGGACGGAATGAGCTCCCGTCTTTCTCCCAGCTCCTGCCAACCTAGGAATTCGAAAGCAAGAAATTGCAAGTAGATAAATAGGGACCACTTCGGTGGCAAGGTAACAGTGCTCTGTGCGCTCCGGTGTCTAGCCATGCCTGCCACATGGCCATGGAAATGTCTTCAGAAGCAGACAATGCTGGCTCTTTGGCTTTGAAACAGAGATGAGCACTGAACCCTAGAGCCGGATACGACTGGCTTTCGAGCAAGGGAAACCTTTACCTTTACAATGGGCACCTTGGAATATTCTGTTGTTGTTGTAATCCATCACTACCATCAGCTGGAGATGACAGTAACAGAGCTTGCTCTCAAGAGTAACAATGTTTGGAATGGCTGCAAATTGGTCACCCTTCCCTAGGATTTCATTTATACAGTACTCAGTTTAACAGGGATTAGGGTATTTCTCTTGTTCCTCCCTACCTTCTTCTTGATCAGAATATTTCTTCAATGGTAGAATAACTAACATTTGTTCCAGAATTCTCAAGGTATAGGGAACTGTATAATGAATGTTTGGTCCATCTATCTCAGTTGATCTAACTGAATATCATTAATGCTGCCTAGCTATGACCTTACAGCGTTTGATACAAGCATTTCTTTCATCTCAATCTGGGAATGAACTTGGACATTCTGTGTGCAAAACATACACTCCACCACTGAATTTGTCTTTTCCCCTCCCAAGATTCTTCGTTCCGTGCAGGTCTTTTACATCAGCCTGACATGGACGTACATCGATAAAACATAGCATGAAAAGGTATATCTATGATTCATAAGTGCACCTGGGAATAACAATGATAGCAAAGGGAAAATTAATCTAGCTTCATCAAAGCAGACTTTGTTTGGTTCACATTTTGAACCTAATTTTCACTTTCCAAATTAAAGCACAAGCCAGAACACAACTACCATACCATTTTCTCACTTCTCTAAATTTAGTAAATGTAGTGCTGTTTTAAAGAACAGAAGATGAAATGGCATGAGAAAGTCTTTATATTGCGGGAAAATAACAGGAAAACCAAATATTAGAAGGAACAAACATGTGTATATTAAGAAATGAGCTTGGACATTCTAGTGTGCAAAACATACACTCCACCACTGAATATCTTCACTTATTTTATTTCTATAAGTAAATGATCCAAAGGTTTATCCCTTGCTATCCAAGATGTTGGGGGAGTCTTTTGCACTTTTTTACTTTGCATAAATTGACAGAGGTTTGTTGTTGTTGGTTGTTGTTGTTTTTTGGTGTGTGTGTGTGTGTGAACCTTGTATTTCAGTGTAAAATAACCGAAAATGTGATACTGTTGTATAAAACATGAAATTGCACAAACCTAAAAATGGTTATTTGTTTGTTTTGCAAATGCAGCTTCTGCAAAAATAAACTGCTGGTCTTTTCACTCACATAGAGTGAAAATTCTCTCAGCTGTTGACCAATTTTTTCGTCTTCTTCAGCTGCTGTATCCATTCTGGATATTGTCTATCATCATGGCAATACTCTTTCTGTTCTTAACTCCTCGGAACAGTTCTTCTGAGGACATGCTACACCAGTCTCTCATGTTCTTCAGCTATGAAGTCTATCTATGTCCAAGGCCTCTGTTCCCAGGGATCTTTCCTTGCAGAGCCTGTTGGAGTATTCTATGCAGTGGGACCTCATGCAACAATTGCCCCATATAGCAACGAAATCGCATAGCAATTAGGTTTTGGGGGAAATGGTGTCCTGCATAACAATTTTCCCTATGGAAAAAAATTGTACAACAATTTTTCAATGGGAAAAAGCACTTAGCAAAAAAAAAATCATTGTATGATGCACCCCATAGGGAAAATCGCTACAAGCCCCATGGAACGGACTAAAATCATTGCATGAGGTACCACTGTACTTTATGTTGTTTCTCATGAAACACCATATGCCAGGGTGTTGGAGCTTTCTTTGCTTAATGGTCTTAAAGAGTTCTTTTTCTTTATCCACTTGGTGCAATACATCTATATCTATACCTATAAAAAGGTGCGTGGGCCATTGGTGTCCGGCATGTACGCCCACACCCATCCCTACTATCCCATACCAAGCTGCCTACACTTACCTGACCACCCTTAGAACATCGCCAAAAGGGTCTTCCAGCTGCAAGTGGGGCAACCACACCACGAACACAGCCAAAAAAACCTACAAGGGCCAGTGTCCTCTGCGCCATGCCACCCCTCAGCCAATGAGGCTGAAGGGCACAATCGCGGAGGAGGCGGGGCAGACAGCACATATGGTTAAAAAAACACCAACGCGCCAGCCCAGGCAGCTACGTCGTTTGCCAGCTGGGCTGCCAGCTTATGGTGCCCTCCGCCCCACCGGCAAAGGCCTTGACGCTGGGAGGGATGGAGGACAGCCTGGAGAAGGCCACACCGGGGAAAGGCCCAGCCAGCAAAAGGTAAGTGGGGTGGGGGAGAGGAACTGAAGGGGGGATGGGCCTGGGAACCACGCTGCCCACCTGCCCCACCAACTTGCACCCCCTACCCAGTCCCTGTGGGCCTTTCCCTGCCATGCCCTTCTGGGTGTCCTTGCCGAGGCGTGGGGGGAGGAGGGAGAGCCTCTCTCTCCCCGCACAGCTTCGGCAAGTGTGTGTGTGTGTGTGTGTGTATGTGTGTGTGTGTCGTTGCCAAGGCTTCGGGGGGGAGGGGAAGCCCCTCCTCTCCCCATGGAGCTATGGTGCGTGTGCGTGATTGTGTGAGGCGGGGGGAAGCAGCAGGCAGCACTTCATCAGGGGAGGTGCTCTCTCTGGCGAATGGCTGCCTGCCGCCTTTGTATTACCCACACCGCTGTTTCAATAACTAACATAAAACAACGGTGGGGGTAATAGAAAGGTGTCAGGCAGCCATCCGCCAGGGGGAGCAACTCCTGTAACAGAACACTGTCTGCTGCCTTTCTTTTTTCCCCATTAACTGTTTTGAAGGTTCTTTGGAACAGTTAATGGGGGGCGGGAACCACCCACTCCCCATGGCAGGGAAAGGGGGAAAAAACCTTCCAGCTCCCCCCTTCCCTCCCTACTCACCCAGATGCAGCCTCCTTACTGGCAGCTTCCTCTCTCTCTCTCTCTCTCTCTCACACACACACACACACACACACACACACACACACACACACACACACACACACACACACACACACACACACACACACACACAACACCCCTGCCTTGCCGGGCAATTATTATCTGTGTGTTGGTGGTTGGGGTGTTTTTTGGGGGGATGCACACACACCCCAAAACCACCCCAACCACCCACTCACACATAATAACTTCTTGGCAGGGCAGGGCAAAATAAATAAATAAATGCTAGTTAGTCATATGATCAACCCATGATATCCTTAGCAGCTGTCTGTAGATCCACATATCAAAAGCTTTAATTCTCTTTTCAGATGATTTAGTCAATGTTTACGACACCCACGGGTGCATTTATGGCAGCATTCTGCACATGCACAGGCACGTTTTACTTCCACTTCTGGTGGGAGCAAACACATGACCAGTCCGCTGAATCATTTGACCGGCCCATGACCTGAAAAGTTTGGGCATCCCTGATTTAATGTATTTTAAGTATTACTGTTCTTTAATTGTTTTTACTGTATAAATTATTGTGTTTTAATTTGAACTTTTTAGCATTGTGAGCTTCCTAGAATCCCCCTTCAGTAGAAATGTGTCCTATAAATACAACAAATATATAAATAAATAACCCTAAAGTGGGTTTTTAGCTTTACTTTGTCACTAAAAGAAAGATGATATCCTTTGTGATCAAGAAACTCATGAAAGAAATGATCAGCATTGAACAAAGGTTTCTGGGTTGTACCTAATTGTGTCTAGTTGCTGAGAGGCCTCACACAGAGATATAGAAGTGCCTTTTAAAAAAAGGAAGGTATTATAGTCCTATCAATGTGTCTATGTTGAAGAGGACACCATAGAAAACATGAAGGTTGAACTTGCTGCATGTATAGAAACTAATTTATAAACCACCTAATATACCATTCTGCTTCAAGAAGCTGTTTAAGATAGAAAACCAAAACACACAATTTTTAGAAGTTAATTAGCATTTTGCCCTCAACATGCTGGGTAATCATTTTATTGATCTGGGAAGGATGGAAGGCTGAGTCATCATTGAACTCTAGTCAGGATTGAGCTCACAACCTCCAGTCTTCAGTGCAGCAGTTGAATCACTGCACCACCAGGGCTCTTTTAGTGAACATACTATAAAAGCTGGGATAAATTCAATGTCGATTCTTGTAGAAACAACAACGATAACAACAAAAATCACTGGATTGACACTATAATAGACACTGACATGGCAAGAAGAAGACAGAAAGCTTGGATATTCCAAGCTCCAAATCTATCCTCTTCATGGACACCATTGCTCTAGAGCAGTGATTTTTTCTCAATTTTAGCCATACTCCAAAATGAGCAGTAGTGTTGACTTGGGCTTCAGGTAATTCAAGTCCAACAACACCTGGAGTGATAAGGTTGGCCATTATTATTATTTATTTATTAAATTTATATCCTGCCTCACTCAACACCACGTGTGACTCAAGGCAGCGTACAACATAGGTATATAATACAGTACAAAGTAAAAAACAAAATCCATAATACAGTACAATTGCAATAAGAAAAAAGTTAACGGAAAATATCAGATAATATACAGTTTACGCCTTACAAATTTTACAAGACAAATACAAAAAATGCTATACAAAATGCCATCACTGCCCTACAGCATGGATTCTCGACCTGTGGCCCATGGGTCAGATGCAGCCCATGGCACCATTTCATGTGCCCCCCAGCACCTCCAACACACCAGGAGGTGCCATGTGGTGGAGGAAGGGCAAAATGGCCATCTGACCCCTGTAGCTGTCTGGGGGAGCGTGACTTGGGCCCCAGCTTTAAAAGGTTGAGAACTCCTGCACTAGAGTATGGCTAAAATTGAGAAAAAAGAATTCTGTACACATCTCAAGCTATAAATATAAAAACCAGAAGAGCTTGGCTAGAAATATGGGAGGGAAAAACAACACATTTTGGTGAAAGGATGAATGTTGAACAATGTTCTTGTTCAATAAAAATATTGATATTATTGGTATCACTGAAACCTGGTGGACGGATGATAACCAATGGGATACAGTTATCCCAGGATACAAATTGTACAGGAAGGATAGGAAGGGGCAAACAGGAGGTGGTGTAGCCTTGTATGTCAAAGAAGTGATAAAATCTTATGAATTGGAATATCTAGGTGATTTAGAGTCACCATTAGAAGCTCTGTGGGTAAGAGTACCAGGCCACAAGGATGGTCTAACAGTAGGCATATACTATCGGCCTCCGACCCAGACTCTTGAGGGAGACTGGCAGTTGGAGAATGTTGTAAAGGAGGCATCCAAGAAGGGAAGCCTGGTTATAATGGGGGACTTCAATTACCCTCACATAGACTGGGTGAACTGTTGTTCAGCACATGATAAAGAGATAAAGTTCCTAGATATGCTCAATGATTGTTCCCTGGGACAGATGGTTGAAGACCCAACTAGAGGTACAAGAATCCTTGACTTGATCCTGAGTAATACTCAGGATCTGGTGCAAGATGTTAATGTGACTGATCCAATAGGGAACAGTGACCACAACTCAATTATGTTTAACTTGATCATAGACCGCAAGTCACTGATAAAATCTAACACAGAGACCTTAAATTTTCAAAAAGGAAATTTCCCAAAGATGAGGAAACTAGTAAAAAAGAAACTGAAAGGGAAAATTGAGAGAGTCCAAACACTCCAAGTGGCATGGAGGCTGTTTACAAAAACAATAACAGAGGCCCAATTGGAATGCATACCCAAAAGGAAAAAGGGCACTGCCAGGTCCAAGAGGACTCCAATGTGGCTTACAGGAGCTGTTCGGGAAGTGATCAAGAGCAAGAAAAGCTCATTTAGAAGATGGAAGGCTTGTCCAAATGAGGACAGCAGGCAGAAACATAAATTCTGGCAGAACAAATGCAAGGCAACAATCAGGAAAGCAAAGCAAGACTTTGAGGAGCGTATAGCTAAAAATACTCAGAGGAATAACAAAGACTTCTTTAAGTACATTAGAAGTAAGAACCCAACTAGGAAGGCCATTGGACCATTAGATGACAATGGAAGGCAAGGGGTTATTAAAGAGGAAACAGAGATTGCAGAGAGACTCAATGAATTCTTTGCTTCAGTATTCACTGAAGAAGATAGAGACCACATGCCCAAAACAGAACCTATCTTCGTAGGGAGGGAAACCGAAGAATTAAGCAAGATAGAAATAACCAGGGAGGAGGTCCTTGCATGTCTTGTTAAGCTAAACACTAACAAATCCCCAGGACCAGATGGCATCCATCCACGAGTTCTCAGGGAACTTAAAGATGAAATTGCTGATATCCTAGCCAAAATATATAATCTTTCCCTCAAATCAGGCTTTGTGCCTGATGACTGGAAGGTAGCGAATGTAACACCAATTTTCAAAAAAGGATCCAGGGGTGATCCAGGAAATTACCGGCCTGTCAGTTTGACATGTGTCCCAGGTAAAGTGATGGAAACCATCCTAAAAGATAGAATTAATAGGTACATAGAAGAGGAGGTGCTGCTAAAGGAGAGCCAACATGGCTTTTGCAAGGGCAAATCATGCCTCACTAATCTGTTGGAATTTTTTGAGAGTGTCAACAAGCATGTGGATAAGGGGGATCCAGTTGACATTGTTTATCTGGACTTTCAGAAGGCTTTTGACAAGGTCCCACACCAAAGGCTCTTGAATAAACTTACCAGTCATGGAATAAAGGGACAGGTCTTGTCCTGGATCAGCAACTGGCTAAGGGACAGGAAACAGAGGGTAGCACTAAATGGACACTTCTCCAAGTGGAGGGAAGTAAAGAGTGGGGTCCCCCAAGGTTCAGTACTGGGACCCCTGCTTTTCAACCTCTTCATAAATGATCTAGAGGTAGGAGTAAAAAGCAAGGTAGCCAAATTTGCTGACGACACTAAATTATACAGGATAGTGAAAACTGTGAGAGATTGTGAAGAGCTCCAGAGGGATCTCTTGACACTGGGGGAGTGGGCAAAACAGTGGCAAATGAGCTTCAACATCAGTAAGTGCAGAGTGATGCATGTTGGGGCAAAAAACCCCAATTACATTTATAAACTGATGGGGTCTGAACTCTCTGCGACAAACCAGGAAAGGGACCTTGGTGTCCTGGTGGACAGCTCAATGAAGGTGTCAACCCAGTGTGCCTCAGCAGTGAAAAAAGCAAACTCAATGTTAGGGATCATTAGGAAGGGTATAGAAAATAAGTCACCAAGTGTCATTTTGCCTCTTTATAAATCTATGGTGAGGCCCCATCTGGAATACTGTGTACAGTTCTGGTCGCCATACCTCCAGAAGGATATTATGGAGTTGGAGAAAGTACAGAGGAGGGCATCCAGAATGATTAGGGGACTGGAACACCTTCCTTACCATCTGAGGCTGCAACGGTTGGGCCTTTTCACTCTTGAACGACGGCGTCTAAGCGGTGACCTGATTGAAGTTTATAAAATCATGCACGGTGTGGACAAAGTGGATAAGGAAAAACTGTTTTCCCTATCGCATAACACTAGAACTAGGGGACACTCCATGAAACTTTTGGGTACTAGTTCTCAAACAAATAAGAGAAAGTACTTTTTCACCCAGAGGATTACTGGTCTATGGAACTCCCTGCCAGAAGAAGTGGTGACAGCTGTCAGTCTTGACAGCTTTAAGAAAGGATTAGACAAGTTCATGGAGGACAAGGCTATCAATGGCTATAATTATGGCTACCTAAGGACAACCTCCGGGTTGGAGAGATAGGCAGGATATCTCTCAATGCCATTTCCAGGGAATCCTAAGCAGGTGAAGGCATCTCCTTGGGAATACCCTGAAGGAAATGGTGAGCCACTGTGTGAGACAGAATGCTGGACTGGATGGGCAGTGGCCTGTTCCAGCAAGGCTGTTCTTATGTTCTTATGTTCTTATGACTATCTGAAAGTCACTTAATGGACTTGAAAGTGATATAGGATGAGGAAAGAATAATCAAGTAAAATGGGCTACAGTAAAACCTCACATAAAGAGTGCCTCGCTTAGAGACTAACTCGCTAAAGAGCAGAATTTTCTCTGAATGGTCGCCTCACTTAACAACTAAAACCAACCAAAAACTCACTTAGCAACTAAATTGGGGTTCATAGTCCCCCCCCAGAAGTCACCATTAGTCACTTACATTGGTATTTCACTTGCTTAAAGAGCAATCCCGTGGAACGCATTATGCTCTTTAAATGAGGTACCACTGTTCTTAGATACAAGACAAATTTTCTGTGAATGTGGAGAAATTCAGTCAATGCAGCACTTATGTGCATGTAATTTATGCCCCACCACAAAAGAAACCTAGTAAATGGATGACGTAATGCTATTAAAATAGCCCACTTTTTGTAAAAAAATTGTCAAATTATTTTAACATCTTAAGTTGTTTTGAATTATATCTGTATTTCGTCTATGTACATAATTTTAAATTATGCAACCCTCTGATAAAGAAATAAATAAGATTTGGAGAAAACACATACAATACTCCAAAGTATCCAATACAGTGGCACCCCGTATAACAAACGCTTCATATAACAAAAAATTCATACAACAAAGCATTTGTGAGCTATTTGTGATGCACCATATAACGGGAAAAAATGTTCATTATACGTATCCCTATGGGTGATGCACCGTATAATGAAAAAAATTGTTCATTGTATGGGGTATCACCAATAGCGATCTGTATAATGAATTTTTTTGTTATACGGTGCATCACCCATAGGGATCCGTATAACAAAAAAACCTGTATAGCAAAGAGCTCCGTGGAATGGAGTTTTTTCGTTATACGGGGTTCTACTGTATTGGATACTTTGGAGTCGTTATTCAGTGAGGAGTCCTAGTATGAGTAGAGGTCTTCGCAATGACATTGCCATGCCCACCCTCCATTAATGAGACAGACATGTCATTATTCTGTTACATTGTTTCTAATTTTTTACTTTATTAATCAAATTATTGACCCCCTGTCAGAAGTAATCTTTGGTGATTCCCACTTCTGACCAAAATCCGGTGAACTGTCAAAGGTTTTTTGCAAGTCGCCAAACTTCACAGTACCTTGTTCCTGGTCCGCATTTGATTGGCCAGCTCGAATCTCCCTATTCCTTGTGTTTCTACTTGCCAACCAAATGTGTACCAGTCAGTTTCCTTGGGGTTGAATGGATGTTCTTACCAGTGCTAAACTCCACATGGGTAGTAGTCTTTTAAAGGGTGTGTTGGCTCTGCCCACTGTACTCACCCCCTGGGTCTACCTCCCAGGGAGGGGGGTGGCAAAGCGTGCACCAGCGGGATTTCCCGCCAGCGCACGCCCATTCTGCACAACTTCTGTCCATTATATAAATTTCATGTTGCGTCAGCAATGCTTTGCAAAAGATAAAAATTGGTGTGTATTCTTCCCTTCTTGGCACACTGCTTATGTTAATTAGAGTGCTATGATTGGGTACAGTTTAGGATCCTGTTCCTGATTGGTTAAAACTGATGTATCATGGTTATGATTGGTTAGTTAAGGTTATCCTGTGGGTTACTACAATGTATCACAGAGTGACCACCGTCAAGACACTATATAAGTGCCATGGGTAACAAGGGTGTGGTCGGGCCAGATCTATGCTTCCCAATATCTCTGCAGGTTAGACCTTTGTACAGGTTAGCCTTGGGTCCTCTCCATACACTCACACACAGGTGTAGCTCAGCACATACCACAAGGGTAGACTTCAGAGAGACTGATTACTTGGGACTTGTGTAGCCATCTGTTGTCCGGATATCCTTGTAATTGTGGCCTGCAAGACTTTACAATAAACCATTGTTTGTTGTTTTGTTCATCATTTGCTGGACTGTTCTTTACAAGAGCTGGACAAGACAATTGGCGACGAGGATGGGATTAAGGAAAGACCAGATGGCTGACCATATCCCATTGTGGTTGCAACCATTTGACACTTGCAAGCCACACTTATGGCCTTAGTACGAAGTGCAGCTCAAGAGCTACTTCACCATAAGAAAACTAGATCAGTCCTTGTGGAAGGCAACCTTCTTGGCCCACTGTGGGTTGGAGACCCTTGACATTGTCTCAAAGTTGTTGCCACCTGAAGTGTTGCAGCAAATTTCCCTGCCAGTACTCCTCAACACTCTGCACAACTACTTTCATTGCATGACTGCTTTTGAAGATAAAGAACCGCCAGGTCCAACCACGACCGCAGACAGTTCCTCAAAAGCCACCGGCCAAGTCCTCCAGGGATTCTCCAGTTCTCTTCAAGACATGTGGGCACCAAAGCAAGGGTTGGTTGCACTGTGCATTGGCTGTGGGAGACGACACCTCCATGCCGAATGTCCCTTCCAGAGTGCTCAGTGCCACCGGTGTGGTAAGAAGGGCCACATTTCAATGGTGTGCAAGCAACACTCCGAGGGTTCATTGAAAAAGAAGTTCTACATCAAGAAGTTCTACATCTCCAAGATCTTCACATGCCACGGATTTGATGACGAGAGACAAGAGCTCAAATACAGGTTCTCCATAGAAGTGTACCTCGAAGGAGTTCCCTTTCGCCTTGAAGTGGATTCAGGATCCTTCCTTTCTGTCCTGGCTGAGTGTGAGTTTCAGTAGATTCCACCACCTCTGCGGCCAAAGTTGAAAGGCCTTCTGGGCAAGCTGGTGGATTTACAGGGGTGCAATGTTCTGGTGTGGGGCATTGGCAATTTTGAAGTGCACTACAATAACATCTATGCGAGTCTTCCCCTCATGATTACAAAGGCGGGTAAGGCAAACATTCTGGGGTCCCAGTGGTTTGGTCCCCTAGGCATTCATTTTACAGGAGTTCACTTGGGCGGGAGTCAACTGGTCCTTCGCATTGAGAATGAGCCCCTAATGTTACGGCCCCCTGGGGATGTTTTCTCACAAGTGTCCCCAGGGAGCGGCACAGCCAAAGAAGAGTTTGTGTCTACAGATTTTCGTTACATGCATGTTGCACACAAAGACAGTGACTTTGCCAAACAGACTGACTGTCCGGAACTGTATGTATCTCCAGAACCTTTGCCTGTTGCAGCATTGGAGTCTGCAAACCCAGACTTTTGAGATGATTTAGTAATCACAGCACTCAAAATGTCTTGGAATTTCCCCTGTATGTGAAGCAGTGACCCTATCTTGTCAGATATCATTGTGTGGGTTGAAATTGGGTGGCTGCCACCTCTGTACAATGCGGAAGCCGGCATTTTCTACCATGACTGCAAGAAAATTTCCGTCTTGGGTGGGTGTTTGTACAGGCTCAGCAAAACGGTGGTTGCGGGATAAATTACTGCAGCACATATTAGGGGGGTCTACTGATGTCACCTGCTCTCAAGCAGTTGTGCGTAGCTATTTTTGGTGGCCAGGGTTCGAACACACTTTGGAGGCCTGGATGCTACAAAACAGAGTCACGATCACACCAAAAGGGGAAGGAGGGTTTTCAGGTTCCCCTTGGGTGGGTATGGGCTCACTGTCCTCCAGAGTTGGAGGGAGTCTAAAGGAGTGTTTACAGTCCCCAAGAATTAAGGGGGAGTCAAAGGAACACTTAAGTTCTGGCTCACAATCCCTTAAGGAAAAGGAGGGGTTGCCTGAGTGCTCACATTCCCTAAGGTTGGAGGGGGAATTGCCGAAGTCACAAGGTTCACTGGTGTTAGAGAAAAAGTAGGTTTCTATATACCAAACAGATGATGTTAGATTTGGCTCAACTTTAGAGACATGCCTGAAAGCCACCCCGGAAGCAATTCCATTCGAAAGTGCTATGGCTGTGACTGTTATTCAGTCAGGTTCCACCGAGGAAGTTGTGGGTTTACACAGTAATGAGTTGGCCAGAAAATGGGGTAATAGTGGTTCGTTTAAATCACAACAGCTTGGTACCGGGGCAAGCGAATAATTACACAGAAGTGAGAAGTAGCCATCAGGGGTAGACTGGTTCTCCTTAGGACATGCCCACTCTAAGCCCCCACTGTTTCGAGGTTTGTTGTTTGCCCCACAGCAAATTTCTAGCAGTGCAAACTGTGCTAGAGGCAGACCTGACTGGCATTCAGAAGCTAAGTGTTTCAGAGTTACATAGTTTGTCAAATAAAGATTCAATTCCATAGTTTTGAAATTGGGAGTCCATACAAGAAAACTAAGAGGGGGAGGAATGTTGTGTATTCAAGTAAATTGCAAGTTGCATCAGCAACGCTTTGCAAAAGACAAAATGGCATCAGAATTAAGAGCAAGAATTGGCACGTATTCTTCCCTTCTTGGCGTGCTGCTTATGTTAATTAGAGTGCTATGACTGGGTACAGCTTAGGATCCTGTTCCTGATTGGTTAGAACTGATTATCATGGTTACGATTGGTTAGTTAAGGTTATCCGGCAGGTTACTACAATGTATCACAGAGTGACCACCGCCAAGACACTATATCAGTGCCACGAGTAAACAAGGGTGTGGCCGGGCAGGATCTATGCTTCCCAATATCTCTGCCGGTTAGACCTTCATACAGGTTAGCCTTGGGTCCTCTCCATATGCTCACACGTAGGTGTAGCTCAGCACGTACCACAAGGCTAGACTTCGGAGAGACCGATTACTTGGGACTTGTGTAGCCATCTGTTGTCCAGATATCCTTGTAATTGTGGCCTGCAAGACTTTACAATAAACCGTTGTTCATTGTTGTGTTCATCATCTGTTGGACTGTTCTTTATAAGGGCCGGACACGACAGGAACTGAACATGAAACTGTTCCTAAAGCAGTGATCAAGCATAAAGGTAAAGTTCTCCCTTGTTTGAAAGCCAATTGTATCTGACTCTAGAGGGTGGTGGTCACCTCTGTTTACAGCCAAAGAGCCAACAGTGCCTGCATCTGCAGACAATTCCATGGTCATGTAGAAGGCAAGGCTAGATGCCGGAGTAGTAGCAGGTTGGTGTCGAAGCGGTGCCTATATACCTACTTAAATACAGTATCTTGATTTCAAACTGCTAGGTTGGCAGGAGCTGGGGCAGACGATAGTAGCTTACTCTGTCATGCAGCATTTTGGGCTCAAACTACTGATCTGCTGACCTTCCAGTTGTCAAACTAAGCATCTTAACAACTAATCCACTGTGGCCTTTAGTGATCAAGCCTACAGAAGCATAAACCCTGAGAAGTTTTTAATTCATCAACACTTGACCAATGGTATCAGATGTTTTGGTGTATGCAAACCAAGACACAGGACACAGCCTCGGGCTGGGTTAACTCAGGTTTATTGCATCGTGGGCAGAGGGAACATGAGGTAATGGCGGATCGATAGCTCTTTATATACAGCAGTAACACATTTGAACGTGGTGCCATGGTAGCCCATTGGCTACTGTCTGCGTGACGTCATTGCAGGTCACGCCCTTCTTGTCCAGGTGTAGGTGGTGGCGGGAAAACTTCCCGCGCTGTTGCCTTTGATGAGTTTGGACCAAGAGAGCTTGGACGCTCGCTGCTGCCAGCTGGTGGTCATTAGCTCGCGTCCTATTACAGGGTTTATATGATACAGCTGAAGGTTACATTGTTGCTATAGGCAAGGTTACATTGGCTCAGATACATTGTAATCCATGTGTACAATAAAACCATCAGAACACAACACCCCTCCCCCCTAGGACGAGACAAAGTCTCGAGCCCACACTTAAACACACTCCCCCCCCTTAGGAGACAAAGTCTCTCAGCCAAGATGGCTTATTTCGAACACGCTGGGGTCTCAATGCGGGCTGCCACTCCCCGGGTTTGCTACCTTCTCTTTGTCCCCTGGTTTCCTGTCCTGTAATATGAGAGGGAGACTCGTTAGTGACTTTCCGCGGCTCCGCGGCGTTGTTGGGAGGTATGCTCTTCCTTAGGGAGGAACCGGGGGCACTGGGGGCTAACGAAAAACCCCTCTTCTCGCTTGGATGGGTGGGGGAACACTCCTGAAAACCCCCCCGGCTCGCAAAATCAAACTCAAAATTACTATCGGGGGCAGCGGTCGCGAACTCCTCTCCCCCTTCCCCGGCCCCTGATAAAACTGGCGTATCAAAAGGATATGAGTCGGGGTCGCTGCTATCAAAATGATATGAGTCGGGGCCGCTGCTTCTGCTTCCTTCCCCCCTTGTTTGGGACTGTGGTCCATTGCTGTCTCCCCCTTGGGTTAAGCGGGTGGGGGAGAACCCTAACGCTGAATCCTGTTGCTGAGCTCCACTGACTGGCCCACCCACTCGGTGCCTCAGTTGGTCTGCGTGCCTCCTCCAGAGGAGGCCGGTGTTAGTCTCGACCCGGTACGATACTGGCCCCATCTGTTCTACAACCTTCCCTGGTACCCAGGCCGGCCCTGCGCTGGAATAGTTCCTGCAGTGAACAGGGTCCCCGGCGGCGAAACCTTTCGAGACTGCCAACCCAATGTTCTTCCCTTTATCCTCGACCCTCGTCGGGTCTAGCCTGGACAGGATCGTGGTCAATTTTCGCCGCATCAAGAGCTCCGCCGGCGAGTAGCCTGACGCTAAAGGGGTCACCCTATACGCTAAAAGGAACTGGCATACCTGGTGATTCAGGTCCCCCGGGCCCATGCGCCGCAGCGCGTCCTTTGTTGTACGCACTAGGCGTTCCACTTGGCCATTCGTGGCCGGGTGAAACGGTGCGGATGTGACATGCCGAATGGCGTTTGCCTCCATGAATGCTCCGAACTCAGCGGAGGTGAAACAACTAGCGTTATCGCTGACTAAAGTGTCGGGTAAACCGAACGTGGAAAAGACTCTCCTTAGCCGGCTAATTGTCGTGGCGGAGGACGTGCTCTTTACTGGGATAACCTCCAGCCACTTGGAGAACGCATCTACCACCAGGAGAAACATGGTTCCTCGGAACGGGCCAGCGAAATCCACGTGCACCCTGGACCACGGCCCCCTTGCCGTGTCCCACTCCCTATGCGGCAGACGGGCCGCCTCAGGTCGGGATTCCTGGCAAGCCTCGCAAGTGCCGACCATGTGCTCAATGTCCGCGTCCAGCTGTGGCCACCAGAAGTAACTCCGGGCGAGCGCCTTCGAACGAACTATGCCCGGGTGGCTGACGTGCAGCAGCTCGAGCACCCTCGTCCGCAGGGGCGCAGGGACCACCACCCGTTGGCCCCACAGGAGGCACCCCCTCTCTAGGGACAACTCAAGCTTTTTCCTAAAGAATGGGTCGAACTCTGTACTCGGGGACGAAGCCGGCCACCCCTTCTGCACCCATGAACTAACTTTCTCCAGCGTCCTGTCCTTGCCTGTCGCCCTAGCAATGTCGGCTGGTACTATTGGGGGTGCGTCTAAAACCTCAATTAGCAACACCTGGCGGTCTCTTTCTGCTCTCGCCTTTTGGTCCGCCGACAAGGGCAGAGGGGATCTCGAGAGCGCATCAGCATGGCTGATCTCCTTTCCGGGCCTGTACTCCAACTCATGTTGGTACGCGTTGAGAAAAATAGCCCATCGCAGCATCCTCGGGGACAGGATCTGTGGCGTGGGCTTGCTTGCCGTGAAAATCCCTAACAGCGGCTTGTGATCGGTCACTATTTTGAACGGGCGGCCATACAAAAAATCGTGAAATTTTTTGGTCCCCGCTACTATTGCTAACGCTTCTCTGTCGGTTTGTGCGTAATTTCGCTCCGCTTGGGACAGGGACCTTGAGTAAAACGCTACCGGGGCCTCCCTTCCGTCCTCCAACACGTGGCAAAGCACCGCCCCCACCCCCACCGGGGATGCATCACAGACTAGGACCACTGGCCGTTTGGGGTCGAAGTGCGTCAGGATTGCCTCAGATGTTAGGAGTTGCTTTAGCTCCTTGAACGCCCTCTCGTGCTCGTCACCCCACATCCATGGTTCCTCCTTTTTAAGTAACCGATGGAGCGGTTCGGCCACGGACGCCTTCCGCGGGAGGAATGTATGGTAAAAATTGAGGAGCCCCAGGAAAGACTGCAGCTCGGTTTTGGATGTGGGGCGAGGGGCCTTTTTAATGGCTGCTACTTTGGATTTAGATGGCTTAATCCCCTCGGGTGTGATCCGGAACCCTAAAAACTCGACCTCGGTCTCGAAAAAAACACATTTGTCCTTCCTCAATCTCAGCCCCGCTTTCTCGAACACGGTCAGTACTTTGTCCAACCTTTTCGCCAGTTCAGCCTCACTCCCCCCTGTTATCAACACGTCATCAAAATAAGGCAACACCCCCTCCAGGCCCTTTAGGAGGCGTTCCACGAGCGATTGAAAAAGGCCGGGTGCCGAGTTCACGCCGAACTGTAACCGCGACACCTGGAACGCTCCCTTATGTGTGACTATCGTTTGTGCCGCGGCCGTGGCGGGGGTCACTGGAAGTTGCTGATAGGCTTGTGCCAAATCGAGTTTAGCGAAACACTTCCCCCCATTTAGTCTGGCCAAAAGGTGGCTGATCACTGGCACCGGGTATGCATTAGGGCGGATCGCCTTGTTAATTGTACACTTATAATCAGCGCAAATGCGCACCTCCCCGTTAGCCTTTAGAGCTGTTACAATTGGAGTTTCCCACTCCGCGGAATCAACAGGAATAAGAATCCCCTGGCCCACCAGTTTGTCCAGTTCCGCCTCTATCTTGTCCTTGAGTGCGAACGGCACCCTGCGTGGTTTGAGTCTTATCGGGCGGACCTCCGGGTCTATGTCGAAAGCTACAGGGGGTCCCTTGAACCTTCCGAGTCCTTTCTTAAAAACGTCGGGATGCGCATCGCAAACCGCTTGTATTGGGTCCCCCCCCACGGTATGCACTCCCCCTATGAACAAACCTAAGGGCTGAAACCACTGTGTCCCTAGGAGGCTACAGCTTCCCCCTTTGAGGACAACTAGGGGCAGTTCCGCAGAATGTCTCTTAAAATTGACCCGAAATTTCCCGACCCCCAACACCGGAATGCTGTTTCCCTGTACGTCCCGTAGTGTGGACCTCAACGCTTTAAGCTTGGGCCGCACGTGGGGGTCGATTTTCAGGAACTCTTTCTGGGGAATTATGGAATAGGAGGACCCCGAGTCAATTTCCATCTTAATAGGGGCCCCTTGTACTAATACCTCAACGAAGTAATGGGACTGTCCCGCGGACACGCTGAACACTGAGGCGTCGTCCTCGCTGCCGTCCGAGACGCGGCCCACGCCGTCCTGCTTCCTCGTGGTCTGGGCGCCATCTTTGGGCCTCGCTGGACGGTCCGGTCTGGCTGCGCGGTCTTGTGACTGCCTCCGGCCCTCTTTCCTCTTTCTGCACGCCTTGGCGATGTGCCCCCGACGGCCGCAGGTGTAACACTCGGCCTTCCTGAACGGGCATCTCGCGCGCTCGTGGGCCGCTCCGCAACCCTCGCAGCGTCGACCACCCTTCCGGACCTTCTGGACCTCCTCGCCGTCGCTGCCTTCCGTAGACGACTTTGAGGCCCGTCGAGTCGCGTGCACCGACTGCCCAGTCTTCCCGTGCACCGAATTTTCCGCCTTGCCGGCTCTAGGACGCCACTCACGCCACTGGTGCATCTCGTCCACTCCGGCATTCGTGGACTCTGCGGCTTCCGCGGCCTCTATGACCTCTGCCAGCGTGGGTGGCGGCTCCTTATTCATCAAGCTGCGCTGTACCTCCTTGTCTTTCAGGCCACACAACACGCCGTCCCTGAGGACCAACTCCAGGATATCGCCCCATTTACAGGGGGCGGCGGCTACCCTCATGGCGGCCACGAATGCCTCAACCGACTCATCCGGCGCTTGGACTCGCCTCCAAAACGCGCTCCGAGCGGGAAACATTGCCCTCGAGGGGCAGAACCGCTCTCGCAGCAGTTTCATGATGTCGCTCGCTTTAAAGTCGCTCACCTTCTTCGGAGCGATTATGCCCACCAGCGTCCGCTTGGTTTCCATCCCGAGCATTCTGGTGAGGATGGCCCTCTTCCTCTCCTCGTCTTCTCCTTTGACTCTGAGTTCCACCAGGGCCGCCTGGAAATCCATCTCAAGCAGCTCCCAGTCTTGCGGTTTGGTGATGTTGAAACCGCTCTGTGCCCTGGCTGTTCCGTGGGGATCCATTATCCCACCTTCGTCGCCAATTTGGTGTATGCAAACCAAGACACAGGACACAGCCTCGGGCTGGGTTAACTCAGGTTTATTGCATCGTGGGCAGAGGGAACATGAGGTAATGGCGGATCGATAGCTCTTTATATACAGCAGTAACACATTTGAACGTGGTGTCATGGTAGCCCATTGGCTACTGTCTGCGTGACGTCATTGCAGGTCACGCCCTTCTTGTCCAGGTGTAGGTGGTGGCGGGAAAACTTCCCGCGCTGTTGCCTTTGATGAGTTTGGACCAAGAGAGCTTGGACGCTCGCTGCTGCCAGCTGGTGGTCATTAGCTCGCGTCCTATTACAGGGTTTATATGATACAGCTGAAGGTTACATTGTTGCTATAGGCAAGGTTACATTGGCTCAGATACATTGTAATCCATGTGTACAATAAAACCATCAGAACACAACAGATGTTATGTGCAATCAACCTATAGCAAGCTTAACACAACTTTCAAGGGAAGTCAGACATTTTCCTTGTCCATGCTCCCAGTGAGATTTCATGGTTGAGCAGGTATTGAAACTTGGACCTTGTCTGTCTTTCTATCCACTAGACCAGGGGTTCCCAACCTAAAGCCCACAGGCCGGATCTGGACTGTGGTGCCTTTTCATGTGGCTCCCACCCTTCCAAGGGTATTTGAGAAACAAAATGGCCACTCTGTTGAGGCTGTTGGGACAAAATGGCAGTCCCATCATGCAGACAGGGCAAAATGGCCATCCAGCCCTCGAAGCTGACTGAGAGAGAGTGACCCCAGCCCCTAGCTTGTAAAGGTTGGAAACTCCTGCACTAGACAGCACTGGATATCTCAATGGCATTAAACAGATAAACCACGAAGCAATGAGAAATCATTAAAAACCCATCCCAACCTCTCCAAGAGATGTTTGACAATTAGTACAAAGAGCTGTCCCAAATAGTGAATGTTCCAAGATAAGAGTGAGCAAAGTAACATTTGGGTTTGCTAGAACAAAGCATCCTTTCTGCGAACACTCAATCACAATCATGCCACCGGTTGAAAGAATATTTGAAACTGAGCTGGTTCCTTGTGTCATCTATGGGAAATGCAGATAACTGGGTGTGAGCAAGATCTCCCTGATATATGGATCACTGCCAAAAAATCTTGTCTTGCAATATGTGATAAGCTATTAGACAGCATGTTAAGGGATATTGCCAAGTCAGAGAGATGGGGAAGTAGACAAGTCCTAGGAGCAATGTAAACATGAGAAGATGACAGAGACTTTTGAGGTTTTTGATGATAGTTTATTTTCTGCAAACTTTGTAAGCAAGATTCCCATCCTACCCACAGTACTTTTCTCAGTAGAAGCAGAAGGACAAATAAAGCAAGTAGTGAAATTGTTATGTAGGGGAACTCTGGGAATGCTCTAAGTAATGGATTCTCAACCTGCGGCCCATGGGCTGAATGTGGCCCACAGCACCATTTCATGTGGCCCCCACTACATCCACCACACCAGGAAGTGCCATGTGGTGGAGGAAGGGGGAAATGGCCATCTGGCTCCCGAAGCTATCTGAGGGAACGTGACCCAGCCCCTGACTTTAAAAGGTTGAGAACTCCCGCTCTAAGTTTTGAAAATGACAACACATCAAAGTATGCATACTTGATGGTTAACCACATTTAAAACAAGCATAGAAATTAAAATAAACAATTGATTAAACAAAGAAAAACTAGTCCATTAAAATGCTATAACTACTGCTAACTATCCTGCAAAAGATCTAAATTTAGATGCCAAACACTTTCTTACAAAGGAATGTTTTCTCCTGCCAGTGGAAGGATATAGCAAAGAAGAAACCTCACGTAGAAGGGTAATTTGTAGTCTGGGAGCAACTGCTGAGAAAGGCCTCTCATACATTCTCAGTATGTGAGACAGAGGTGTTGAACTAAGAAATGAGACTCTCCAATGATCTCAACACACTTATGAAGTCATATGGGGAGAGCCTGGATCAAACTGAAGGTAAAAGGTCTATCTTTCTCGAAAGCCAGTCGTGTCTAACTCTAGGGGATAGTGCTCATCTCCATTTGCAGCCAAAGAGTCAGAGCTGTCTGCATTTGCAGATGTTTCCATGATCATGTGGCAGGCATGATTAGGTGGTGGAGCATGTGGAACCCTGTTACCATTCCTGCCAAAGTGGTACCTATTTATCTACTTGCAATTTCTTGCTTTCAAGCTGCTAAGTTGGCAGGAGCTGGGACAGATGATGGGAGCTCACTCCATCATGCAGCACTTGGACCTCGAACTGCTGACATGCCGACCTTCCTGTTGTCGAGTTCAAAATCTTAACCACTAAGCCACTGCAGCCCTTCTGAGTACACTTTATCAAATTTGCAGGAGAAACAAGCAAAATTGATGTATAGACACTTCCAATCATAAGCATCTTCCTTATTTCCATAGTGAGATTGGATGCAACATCCATGAGAACTAACTGAAAACAAGTTTCTAACCTGACTGTCCAAACCATTAGGTACAAATGTAAACTCCATCAGTCTTGGTTTTTTAATCACTTGTTAGAATTAGGACTTGTCTTCATGGCTAATCTGTAGCTTATAAAAGTGTATATTCAAGTAGTGAATAAGCAGTGCATCAATTTAAAAATCAATTTAGCCACATGCATTAAAAGTTAGGCACATGTATTAGGTATGTTTACTGGGTATACTTACCTAATACCCTGATTCATTAGTTTGTGCATTTTGTATAAGGTTCAAATCTCAAGAACTCCTTTAATGCCTCTTTGTGTACCACTGGCTAAAACATCACATTTGTACCATATTTGCTGGTGTATAAGATGCATTGGAGTATAAGACACACCCTGTTATTACCAAAATAGCCCACTATAGGCCACTATATATAGTACAAGATGCACTCCATTTTTCCAGTGTATTTTAAGGGGAGAAAAGGGGGTCTTATATGCCAGCAAATACGGTATATATTGGAGAAAATTCAACGAGTGATTGGAGGGAGTATAACTCACCCCTGAGTTATTTAGGTAAAGATAAAGATTTCCCTTGCTCGAAAGCCAGTCATATCCGACTCTAGGTTTCAGTGCTCATCTCTGTTTGAAAGCCAAAGAGCCAGTGCTGTCTGCTTCTGCAGACGTTTCCGTGGTCATGTGGCAGGCATGACTAGACACTGGGGTGCACAGAATGCTGTTACCTTCCCACCAAAGTGGTCCCTATTTATCCCTATTATGTTTTATGGGGTTTTTAATTGTTTTACCTGTACACTGCCCAGAGTCCTTTGGATAGGGCGGTATAAGGGCGACCTATCCTTTGGATAGGGCGGTATATAAATCTATTAAATTAAATTACTTGCAATGTCCTGCTTTCGAACTGCTAGGTTGGCAGGAGCTGGGACAAAGATGGGATCTCATTCTGTCCTGCAGTACTCGGGAATCAAACTGCTGATCTTCTGCCTCCCAGTCAGTATCTTAGCCACTTGAGCCACTACAGTCCGCCCTGAGTTATTTAGGCACCACAAAATTGGAAAGATTCTTCTGCATACTCTCCTCTCAATCTTTTCCAAGTTTGATGGAGTTTGGAGTTAGGGTCTAAGATAATTCTCCCACTGAATTTTCCCCAAACCAGCTGGTGATGCCCTAAGACGTGTGCACAGTACTGTATATCTCTTGCACTTTTTGTTAAAATAATAGTTATCATAGCTAACAGTGAAAACAAAATACAGTATGATAGCCATAAGAAAATGCCACATCATGAAAGCATAACATTACTACATCAGCAAGAAAGTATAAAGAAAAGAGCATCATGTTGCAGAGTATTAAAATATGAAAAGTGGAATGTTTAGCACAGCACTCCTTTTTCACATTTAGAAAGAAATAATTTTCACCCTTCTTATTGAAAGAGCATTAGAAATCTAGTGCTTGTTAAAGAGATAGATGGCAATGGGAAAGACATCAGGAATCTTTGCTCTAGTGAAGGTGGAGATGGAGGGTGCCATGTTTTCTTGCTCACGGCTTAAGAACCAAAGCAAGATTTCTTTCATGTCTTCACCTAGAGAGGGTGAAAAAGGAAATGTGAGAAGGAAAGTCCCCACCTGTAGCACTAAGAATTTGTGTCTTGGTTGAATGAGGATCAACATACTGTACATCAGTGACTATGATGATGGACAGGTAGTAGAAGGTGTTTGTTTATCCCAACATAAGGTTCCTGAAGGTCTACATTGTAAATTAACTTGATTTTTATTGGACATTGAGATGTAAACATAGGCTTCATTTGCATGCTTGACTGTACAGGCATCATAGCATTGAAGCTATACATAGCCCACGATTGGAGCTGGAAGATGAAACCACATCATTATTGGTGAGACCATGGCTGAGACAAACCATCATATGTGAAAAATTGAAAGAAATCCTGTAATTAAATCTTAAAGAAACACGGAAAGGAAACTAATTTGCAAATCAAATGAAGAGAAAATCAGTTCCCTCTTTTAATAAAATATATATCCACAAGGTCTGTTCTTGCCCTAGTCTTGGGATTAATTCTTTGTCACCTTCCCATGGCAAGCATTTCCCCCGTAAGGCTATAGATGACTGAGACTGTGCACCACTTCCATGTTTTCCATAAATAGCCATTTTAAAACCTAAATAAATAGGTACAAAGACTTGCTCCAAGCAGTTGCCACCAGCCAGATCCACACGTGAGCTCCGTGATCCAGCCACTCATCAGGCATTCCTGTGTGATGTCTAATAAATGTGAAACATTCAACTCAAGAAATTGTTGCATCCCACAGAGGATCAAACTAATTAGATTGCTGAGTGTCCTTTACCCTCTGAGAGGCAAAATGCAGATGCAGACTCCCTGGCGAGTCAGATGCTATAAGAGGAAAAAGGGAATCATGACCTATTTGACATTGTCAAGACCTGGTATGTGTGGGGGTGGGGTGAGGTGGGGGTGGGGTAACACATGTTTTGAATCTCAAAATGTAAAAGTTTCAGAATATTCTAGAAGGACAGAAATATGTATAGTTGGGAAATATGCATCATGGTGGAGACATTGCAGGGTCAGGTCCATGAGAAGGCAATTGGCAATACCTGACTGTCTACTTGGAGCAGGAGGTTATATTTATTTATATTTATATGGCCGCACCTATCACCGTAGCGACTCTGGGTGGCTCACAATTCATAACCCACAATCACAATAAAATGGTCCACTATCATTAAAAACCATTACACTAAAGAAATGTTGTTGTTGTTAGGTCGCACAGTCGATTCCGACCTTTTGCGACCCTATAGACCATTGTTCTCCAGGCACCACTGTCCTCCATCCTCCTCCTCATCCCACCTAGCTCTGTGCCCACTGCATCCATGATGCCATCTTGCCATCTCATCTTTGGTCGCCCTCTTTTTCTTTTGCCCTCCACCTTTCCCAGCATCAAGGCCTTCTCCAGAGAATCCTCTCTTCTCATTTGATGTCCAAAGTACTTTAGCTTCATCTTTACTATTTGACCTTCTAAGGAGCAGCCAGGGTTGATTTCCTCTAAGATAAAGGACCCAATTAAAAAACCCATTATCAAAACATCCGTAATGCTAAAATCTAAAAATCTAAAATCCAAAATCTAAGATGGCAGTCGTTCTCATGGTCATATAAAATAGCACCAGGGGTGGTGGTTAATCTCAGTGGCTTTAATCCCAGGAACACAGGAGGCTCACTTATACTGAGCAAGTCCAGCAAGCTCAGGGGTCAACAAACATGGCTCTCCAAATGTTCTTGGACTTCAATTTCCAGAAGCCCTGATCAGCAGGTGTACTGGACTTGGGCTTCTGATGATTGAAGTCCAAGAACATCTGGAGAGCCAAGTTTGCTGACCCCTGATCTAGCTCAATCTTCCAGAACAACCCTCCAGAATTTTAGGCAGGGACAGTGCTGGTATTTTGTGACTATCACCCCCTCCCCATTACTAAACCATATGCCCTTTATTTTGGCACACAGTGGGTGAGGCAACTTCTCACATCTGTGATATAATAAACTAATAAAGTACTGTATATGCTAAGTAGCAGTAGCTTTTCAAGACATTGCATTCCCCCCCCCCACACACACACACACACACCAGTCTGAGTCTTTAAATAGAGACATCTGCAATTGAATTAGCAACCTTCTGGATGCAAAGCATGCACTAAAGCATCTGCTGAGCTACAGCACCTTCCTCTGATAAAGTTTTACACTTTTGTAAATTAATGCTAGTGACAAAAGCTGGGTAAAAACAGCATTAAAGCTAAAATACTACACTATTAAGCACATTATTTTCAAGCCAAGGGAATTAAGATTGCACTGTCAGTGTCGAAATGATAAAATGTACCATTGTCCTTGTAATTTACATCTTAATAACTAAAATCAAGGTCCGGCTCTGTATGTTGCCAATACACAGTGCCGGACCTGCACCCCCTGCCTGGACAACGCTGGCCCTGCCTGTTGTACTCCCAGAGTGCAGGGTACTGGCAGTGCGGTCTGGGGACCTTTGTCCCAAAAAGAAGCCACAAAGAGGGTGCCCCCCAGTGCCCAGGGGCGTGTCACAGAGGCCTGGAATGTGCATGCCCAGACTGGCGGCACACATGGGTGGTACGCACCACCCCACAAGGCACCGGGAACAGTGCAGGGCTGGATGTCTGACCCTGCGCCTGCCCCCGGAACCCAGAACCGCTGAGGAGCCAGACACCACCACCATTCTGACGATCCAGGCGCCGGAGAGAGGAGGAGCTGCTGCCGCCAAGAGTGCTTCCAGTGCTGGAGCGTTCACCACATCTTGAGGCAGTTGATTCCACTGTCGTACTGCTCTAACTGTTAAGACATTTTTCCTCATATTTATCCTATATCTGGCTCCCTTTAGTTTCAGCTTATTATTACATGTCCTGCACTCATCGAAACTGAGAACATATTCTGCCCCTCATCTTTATGATTATCTTTCAGGTATTTGAAGAGTGCTAGCATAGCCCTTCTGAGTCTCCTTTTCTAAAGGCTAAACTTGCCCAGTTCCTTCAGTCTTTCCTCATATGGCTTGGTTTCCACTCCTTTGATCATCCCTGTTCAGGGCTGCCATCAGGGCAGTACTACCAGTACTGTCGTATAGGGCCCGGAGCTGACAGGGACCTTGCCTCCACCAGCTCCTGTCGTGTGTGTGTGTGTGTGTGTGTGTGGGGGGGGCAATAAGATTGCTCAGTATGGAGCCCAGAAATTTGTGATGGTGGCCCTGTCCCTGTTGTCCTTCTCTGTACCTGCCACTGTGCAAAACTGATAAATGATTGCTATGTAAACATGCTTCTATACCAATAAGAAAATAAGAACAAGGTGCAGATAAGCAGCTGTGGTAGAGCCAGACATGTCCATTATACAGCAGGTCTGGGCAAAAACTGGGTAATGCTACATTGGGAGACTGTTGGCTAACTTGTAGCTTCAGACTCTTCCAATAAGTACCACCCAGCATTCCCTGCCTCAATCAGCTAGCTGTGGTAGTTTGCAGCATATGCAGGATCAAACTGCAAATGCTTGATGTCCAAGCAGTGGACAAAAATACAGCGTCTACAACATTCGTATGAAATTTCATCTATGGACATTACAAACACCATCAACCAAAAAGAACCCATGTGGGTGACTTGGAGAATAGATATATTTTCTCATTCCAAGGAATGGATGAGTGTTTTATTTCCAAGTCTTATGTTTCATTCTGTTTTAAGAGGAATTGCTCAAACATTCCAAATTTTCTATGTTGGAACTGAATGAACTTGAGATCTCAGTCAGTCAGTACATGTGGGAGAAACCCAAACTAAAAGACTCATTTCTATCAAAACCCACCATTCAATTGCATAATTCATAAACTCTGGATTTCAATCCCTGTGAAATGATGATGAATTTAGTTGCCATCTCTGGCTTTTTTCTTCTTCTTGGAAGACCAGATAAACATGATTGCTCCACAATTGGAATAGCTGTACATATTGAATTTGACTGATGGAAATTAGGAACAATTTTGAAGAATGTATGAAAATTCATAAACTTCATGTTTGAAAGTCCATATTCAGGGTGTAAAAAATGAAGGGATTTCAAAACTCAAATATGGAAGACATTCACCTCTGTTTACACCATTCTGGTAAACTAATGGAACTAAAACACAGCACCCACAAATCCTTTCTCCAAGCACTCATAAGCTATTTGGAGAAATTCAACATCAACATTAATAGAAGCACAATCTATTAGTCTATTGCAGTGTTTCCCAACCTTCATTCAATTCCCAGAAGCCTAAGTCAGTTCCCCAAAGCACTTATCAGCCAATGTACTGACCTAAGCAACTGGGTAATGAATACCCCTATGGGCCGTGGGCCCCACCATGGGAATGACAACTCTATAGTAAAGATGTGGTCACACTATAAGAGGTCATAAGAATAAAGCCATTTGGTGAAACCTGGAATTGGAAAGGGCTGCTAGTTACACTCAAACTCTCCCCACAACATTGAATGAGAATAAAATTATATACAGCACCAAACTTTGCATTTTTTTAAAAAAAGTGCAAACACACATACCAGAAAGTCTCATCTTCTCCCTGATAGGCATTTTAATTAGCTCCTGTCCTTTGGCTGCCATTGTAATCAGATTGAGGAAAATACGAAGTGTGTAGACCGTTACCGTTAACTTTCGATTACAGCATTTTAAAAGGAAGAAAGGAACTCTTACAAATGCTAATACTTGATGGGAACATTACAGCCGATCACCACTTTTTGATTGGGATGCAGGTTTAATCTTATCATGTTAACAAGGAATTACTGAGCCAAGAGTTTTTTAAAACCAAAAAATAGAAATGTGCTCGTAAACCTTTACTCTCTCTCTCTCTCTTTCAGTCTCATCTGTAAAGTGAGAAAACCTCTGAAGCAATAAAGATAGCTTTGAATTTGAGACCACTCACAAAGGAAAAAAATGGCCTTGATGCTTTTACAAGACAAATCTTTGCCAGCCTTTTGGGATTTCTCTCTTTTTCAATGTGCAAAACTGTAACTTGGTATTAAGCTTGGATCGCTAACTGAGATAGAAGGACCAGGAGTCTCGGAGTCTCCTGAGAGAAAGTTCAGCCTGTTGGTCTTAGACTTCCTACACACTCCCAGAGCACTCCTTCTTCTTCTACCATATCTGAATCTGAATAGTCTCATGGTGATCAGGCATGAAGACTGTCCTGAAAATATAATGCAGTGGCCTTTCATCTACCTTCTACATCACAGCATGACACCCGTACCACTGATCTAGTCTGGTCCTTTCTGGTCCTGCACCCTTTTGGTATGCAAAGTCCTCATCAGCTCCAGGCCAGTATTGATTAAGTTGCTGCCCTCCATCAAGATGGATTCAAGTGGGATTTAATCCACTTGAGGACCATCACCCTTCTCTGTGGACTTTGGCATCCAAGCCATTAGTCCTCAGGGTTCTCAGGTTAATTAACCACCACCTGACACTCGGTGTTGAGTTGCTGGCAGTATGGTCTACTCTATTACCATAGCAGGATAACCTGGCCAGACTGTTCCTCTTGTTGTACAAGCCTAATATGGAGATCTGAGCAGTAAACAAGCCACCTAGAAGAAGAAGAAAATGGTGCATCAATTCTGAGTGCTTTATACCAAGATAACCCTGAGAAGGGTCACCATATGTTGGAATCAGTTTGATGGCAGGGAATTATTATTAAGAAGAGCAGAGAATGGCAACCACACATAGTCACTGAAATTTAAGTTCCATCCCAATAGCTTGACAGGGCTATGATTAGTAACCAACAGTTAGAGCTGTTGGATCTGATGCTGATGTCAAATTTCACATTGAGACTCCGTTCAGTTTGGCATGATCCAGTTCATCCCAAATCCAATCCGGATCCTGAGTCTGAACTCTAATTGAAAAACCAAAAGTTCTGTGCATCCAATTCACTAGAACGAGTATGTATTTAGTGATCATCATTGTCGGCTGCAACTTGTATCCAAGAATGCAATTGGCATGAATTTGTTTAAGATGGATTGCAGCTTGCCATGAAGTTAACCACACACTATGATCATGGAGCCATCTCTTGTGGCACATATGAAATGAGACATGCAGGATTTAACACTGGGACTGCAATAGACCTCCGCAGCCTTGAGGATATCAATAAGGTGCGCCTTCACAGCCAGTCCATCTGGTATGGCCTCTTCCACTTCCATGGCCATTGGGAATCTGGTAATGGTGGACAACATGGTAGATCAAGAAGACAGGAGTCACTGTGCCAAACTGTGACTCTAGGGTTTTGTCTTCTTCAGTTTTTTTTTATTTTTGTGTCAACTATCTCGAGACTATCTTCCACCTGAAAGGAACCCCCACCCCAAACTGATTCCAGAAGGAGTCAGATGCTAAATTATGTCTCTGTGGAGGACTCTCAGGGCAGCTCAGTGGCAACAGCTGAAAATTTGCCTTTGCTAACACTATGCAAAAGACCCCTAACCAGGCAAATGGAAGTCCTGTAGCATATGGGGTGTGTGTGTGTGTAAATGGATACAAAGGGGTTGTAGAGACATCTTGTTATGCTGAACATAAGATCTGAATAGCCTTGATTTAGCTTAACATTCAGGTTTGATCAAAAGCCAATGCATGTCCCTATTCCTTCTTTTTCTAAATTATTAGCAAAACCATAGATAAAATCAGAATCACAGTGGAGAAAAAACTCAGAATTATTTATGCAAAACCAGTATGCTCAGTTTGCATAATTTATGCACGTCACAAAATTTTGCATTTCTTGGCACAAAGTCTGGCTCTTTTTTGGGAGCATAATTTGATTTTTTTCCCCTATAGTGCAGGAGAAAGAGACCTGCCTGTTGGGAACAAACTGTTCTTGTCAATTTAAAAAAAATGTTAATAATATAAGTTATTTTTTAAAGTCTCTTCAGAGTGATGCCACATCATTCTGCAGTGTTATTTCCAGGTGGTCTCTGGGATTTGGGTGAGGAGTGATGATTGTTTGCCATGGCTTCTGAATAAACCTCTAATGGTCATGGCCAATGGTAACTGTACATCCCAGGTTCATATGGGATAAGGATAGCAGAATATGGGTTCTAGTGTATAATATAACATGATTTGCCAATCTCTTATGTGTAGGGATGTGTGAACAAACCTATTTTCAATGTGTGGCATATGTATGTACCATATGTATCTTCACCAACAAGTCTATTCCACCAGATTTCCAAGTTAACTTGCACAGAGAGCAATAGCAATAACAATTATACTTATATATTACCTCCTGGTTGGTTCACAAGGTAATTAGTATTTTGCCATCAACTTGCAGGGTATTCATTTAATTGACCGTGGAAGGATGGAAGGCTGAGTCAACATGGATCCCCGTCTTGATCAAACTCACAATATCAGCAGTTTTAGCTGCAGTACAGCACTTTACCCCCGCTAGATGAGAGTCTTGTCAGGGTGCGGGAGCTTGAGTGGTCTAACTAGGCAGTGTTGCCCATCTCTTGTCAATGATATTATGCCGTGGTTAAAACTCACCAAAGCATCCTCTGTCAGATCCCTTGGGCCAGGTGAAAGTGGAGGGCACACATCATGGTTTGCCTGGTCAGCAAGTGACATGATATCCAAATGGCTAAAAAGACATGTTGTCACAGAGACATCTATCAATGTGCGGACTCCTTGCTGAATAATGACTCCATGGTATCCAAGGTAAGTTACCACACTTTAACCACTGTGCTACCAGGACTCAAATAGATTGATTGATCATGATGGAGTCTGGAGGTATCCATCTGGCCTCCCAGTTAATTGAGCACACAGAGATGAAATCCTCAGACTGATACATTTTAGTGTTCTGGAAATAATAGGCAGCAGCCAGCAATACGGGCCAAACACACAACTTTATTTGGAATAAGAATAGGTGGCCAGAGTTCACCACACACCCTCATATTCCTTAGCTATATCTGATCAGAACTGACAGTTGGGGAAAAACTGTTAAAACCGTTGACAGCTCTGTCTCGTGCACTTCTCATTCAGAACCCTCCCGAAGTCTCGTGAGACTTCGGACCATAGTAAAGCAAATACATACTAAACTATTTCACAACAAAGACAAAATGGAAAACACATTTCCTTAAATACACAACACACATACAAAGCATATGCTCTCCCACTATGCAATTGCCCCTCCCATTTCTTTCTGAAAGAACATAGCCTGCTTTTAGTCGCTTCTCCCACAAAAGTCAGAGATTAGACATCCTATCCTCCCTTTCCTCTGTATGAATGAACACAATAAAATAACAGCTGTTTGATTCACACTGTTTTGCAGGCATTTTCATCTCTCATCAGAGACCCATAGCTCGTGTGAGTAAAATCTTCCAGTTTGAGGTAAGGCACTGGCATGAATGGTTATGAAGAGCATAAACCGGCGCATAAAACCAAGCAAGGCATCAATTCTCAGGAGCCTGAATGAAACACAGTGTTCCTTGATTTTTGTTTTACAGATGTCTCTGGACTCATGAGACTGATCTCTGAAATGTTAAAACAATGTAAGAAAATATGTTTTGGCAGGCTTTTCATTGCTGAGCGTCCACCTGCTTTCATTCCCCAGAGACTTGAAATGACTTCCAAGGTGTTCCCTCCATTTTCTTCAGACAGTCCTCTGACTTTCCCCTTGGGGCTCACCAGACAGTTGTTCTGAGTTTTACTGGAGTGTAGCTGAGATTTTATAGACTAGCTATTTCACCAGGCAAACAGCAATTCAAGAGAGATTTCCCACACTTCCTTGGCCTGATTGGAGATGTTTGAGGATTTTTGCTCACTGACTATATTTTTAGTTGAACTTTCCTTTAAGTGAACACTCTTTAAACCAGGGGTGCCCAAACTATGGCCCATGGGTTGGATCCAGCACCTGACACCAATTCATCTGGCCCATGACACCCTCGCCACTCCTGGAAGTGGATGGGAGATGCGCCTGTCAATGTGCAGCCAGAACCACTTCTGGGAGTGGCACAGATGCATTTGCACATGTGCAGGGACATACAGAACCACTTCTGGGAGTGGCACAGACACACTTGCTCATGCACAAACACATTAGCACCACTCCTGGAAGTAGTTCTGAACATGCATGTGCAAATGCATCTACGGGCATGGTCAGGCCCGCTCAGCTGTTCTGAGGGTGAGGTCAGGCCCCCTGCATAAAAAGTTCGGGCACCCCTGCTTTAAACTGTTCACATGTCCTGGCATAACAAATGGATCAGAATGTCCTTGAATTTTGTCACAGTGTTCACAGCTTTTTTTAAAAAACCAAAATATGTAAAAGAAATACTTATTCCAAAACACAATGCATAATCATTTCATTTTAGGATACAAAACACACTAATGTTGTATTTTGTGATGCATTTCATAATGTATTTCACATATGTTTTTTCAGTTGCAGATTGGTGCAAAAATGGCACAGATGGAATTATAAAGTAATACATTCACCAGTGGCATCAGCTCAAAAAAGAATGATCTATCTAAGTTTAGTGTATGAGAACCAAGACACAGGAACAGCCGAAGGATTGGCTTAACACATCTTTATTGCATGGTGGTATGGGGGAACATGTGGTAATGGCGGACGAACAGCTCAAAATATACAGTGGCTATACATTTGAATGTGGCTCCACGGTAGCCCATTGGCTACTGTCGGCATGACGTCATTTCAGGTCACGCCCTTCTTGTCCAGGTGAGGTAGTGGTGGGAATCTTCCCGCGCTGTAGTTCTTTGGGGAATTGGAACCGTGTGAGCTGGGCGCTCGCTATTGCCACCTGGTGATCATTAGCTCGCGTCCTAATTACAACGGGTTACATTGATGCAGCTGGTGATTGTTACATTGTTTAAAGGCATAGTATTGAGAACACAACATCCCTCCCCCCTAGGATGAGACGAAGTCTCTCATCCAAGATGGCTTATTGCAAACGCGTTTTGGGCGTGATGCTGGCTGGCTTGTCCCGGGAGTGCTACTGCTTCTCTGCCCCCTGGTCTCTTGTCCTGCAACGGGAGAGGGAGACTCGTTAGTGACTTGCCGCGGTTCTGCGGCTTTTGGGGAAGGGACAAACTCCATTGTGGAAAAACCGGCGGCACTGGGGGCTAACGAAAAACCCCGCTCCTCGCTTGGATGGGTGGGGGACCACTCCAACCCCCCCAGTTTCGTAACTGAAACTCGAAATCTTCTGCTGGGTCATTGGGGGCATCCCTCAGGCTATCTACAAGAACAGTCTCCTTCTCCTCCCCCCTCTCCTCCCCCTTGGGCTGAACGGGTGGGGGAGAACCCTAATGTTGAATCCTTTTCCGCGCCGTCCGCGCGTTGGTTGGCCGGGACCCGGCGCCGTAGTTGGTCAGCGTGCCGTCTCCAGAGAAGACCCGCACTGGTCTCTACACAATACGACACGGGACCCGTCTGCCCAACGACGACGCCCAGGACCCAGGCTGGCCCCGCGCTAGCGTAGTTCCTGCAATGCACCGGGGCACCTACTTCGAAACTCTTCGTGTCCGCTAACCCGATGTTCCTCCCTGTGTCCTCCACCCTCGTTGGGTCTAGCCTGGTCAGAATCGTAGTCAGCTTCCTACGCATTAGGAGCTCCGCGGGCAAGTACCCAGAAGCTAGGGGGGTCACCCTGTAGCCCAGCAGGAACTGGCACACTTGCAGGTTAAGATCCCCGGGACCCATGCGTCTCAGCGTGTCCTTGGTGGTGCGCACGAGGCGCTCAACCTGGCCGTTTGTTGCCGGGTGGAAAGGAGCGGAGGTGATGTGCCGAATGGCGTTGATCTCGGTGAATGCCCTGAACTCAGCGGACGTGAAACAACTAGCGTTATCGCTAATTAGGGTGTCGGGTATACCGAACGTGCTAAAGACCCTACGCAAATGTTTTACTGTCGTTGCTGAGGAGGTGCTCGTGACAGGAATGACCTCCAACCACTTGGAGTAAGCATCCACTACGAGGAGAAAAAGTGTCCCTCTAAATGGGCCCGCAAAATCAATGTGCACACGGGACCACGGCCCCTTTGCCGCGTCCCATTCCCTGTGAGGCAGACGCGCTTCTTCGGGTCGGAAGCATTGGCAGCCCTCGCAAGTGCCCACCATGTGCTCGATGTCTGCGTCCAGTTGGGGCCACCAAAAGTAGCTCCTGGCCAGAGCCTTGGAGCGAACAATTCCCGGGTGGCTGACATGCAGCAGTTTGAGCACCCTAGGCCTCAGGGATTCGGGGCCTACCACCCGCTGGCCCCACAGAAGGCACCCCCTCTCTATGGACAACTCTAGCCGCTTCCTGAAAAACGGGGCGAACTCCGCCGCTGGGGAGGACGCCGGCCACCCCTTCTGCACCCAGGAGCTGACTAGAGCTAACGTTTTGTCCTTGCCGGTCGCCTTGGCGATGTCTGCAGGTACAATGGGGGGCGAATCTAAGACCTCTATCAGGAGCACCTGGCGGTCTTGTTCTTCCTCGCCCACGAGGCCGCTACCGCGGGGAAGGGGAGACCTCGACAGGGCGTCCGTGTGGCTTATTTCCTTCCCTGGGCAGTATACCAACGCGTGCTGATACGCGTTTAAGAAGATGGCCCACCGTAACATCCTAGGGGACAGGATCTGAGGTGTGGGCTTGTCCGCAGTGAAAATGCCTAGCAGGGGCTTGTGGTCGGTTACTATGGTGAAGGGGCAGCTGTAGAGGAAATCGTGGAACTTCTTAGTCCCCGCTATTATTGCTAGCGCCTCCCTGTCTGTTTGGGCGTAGTTTCGCTCAGCCTGGGACTGGGATCTGGAGTAGAATGCTACTGGGGTCTCTCTCCCGTTTTCCAGCACGTGGCACAGCACCGCCCCCACCCCCCACTGGGGATGCATCACATATCAGAACCACCGGCTTCTTGGGGTCAAAATGGGTGAGAATGGCATCAGACGTTAGGAGTTGTTTCAGTTCCACGAATGCCCTCTCCTGGCTCTCGCCTCATCCTTCTTGAGCAACTTATGCAGTGGCTCCGCTACCGATGCCTTCCGAGGCAGGAAGGAGTGGTAGAAATTTAAGAGCCCTAGGAACGACTGCAATTCGGGCTTGGAGGTGGGGCGAGGGGCATTTTGAATTGCGGCTACCTTTGATTTGGAGAGTTTGATTCCCGCAGGGGTTACCCGGAAACCCAAGAACTCAACCTCTTTTGCGAAGAAGACGCATTTGTCTTTTCGCAACCTCAACCCCGCCTTTTCAAACACCGCCAGTACTTTGTCTAGCCTTTCAGCCAACTCCTCCTCACTTCCCCCCATTATCAATACGTCATCAAAGTATGGCAAGACCCCATCTAGCCCCTTTAAGAGGCATTCCACAAGCGACTGGAAAATGCCCGGCGCCGAGTTCACGCCAAACTGTAGGCGCGTCACCTGGAACGCCCCCTTATGAGTGACTATTGTTTGCGCAGCAGCTGCAGCTGGGGTTACTGAGAGTTGCTGATAGGCCTGTGCCAGGTCAAGTTTTGCGAAACACTTTCCCCCATGTAACCTGGCCAACAGGTGGCTGACTACCGGCACCGGATATGCATTTGGGCGGATCGCCTTATTAATGGTGCACTTATAATCAGCGCATATGCGAACCTCCCCGTTGGCCTTTAGCACAGTTACAATCGGAGTTTCTCACTCCGCGGAATCAACAGGAACAAGAATCCCCTGGCCCACCAATTTGTCCAGTTCCGCCTCTATCTTGTCCTTTAGTGCGAAAGGCACTCTGCGCGGTTTGAGTCTTATCGGGCGGACCTCTGGGTCCAGGTCGAACGCTACTGGGGGTCCCTTGAATTTTCCGAGTCCTTTCTTGAAAACTTCGGGGTGCGCGTCACACACCTCCTGTATCGGGTCGGTCCCAACGGCATGCACCCCCCCAATGAACAAACCCAGGGGCTTAAACCATTGGGTCCCAAGGAGGCTGCAACTTCCCCCCTTGAGAACAACCAGGGGAAGTTCCGCAGCGTGTTGCTTGTATTGGACCTTGAATTTTCCAACCCCCAACACCGGAATGCTATTTCCCTGTACATCCCGCAGCTTGGACCTCAACGCTTTGAGCTTAGGGCGCACGTGGGGGGAAATTCCCAAGAACTCCCGCTGGGACATGATTGAGTAGGAGGAACCCGAGTCTATCTCCATCCTAACAGGGGCCCCTTGCACCAGTACCTCAACAAAGTAACGGGGGTGTCCCAAGGACACGCTGTACACTGGGGCGTCATCACTGCTGTCGTCGGAGATGCGGCCCACGCCATCCTGTTTCCTCGCGGGCCGGGCGCCCTCCTTGGTCCTCGGCGAGCGGTCTGACGAGCCTTTCCGTTCCTTGCGCCGCCGTCTGCAGACCTTGGCGATGTGCCCCCGGCGTCTGCAGTTGTGGCACTCGGCCTTCCGGAACGGGCACTTGATGCGGTCGTGGGCCGCTCCACATCCGTCGCAGCGTCGGCCTTCCTTCTGAACCCTCCGGACGTCCTTGTCGTCGCTGCTCTCCGTGGGAGATTTCGGCATCCGTCTGGCCGCATGCACTGAGCCCGCTGCCTTGTCGGACTGTGGGGGCCGTTCTCTAAACCCCTTGAGTCCGGCCCTCGTGGCTTCTGCGGCCTGCGCCGCCTTCACGACTTCGCGCAGTGTCAGGGGTGGCTCTTGGTTCATCAACTTTCGCTGAACCTCCTCGTCCCACAGGCCACACAGCATGCGGTCCCTGAGGGCGATTTCCAGATTTTCCCACTTGCATGGGCCGGCGGCCAACCGCAGGGCCACTGCAAAAGCGGCGATGGACTCACCAGGCGCTTGAACTCTCTTCCAGAACGCGTCTCGAGCCGAAAACGTCAAAACCGAGGGCTGGAAATGGTCGCACATCGCTTTCAGGAGCTGTTTGACCGACAGCTCGCTCACCTTCTTCGGTGATACCAGGTCCACCAATACCCTTTTGGCGGCATTTCCGAGCATCCGGGTGAGGATGGCCCTCTTCTTTCCCTCGTCCGTAATGTCGGACACCACCAGCGCATCTTGGAAGTCCATTTCGAAGAGCTCCCAATCTTCCGGCTTGTTGATGTCGAAACCGGCATGACTAGCGTGTGTCTTGATCTCGTGGGGATCCATCATCCCATCCTCGTCGCCAATTTAGTGTATGAGAACCAAGACACAGGAACAGCCGAAGGATTGGCTTAACACATCTTTATTGCATGGTGGTACGGGGGAACATGTGGTAATGGCGGACGAACAGCTCAATATATACAGTGGCTATACATTTGAATGTGGCTCCACGGTAGCCCATTGGCTACTGTCGGCGTGACGTCATTTCAGGTCACGCCCTTCTTGTCCAGGTGAGGTAGTGGCGGGAATCTTCCCGCGCTGTAGTTCTTTGGGGAATTGGAACCGTGTGAGCTGGGCGCTCGCTATTGCCACCTGGTGGTCATTAGCTCACGTCCTAATTACAACGGGTTACATTGATGCAGCTGGTGATTGTTACATTGTTTAAAGGCATAGTATTGAGAACACAACATCAGGTTTGCTTGATTTTGGACTGAATACACAGTGGGAATAATTAATCGAGTATTGTCAGCTACATTATTACAGGCAAAAATCTTTTTCTCTCAACCATACCTGGAGATCCCAGAAACTCTCAGGTAGCCTCCCAACAAAATACTAAACAGGTCTGATACTGCTTAGCTTTCATAAGTTACTTGAGTCTGTGACTGTACAATAAAATTTGTTTGTATGATTATATTTGTATACCACCTTACTGGCCAAGGTGACTCAGAGCATTTAAGCATACTTGATGGTTGATCGATTAATTTCTACAGACAAAACCAGTGTATTCAGGAGCATATTCTAGATTTCATAATATCATATTCTACTTCCAAAACAGGAGTCATATTAACCCAAATCATAGTCTTGTGTGAACTGGAAATTGATAGTGCCATACTATCTGTCTGTCTACCTATTTAAGTTTTATCTCACCTTTTTCCCTGTGGAAGGTGAGCCATCTCTACTTCCTGGTTATAACTTCAGATATCCTTCCAGTGTGTTTTAGACACACACACAAATGCACACACCACAACTTAATTTATACTGTTCTCCTATCCTTATCAAAATTCATTATGTGTGGTGTTAGAGAATTATTGGTGTCAAGGGGAATGAATACACTGTTGATACATTACTGTGGCTCCCTAAGGAATGCAGATACTACCATCAGCTCATCAGAAATGGCTTGAAAGCCAACAAAGGATTCTTGTCATATATAACAGAACTCCTGTAACATGAGCCCGTAGAGGATGTTTATTGCTTTCTCCTTCCCTGCAAGGTGGTTTGTCAGTGCTGACTCAGCACCTTTGAACTTAAAGATGATGTCCTGAAGGAATCAGCATAATGACTGATGAGAATCTTGGGTGAGAAGGGGAGGAAGCAAATGCCTGCCCTGTTCATTGTTTCTTTATCCTACTGCATTGCACTTTTGATTAAAGGTCATCTAGCTAATTGAGAGCCAGGATACATTGGCTTCCTTGCGTAGTGCCAATGGAACTGAACAAGAAATCCTGAAAAGTTTTACTTACTGTGATGCTAGAAGAAGGGATTGAGAATGGGAAGGTGAAGCCATCAGTCATCTTCCTAGGCAAAGACAAGTGGTTAATCTTGGTGGTGCAGTGTTTAAACATCTGTCCTACAACCAAAAGGTTGTGAGTTTGATCCTGACCAGTGCCCAAGTTTGACTCAGCCTTCCATCTTTCTGAGGTCAGTAAAATGGGTACCCACCATGTTGGAGGGAAAATGCTAATTAACTTGTGGACAGCCCAGAGCGTGCACTAAACACTATGCTGTGGTATATAAGTGTGATTGCTCTGGAATGGTCAAGGAGCAAAATCAGGGGAAATACATTTCTGGGAATGTTTCTCTTCAGAAAAGCAGTCTACCATTCTCACCAAACTCTTTATTTTTAAAAAATTATTTACATTGCCTGATTAGAGACTAATCACTATGCAAATATTACAAATAATTTCCACTGGCAGCTAAAAGGATATGTGTCTATGTGGTGATAACACTCCACCCCCAAAACTGGGATTACAAGTTATTAGGATCTTATCACCAGTGAGTATGTCTTTGAATGCCAATTTAAATACGTAAATAGGTGGCTCATTGGGCAAAATCACTGAGCTTTGAGACCGGAGGGACAGGGTTTGATTCCCCAGGAGCTGCACAATGGGGGACATGAAAGGAGCCTCATTTGGACATTCCCTGCAAAAATCCTTTCAAGCCAGAATAATCTCTGACATGAAAATGAATGAACCAAGTACCCAACAAGTACTGAGGTCCCAAATCATTAAGAGTTATACAGGTAAGACCTAATACCTTTAATTGGCATGACAGCTGCAGGGAGCCAGGGCAAATCAACTAAGGTTGGGGAGATGTGTTCAAGTTTGCATGCTGCTGTATTCTGGACCTGCTGTCATTTCCATACCATATAGACCCATTACAGTACTTGATCCTTGAAATTACAAATGTGTGAACCAACATCGTTATGACAGATATACAATTAGGCAATCAAACAAAGTTGAAAGAAAGCACACCTGTCTATGACAGATATTTGAAGTCCCATCATAAGGGCCAGGTCCTGGAGAAGCGCATTCCCATCTGGATAGGTCACAAACCTCATAATCAGGCTGGAGGATGTCCCAACAGAAGGGACTCTGTCTTGTCTGGATTTAGTTTCAATTTATTGGCCATCATCCAATCCATTCTCAATGTCAGACAGTGCTAAAGCATTTGGACAGCTTCCTCTGCAGATTAAGAAAAGGAGAGTCTTGTGTCATCCACATATCTCTCTATCGCTGAATGAGCTCTCCAAACAGCATAACACAGATGTTGAATAGCCCTGGGGAGATCAACCCAGTAGAGCTCAATATCAGAGAATCCTGATAATATGAGTGGCCCATTCTAGACTGCAGTTTTTAGCAGCCAAAATGAGCATAGTTCAACCAGAGAGATGGTGGCTTTACATCATGCAAGTGCCTTGACAAAGTCATGTGGCCTCACTCAGGGCATATTTTTCACCTGAGAGAACTCCATTTAAGAGCTTCAATATTATAGGAGTTAATGTTCATAAGCCCAAAAGGAGTAACGCAAGTGAGGCTTCGAACGCAATTAAATTGAAAAAACAATTAGGTATGTGTTGTGTATGTAACTGAATGTAATGCTTTAACAGTTAGTATTAAATTGTTGGGATCGGGTGATCCTCCATTTTGTGTTCTTCTTGGAACTAAGCTCTCGCGGGACTTGGGCTCCCGCCCTTTCTAATGAGATGTGCAAAGGCTCCATAGTCTTGGGTCACTCCACGATCACCCCACTGTTCTCCCAACCAATCCAGTTGCTTCCCACCCAAATGTATCTTTCCTGTATTGTATATATAGGCACTGCTGCGACATTGCTCTCCATGTTCAGTTCCCGAAATAAAGTTGTGTTTGGCCCTGTTATGCTGGCTGCTGCGTATCAATTCCTGAACATCAAAGTATATTTACTCATTCTTGTTTACTATGCAACTTTATTCAGAAAATTGTTTTTGGGAAGGGTGAGGTAATGATAACAAGTTTCATGTTAATAATATATTGTTAGTATTTATGTATTTTTGTCGTTACAGTAAATGAAATATTAAGTAATTTCTGAAGAAGATATATGTATGAAAAAGTACTTAATCCGGAAGACTTTCAAAGCTACAGTTACTTTATATATTTGTTGAAAATTTGGAACTATTAAAAAGCTACAAGTACTTTATATATTTGTTGACAATTTGGAATTATTAAATATTTATGTTGCATGGACTCAGCCACAGCCACGAATGGTTTTTGTTGCTTTTTTGGGTTTACACCGTTCGGCCATATATTGCACACTCACTCAGGGCATTGCAGCTAATCTCAGAGAAATCAGGGACATGGTGGCAGTGATATCAGTTTTGTTCATCAGAACATCCCAGTGTTTCACTTCTGTGAGTTCTAATTTCACTATACCATTGACTACTACTAATGCAGAAGTCAGATGAGGATATTTTGAGGGAGAAAATATGCAAAGTGGAAGGTTAGAGAGCAGGGGAATTAAAAATTTTAAAATTGCATTATTGTAAAGGGAAAGAGACATTTTATGGTGTCATCTTGTTTTACTTATTATGAGAATTCCTGCCATGTTGACATGCCTCAGTTTACCAGATTAGCCCAACCCACAGAATGGTTGTGCTGCCCAGGGAGCTAATGGTTTATAAAGTGCCTGAGGACTCTCTGATGGAAAAACTGTCTTGAATAATTACACCATATTAATCCACTTGATGGCCCATGGTGTTGCACAATTGGTCTCTGTGCTAGCATAATGAAATGGGTGTGTTTTGCTACGCTTACCTGAAGGTCCTTGAAATTGCCAGAGTCTGTTAGGAATACATTTATTCCCTTCCTTTATCACCCTGCCCTCTTCCCTGCCCTTCAGAACAAAACCCTGAAGCATATGGCTATCCACCATGTTTATGTGTACAATTTTGAGCAGCCAACGCTGTCCTGAGGAGCATTCCCTGTGGCTAGAAAAGCTAGATTAATCAGTCCTTCCTGGAGAGGCTCCCTCATCTGTGAGTTTGCTACAAAACACCCTCCTCTCTCATGAGAGCCCAGGGTTTTGTTACATGCAATTAAGACATGCACGCAAAGCTACATGGGAGTTGTTAATTTCACATCAGGGGATTGTGACCAGTTTCTCTGGGAGTCAAAGAAGACAGTGGCAGACGTGGCTAGGGACAGAAGCCCACACTTTGAAAACCTCAAAACAGTTGCTGACAGCTCCAAGGAGACCTATCATGGGAGGGAGGGTACATGGAGGTCAAGGCTTTGGAAAAGAAAACAATCGGAAGAGCGGCTTTGGTAAAAGCTGAGGAAAAAATGATGTCGGCTAAAATGCAATCTATTTACCAAAGAGATGCTTCAAAATCAAATAGCAAGATCTATTGACCTGATACAATTGGGCACCATCCTTTCTACTTGTTTCTGTTGTTGTTGTTGTTGTTGTTGTTGTTGTTGTTGTTGTTGTTGTTGTTGTTGTTGTTGTTGTTGTTGTTGTTAATGATGATGATGATGATGATGATTGTGCTTGGTATTTATCTCAATTACCCTTCTGTCTGGGGAAAGACAGAATGGGTAGACAGAGCGAGCCAGTGCCCTAGTAAGCGACTCAGCAATCCCAAAACTTCACATTCACCAATTATTGATGTGGGGGGAAAGGGATGCTTGAGCCTCAGGAAGGCATCATTGACCTTCTGCCACCTAGAGCAGGGTTTTGCAAACTTGGATCTCCATTTAGCACAAGGCCTGGCCCAAGCAGTGTCTGTGCAGGGGCAAGTGCTATCAATTTTATACCTGAGGTGGGTAGCAGGAGTGGCCCAAACTCCTGAAGTTGTAACTTCCAATAAACCCCATTGATCTTAGGTCAGACTGTATGGAGTTCATGGATGCGAGCATGGAAGAAGGGCTATCCAGTAACCTCACAAGGAGCAGGAGATGCTGGGCTCATAGAAAAGCACACACACATTTTAAAGGTGCTTACTAGGCAAACTCCTGGGGCTAACTGTCAAAAGATTTGACAGGTTAACTCTCCATTCTAGAATACATCATGGCTCCAAGTCTCATGTACATCTGTGGGAAAACAAACAAACAAAAAGTTACAGCCATGTTGGTTTTCCAATTCATGCCAATGGGGTCTTACAGATTATACCAGACTCATGGGACAAATTGAATCAGGAGAGGCAAAAAATGCTCTGGGACAGATCGGGAATAATTCAGTAGCCCTGAATCAATCTCCAAATTACATCACCAAAAAGTATGCCCATCCATAAATAAATATGTTTCCTGTTTGGTTTGGATAACTACTCAAGAAGAATGGACCTCCAGACATTATTGGACCTTCATCAGTCATAGCCAAAGTGGTAAAAGAAGGTTTTCCTGGGTGGCAACATTCCCTAGCTCTTCATTTGAATGTTCTTTTGCCATATTGGGATTTTACACCAGTGTAACATGAACAGCAGGGACTGGTGGTGAATTAGTGGTTAAGATGCTGAACTTGATGACTGGAAGGTTGGCAGGAAAGCAGTTTGAGACCTGAGTGCTGCATAACAGCCCCAGAAACACCACTATATTTCCCCAGTAAATGATAGATCCCCCCCCCCCCCAACATGGATCATCAGAAACCTGACACTGATGGGTTTCATTTAATTTCAATTATTGGCCAGTGAAAAAATTGCTATTATGAGCTGCGCTTATCCAAAAGCCATAAGTGACAACCCATTACAAAGTCATTATTTATTGCAGGACATGCTAATTTTACAGGATCACAGGCCAATGATTCTCTGCTTGGCTTTAGCGAAGGGAATAATTCATCCACACGTTTGTGTTCACTGACTGAACAAGCGCCTGTGTTTGGCAACCTCTGGCAGTAAGGGCTCTTGAGTGAGGCTCAAGTCTAGGAAAAGAAACAGAAATAGACACATGTATTTAGTGCAGGGGTTCCCAATGTTTTTGTGCTACAGGCCAGACCTACCCACCCCCGGCACAGTTGCGTAGGCCAGTCATGTGGTCCCCACCATCACTTTTACTACTTCTGGTGTTGGTGGTGGCAGGCCAAATTGTGGTGTTTTTTGGCTGCTTTTGCAGCCTCCACTGCTTCCCGTGGCGGCAGGAGGGAGGATGGAACATTTTCACTGCATGTTTCTAATTTTTCACTGCGTTTTCTGCACTTCCGGTGGTGGTGAGGTTCTCACTGTGGGCCAGATAAATTGGCACTGCAGGCTAGACTCAGCCCATGGGCCATAGGTTGGGAACCCTTGATTCAGTGTGTTATTGTCACAGGGGATCTCTGCTTGGTGACAAGAATAACTGATTCCTAGATTCTGGAGGAAGTGAGACTTTTTAACATGTGAAGTGCAGAAAAGTTATTTCTTTTGAATAGCAACTCCTAGAATCCTTCAGAACATATAAAGAGGTAAATATTATTTATGGCAATTGCACTTCTACCCATATTATACCTTCAGAGTAAATCATCCAAAGCCTAGAATTTTCAGTTGACATTTCTTTGACATTAGGTTTTATTCCGGCAAATATTGAAACATGATTCCCCTCTGTTTTCTGGTCTTTCTAGTTAGTTGTGAAAAGGATCGCCTTTTAACTGATTCTCCCCCTCCTGGAATAATAATGAAAAATAATAGCACCATTAACTTCATTGCCTTCATTTGCACTTGGTGATGCCATGTGGTGCACTCAAAGCATAATGACAATATTGTATCCCATTTTTACTGTGTGATCCATGGTGACTGGTCAGGATTTCCTCTACTCCTCCTCTAGGAAGAATGATCAGGTTTCCAATGGAAAATGACGATGAAGTTAGCAGAATGATTTTTCAATCTAAATTGGACAGAGAGTGGCAGTCTACTGAAATAGCTAGTTTTGACCCCAACTTTAACACCGGAAACATTTCAGAGAGCACATGTAATTCTATCTGAATTATTCAGACAAATCCATCAACATCCATACCTGTTCTGTGACCACAAATCTGAGTTTCAAGAGCTAATATGCCTATATTCTGGATGTGGGATTTTACATCAATCCCTCCAAATAGCATACAGTCTGACCAGAAAAAGATGAACTCATCATCTTCTGGCTAATATAACATATGATGGAAAATTAACCAAAATTCTGCCACGAATGCTCAAGCTGTGAGATATGGCTTTATTCTTTTTAACAGGCACTAGCAGTAGTTGCCAGGGAAAATTATGAAATAGGGAGAAGAGGGAGTGTGTTTTGGGAAGTATATAGGTCTTGAAGAAAATAGCCCAGAAGAAGAGGAAAAATCAACACCCTGAAGAAAAAAGATAATGCTCCCGGTAGAGCAGAAATGTCATTTGTCAAAGTATATTCCATACTGCATCCTGTCTATTGCTCTCACAAACCACACACCTTGTGATTCTCCTCCAACAAAATTATACAGCACTTGTAGTAGTAGTAGTAGTAGTAGCAGCAGCAGCAGCAGCAACAGCAACAGCGGAGGAGGAGGAGGAGGAGGAAGAAGAAGAAGAAGAAGAAATTGGTACTTTTTTGATGGAAAAATAGGGACCAGAAGAGGACTCCAAAAATAGTCTTGCAGGGCATAAATAAAAGACTTCATAGCTTAATTTTGTCAATTCCTGCACTACAGGCAATGGGTGTAATGGGACATTTATTTATTTTTTGCATGTGTACAACAGTATTAGATTCGGTCCTTGGCATCTCCACGTAATGATGGAAGAAACTCTTGTCTGGAACTCTAAAGAGTCACAGTCATCTGGCATAGGCCAGAAGTGTGTAAATGCCAGCCTATGAGGCTACTGGGTAAAGCTAGGTATGACCAGAGCTGTCAATGTTTTGTAGCACTCCATCTAGCTATCTGGCTGGCTGGATACCTCAGCGAATCAGGACTCTGGTTGTGGAGCCAGAAATTGAGCTATGTGCTGGATCCAAAGATGCTTGAGGATGATGGTTCCCTACCCTGTAAGAGTTAGACAGAGGAAAGTTTTATTTCCCACTCTGCAACCCAAGAGTTGAGGCAGTAGCCTTGGGCAAACTGCACAGCTCCAGAGGTCCTACAGAAGAAGGGAAGAGTAAACAATCTATATCTAGAAAACTCTGGAAATGGTTGCCATAAATCAGAATTGACTTGATAGATAGATAGATAGATAGATAGATAGATAGATAGATAGATAGATAGATAGATAGATAGATAGATAGATAGATAGATAGATAGATAGATAGATAGATAGATAGATAGATAGATAGATAGATAGATAGATAATTGTATTCTTTCTTTCTTTCTTTCTACCTACCTACCTATCTGTTCTAGCATTGCTCTCTCTGTCTCTCCGTCCCATTTCTGTTCATGTGTGTGTTTGTGTGCATTAGTGTAAGGGAGATTTTCATTGGGATAGCAGTACATGGGGAAGATGGTTCATGTTATACTTCTCTACCTTTAAGTGTGTAGAGTTGCAGGAAAATGCTATGTACTTGATCCAAAGGTGCTTGAGAGCCATGGTCCCCTCCATGAAGAATTAGATAGAAAAGTGATCAAATTCAAGTATAAAGCACCTTTATTTACAGTCTGTTCCGCCATGCTTTTATTTCTTTTTTTCTTGTTCATCATATGCCACAGCATTAGCAGAAACTGGATTGTCTTCTTACTGAAACTCTGCTGGATGATGTCTTCCTGCAAGTAAGAAGGGGTATTTGTGCTTGTAAAGGACAGGGCTAATGAAAAAGGGTCTTCTATTAATAACTCTGGGGGATGATAACTCATTTAACAGAAATGTGAGATACCGTAAATTGCTGATTTGCACTGAGAAATGTCTTGTAATATAATAAAACTTACCTAAGTGGAATTTCTCTAATGGAAGGTGCTCTGTTGTTCTCAGCTTAGAGAATTTCCAGCAGAAAAGGAGAAGAAAGATTTCTAAAAGGAAGAATGACAGAAAAGCTCCTACCATTTTGAGTGGGTCTCTAGAGGCCAGGCTTGGAAGCAACATTTTCCAAAAATCAATCATAATAAATATAAAGGCTTCCCTTGCTCGAAAGACAGTCGTGTCCATCTCTGTTTACAGTCAAAGAACACTGTCTGCATCAGCCGACATTTCCATGATCATGTGGCAGACATGACTAGACGCTGAAGCACACAGAATACTATTACCTTTCCCGCCAAAGCAGTATCCATTTATCTACTTGCAATTTCTTGCTTTCAAACTGCTAAATTGGCAGGAGCTGGGACAGAGTATGTGAGCTTGCACATCATCCATTAAATGAGCTGAACAAAATGCAAACCAAAGTTGAAACCTGTGAGGGAAAGGACCAGAGGGCAACTGTCCACCCTGGTTCCATAAGCAAAAGCTGAATATAAATTTAACACCAATGGTGGGATTCAGCAGGTTCACCCCAGTTCGTCAGAACCGGTAGCAGAAATTCTGGCTGCCCCCGCCAATCCAAGTTTTGAAATAAAGTAGTCCTAATTTGGGTTCAACACAAGGATTTCCTCCTGGCCATGCCCACCATACCATGCCCACAGAGCAGGTAGTAAAAAAAAAGAATCCCACTACTGTTTAACACTGGTGTCAAGACATCAAACCCCATATTCTTCTTTGCAGCCATTGCAGGGGGAGAGAATGGATGGGATTTGCTAAATTTCTTGGAGTTCTGAGATAGGTAGAGTTTCGATACCCACCATACACTGAGCCTAATGAGCAGCAAGACTAGTGTCCCATAACTCTTTGTAGCCCCCATGTAGCTTTACAAGTCCCACCAACTTGTTTCCTTTTCCATGGCTGTAGAACAGAACATGCTGTGCCTCAGGTGTGTGTATTGAAACTCCTTTTAAGACTTAGATTATTATTATTATTATTATTATTATTATTATTATTATTATTATTATTATTATTATTATTATTATTATTATTATTATTATTATTATTATTATTATTATTATTATTATTTGGGGGGGAGGGGGATATAGATGTCAGAATTCTGGCCAGGGAACTGTTCATTATTGTTGATGTAAATGGTTAGCAGAGTGGTGTGCAGTGGCCGGCAAGAGGTTCGCACCTGGCAAGGTGGTCCCTTGTGAGAAAAAACAGGCAGACAGATCTTGGTGCAGAAGAAAACTCAAAGTAGGTTTACTCAGGAAGTAAAAAAAGTGCAAGTATATACAGTGCAACAACTGTAACACAAAACAGATATATTCTCTTGGGCTGCTGTTGTGTATTGAGGCATGATTGCACGTTGTGCGGGCAGTGCTTTGCAAGAAGAAAATGGCGGTTTCCTGCCATCCAAATTAGGAGCCAAAGTTGGCGCGAAAACCCCCCATCCAGGGTGTGCTCATTATGCTAATCTAAGCCCTGTGATTGGTTACAGTTTTGGATCCTGTTCCTCATTGGTTAATTACATATATACCCTGTTATGATTGGTTAGTTATGGTTGTCTGGTGGGTCGCTACTTACCCTCCTCCTCTACATCCCAGGCCATAGAGAAAACAACCATAGGCTGCCCTGTTGCACAAAAGGCCAACCTCCTGTTGTCACCTCCTTTCCTCTCCTCACTAATGTTAATTTAAAGGTAATTACCCACCTCTCCTTTCTGTTCAGCTGTTTTCTTCCCTCTGCTTCTACATTCAAGGTTAATTCAGTGCTATTTTCTCTATTGCAGGTCTCTGCCAAATTCGGATTCAGGTGTTGGGCAGAATCTTATTACAGAAGAAGAGCTGCTTTCCCCCCTCAGGGTGGGGGAGACTCTGTGCAAAAGGAAAATGCCTGTTTGTAAGGGTTAAATAAAACAAACACAAGAGACAAGGCACCCTGCAGAAGGACAGCTTTTCCTTTCCCATTAAAACCATCAAGCTTTGGGAAAATAAGGGGGTAAAGTGCTATTGCTGGCAATTGGCTTTTTAAAATTTAAAATCCATTTTAGTGAAAGATGTGTGTGTGTTATGTATGTTTAACTGTATTTTCTGACGTATCTATTCTTATGCAAATAAGTGGATCGAAAATGTGCACACTCTGTTAGCCAATGGGCTTGTTGTAATTATTGTTACTGTTACTGTTTATAGTGTATATAAGTCTGAGTTTTTCCCCATCCAAACAGTGTTCAAACCCCACTAATAAAGAGCTGCCACTAATAAAGAGCTGAACTTCACTACTTCATTCGTCTGCTTCTTCATTCCTTGAACACTAAAGTGTGTGTGTGTGTTCACGTGTTTAATCATCTGTCTTTTTCACTTGCCCCAAAAAGTGACAATTTATGGTGGCACCTTCCTCCCAAGGTGACCTAATATTTTTACCTCTTTCACCAATTTTTGTGTTCTAGGCAACCAATGGAACTTCAGGATTGTAGAAATGTAAGGGATCACTAATGTAATTGTTATGTATGTATGTATGCATGTCCATTATACTGTAAAGGCAAGAATGTAACCACTCCAGATACAAATGATATCAGCTGTAGAGGAACGCGAGCAGACAGCCCATAGAGGGCAGCTGCGAGCGTTCAGTCTCACATGGTTCACATTGCTCAATCACGGACAGCCGCGGGAAAACCTTCCCCGCATTCAGCATCAGGAAAGGAGGCGTGCCTGGGCGAGGCCACGCCGGGAGCAGCCAATCAGCTACCGTGCTACACGATTCAAATGTAGAGAGCTACTGTATATATTGAGATGTATCGCCGCCATTACCTCATGCTTCACTGGAAACTCATGCAATAAACATGTGTTAAACCAACCCTTCGGTTGTCTGGTTGTCTTTGGTCCCATACACTAAATTGGCGACGAAGGTGGGATATGGCTGCCCACGGGACCAAGACATGCGCCGGCTACGAGATCAAGAAGCCGGGAGACTTGGAGCTGTTTGAGATAGACTTCAACGCAGCGCTGGTGGAGCTCGAAGTCTCAGATGAGGCCAAAAAGAGGGCCATTTTCGTCCGCATGCTCGGACACGAGACCTTGGTGGACCTGATTGCGCCGAGGAAGGTGAGCGACCTCAAAGCTACAGAGCTCCTGGCGGCGTTGCGCGCCCATCTCCGGCCAGCAATAGCCATGTTCCCCGCTCGGAGCGCGTTCTGGAGGCGAGTCCAGGCACCCGGGGAATCGGTCGATGAGTTCGCCGCGGCCCTGCGGTTGGCCGCCGGCCCATGCAAGTGGGAGCTCCCCGACATCACCCTCCGGGACTGCCTGCTCTGCGGTCTGAGGGACACAGAGACTCAGCGCGCGCTGATGAAAAGGGAGCCGCCGCCCACGTGGCAACAAGTCCTCGACACGGCGCAGGCCGCGGAGGCCACGACTGCCGGGGTGCATGAGCTTCAGGACTGGCGCCCGAAGCCCGCCAAGGCAGAGAGCTCGGTGCGCGCGGCCCGGCGAGTTTCGAACTCGTCCGCGGAGAGCAGCGACGACGAGGACGTCCGGAGGGTCCAGAGAGAGGGCCGGCGCTGCGACGGCTGCGGCGCCGCCCACGCCCGCGCCAAATGCCCATTCCGCAAGGCCGAGTGCCACAACTGCGGCCGGCGCGGGCACATCGCCAAGGTCTGCCGGAGACGGCGCGAGGCCACCAGGAGTTCTCCAGACCACTCGGCGAGGCAGGACCGCACCACGAGGCAGGACCGCACCACGAGGCCAAAGGACGGCACCCGGACCACGAGGACGCGGGACGGAGTAGGGCGCATCTCCGACGACAGCGAGGACGACGCGCCGGTTTGCAGCGTTTTCACGGAGCACCCCCATTACTTCGTTGAGGTAGTAATACAAGGGGCCCCTGTTAGAATGGAGGTGGACTCGGGTTCTTCATACTCTATTATTTCCCAGGGGGAATTCATGAAAATCGCCCCCCGCGTGCGGCCCAAGCTCAAAGCGTTGAGGGCCACGTTGAAAGACGTGCAAGGGAACCGCATCCCAGTGTTGGGGGTTGGGAAGTTCCAGGTCCAGTTCAAAAAGCACACCGCAACGCTTCCCCTAGTCGTCCTCAAGGGAGGTAAATGCAGCCTCCTCGGGACTCAATGGTTCCAGCCCCTGGGGTTGTTCATTGGGGGGGTGCACGCCGTGGGAGCACACGCCTCCGGGACTGATCCAATACAGAGCGTGTGCGACGCGCATCCCGAGGTTTTTAAAAAGGGGCTCGGAAAATTCAAGGGCCCCCCTGTGACTTTCGACCTGGACCCTGGAGTACGTCCAATCAGACTTAAACCGCGCAGAGTGCCTTTCGCACTAAAGGACAAAATAGAGGCGGAGTTGGACAAATTGGTGGGCCAGGGGATTCTTGTTCCTGTTGATTCTGCGGAGTGGGAAACTCCAATTGTAACAGCGCTCAAGGCCAACGGGGAGGTCCGCATATGCGCTGATTACAAGTGCACCATCAATAAGGCGATCCGCCCTAATGCGTATCCGGTGCCGGTAGTCAGCCACTTGTTGGCAAGGTTACACGGGGGGAGGTGTTTCGCTAAACTCGACCTGGCCCAAGCCTACCAGCAACTCCCGGTGACCCCCGCCGCAGCTGCTGCGCAGACCATAGTCACCCACAAAGGGGCGTTCCAGGTATCGCGCCTCCAATTCGGCGTGAATTCGGCGCCCGGGATCTTCCAGTCACTTGTGGAACGCCTCCTGAAGGGGTTAGAGGGGGTGTTACCCTACTTTGATGACGTATTGATTACAGGGGGGAGCCGGGCCGAATTAGCAACAAGGTTGGGAAAGGTCCTGACAATATTCGAAAAGGCGGGGTTGCGGTTGCGGAAAGACAAATGCGTCTTCTTCGCTACAGAGGTTGAGTTCCTTGGGTTCCGTGTCACTCCCAAGGGAATAAGGCCAGCACAATCCAAGGTAGCCGCCATCAAGAAGGCCCCTCGCCCCACCTCCAAGCCCGAGTTGCAGTCGTTCCTCGGACTGCTCAACTTCTACCACTCCTTCCTTCCGCGGAAGGCAGCCGTGGCAGAACCGCTACACAAACTGTTAAAAAAGGACGAAGCATGGAAGTGGGGTGACGACCAGGAGAAGGCTTTCAATGACCTGAAGCGACTCCTGGCATCAGATGCTGTACTGACCCACTTCAATCCCAAACGCCCAGTGGTCCTGATATGCGATGCATCCCTGGTGGGGGTGGGGGCGGTGTTATGCCACGTACTGGAGAACGGTAGGGAGGCCCCGATAGCTTTCTACTCTAGGTCCTTGTCCCAAGCGGAGAGAAACTATGCTCAGACAGACAGGGAAGCACTAGCAATAATTGCGGGGACCAAGAAATTTCATGATTTTGTGTACGGCCGCCCCTTCACCATAGTGACTGACCATAAGCCTTTGTTAGGCATTTTCACCGCAGATAAGCCCACACCCCAAATCCTGTCCCCGAGAATGCTCAGGTGGGCCATTTTTCTCAACGCGTATCAGCACGCGTTGGTATACCGGCCCGGGAGGGAGATCAGCCATGCCGACGCCCTGTCGAGGTCCCCCATTCCCCGGGATGGCTGCCACGTGGGCGAGGTAGAGAGGGACCACCAGGTCTTAATGATAGAGGTTCTAGACTCCCCTCCAGTAGTACCGGCCGACATCGCCAAAGCGACAGGCAAGGACAAAACGCTGACCACAGTTTGCTCCTGGGTACAGAAAGGGTGGCCCGTGTCTTCCCCAGCAGCGGAATTCGACACATTTTTCAAAAAGAAACTAGAGTTGTCCCTAGAGAGGGGTTGCCTTTTGTGGGGACAGCGGGTAGTGATCCCCACGTCTCTCCGGCCGAGGGTGCTTAAACTGCTGCACGTCAGCCACCCGGGGATCGTCCGCTCTAAGGCGCTAGCCCGCAGTTACTTTTGGTGGCCCCAGCTAGACGCCGACATCGAACACATGGTCGGCACTTGCGAAGCGTGCCAAAGCTCAAGGCCAGAAGAGGCTCGCTCGCCACCCAGGGAGTGGGACGCAGCAAGGGGGCCCTGGTCCCGAGTACACGTAGATTTTGCTGGCCCGTTCAGGGGAACGCTTTTCCTCCACGTGGTGGACGCGTTCTCCAAATGGTTGGAGGTCATTCCGGTCTCGAGCACCTCCTCGGCCACAACAATTAAACAGTTACGGAGGCTCTTTTCCACGTTCGGTTTACCCGACACCCTCGTCAGCGATAACGCTAGCTGTTTCACGTCCGCCGAGTTCGGGGCATTCATGGAGCGCAACGCCATTCGGCACGTCACCTCTGCCCCCTTTCACCCGGCCACCAACGGCCAAGTAGAGCGCCTCGTGCGCACCACGAAAGACGCGCTGCTGCGCATGGGCCCCGGAGACCTCGACCTGAAATTGTGCCAATTCCTGCTAAGATACAGGGTCACCCCATTAGCGTCAGGGTACTCCCCCGCAGAGCTGTTGATGCGCAGGAAGCTGGCCACGGGAATTTCCAAGCTAGACCCCACGAGAGTAGAGGACAAAGGGCGGAACGTAGGGGTGGAACCCACAAAGAGTTTCAGCGTAGGCGCCCCGGTGCATTGCAGGAACTACGCCAGCGCGGGGCCAGCCTGGGTGCCGGGCACCGTAGTAGAACAAACCGGCCCCGTCTCATACCGCGTAGAGACCAGTACAGGCTTCCTGTGGAGGCGACATGTGGACCAACTCAGGCGCAGGGTCCCCGGAGAGCAGGACGGAGACGACAAGAGCATCGAATCAGCGATAGGGTACTCCCCCACCCGTTTAGCCCAAGGGGGAGGAAAAGGGGAGCAGGGGTCCCCACCAAGGGGGGAGGAAAGGGAATCGATCCACAGAAATCTTTTGCGGGAGTCCGCGGCAGAAAGGAAGAGCCCCGACCACACACATACCCCGTGGGAGTTTCCCCGAAACACAGAAGCCCATAGAAGTTTAGACGTTGATGTACAGTACCAGGGGGAGTTAGCGGAGTGGTCCCCCACCTGTCATAGCGAAAAGAGGGGTTTCAGTTCAGCCCCTGGTACCTCCAGTCCCAGTAGCCCCTGTGAGTTAGAATGCAACATAGCGCCATTTTTCCGGAGACCGACACCCCCAAGACGGGAGGCATCAGCGAGTCCGCCCACCACAGTCTCAAGGTCCCCCGAGCAGGGATCAGAAGGTAGCCGAATTACAAGGGCGACCTCGTCGGTTCCGCGGTTCACAATAGGAGGGTGCCCGGGGTCCGAGAGCAACAGGCAGGGGTTCACCTCCCAACTATTCATTCCCTTCCCATCCCCGGGCGCGAGGCAGGCACGGACGCCCCACGGAGCCACTAACGAATCCCCGTTTCCCGTTGCAGGACAAGCACCCGCGGAGTCAGGGATCACAGGCTCTCCAGTACTAGGTCAGACGCAAGCGCGTCCCAAGCGCACGTGCGGCAAGCCACAATGGTTGCGGGTCTTCGTCCCATCCTAGGGGGGAGGGATGTTATGTATGTATGTATGCATGTCCATTATACTGTAAAGGCAAGAATGTAACCACTCCAGATACAAACGATATCAGCTGTAGAGGAACGCGAGCAGACAGCCCATAGAGGGCAGCTGCGAGCGTTCAGTCTCACATGGTTCACATTGCTCAATCACGGACAGCCGCGGGAAAACCTTCCCCGCATTCAGCATCAGGAAAGGAGGCGTGCCTGGGCGAGGCCACGCCGGGAGCAGCCAATCAGCTACCGTGCTACACGATTCAAATGTAGAGAGCTACTGTATATATTGAGATGTATCACCGCCATTACCTCATGCTTCACTGGAACCTCATGCAATAAACATGTGTTAAACCAACCCTTCGGTTGTCCGGTTGTCTTTGGTCCCATACACTAAAGTAATCTAGTCCGATTCCCCACTTCTCCTAGGGCCCAAAGAACACATGAAACAAATATATGAGAGTTACTAGCTGGCTCTTTAACCTCTGCTTCAGACTGTGTTGAGGAAAAGGCTCTACCACTTCCTATAACAGGAGATCTCAACCTTTTTTAAGCTTGGGGCTGGGTCATGTTCCCTCAGACAGCTTCGGGGGCCAGATGGCAATTTTGCCCTCCATTTTGCCCTTCCTCCACTACTTGACACTTCCTGGTATGGTGGAGGTGGTGGTGGTGGTGCACCTGAAATGGCACTGTGGACCACATCTAGCCCATGGGCCCCAGGTTGATAATCCCTGTCCTAAAAGGTTTGAATAATTTTAAAAAGTTTTCTCTCTGCCTTTTTTTTTTTTTTTACACTTCCAGTGTCAAAGCACTTAGCTTCTTAATTTTTATTTTCTAACAAATTAAAAAGACAGCAAATGACTCTTTGTGCTCTATCTGTGCCTGGATAAGGACCACAAGAATATTCATAAAATTCACCAAGTCTCACTGGATTTTCTTAGATATAATATACCTGTGATGGTGAACCTTGGCACTCCAACTGTTCTTGGACTTCAATTACCAGAAGCCCAAGTCAGCACTCTGGGAATTAAAGTTCAAGAACAGCTGGGGTGCCAAGGTTCACCATCACTGTAAATATACATTACTCAGAAGTAGATTCTAGTTCCATATTTCTCATGACAGTTGTAGGATCATGGAGGTTGTTCATGACCTTAAATATGGTATGACATATAACTCTCTCAGCCACACACATTCTGGTTGATCTTGACTGGCACCTGTCTTGTGCGGCACAGTGGGAAATTACAAAATCACAGTTCTTGGATCTGTAACCAGGTGATTCATCCTACTGAGTAAATATGAAAATATTGCATGGCTTAAGAATACAGGTTGCCTCCCATCCATAGGTACAGAACCTGTGGTTTCAGTTATCCACAAGTCTAAAAATATTCAATTTTAAAAGTCCCTGAAATACATAATACATATGTATTTCTATAGAATCTTTTACAGGAAATGGAGCCAGCCATTTTGATAGCTCTCATGTGAAATGAGGGGGGCATTTGGAATCTCTCCCTCTTTTCTATGACTCATGTATATGTGTTAAATATATGGTTTACTGTTATCCAAAGCTTCAGATATCTGCAGAAAGCCTCAAAACATACCCCTTGCAGAACCAGAGGGTAGGAGATCTGTAGCCTTCTCCATCATGAGAAGTTCTCCACAGTACAGAAGCATTTTATGATTTGGAATTTATGAACTTTTTATCTTACCATTTCCCCCCTGGAATCTTTAAAACTGCTTTTGAAATATGGTACTTGAAGTAATTGCACATATTGTTTGAACAAATAACTATGCAGAGAATTATTTATTTACCCAGCCTATGAGCAAATGGTCTGAAGAGCCAGCTCTAGCAATCACAGCTTGTTGGGCAAGTGTATATTCCAATGAGTAGTCAAAATCTGTTGAATGTCAATTTTCAGATGGCTGATCGTGCCTGATAAATGCCATAAATTTTAAAATAGAGCTATGTACTTTGCTATATTTTTTAGACATTCAGCGCTAGATACAAATAACTATATTTAAGTGGTAGTATATCTTCTGAGATTTGAGACATTTACTGAAGTGTAGTGTAGTTGTCAGTGCTCCCACTTAAATATTGACCTTTGCCAGAACGTGAACATTTGCTACAAAACATGCCTGATTATGCACACATTATTGATTTTCTTTTAGGTAAATCTAGTCAAAGATTAAAAAATGTGTATCATATTTTGGCAGTGAGAGAGGACCTTCTGTGGATTTGGAGACAAAAGCAAACATTATGAGCTCACATCTCTAATTGTCTTGGTCTTGTTGGGTTGGTCCAGTTGAGCATACACAGGAGACCACTGATGATTTGAGAATGGGTATCTGTGATTCCTTACCATTGTTACATTTGCTTACCCTCTCTGAGTATAACAACAGTGAGAAGAACAACAAGAAATAGCAGCATCTTCTCACACCTTAAGGACCAAAAGGTCAAAGGAGGACAACAAGTGGGGCAAGCTCTATGTTCAGTTCCCAGGGGCCCAAATGTATACTTAGCTTTGAAAGCAATTACAATTATTATTATTATTATTATTATTATTATTATTATTATTATTATTATTATTATTATTATTATTATTATTATTATTATTATTATTATTATTATTATTATTATTATTATTATTATTATTATTATTATTATTATTATTAGCTATCTTATAATCCCCCATCCACCCTTTTATATCTTTACCAATATGTTTTTGGACACATGAAAATGTATTTTAAATGTTTTAAAGTCAAGGTGGTTGTGATTTTTATTTTATTTCTTCCTTCCTTTGCAAGAGTGGGAAATATCTCTTAAAGATTTTGAGATGTGGGTGTGCAGCTCTCACATCATCTGGAAATTACCTGCTCCTGCCACATGCTTTCATGGCTTCAGGGCCACTTGACTAGATCCTTGCAATAATAGCCTGAGAAGGCAGAATTTCACCCACACATAAAGGGAAGAGAGGAATGGGAAATATGGCAGATATTTGAAATGGGCTTCATAGTGATAATGCAGTACCGTTTCCTAGTCCGTAGGAGGAGACAGGTACACAGTCTAATGATGGTTGTTGGAAATCATGCAAAAATCACTAAATAGTGGCTAGTTCATCCATGCATGGATAAATGGATTCACATACATCAGATGCATAAATGTTTGAATTTCAGGGCAAACATTATTACCTTCCCCATGTCTTGCCTTCACTTTGTGGACAGCTCTGCTGGTTATTGTCCAGAGGGTTTAGAGCAGTGGTTCCCAACCTTCTTTCGGCCATGCCCCACCTAAGCATCTCTAAAACCCTGATGCTTGTCCCCCATGACATACACTTAAGAGATCGCATCACCCTGAGGACATCTGACCATCCCACTAGAGTGGACTGGAGGGGGTCTTTAAAGATGCCAACTGCTGGAGAGTTTTGCTTCTCTAGCAGTTGGTATCCACTCCGGCCTTATGGAACCTCCTGCCAGTTGAACTGTGTCTCCAGACGGAGTTGCTGCCCTTCAGGAAAGAGCTGAAAACCTAGCTGGCAGGGCAGGTATTGGGAGGTGGAGGGGTGGGTGACCATCACCCTCCACTGACTCATTTAGAGCAGGATCACTCAGGTTTTTTTAGTTTTTAACTAGATATCCTTTTTTTGTGTTTTAGGAATTTTTTGAGGGTTTTTTATTGTTTAATATTGGAGATTGCATGTACGCCGCCTGGAGTTGCATGTCAATTGGGGCGGCTATACAAATTAAAATAAAATAAATAAATAAATAATTCTTATTATTCAAATAGTGAACACCTATTAACATGGAGGAAGCCTAAAAGCCCATTCACTGTTATAATACTAATTTCATGTCAGAAATTATTCTGGGGTGAAAGGATTTTTGCAGAAGAAACTCTGCTCAGGGAATGCCCAAATGAGGCTCCTTTCACTGTTAATAACTTGTTTTGAATTGTCCCCTCTTAAAAATCAAATTACCCCCATGGTGCATGTGCCCCACATTGGGAACCATGGGTTTAGAGCAGGGATCCTCAAATTTTTCATGCTCCCTCAGACAGCTATGGGGTTCGGATGGCCATTTTGCCCTGCCTGCTACACATGGCACTTCCAGGTGTGGTGGAGCCAGTGGGGAGGGGGGCACATAAAATGGTGTCATGGGCCATATCTGGCCCCTGGGTCATAGGTTGAGAACTCCTGGCTATATTGAACTCTGATAACCATGACAAGAAAGGGGCCCTTTAAGGTCACTTAGTCTGAGCAGTCCCCAAATACTAGAGTTGATATTGACCACAGAATGTAAAGTAATTAGTCAATTCAGTCTACAGAATGGGTTCTCCAGACCAGCTAGAGATTTCTATGGGGTCTTTATCAGATGGTCCTTCCAGTTCAGACTTGCTCCACAGAATATCATGTTTTCTCATTCACACTTTCAAGCCATTCCATTATTTTCTTTGAGCTTTTTGAAATGCGATTTTGGTATAGTGATGTGGAGAAAGCCATGGCTTTTTATCTCTCTCTCCTCCCTCCACCACTCACTTTTACTACAACTTAAACATATATCCTGCAATTTCCTTTGAAGCCCTTTTTCCATTGCTGCAGAGAAGAAATGCTCATATCAGCAAACAGATGGAGGCTAAGACATGTAGTGTAAAATATATTTATCAAGGCAAACAGCTGTAGTCCATTGCATTCTGGAGATTTCTATTAAAAGTTCTCTGGAGCTAAAGGCACATTCAAGCTGAAGGGGCAAATGGTTCTCATGGAGTTTTCTTTCTAAAAGCCTCTGTTTTCATCTTCACAGACTCAGTCGCTGAGGAAACAACGTGGATGTGTCTAAGATACTGATACTCAAAACAAAACTTAAAGGAGGCAGGAGTGGAATCTAGTAATGACAAATATGCACCCTTCAAATGTCTGGATAAGGTTGATAAAAACTACACAACAAACCTACCTTACAGCAAACATATTTCCATGCCTCCTTCTTATTCTGTATCACAGTTCACAGTTGCCTGATCAAACAGTTTAAAATTTTATTCAAAATGGGGCTGTCAAGGGATTTCATCATTGTCTTGGTTTCAGCTGAGACAGATTGTCAGAAGCACAAAGGACACCAAACAGAAAAGTACAAGTTCATTGATCACAAAGATGTGAGTAACCCATCTGGTTCAAATTTTGTACATTTCAGACAATGCTGAAAATAAGTGAATGTCTCTTGGGCAGAGAAATCAAAGACACTAAGTAAATCACCATTTCACATTGAGAAGAAGAATTCTTACATTATCACCTTTATGAAAGAAACATGTCTCAATGTAAAACCCCAATTTGACTGTTTAAGGTACGAAGCAATACCAATACCACATACAGTACACATAAATACACAATGTTTTAATAGAGCTCATGTCTAAGATAAGAATTTTTTATTGAATGAGGTAGGAAATGTCTTCCACTCACTCCATGGTACCATATATTTCTGTGTATTCATAACTAAGGAGAGATGCTTTCTTCTTCTTCCATGTCTAGGCCACACATGAAACTGCCTGATCCAGTGTGAGAAAGACGAGCCAACAACACAAAGTTACCGTTACCAGGGTATGCCTGATTGTGTGTCAAAAATACCACAATCTTCAAGGAGGTTCAGGGGAGATGATGGGGGGGGGGGGCAGAGTATTCAAACATATAGTCTATTAGTCCAGTCATCTACAAATATTATTACTATGGAAGAACTACACAACTTTAATGTTGGCAATGAAGAGACAGATACTGAAAAATATTGTATACCTAGGTTCAATCATCAATCCAAATGAGAACTACAGCCTGTCATGGGCTAGACCCTTGCTGTGAGTTCGAGAGTCTGGTTATGATCAGATAGGCTGTTAGATTTTGCATTTCTTCGCAAACTCTGTCATCAGCCTTTCTGTCACCTCTCCTTCCAGAACCCAGGTCGCTGTGCTCCCACCTGATGGATTTAGGGAGCATGTGGTTGTTTATTTGAGTAACGTGTAAAGCAGAGAGCAATAGTACCTGGCTATGCCTGAGATGTAAACTCCAATCCCGTAGATGTTAAAGCTCAAATAGAACTTTATTTTCAAGATGCAATTTTATTGAAGCAAAGCATAATACCTGTGAAAAGAAAAGAGTCCATATAGAGACAAAGACTCAAAAATGCAAGAGATAGATGGGCAGGGAATACATCTCCAAGATAGAATCCAATCACCTCCATTCCATTCCATTCCCCATTGGGCTCATCCTGCAATGGGTCATTGTTCCCCTTAGGGATAGAGTTCAGCCAACATGTGTTTGGTAGCCCTGGGTTAGAGAACCAGTTTGGGGTCTAAAAAGGCACCCTTTATATAGGGAAAATAGTGGCTCCTGCCACCCCTAGGAATGCATTACCTAATGGCATTACATAATGGGAAAACCCCTGGGTTATGTAATGTGTTTATGTCTGGAAATTCCTGGACTGCAGATGTTCTCCCCCTCCCCATGGAATGCATGAGATCATAGGAACACACCTAGCCTCCCAACGTATGATGGGAATGAACTCTTCCCAATGTCCTATGCCCCTTACTCCGGTTATAAGGGCCAAGGGCCAAACGTAGAGAAAGCATCAGTTTCCTCTGATGCCATGTCTGGCTGTCAAACACCTGTGGCTGACTTAATCTGAGTTATGAGTAAACAAATGCAAGCGCGGCGCCAAAATGGCCGCCGCGCTCTTTGCGGGAGCCCCCCCCACAGGACGAAGGCATCCGGGTAGTTAGGGGCGTGGCCAGCTCCCTTATAAAAGGGGTGGCCACGAGGCAGCCGAGCTGCCATTTTGCGAAGCGACGGAGCGGAGAAGTTTTTCCTCTTACTCCGTCGCTTTTACCTTGAGCGGGAAGCCTTTTGGCTGCTGACCTTTCCTCTTTTCGGCTTCCCTTAGGTCCGACTGAGATGCCTTCGAAGAAGAAGGCGGCTGCGAGCGCGGCTCGGGCGGTTCGGAGGCGCAATCCGGGTCGGAGGACCGCGGCTGCGCCTTCCCACCAGCCGCCTTTGCCGGCTCCCACCGGGACCGGTGGGATGGGGTCTATTACCCCCTGGCCGGAGGCCGGGGACCCGAGCAGGGGTCCAGCTTGGGCTGCGGCCCGCGGCCCGCAAGCGGCAGATGCCGCTCCTGGTGCCCACTCTACTGGGCCTCCCTCTATCGGGGCGCAGCTCACTCCAGGGCCTTCCAGCCTTGGGGGGTGGTGTGGTCCCCTCCCTTGGCAGGTGCCTACGCCGGCCCTGCCGGGCCTGGGTGGGGGGTCATGGCCATATTCGGGCCCCGGGGTGCAAGGACCTGTACCCACGCCCGTAACGGGCGGGCCGGCTGGCCCGTGGCCCCACGCCAGTGTGGAGGCCTTACTGGCCCGCGTGGCGGCACTCGAGGCTTCCCTTGCTCGGGCCAGCCACGCCGGGGCACCTTTTGGGGTGCACTTTGACGCGTCGTCTGCTGGGCAGCGGCAGGCGACGGGATGGGTCGAGCAGCTTGAGGCCCGTGGCGCGACTTCGGCCACTGCCTCGCAGCTCCCCAACCAACAGGCCAGCACGGGTCAGGCCCCGATGGCGAGCTCTACGGCGGTCATGAGCTCCGACGCCCCCAGTGGGCCGGAACCCCCGGTGGGGGCGGCCCGCGGGGGTGCAGCATGTGAGTATGCGGTACAAACTAGTGCACCTACACATGTGGCTATGTTGGGGGGGGCTTTCCAATGGCCTTGGCCTCGCATGGGTGGTACGGCGGTACAGCCACTGACGCACCACCAGGCGACGTCAACCACCACCCAGGGCCCCAGTGTGGGGAGCATTTCCTACCCTGTGGGGAATGTTTTGGGGGTGGCTGGGCTAGTCCAAGCCCCTATCCAGATGCCCGCAGTTTCTGCTGTGCCTGTCTCGGCCTTGCCGACAGCGGGCTATTCCTTGCCACTGGGTGACCACTTGGCACAGGCCACCAGAGAGAAAATATGGCGAGGGGAGTATGTTGATATCTTCTCACTCCTAAACAGGGAGCCCACCAAGGAAGAGAGGGAGGGGCAGGATGAGAAGGATAAGGAACAGGCACGTCGTCGCAAGCCACCACGAACGTGGGCCAACTGGCTGCCGGCTTACCTCATCTACATGGCGGTGTACCTGAGGGCCCGGCTGGATCTGCCAATTCCGATGGTCCAGTATTTGGACAATATCTATCGGGCGATGGTTGATTTTCCGGGCCCGTCGTGGTTGGCTTATGACGAGGAATTCCGTATGCGAATTCCCCTGCACCCTGAGATGAGGTGGGATGAGCCATGCCAGAGGCTTTGGCTTCTGTATATGACACCCACGCGCCCCGCACCAGGGGAAAGATACCATTGTGGACATGCGGTCCAGCGAGTGGCTCCAACACAGGTTCCCCGCCAAGTGGCGGGGCAGGGGGTTCCAGCCCACCTGCTGTGCTGGACTTTCTCGTCTAATGGTTCATGCAATAAGAAGAATTGCAAGTACAGACATGAGTGTCCCACCTGTGCGGGCCCCCATGCGGCCTCTGCCTGTCCCAGGCCTGGAGGGACGCGGGGCAGAGGGAGGGGCGGACAGGGGGCTGGCAAGACTGCCGCAGATGGAGCTGGTTCACCGAAAGGCTCCCTCCCCAATTAATGTGGACATGCTGGAGCGTTGGCTCGCATTGTACCCGAAGGGGGAGGATGCAGATTATCTCATTCAGGGCTTTAGACAGGGGTTCCGTATTCCTTTCATGGGTGATAGGTCCCCTCAGGATGCCCCCAACCTTTTGTCCCTTAGGCGGAGGGAGGAGGTGGCTGCCGCCAGCATCAATAAGGAGGTCAATGCGGGCAGGGTCGCTGGCCCTTTCCCTGCACCCCCGTTCACTAACCTCAAGGTATCGCCCCTGGGCTTGGTTCCCAAGAAGTCACCAGGCGAGTTTCGCCTGATCCATCACTTGTCCTACCCAGCCAGCCGATCGGTCAACGATGCTATCCCTGACGACCTTTGCTCAGTCAGGTATACATCTTTTGACCACGCGCTGCGCATGGTGCGCTCATGTGGCCCGGGTGCGCTGCTGGCTAAGTGCGACATTAAGTCGGCTTTTCGCCTCTTGCCAGTGCACCCGGGCGACTTTGAATTGCTGGGTTTCAAATTTCGGGGCGGATATTATTTTGATAAGGCCATGCCTTTTGGCTGTTCCATATCATGCTCGGCTTTCGAGCGTTTCAGTACCTTCCTAGAGTGGGCTTTCATCCACAGGTCAGGGTCCCGGTCTGTAGCCCATTACCTGGATGACTTTTTATTCGGGGGTGAACGGGGCTGGGACACGTGTACACGTCTCCTCAACACATTTCAGATGCTAATGGAGGAATTCGGTGTCCCTTTAGCGCCCGAAAAGACCGAGAGCCCATCTACACAGCTAGTCTTCCTGGGGGTGGAGATTGACACGATAGCGCAGGCGTCTAGGTTACCGCGGGATAAGGTGTCAAGAATAGTGGCACTTATCTCGGACTTGTTGGCCAAGCGCAAGGCATCACTGAGGGAACTGCAGGTGCTGCATGGTCACCTTAATTTCGCCTGCAGAGTGGTCGCACCGGGCAGGGATTTTGCCCGGCGCTTGTGCGACGCTATGGCAGGATTATCCAGGCCTCACCATAGGGTTAGGCTTACCCGGGGTATCAGGGCAGACATGCTTGTCTGGTTACAGTTCCTGAGGGAGTTCAATGGGGTCTCATTTTGGAGGCATGACCTCCTGGCTTCCCCTCAATTTCAGATTCAGTCTGATGCCTCGGGATCCCTCGGTTATGGGATGTACTTCAATGGGAAGTGGGCCTATGGTGGGTGGCCACCGGCCTGGGCAGGCACGGGTCGCCTGCGTGATCTCACATATCTGGAATTTTTCCCTATCCTGGGTGCTTTGATGCTATGGGGCCAGGAGTGGTCCAACTCGGCCGTGCATTTCTGGTGTGACAATGCGGCTGTGGTCCACATTGTAAATGCACAGACTTCCAAATCGCCCAGGGTTATGGATCTAGTGCGCCAATTTTTGTTGCGCAGCCTGCGCCTCAACGTCCTGTTCAGGGCCAGGCATGTCCCAGGGGTTAATAATGATATTGCTGACGCTTTGTCCCGCCTACAGATCTCCCGGTTCCGTGCCTTGGCCCCGGATGCGGAGGAATTTCCCTCGCCACTCCCGGAGGAGATATGGACCATTGGCAAGGAGAGGTGAACCGGGCGATTGGCCTGTCGCTAGCCCCACGCACCCGTAAGGCGTATCACCACGCAATTAATTCTTTCAGGGCATTCTGTACTCAATTTCAATTGCCAGTAACCTGGCCGATCCCGGTAACCCATGTGCTGCAGTTCATGGTTTACCTGCATTCTCAGGGCCTTGCACCTCGCACCATAGCATCTAAGCTTTCAGCGTTGGCTTTTATGGCCAAGGTGGGGGGTCATGTGGACAGCACCTCTGACTTCCGTGTGAGACATGTTTTGGAGGGGTGGGTGCGCGAGCACGGGCGTTGCCCGGACGACCGCCACCCGATTTCCCCAGGGGTCCTTACCCAGTTGGCCCGGGGCTGGCCTTGCCTCTGTTTTGATGCATATGAGGCAGCCCTGTTCCATGCAGCCACAACGGTGGCATTTTTTGGAGCGCTCCGCATCAGCGAGCTTGTGATGCTGTCTAAGGCGGATGCAAGTCGTAGGGCACTGGAACTCGAGGATGTCTGTGTAGCCAAAGACTGGGCTCAGTTGAGGATACGTTCCTCTAAGACCGATCAGCATGGTGTCGGCAGTGGTGTGCGACTGCTACGGTGTTCTTTGGCAGACATCTGTCCGGTTGGTGCCCTACAGGAATTCCTGGCACTGCGTGGCACGCACCATGGCCCGTTTTTCTGTCACCAAGATGGGTCTCCCCTTACTAAATTTCAATTTTGGAAGGTGACGGGCAAAGCGCTGGCCAGTGTGGGCCTCCCAGGCGCCCACTATGGCACTCATTCATTCCGTATAGGGGCGGCCTTGACCGCTGCGGCTTTTGGGTACTCAGGGGCTGACATACGTAGCATGGGACGGTGGGGTTCGCAATGTTTTCAATTTTATGTGCGCCCACTCCCGCCGTGAGTACCTACCCAGTCACCTTACCTACTTTCCCTCATTTTTCCTTTACAGACCCGGGGTGTCGTATTACACCGGTGACAGTATGGCTGGTGGGCCATAGCTACGTGCACAGGGCAGCGCGTTATGCTGCGGTGACAGAGTGGGGACCCCGACTGGGTCTGGGTGCATACGCAAGTCTCACATGGCATGGTAAGCCCGGGATGTTATGGCGGGAGCTGCTGCCTTTCCTTTTTTCAGGCCAGAATGCTGACCCGCCTGACATTCTGATCATACACCTGGGGGGCAATGATTTGGGCCAGGTCACCGGCTTGTCGCTGAAGCATGCGATTTGCGAGGACCTCGCCTACCTGCATTACATCTGGCCCGCCACAACCCTTGTTTAGTCGGACATGGTCCCGCGCCATTCCTACAGAGGGGGTGTTGACCTCCTGGCCCTTGACCGCGCTAGACGCATGGTGAATAGGGCAGTGGCGCGTTTCCTTGTCGACAGGGCTTGGGGGAGGGTCAGTCGTCACCCCGCTATTAGCCTCCAAAGTTATGACTTGTATGCAGGGGATGGGGTCCATCTGTCGCGAGGAGGTATGGACCTCCTGTTGGGTGATTGGCGAGCAGGCCTGTTGACCGAGCTGACGGTCTGGGGGGGGCGTCGAGCCTTCTTTGAAGCCCCTCCGTGTGGCGGGTAGCACTGGTAATGTAAACATTATGACCCACAGGTATCCGGCAAGTTCGCAATTGACTGGACAACACTAGACAGGCATAAGTTGGTTAAACGTTGTCCGGTCAACGACGAACTAGGCGACGGGGTGATGGCTATAGCTAGACAGCATGCATCACCCTGTGATTTTACGGATACGCGTCAGAGGGTGGGGTCATTAGTTAGATATTGACTACAGTCAACAATTTGTTTGTGGTCAACAAACACATTGATACAAATGGATACATTGTAGCAATTGCCGTTGGCAATTTTGGGTGGTACCTTACCAGTGTTACTTCGGCCTGCTTGCCTTAAGAATTATGATTGGTCAATTACCAATAGAAATTTATAATTCGGACTAGGGCATGAATCAATAAATGTGGCCCAATGCCGTTATCCACTTTCATTGGTGTCTGAGTCCTTTATTGGGGGGTGCGCCTGCAAAGAAAGAATGCAGTTGCTTAGTAACGAGCTGTCAACCTAAGATCATGACACAGCCAAGAAATCAGAAGAAGACTTAGACTCCCAAGGGCAGCAATGAAGGAATTTGAAAAAAATAAATAAATAAAGTGTAAGGATGTATCTTTGGAGACCAAGATCAGGATAATCCACACTGTTATATTGCTGATCACCATATATATGTGCAAAAAATGGGCAATAAAGAAACCTGACTTCATTTGAAATAGTATGGTAGAGAAGAGCTTTTTGGGTATCCTAGATGCCAGACAAACAAACAAGAGCAAGTTGAGCCTGAACTGTCTCTGGAGGCAAAAATGATGAAACTGACTGTCCTAACTTTGGGAACATCATGGGAAGGCAAAACTGCCTGGAAAAGGCAATAGTGTTGGAAAAGATGAAAGGCAACAGGAACTGAGGAAGACTAAAGACAAGATGAACCTTGAGCCCCCAGATGTTCTTGGACTTCAATTCCCAGAAGCCCTGATCAGCAGGTGTGCTGACTTGGGCTTCTGGTAATTGAAATACAAGGACACCTGGAGCTCAAGGTTGGGAAATCCTGCCTTAAGGGAAGCCATAAACTATAACTTGCAGGAATTGAGCAAGGATGTTGAGGACTCGATACCCTGGAGATTTTTTATTCATAGTGTTGCCAACAATAAAAGACAGCTTGATGGCATATAACACCAACTCAGTATTTGGATTCTAGAAGAAGCTGTATCACTTGATGAGTGCAGGCAGCTGGCATAAGTCTTTCCTAGACCTACTGAGAAGTGGCAGATATTGAAACTACTGTAGAACATTTTGTACGTAAAAGAGAAGCTTTATAACTGAGCAATCATGAGTTTTTACAATTCATAATGTAGCACTGGTTTAAACGTGTCTTCTTCTTCCTCCTCTTCTACCACATCAGTGTCAAGGGGGATACTGTACAAGGTTCTTGTTCTTTATTGATCCAATATAAACACAAAATGCTAGTGTTTTTTTACACAAATCCAGCTGCTCATTTGGTATGTTCATACAGGAGTTCTCAACCTTTTAAAGACAGGGGCAGGGTCACGTTCCCTCAGACAGATTTGCGGGCTGGATGGCCATTTTTCCCTTCCTCCACCACATGGCACTTCTAGGTGTGGTGGAGGCAGTGGGGGGCACATGAAATGGTGCCATGGGCCACAGGTTGAGAATCACTGTGTTAATGGATTAAAACAGAATTCAAGTTCTAGGCATAGAGTGGTGGTGACACTTCAGCTTATGAGAAAATAGGAGGCTTTGGTGGAGCAATTCCTCATCATGGTCTAATGCAGGAATCAGACAGGTGAGGTTCTCTGATTTGTTTAAACCAGCCACTCCCATAAGCCTCAGCCAATATAACCAGAAATGAGGGATGGTGGAAATTGTATGACAAGAACACCAGAATTATCACATAGTCCTCATCTGTTTTTTTTTAACCTTTCTTCCAGACCAGCAGACAGGCCTTCTGAGCTTTGGTTTTGATCTAACTGAATGCAGTGTCTCTAGCCAGTTGTGTTTTGAGATATTAAGAGTCTGTTACCAAACCTTACGAATAGCAAAAGTAGTAGGAATCTCTATCTTATTTCTCTCCTAATCACTCTTTTTAATGCTGTTAGTACTAATTGAAAGCCAGTGATCATTTTTTTTATAACCCAATAGATGAAACTTTGTTGACTGTGTAAAACAGAATAATGGATCAGCACTGACTGCAGCTTCCCTGGAGCCAGACTGCCAGTGATAGTAGCTTTGGGAGGGAGTTATGAATGGATGTGGATGTGATTTTTGTGCCCATGCCACATGTCACAAGGCACAATTTAGAATGAGAAAGGGATGGATGAACATGTTCAGCCTCACAGTTGAAAACTTGAATTTATGGCAGGCCAAAAAATAGAACATTGTCCTATCACTTTCCTTGGTTCTCCCTGGGAGGGAGGAATGATGCATGGAACTTGGTGTGATGTCATTGTGCTCTGAGTTTTTACAGCTGGTTAAACTAAGAAAGTGGGGCAGAAGTGGGTTGACCTGAAAGCAGGATAATGGCCAGTGGTCTGCTTTATACCAGTAGATGTTATAGTGAATTGGACAAGAAGTAGGCTACTGATCTGAACAGAACCTACAAACCTTTATGACATCTGCCTCCAGCTACTGCTGCAGTAGTAAAGGTAAAGGTTTCCCTTGCTCGAAAGCCAGTCATATCTGACTCTAGGGTGCAGCGCTCATCTCTGTTTCAAAGCCGATGAGCCAGCACTGTCTGCTGCTGCAGACATTTCCATGGTCATGTGGCAGGCATGACTAGACACCAAAGTGCATGGAACTCTGTTACCTTCCCACCAAAGTAGTCCCTATTTATCTACTTGCAATTTCTTGCTTTCGAACTGCTAGGTTGGCAGGAGCTGGGACAAAGACGGGAGCTCATTCCGTCCTGCAGTACTCGGGAATCGAACTGCTGACTTTCTGCCTCCCAGTCAGCGTCTTAGGCATTTGAGCCACTGCTGCAGTAGTCGAATAGAAAGACTTTTGATCTTGTAGTAAATTGTTCAACAGCCAACTCTGGTGGTGAAGACCAAGGGAACTGGACACATAGCTGGGTTGCCATCGGCCGTAATAAAGATTTTGATTTGATAGCTGGGTTGCTGAGAAGAATGAGATGCCTAACATTAGAAATGTGCTAGTTTTTAGTTTGTTGGATCTTTTGTTTGTTTATCTCAGGGATTCTCAACTGGCGGCCATGGGCTGGATGTGGCCTGCAGCTCCATCTCATGTGGCCCCCACTGCCTCGACCACACCATGAAGTGCCATGTGGTGGAGGAAGGGCAAAATGGTCATCCAGCCCCTGAAGCTGTTTGAGGGAGAGTGACCTGGCCCTGGCTTTAAAAAGGTTGAGAACTCCTGTTTTATCTATACAGTATCTGTTTTATGTGCTGTCCCTTTGATATTGACTAATAGTGACTCTAATAGGTGTTCAAGTGAGATATTTAAGGAAGGGTTTTACCATTTCCACAGTAAGTTCCCATAGCTAAGTGGGGATATATTCTAACCCCCCTGAGTACTAGTCCACCACTATCTCCACTACACCATGCTGTGTCTGTATATCTATATCTATATCTATAGCCAGTCATGTCCAAATCTAAGGAGCGGTGCTCATCTCCATTTACAGCCAAAGAGCCAGCACTGTCTGCATCCACATATATTTCTGTGGTCATATGGCAGGCATGACTTGATGCCAGACAAAATGGAACATTGTTGCCTTTCCTGCAAACACAGTACTATTTTTCTACTTGCAATTTCTTGCTTTCAAACTGCTAGGTTGGCAGGAGCTGGGACAGACGACGGATGCCCACTCTGTCATGCAGCACTCTGGTCTTGAACTGCTGACCTCCCAAACTTCTGGAAGGTACCACATTGGCGGGAAGGTAACAGCATTCAGTGTACTCCTGAGGCTAGTCATGCCTGCCACATGAACACAGAAACCTCTGCAGATGCAGACAACACTGGCTTTTTGGCTGTAAATGGAAATAAACACAACTCCCTAGATTCAGACATGACTTGCTTTCGAGCAAGGGAGACCTTTACCTTTACTATCATAAATGTCATAACATTTGAAGGCAAATTGACCCAAATTTAGAAATAGTTGTAGATATTAACTGTTGCATGTTGAGTTGTGCAGCTCAGTATACACTTGAGGCAATTCACCTGCAAAAGGTGCATTGTTTGTGTTATAATTATCAGCATAACTAACAGGATTCTGATCAATGAACTTCAAAAATCAAAAGGTAGAATCATACTTTAGATAAAGCATCTGCTGTGAGGAAAGCAATAATAATAATAATAATAATAATAATAATAATAATAATAATAATAATAATAATAATAATAATAATAATAATAATAATAATAATAATAATAATAATAATAATAATAATTTTGTGTCAGAAATTATTCAGGGTTGAAAGGATGTTTGCAGAAGAAACTCTGCTCAGGGAACGCCCAAATGAGACTCCTTTCATGTCCCCAAGAGCTGGGATAGAGATGGGCACTCCAACCTTCATGCAGTACCTGGGTCTCAAACTGCCAACTTGCCAGCCTTCCTGCTAACAAGGTGATATTCTTAACCACTGGGTCACCACAGCCCCTATAGCAATAATAAATAAGGTCCATCTACTTTGATCAATCTGAGGGAAAGGTTGTGGTGGAGATTGTGATGCATATGTGTTTGTGTGCTTGTGAACATTTCAGTCCTCACAAAAATACACAATCCCCATGATCCCCATGGGTAGAAATCTTCTGACAGTGATGCTTTCAAAAATGGTGAAGGAAAGAGAAAATGTGTCTTTTAAGAAGAATAAAGCAATGAGGAAGTGCACTTAAATTTGTCCCGATTATATAGACAATAGCTGGTGGTTTAGTTAACTAGAGCCAGATGTTGGGAGTCCAATTCCCCATTGTGCCACTTGTGACAAGAGCCCATATTTGTAGTCATGGGAAAACTGCACTGACCCAATATGCCCCAGAAGAAGGGAATGGTAAAACACTTCTGAATATTTTCTACCTAGAAAATCTTGGAAAGGATCACTATAAGTTGGAATGACATGTCGGAACATAACTATAGTGTTGCCTCGCTTAAAGAGCATAACGTGTTCCACAGGATTGCTCTTTATGCAAGTTTGCTCTTTAAGTGAAACACCATTATAAGTGACCAATTGTGACTTCTGGTGGGGGGGATTGTGAACCCCAATTTAGTTGTTAAGCAAGTTTTTGTTTGGTTTTAGTTGTTAAGCGAGGCAACCATTCAGAGAAAATTCTGCTCTTTGTGAGTTTGTCTCTAAGTGACAAGTTTGTCTAAGTTTGTCTTTATGTGAGGTTTTACTGTATTATTATTATTATATGGGTAGACACCCAATCTTCATCTGACACTTAAGGAAACAGTTTCTCAAATATGCCTCTTGAAATAGCTTCATGTAAAATTTACTGTTAATTTTTTTCCCCACCTATCCCACAATTGAACTGTAGTGTTCTCTGTCAACAAAGGCTAGAGGTAGCATTTTCACAAAAGGATTGGAGGCACAAAGATAAGGATAAGAATGTCAGCAGGAATTAAGAGGAGACCTGAATGATATATGGACATCTTTAAGGTGTGTATTCCTAATGCTTGTGAACAAATGAGAAAATAGTAATTCAGATGAGCATATATTTAACATTGTAAATAAATACGCAGACAACAGTGAGGCACTTTCTCTTGGTATCCAGTCTGGACAGAGGAATACATTTGATCTTTGATGAATCAAAGAACAAGTCCATGGTTTAGGACTTGTCTTGGGTTCAACCTTATATTTGGAAGTTTAAGTCACAAAATGATCAAGAGTAATTTTTATCAACTTAAGTAGAGGCCAGCTGCAACCCTATCATAAGAAATCTGGCCTTACTTCATTTGTTCAAGATTTAACTAGACTAACAACATCTGGAGCCTACTATTGTAATATACTTTATATGTTTCAGAAACTTGAGGTGGTGCATGCATTTCCTAGGAGCTCATGAGATAGTATTAATGAACCAAACACATTGGTTATCAGTTCAAGTTCTAACTCAAATGCTTAGTGCTAGTTGTAATGCTTAAAGTTTTGAATGACCTGGTTACTCAAATAATTGTCTTTACTTGTTTTAATTTCCCCCTACAATGGCATAATCAACAGAGTGGTTCATTATTTGCTTGCTGTAAGAATTGTAGGATGGTGAACACAATATAGAAAGCCATTTTATTAATGGTCCCCGGCAGCTGGATTGAGTTTCCACCAGACTTCCTTAGGCTCATTACAAGCTATCAGGAAAACTTTGAAGAAGCTCTCTAAAGCTCCTTATTCTAATTGTCCATAATTTAATTATATTCCTTGGCTGTGGTTTTCAATTTAATCTGATTTAGATTGATTGTTTTATCATGAATGAGTGGCTATGATTTTACAGATAGACTAAAAAGGATGTTGAATGAATAAATAAAAAAATTACTTTACAAATTGCATCTCTTAAATGCTCTTAAATGGTCTTTGGTATTGTAACTGGATGCAGAGAGTTCGATACCTCTAGAGAATGCCTTGCTGTCTCTTGGGAATCATCAGATGTGTGGAAAGATAGCCTGTGCATCATTAACTGAAACTTGGATCATCTTCTAGTCTAGCCAATTGAATTTCCTGGACAGGTAGGCTTATAAGATATGGCTGCAAACTGGTTTCATAAAGGACTAGAATTACAAACTGAATCAGATTTATTTAGACCAATTTATATCATAAGATATGTTGTCTGGTCGGACATCCCATTATGGTAATGGAGTAGACTGTACAGCCAGTGACTTAACACTGAGTGTTGGGCAGTGATAAATAGCCTGACTCCCTAAAGGGGCCAAAGGGCATGGGCGGATGAGCCCCTTTAGGTGGGGTGATGACCCCCTCAGTGGAGGAAATGCCACTGGAAACCATCATATTGGACCCAACAGCAAAATGAGCAGAGGAGGAACCACTTTATTATTCTGATTCTCAATGGTCATGGAGGTGGAAGAGGTCATGCCAGATGGACTGGCTTTGAAGGTGCACCATGTTAATATCCTCAAGGTTGTGACAGTCCATTGCAATACCAGTATTAAATCCTGCATGTCTCATTTCATAAATGCCACAGGAGATGGCTCCATGATCACAGTGTGTGGATCACTTCCTGGCAAGCTGCGATCCACCTTAAAGAAATTCACGCCAATGGCATTTTTCCTGTGAAAATGATTTCCAGGGGAAAAATGTATACTCAGATATAAGTAGCAGCCGGTGATGATGATGATATAAGAACTAAGTTTGGTGCCAGGACAAAGTAAAGTGAACTTTCAAATCCACCTGTTATCTGCAGCACAAACTAAATTAGTTGATGTACAAATACTTTAATGAAAAAAAAAGATGTCTCTTATATGTAAATCTCAGACTTTAGTTGTGTGAAATTTGATGATGATTACTATTTCCCTTTCCACTGAATTTTATGTTTCTGCCACACATGAAATGATCTGGCTCCCTGCCCATGCTCTCTACCCCCAATCCAGAGAACATATTTGTGTGCTCCTACCAACGAAGATACTTAGGTCAAATTGATCTATCACTTTCACTAACACATGCCAGGGATGCATCCTATGAAATACTGGGACTTGGAGTTTGTTGGAAAGTTCTAGTGCAATCACTTGAACGACAGGGATACACAGCAAGAGCTTTCTTGAAGATTGTGGTATTTTTGAGCCACAGTTGGGCACACCCTGGGCAATCGCCACCTTGTGCTGGCTAATCATTCTCACACAAGAAGAAGGAGGAGAAAGAGGAAGAGGAGAATGTGGCGGCAGTGGCAGCAACTTGAACTATAACTGAGAATACTATCTTTCTCACCATACTCCAAATCTCAGGATTCCTTAAGATGGTGCTATAACACTTGAAGCAGCGACAACTTAATGTAACCATAAGATCATAAGGTAGACCAGAGTTTCCCAATGTTTGGTTTTTGGACTTGGGCCCCACTTTGGGAACTATTGAGGTAGACCATAAGACCCTCTGCCTTTGTTTCCTATGAACTGACTTCAAGCCAAGCAGATTTAACCTCAATAAGCATGAGGTTAACTATTTACATACTATGATGACAAATAAGAGCCATACCCTGAATTGTTTCTAAAGTTAAATATTACATCTTCAGCAGTTTCATGAGTCAAGATAGGATTTGTTCTAATATCATACTTATCTTACTTATTGCATTGTGGCCCACAGAATAAAAACTTTGACCCACACTATATATGAGGTCCTGTTAAATTGTTTTACCACCCCTTCATTGTGATCAATGCATAATATTTTTACAACTTGAAACAGAACCCTAAACATTTAATGCCTATTCTGATTTAAAAAGTACTGCAGATTTCAAGAACACCATGTTCAATCATCTATGCTTACATTTTTTATTTCATATTTAGATTTATTAATATTAAAATTTGAAAATGAATTGTGATGCCCATTTGATTCCACAGGAAGTGGAAAATAATTCACATGTTTATCCTAACAGCATAGGGCAGGGGTTCTCAACTTTCTCAAGCTGAGGGCCAGGTCACACTCCCTCAGACAGCTTTGATGTAATAGGCTGAAGGCCTATGTGTAATACCTTACCTTGTTCAGTCAACTTTAAAAGGCGAGGGAGAATTTATGCAGCTGGTGTAGAAGGAAAATTCAGTATTCCAATGGCTAATGTTGACTCAGAAGATTCTGGAAACATTTTACAGTAGTTTACAGGATAAATATTAGAAACTGAAAAGAGTGCAAAAGATGTGAAACTCATTAGTCCAAGGAAAAGGAAAAGGTTGCAAAAATAAGAACAAAGGCACAGACAATATTTTGAGGCTCCCAGGACCTTTGTGGGAGACATTGACTTCTCATTGCTATGCTATGCTGTCTGCTCAGTTCCCATGGAATCTTTGATGAATGGACTGCTGGTTACCTTGCCTTTGCCTGCTTTCTTTTATAAAGGTGGCTGATCTATTTGGACTGAATGAATTTTATTTTATTTATTTTTTGCACATTTATATCCCGCCCTCCTGGTGGGTACACCACTCAGGGCGGCTAACAATATAATAAAAACAATTCAATGACAATAATTAAAAACAAACCTAAAACCCCAATTAAAACCAGCATTAAAACACAAACAAATCATCATAAAAAACAACCCACCCCCACCCTGTGAAAACAGAAAAACCAAGCCTGGGGGGCAGCCTCTCACATAGGCTAAATCAGCCACCGGGCCTGACTGGTAGAGTCAAGCATGCCCCAAACTTGCTGGAAGAGCCATGTTTTCAGCCTCTTTCTAAAGGGGAGTAGATCCATCTGGAGACACAAATCAGGTGGTAAGAGGTTCCACAGGGCTGGGGCAGACATGGAAAAGGCTCTTTTCCTGGTCCCAATAAGATGTACTTCTTTCACTGATGGGACCACCAGTGAACCCCTCCTGTCTGCCCTAGTAGGATGGGCTGAAGGGTTTGGTTCCTACACAGTAAGGTTTCCTGCTTTGAGACTAAGGATTGGTTTAGATGTATCCATCTGTCTTACACATAACAATGACAAACATCACTCTTACTAATGCTATGAAGAAATGGGCCAGTCAATATTCTTGTCTACCTCTGTCAGTAGTGGTTCTCTATCCAGGTACTAACTCAGACTAACAAGCTGAGCTCCAGAAATCAGCTGATAATAGATGCATTTAGAGCAGTGGTTCTCAACCTTTTTTTGCCATGCCCCACCTAAGCATCTCTAAAATCCTGATCCCACCCACCCACACCCACACCCACACTTTGATATATAATTCCTATTATTCAAAAAGTGAACTCCTATTCATGTGGTGAAAGCCAAAAATGCCATTAACTTGGTATAAACAAGTTCGAATCCCCCCGCCTTAAAATCAACCCCCCTCCATGGGATATGTGCCCCACATTGGAAAATAGGAATTTAGGGTAATATGGTGGACATGGAAGAACATTGAAGGAAGGCAACATATAGATGTATAGATGTAATAAACAAATTGCAAAAATTTGGTACCAAACAGCTAGTGGTGTACAATATATATTGAATCAATAAGAATGAAAATTGATATTTATTTCTATTATTTCTGCGATTGAAAACCTGTTACATAAATACTCACGATAATACCATTGATGCAGTGGGGGGGGGGGGGGCTCCAATTTTTTTACTACCACACTGTGGGCATGGTATGGTGGTCTTGGCCAGGGGGAAAGCCCTGCGTTGCACCTGAATTAAAGGTAAAGGTTTCCCTTGCTTGAAAGCCAGTCATATCTGACTCTAGGGTTCAGTGCTCATCTCTGTTTCAAAGCCGAAGAGCCAGTGCTGTCTGCTTCTGCAGACATTAGGACTACTTTATTTCAAAACTGGGATGGGTGGGGTCAACCAGAATTTCTGCTACCAGTTCTGGCGAACTGGGGTGAACCTGCTGATGCCCACCACTGCATTGATGTAAGTTTAAGCAATCATTAACAGTCAGTGAAAAAGTTAACACTGCTTTTTCTGGTTTTGTATCAAATCACTTGACTTTTGTGTGATGAGTAAAAACAATTGAACTGCCAAGGTGTGGCTCCATATCTTGCCTAGCTAGTTATTGCTGAGGTTGGGAGTTGAATTTCTGACTTTGCCTTATGGCAGAACAAGAGCCAACCTGTGCAATCTTGGGCAAGTTACAGAGAAATTTCAGATGAAGGGAATGTTAAATCATTTGCCATTCACCCATTTATTAATTAAACAATTCATTCTTTCAGTCCAGAGACCCATGGTGGTCAACAAGTGGTTAAACCAACAGATATGGCCTAAACCCTGATATAATATTTGACCTCATATTCATTGTCACATCAAAATAACCACTGAAAGAGACAGTGTAATGCTTCTCAGGTGTACTCTTCAGAATCTGGGTTATTGCAATACATGCTGTCCTCCACTATGAAGATCTCTGAGGAAAAGTCTTCAGGCTGTAGTAGGAGATAGGAACAGAGTGGCTAAACCAGAGTGTAATCAGTTTCTGCTGTTCCCTTCCTGTGAGTGTCTCCAGTGAGGGAAATATTGATGGACAGCATAGTGGGGAATTTCCCTCTGTACAGTTGGCTGCAATGCAGCTTGGATGAAGGAGAGACTTTAGCCCAGGAGTTTTCAACCTTTTTAAGCTGGGGGCCGGGTCACATTCCCTCAGACAGCTTCGGGCTGGACTGCCATTTTGCCCTTCCTCCACCACATGACACTTCCTGGTGCAATGGAGGTGGTGGTGGGCCACCGGTTGAGAATCCCTGCTTTAGCCCCTTCCATTTGAAGAGTCAGGAAGTAGCCAAGGGTGCTCTAGTATTATTCCTGCTGAAGGCTTGTTTTAAGGCCTACCCTGCTCTGATCAGGCCTCTTTGCCTGTGTGCAATAACCCATCCACCATCTCTGTGCCTAAAGTGTTAGGGTTGCAACCCATCCACCGTCTCTGTGCCTAAAGTGTTAGGGTTGCTGGATAGGAATAATTAGCCCATATTCTGGATTGGCATGTGGTAGAGGGGTATTTTTTTCACCTATCCCACTCTGGACCACTGGACAATTGTGGCTTAGGGGCATGGTTAGTTAAATAGTTCATGTTTAGGCAGGTAGTGCTGGGTTAGGGTGGTAGTGGTGAACCCCTTAGGGCATCATTGGACGAGGTGAAACCTGGGTGCCTGGTACGATTTGGGTGAATCAGTTGGGCACTCAGGGGACACCATGAGCCATCTCCATGGCATGTCCAACATCAGATAGTTAGAAATGCTTGCAGGGACACCTCCCCAACTTAATCAGCCTGGGCTGTAGCTTCCAAAGGTATAGCACTGTACATGGGCAAGGAATTTGTCCATTGAGCCTGGAGAGAAGACAAGATGTCTCCTGCTCCAGTATCAGGAATTACATTACCAGCCCCTCTTCAGGTCAACACCCAAGCCTTGTACTGCAAATGTGTGTCCTGCCTCTTTGCAGGCGCACCCCCCCAATAACGGACACAGACAACATTGAAAGTGGATAACAGCAAAGGGCCACATTTATTGATTCAATGCCCTAGTCCGAATTATAAATTTGTATTGGTAAAACGACCAATCATAATTCCTAAGGCAAGCAGGCCGAAGTAACACTGGTAAGGTACCACCCCAAAATTGCCAACGGCAATTGGTTACAATGTATCAAATTGTATCAATTTGTTTGTTAACAACAAACAAATTGTTGACCGTAGTCAATAACTAACTCATGACCCCACCCTCTGACGCGTATCCGTGAAATAACAGGGGTGATGCATGCTGGTTAGCAATCATCATCACCCCATCGCCTGATTCGTCGTTGACCGGACAACGTTTAACTACTTTATTCCTGTCTAGTGTTGTCCAGTCAATTGCGAACCTGCCGGATACTTGTGGGTCATACTGTTTACCTTACCAGTGCTACCCGCCCATGTGACCAAAGTCAACAGTAGGAACGAAGAAAGACCCCTATATCAAACCATAGCAACAGTGTGGGATGGGCAAAAAAGCCAGGACCCGAAGCCAATGTGGGTCTCAACCAAAAATTCCCACCCGGCCCCGAAGCGACCATGATCACACTGTTAACTAGGGAGGGGGTGGAGGGAAAAACTTCTCCGCTCCGTCGCTGAGGCAAAATGGCAGCGCGGCTGCCTCGTGGCCACCCCTTTTATAAGGGAGCTGGCCACGCCCCTAACTACCCGGATTCTCTGTCCTGTGGGGGGGGGCCCGCAAAGTGCGCGGCGGCCATTTTGGCGCCGCGCTTGCATTGCAGGCGCACCCCCCCAATAACGGACACAGACAACATTGAAAGTGGATAACAGCAAAGGGCCACATTTATTGATTCAATGCCCTAGTCCGAATTATAAATTTGTATTGGTAAAACGACCAATCATAATTCCTAAGGCAAGCAGGCCGAAGTAACACTGGTAAGGTACCACCCCAAAATTGCCAACGGCAATTGGTTACAATGTATCAAATTGTATCAATTTGTTTGTTAACAACAAACAAATTGTTGACCGTAGTCAATAACTAACTCATGACCCCACCCTCTGACGCGTATCCGTGAAATAACAGGGGTGATGCATGCTGGTTAGCAATCATCATCACCCCATCGCCTGATTCGTCGTTGACCGGACAACGTTTAACTACTTTATTCCTGTCTAGTGTTGTCCAGTCAATTGCGAACCTGCCGGATACTTGTGGGTCATACTGTTTACCTTACCAGTGCTACCCGCCACACGGAGGGGCTTCACAGAAGACCTGACGCCCCCCCCCAGACCGTCAGCTCGGTCAACAGGCCTGCTCGCCAGTCACCCAACAGGAGGTCCATACCTCCTCGCGACAGATGGACCCCATCCCCTGCATACAAGTCACAATTTTGCAGACTAATATCGGGGTGATGACTAACCCGTCCCCAAGCCCTGGTGGTGAGAAACCGCGCCACTGCCTTATTGACCGCGCGCCTAGCTCGGTCAAGGGCCAGGAGGTTCACGCCCCCTCTATAAGAGTGGCGCGGAACAATGTCCGACCAAACCAGGGCCGTGGCAGGCCAGACATAATGCAAGTAGGCGAGGTCCTCGCAAATCGCATGCTTGAGCGATAAGCCGGTGACCTGGCCCAAATCATTGCCCCCCAAGTGGATGATTAGAATGTCAGGCGGGTCAGCCCCCAGGCCAGAAAAAAAAGGAAAGGCCGCAGCTCCCGCCATAACATCCCAGGCTTACCGTGCCATGAGAGACTGGCGTGGTCACCCAGTCCCAGTCGGGGTCCCCACTCTGTCGCCGCAGCGTAACGCGCTGCCCTGAGCACATAGCTGTGGCCCACCAGCCATACTGTCACCGGTGTAATACGACACCCAGGGTCTGTAAGAAAATTGAGAAAAAGGAAGGTAAGGTGAATGGATTGGTACTCATGGCGGGAGTGGGCGCACATAAAACTGAAAACATTGTGAGCCCCACCTCCCCATGCTGCGTATGTCAGCCCCAGAGTACCCAAAAGCAGCTGCAGTAGAGGCTGCGCCAATACGGAACGAATGTGTGCCATAACGGGCACCTGGTAGTCCCACCCTGGTGAGGGCTCTAGCTGTCACCTTCCAAAACTGAAATTTAGTAAGGGGAGACCCATCTTGGTGACAGAAAAACGGGCCATGGTGCCAGCCACGCAGTGCCAGGTATTCCTGTAGGGCACCAACCGGACAGATGTCTGCCAAAGAACACCGTAGCAGTCTTACTCCACTGCCTACGCCATGCTGATCTGTTTTGGAGGAGCGAATCCTCAACTGGGCCCAGTCTTTGGCAACATATACATCTCCGAGTTCCAGTGCCCTACCACTTGCATCCGCCTTAGACAGCATCACGAGTTCGCTGATGCGGAGCGCTCCAAAAAATGCCACCGTTGTGGCTGCATGAAAAAGGGCTGCCTCATAATGATCAAAACAGAGGCCTGGCCAGCCCCGGGCCAACTGGGTAAGAACCCCTGGGGAAATAGGGTGCCGGTCGTCCGGGCAGCGCCCGCGCTCGCGCACCCACCCCTCCAAAACGTGTCTCACACGGAAGTCAGAGGTGGTATCCACATGACCCCCTACTTTGGCCATAAAAGCCAACGCCGAGAGCTTGGATGCTATGGTGCGAGGTGCAAGGCCCTGTGCATGCAGGTGAACCATGAACCGCAGAACATGGTCCACCGGGATGGGCCAGGTCTCTGGCCATTGAAATCGAGTAGCAAAAGCCTTATACAAATTGAAAGCTTGTTGATACGCCTTACGCGTGCGTGGCGCTAGTGACAGGCCAATCGCCCGGTTCACCTCTCCTTGCCAATAGTCCACATCTCGTCCGGGAGTGGCGAGGGAAATTCCTCCGCATCCGGGGCCAAGGCGCGGAACCGGGAGATCTGCAGGCGGGACAAAGCGTCAGCAATATCGTTATTAACCCCTGGGACATGCCTGGCCCTGAACATGACGTTGAGGCGCAGGCAGCGCAGCACAAAATGGCGCACTAGGTCCATGACCCTGGGCGATTTAGAAGTCTGTGCATTGACAATGTGCACCACGGCAGCATTGTCGCACCAGAAATGCACCACCGAATTAGCCCACTGTTCGCCCCATAGCATCAAAGCACCCAGAATGGGAAAAAATTCCAGGTATGTGAGATCCCGCAGGCGACCTGTGCCTGCCCATGCCGGTGGCCACCCACCATAGGCCCACTTCCCATTGAAGTACATCCCATAACCCAGGGATCCTGAGGCATCAGACTGGATCTGGAAATTGGGGGATGCCAGGAGGTCAGACCTCCAAAATGAGACCCCATTAAACTCCCTCAGGAATTGCAACCAGACAAACATGTCTGCCCTGATACCCCGGGTAAGCCTGACTCTGTGGTGGGGCCTGGATAACCCTGCCATGGCGTCGCATAAGCGCCGGGCAAAAGCCCTGCCCGGTGCGACCACCCTGCAGGCAAAATTGAGGTGCCCGTGTAGCACCTGCAGCTCCCTCAGGGATGCCTTACGCTTGGCCAGCAATTCCGAGATAAGGGTCACTATCCTAGACACCTTATCACCCGGTAACCTAGAAGCCTGTACTACCGTATCAATCTCAACCCCCAGGAATACTAGTTTGGTCGACGGGCCCTCGGTCTTTTCGGGCGCTAAAGGGACACCCAGTTCCTGCATTAGCGTCTGAAATGTATTGAGGAGACGTGCACACGTGTCCCAGCCCCGTTCACCCCCGAATAAAAAGTCATCCAGGTAATGGGCTACAGACCGGGACCCTGACCTGCGGACGAAAGCCCACTCTAGGAAGGTACTAAAACGCTCGAAAGCCGAGCATGATATGGAGCAGCCAAAAGGCATGGCCTTATCAAAATAATACTCCCCTTTAAATTTAAAACCCAGCAATCCAAAGTCGCCCGGGTGCACCGGCAAGAGGCGAAAAGCTGACTTAATGTCGCACTTGGCCAGCAAGGCACCCAGGCCACACGAGCGCACCATGCGCAGCGCATGGTCGAACGATGTGTACCTGACCGAACAAAGGTCATCAGGTATCGCATCATTGACCGATCGGCCGGCTGGGTAGGACAAATGATGAATAAGGCGAAACTCACCTAGGGACTTTTTAGGAACCAAACCCAATGGTGAAACCTTCAGGTTGGGAAAGGGGGGTACGGGAAAAGGTCCGGCGACCCTGCCCGCGTCTAACTCCTTTCTAATGCTGGCCTCGGCTACCTCCTCCCTTCCTCTGAGGGATAAAAGGTTGGGAGCATCCTGAGGAGATCTATCACCCATAAAAGGGATACGAAATCCCTGCTTAAAACCTTGGATAAGGTACTCCCTGTCCTCCCCCCTTGGGTACGATGCGAGCCAGCGCTCCAGCATGTCCACCTTAATTGGGGAGGGGGCCTTTCGGAGAACTAGTTCCCTCCGTGGCAGGCTTGCCAGCCCACTGTCCACCCCTCCCTCTGCCTCGCACCCCCCCAGGCTTGGGACAAGCAGAGGCTGCATGGGGACCAGAACATGTGGGACACTCGTGCTTATATCTGCAGTTCTTCCGACTGCAGGAACCATTGGACGAGAAAGTCCAGCACAGCAGGCGGGCTGGAACCCCCTGCCCCGCCATTTGGCGGGTAACCTGCGCTGGAGCTGCTCGCTGGACCGCATGTCCACAATGATACCTATCCCCCGGGGCAGGACGTGTGGGTGTCATATACAAGAGCCACAGTCTCTGACACGGCTCATCCCATCTCATCTCGGGGTGCAGGGGAATCCTCATACGGAATTCCTCATCATACGCTAGCCATGAGGGGCCCGGGAAATCTACCATTGCCCTGTATATGTTGTCCAAATATTGGACCATGGGAATAGCTAGGTCCGGCCGCGCCCTCAAATACACCGCCATGTATATCAAATAAGCGGGGAGCCAGTTAGCCCAGGTACGCGGCGGCTTACGGCGGCGTGCCTGCTCCTTGTCCTTCTCATCCTGACCCTCCCTCTCTTCCTTAGTGGGCTCTCTGTTCAGGAGTGAGAAGATATCCACGTACTCCCCTCGCCATATCTTTTCCCTGGTAGCCTGCGCCAAGTGATCACCCAATGGCAGGGAATACCCTGCCGTCGGCAAGGCCGAAAAGGGGATAGCTGGCCTACCCAAAGGGGCATGAGTTAACCCTGCCACCCCAAGTACGTTCCCAGCAGTGTAAGAACCAATGCCCACCCCAGCGGGCATGGTGGCAGTAGTTGTCGCCGGGTGGGTCGCCAGCGGCGTAGCCCCTGTACCACCCGCGCGAGGCCAAGGCCACTGAAAGGTCCCCCCCATATTGGGAATGTGTGCGGATGTACTCGTTTGCACCATATACTCACACGCTGCACCCCCGCGGGCCGCCCCCAACGGGGGTTCCGGCCCACTGGGGGCGTCGGAGCTCACGACCGATGTAGAGCTCATCACCGGGGCTTGACCCGCGCCAGGTTGCTGGCTGGGGAGCTGCGAGGCAGTGGCCGGAGGCGCGCCACCCGCCTGCAGCAGCTCGACCCTCCCCACCGGCCGTTGTCCTGCTGCCGATAGCGCCTCGAAAGGTACCCCGAAAGGGGCACCTGCCTGACTGGCACGAGCCAAAGACTCCTCCAAGGCCGAAATACGGGCCAGCAAGGTGTCTACAGTAACCATGGGCAAAGAGCCGGCCGGCCCACTTGACCCTTGCATGGGTACAGGTCCCTGCACCCCATGGCCCAGATATGGCCATTGGCCAGGGCCGAAGCCCGGTAGGGCTGGTGAGGAGACCTGCCAAGGCGGGGCACCAGGCCACCCCCCGAGGCTAGAGGGCCCCGGGAGAGGCTGGGGTCCAGAAGTAGTCGGCCCAACAGGTTGGGCGGAAGTAGGAGCGGTGTCCACCGCTCGCGGGCCGCGGGCCGGAGCGCCCTCCGCGCCCGCACCCTGAACGGGCCAAGGAGCAATAGACCCCAAGCCACTAGCCCCGGCCGGGGATGGCAAAGGAGGCTGTTGAGGAGGCGGCACCACGGTCCTCCGACCTGGGTTGCGTCTCCTAACAGCCCGAGCTGAATTCGCAGCAGCCTTCTTTTTGGAAGGCATCTCGAGCAAAAAGGGAAGCTAGCTAGGCAAAATCGACCCAAAAGGCTTCCCGGCAATACCAACGAGCGACGGAGGCGCAGGGGAAAAAACTTCTCCGCTCCGTCGCTGAGGCAAAATGGCAGCGCGGCTGCCTCGTGGCCACCCCTTTTATAAGGGAGCTGGCCACGCCCCTAACTACCCGGATTCTCTGTCCTGTGGGGGGGGCCCGCAAAGTGCGCGGCGGCCATTTTGGCGCCGCGCTTGCATTATTTGATGGGTAAGGGGGTAAAGCCTCCTATTCTGTATATTCCACATCAGCAACAGAGGTGTCAAAGTGATGGGGATTTTCCCACCCTGGTTGCTGCTAATGGCCCAGAATATAACTATTGTAAAGCTCCCATTTTGTTACCAAGATAATATGTTTTCCCTTTGCAAAGCTAAGTGTGGATATATGCACACAAATGCACAGAAAGCAAGTACAAATGGACTCTACCTGATTGATCTGAGAGACAGCTAATGCTACTATTTTTAATACAGAGTAAGTTCTTCCATTTACAAACAGTGCACATTTTTTCAAAATGCCCCCCAAAATCTTGCATGATATTGCAGACACTTTCAACAAGACAAAAATCCCATGGTGAGGAGAACAATCGTGAAACACTGTGTGAACTGTTACGACAGAAGAACAAACCAGGCCAGTGTTTGTATCCTTGCTCTAGCTCGGCAGCGAAGCTGTGATGGAAAGAACTGGCTTGATTCTGCCTAATCTTAATGCTTCTGAATCTGCCCTGGCTTCTTATTCAGAGCAATTTCTTTGCTCCAGCACAGATGAGCCAGTCTCCAATTGCCAGCCTTGATGAGCAGGCAGAGAAGTGCAACCTTCTCTATCAGTTCTCTGACCCCGCTTCTTTATGTGCTTTGAGAACCACCTCTTTAAACATCCCTTTTAAGTGAGATAAGTGGTTGACAAGGCAGAGCAATAAGGGGAATTTACTCAAGGTATTTATCCTTCCCCAGAGGAGCTTGAATCTCTCCCAGGGACCCTATTATCTCATTACACCTCTAGTAAACAGCTCAGCTCCTTGAAAAATGCACCCTGCTGTTGTATGCGTGCAGTTCACTCAGGTAGAAGGCATTAGGTCATCCTAGTTGATCAACAGAAACAAGGTAGATGGTAGTGGCTGCCTTTGGTATAGGATAGTTTTCTCTTTTCTTGTTGTGTAATAATGGGGATAAGAGACATAGCTCCCAGGAAACAGTTACTCTACTGAGATTTGTAATGAGGGCAGGGAGGCTTTTGTGAGCTTCTTAGTTTCTCTTGACACATTGTCTGTACCTGGCTGTTGCAAGCATGCACACATCAATCAAAGAAACCATAAGAGTATGAGGAGCAATGCTTTTAATCTTGCAATTCTCTCTAGGCATATGCAGAAGCCCCCAAACCACTCTATACCCAAGTAAGCAGCATGCAGATGCTGTGTATCCATTAAAATAAATTCTCTCTTCATATTCAAGTCTGTGACATTGTGTGTTTCCTGATTCCAAAAGACTGACAAATCTGCTAGAGATAGTCTGGCTTCTCTTAGCACCTTATTGCATTCTCCAATCCCAGAATATGCTTCACAAAAGTTACCATCTTCATAAAGAGCAGGTTTGGGATATTCAGGAATATTTTGTTTGCAGTGAGATGTCTCTATTTTTCACTATGTTCCCCAGGAATGACTAGAAGTTGACAGATTCTTATTACCGTTGAAGGTAGCAGATCAAGCTTACTGTTATTGCATTGCTTTGGATTTCCCTTTTCCTTTGCTCATTCATGATCATCTTTTTAACCTTAAAAATGCCAGATCAAGGTATTATTATGGAGTTGTTTCACCATGGGGATTATTTATTTAGCTACATGTCACTGCTTTTTTGGGGAGTATTTTTTGGAAGAATGGAGATATATTCAGGTGATAGTGATAGGGTTCTGCAGATGTGGAATTATATCCTTGGTTGAGTCTTTTTATGGGGCAGGGAGGTAACATGCATGCTCAGGTAGGTGCTATTGCACACTCCCTGCTCTCCAGGGGATTGTCAGGGCCACATAGTGGCCTATGTCCATGTGGTTAACCTTGCATCTGTCTTTCTGGTCTGCATCCAAAATCAGGAAGGGTGGCTCACAGGGATCTATTCCCTATACAAGCACTTGGGGCAGAAATAACCAATAAATCTGTGACCAGTTTTATATCAATGTGTGTGTGTGTGTGTGTGTGTGTGTGTGTCTTTGCATATCATTATGTTGCGTGTAAGGCAAATGGCATGTGTGTTTGCAGGCACACACCCCAATAAAGGACTCAGACACCAATGAAAGTGGATAACGGCATTGGGCCACATTTATTGATTCATGCCCTAGTCCGAATTATAAATTTCTATTGGTAATTGACCAATCATAATTCTTAAGGCAAGCAGGCCGAAGTAACACTGGTAAGGTACCACCCAAAATTGCCAACGGCAATTGCTACAATGTATCCATTTGTATCAATTTGTTTGTTGACCACAAACAAATTGTTGACCGTAGTCAATATCTAACTAATGACCCCACCCTCTGACGCGTATCCGTAAAATCACGGGGTGATGCATGCTGTCTAGCTATAGCCATCACCCTGTCGCCTAGTTCGTTGTTGACCGGACAACGTTTAACCAACTTATGCCTGTCTAGTGTTGTCCAGTCAATTGCGAACTTGCCGGATACCTGTGGGTCATAATGTTTACCTTACCAGTGCTACCCGCCACACGGAGGGGCTTCAAAGAAGGCTCGACGCCCCCCCCAGACCGTCAGCTCGGTCAACAGGCCTGCTCGCCAATGACCCAACAGGAGGTCCATACCTCCTCACGACAGATGGACCCCATCCCCTGCATACAAGTCATAACTTTGGAGGCTAATAGCGGGGTGACGACTGACCCTCCCCCAAGCCCTGTCGACAAGGAAACGCGCCACTGCCCTATTCACCATGCGTCTAGCGCAGTCAAGGGCCAGGAGGTCAACACCCCCTCTGTAGGAATGGCGCGGGACCATGTCCGACCAAACAAGGGTTGTGGCGGGCCAGACGTAATGCAGGTAGGCGAGGTCCTCGCAAATCGCATGCTTCAGCGACAAGCCGGTGACCTGGCCCAAATCATTGCCCCCCAGGTGTATGATCAGAATGTCAGGCGGGTCAGCATTCTGGCCTGAAAAAAGGAAAGGCAGCAGCTCCCGCCATAACATCCCGGGCTTACCATGCCATGTGAGACTTGCGTATGCACCCAGTCCCAGTCGGGGTCCCCACTCTGTCGCCGCAGCATAACGCGCTGCCCTGTGCACGTAGCTATGGCCCACCAGCCATACTGTCACCAGTGTAATACGACACCCCGGGTCTGTAAAGGAAAAAATGAGGGAAAGTAGGTAAGGTGACTGGGTTGCTGCTCACGGCGGGAGTGGGCGCACATAAAATTGAAAACATTGCGAACCCCACCGTCCCATGCTACGTATGTCAGCCCCTGAGTACCCAAAAGCCGTAGCGGTCAAGGCCGCCCCTATACGGAATGAATGAGTGCCATAGCGGGCGCCTGGGAGGCCCACACTGGCCCGCGCTTTGCCCGTCACCTTCCAAAATTGAAATTTAGTAAGGGGAGACCCATCTTGGTGACAGAAAAACGGGCCATGGTGCGTGCCATGCAGTGCCAGGAATTCCTATAGGGCACCAACCGGACAGATGTCTGCCAAAGAACACCGTAGCAGTCGCACACCACTGCCGAAGCCATGCTGATCGGTCTTAGAGGAACGTATCATCAACTGAGCCCAGTCTTTGGCTACACAGACATCCTCGAGTTCCAGTGCCCTACGACTTGCATCCGCCTTAGACAGCATCACAAGCTCGCTGATGCGGAGCGATCCAAAAAATGCCATCGTTGTGGCTGCATGGAACAGGGCTGCCTCATATGCATCAAAACAGAGGCAAGGCCAGCCCCGGGCCAACTGGGTAAGGACCCCTGGGGAAATCGGGTGGCGGTCGTCCGGGCAACGCCCGCGCTCGCGCACCCACCCCTCCAAAACATGTCTCATATGGAAGTCAGAGGTGCTGTCCACATGACCCCCCACCTTGGCCATAAAAGCCAACACTGAAAGCTTAGATGCTATGGTGCGAGGTGCAAGGCCCTGAGAATGCAGGTAAACCATGAACCGCAGAACATGGGTTACCGGGATCGGCCAGGTTCCTGGCAATTGAAATTGAGTACAGAATGCCCTGAAAGAATTAATTGCGTGGTGATACGCCTTACGGGTGCGTGGCGCTAGCGACAGGCCAATCGCCCGGTTCACCTCTCCTTGCCAATGGTCCATATCTCCTCCGGGAGTGGCGAGGGAAATTCCTCCGCATCCGGGGCCAAGGCACGGAACCGGGAGATCTGTAGGCGGGACAAAGCGTCAGCAATATCATTATTAACCCCTGGGACATGCCTGGCCCTGAACAGTACGTTGAGGCGCAGGCTGCGCAACACAAATTGGCGCACTAGATCCATAACCCTGGGCGATTTGGAAGTCTGTGCATTTACAATGTGGACCACAGCCGCATTGTCACACCAGAAATGCACGACCGAGTTGGACCACTCCTGGCCCCATAGCATCAAAGCACCCAGGATAGGGAAAAATTCCAGATATGTGAGATCACGCAGGCGACCCGTGCCTGCCCAGGCCGGTGGCCACCCACCATAGGCCCACTTCCCATTGAAGTACATCCCATAACCCAGGGATCCCGAGGCATCAGACTGAATCTGAAATTGAGGGGAAGCCAGGAGGTCATGCCTCCAAAATGAGACCCCATTGAAGTCCCTCAGGAACTGTAACCAGACAAGCATGTCTGCCCTGATACCCCGGGTAAGCCTAACCCTATGGTGAGGCCTGGATAATCCTGCCATAGCGTCGCACAAGCGCCGGGCAAAAGCCCTGCCCGGTGCGACCACTCTGCAGGCGAAATTAAGGTGACCATGCAGCACCTGCAGTTCCCTCAGTGATGCCTTGCGCTTGGCCAACAAGTCCGAGATAAGGGCCACTATCCTTGACACCTTATCCCGCGGTAACCTAGACGCCTGCGCTATCGTGTCAATCTCCACCCCCAGGAAGACTAGCTGTGTAGATGGGCCCTCGGTCTTTTCGGGCGCTAAAGGGACACCGAGTTCCTCCATTAGCGTCTGAAATGTGTTGAGGAGACGTGTACACGTGTCCCAGCCCCGTTCACCCCCGAATAAAAAGTCATCCAGGTAATGGGCTACAGACCGGGACCCTGACCTGCGGACGAAAGCCCACTCTAGGAAGGTACTGAAACGCTCGAAAGCCGAGCATGATATGGAACAGCCAAAAGGCATGGCCTTATCAAAATAATATTCGCCCCGAAATTTGAAACCCAGCAATTCAAAGTCGCCCGGGTGCACTGGCAAGAGGCGAAAAGCCGACTTAATGTCGCCCTTAGCCAGCAGCGCACCTGGGCCACATGAGTGCACCATGCGCAGCGCGTGGTCAAAAGATGTATACCTGACTGAGCAAAGGTCGTCAGGGATAGCATCGTTGACCGATCGGCCGGCTGGGTAGGACAAGTGATGGATAAGGCGAAACTCGCCTGGTGACTTCTTGGGAACCAAGCCCAGGGGCGATACCTTGAGGTTAGTGAACGGGGGTGCAGGGAAAGGGCCAGCGACCCTGCCCGCATTGACCTCCTTATTAATGCTGGCGGCAGCCACCTCCTCCCTTCCCCTAAGGGACAAAAGGTTGGGGGCATCCTGAGGGGACCTATCACCCATGAAAGGAATACGGAACCCCTGTCTAAAGCCCTGAAGGAGATAATCTGCATCCTCCCCCTTCGGGTACAATGCGAGCCAACGCTCCAGCATGTCCACATTAATTGGGGAGGGAGCCTTTCGGTGAACCAGCTCCATCTGCGGCAGTCTTGCCAGCCCACTGTCCGCCCCTCCCTCTGCCCCGCGTCCCTCCAGGCCTGGGACAGGCAGAGGCTGCGTGGGGGCCCGCACAGGTGGGACACTCATGTCTGTACTTGCAATTCTTCTTATTGCATGAACCATTAGACGAGAAAGTCCAGCACAGCAGGCGGGCTGGAACCCCCTTCCCCGCCACTTGGCGGGGAACCTGTGCTGGAGCCACTCGCTGGACCGCATGTCCACAATGGTATCTTTCCCCTGGCGCGGGGCGCGTGGGCGTCATGTACAGAAGCCAAAGCCTCTGGCATGGCTCATCCCACCTCATCTCAGGGTGCAGGGGAATTCGCATACGGAATTCCTCGTCATAAGCCAACCACGACGGGCCCGGAAAATCAACCATCGCCCGATTGATATTGTCCAAATACTGGACCATCGGAATTGCCAGATCCGGCCGGGCCCTCAGGTACACCGCCATGTAGATGAGGTAAGCCGGCAGCCAGTTGGCCCACGTTCGCGGTGGCTTGCGACGACGTGCATGTTCCTTATCCTTCTCATCCTGCCCCTCCCTCTCTTCCTTGGTGGGCTCCCTGTTTAGGAGTGAGAAGATATCAACATACTCCCCTCGCCATATTTTCTCTCTGGTGGCCTGTGCCAAGTGGTCATCCAGTGGCAAGGAATAGCCCGCTGTCGGCAAGGCCGAGACAGGCACAGCAGGAACTGCGGGCATCTGGAAAGGGGCTTGGACTAGCCACTCCTAAAACATTCCCCACAGTGTAGGAAATGTTCCCCACCCCGGGGCCCTGGGTGGTGGTTGACGTCGCCTGTTGGTGCATTAGCGGCTGTACCGCCGCACCACCCATGCGAGGCCAAGGCCATTGGAAAGCCCCCCCCCCAACGTAGCCACATGTGTAGGTGCACTAGTTTGTACCGCATACTCACATGCTGCACCCCCGCGGGCCGCCCCCACCGGGGGTTCCGGCCCACTGGGGGCGTCGGAGCTCACGACCGCCGTAGAGCTCGCCGCCGGGCTTGACCCGCGCTGGCCTGTTGGTTGGGGAGCTGCGAGGCAGTGGCCAAAGTCGCGCCACGCGCCTCAAGCTGCTCGACCCGTCCCGTCGCCTGCCGCTGCCCAGCAGACGACGCGTCAAAGTGCACCCCAAAAGGAGCCCCAGTGTGGCTGGCCCGAGCAAGGGAAGCCTCGAGTGCCGCCACACGGGCCAGCAAGGCATCCACACTGGCGTGGGGCCACGGGCCAGCCGGCCCGCCCGTTACGGGTGTGGGTACAGGTCCTTGCACCCCGGGGCCCGAATATGGCCATGGCCCCACACCCAGGCCCGGCAGGGCCGGCGCAGGCACCTGCCAAGGGAGGGGACCACACCACCCCTGGAGTGAGCTGCGCCCCGATGGAGGAAGGCCCAGTAGAATGAGCACCAGGAGCGGCGTCCGCCGCTTGCGGGCCACGGGCCGCAGCCCATACTGGACCCCTGCTTGGGTCCCTGGCCTCCGGCCAGGGGGTAATAGACCCCATCCCACCGGTCCCGGTGGGAGCTGGCAAAGGCGGCTGGTGGGAAGGCGCAGCCGCGGTCCTCCGACCCGGATTGCGCCTCCGAACCGCCCGAGCCGCGCTCGCGGCCGCCTTCTTCTTCGAAGGCATCTCAGTCGGACCTAAGGGAAGCCGAAAAGAGGAAGGTCAGCAGCCAAAAGGCTTCCTGATCAAGGTAAAAGTGACGGAGTAAGAGGAAAAACTTCTCCGCTCCGTCGCTTCGCAAAATGGCAGCTCGGCTGCCTCGTGGCCACCCCTTTTATAAGGGAGCTGGCCACGCCCCTAACTACCCGGATGCCTTCGTCCTGTGGGGGGGCTCCCGCAAAGAGCGCGGCGGCCATTTTGGCGCCGCGCTTGCATTCTCTCTGTATGTTGTTTTGCGCTAAAGAAAGCCTGAGAGTAGAGAACAATGATACCTATTTAGTTTAACGAGATTGATAGCACCCCCAAGTGCTCATTGGTGCAGATAAATTTACATCAGAAATTTTGATCGGGAGTGGAAGAACAGTTTGCACTATAGAAAGGAAATTCCTATGGCAGAGGCTGCTCTTGAATTCTGGTCCAAAAAATGAATTGCATTTTTCAATGCAATTTTAATTTAATTTAATTTAGTTTTTACATTTGTATTGCCACCCTGTCACCGAGGTGGAGATTTAAGTGAGGCGGCTGACAGATAAAAGCATTAAAAAAGATATTTTCATGTCCTTGTGTGAACATAAGGATTAAAGTAATAATGGAATGTAAGAGAACTCTACTTTTAATAAGTGTTCTCCATTAGGTTTTAGTGAATGTTTCCCATTAGATTTGTATTTTAATTAATTTTATTAATTTTTATAAATGAACAATACATAAAACAATACAAAGAAATAAAACATATGCAAACATACCTAAAATACAAAGTAATCAAAACATATCACGACCTATCCTAATACATTGTTCCAACTATCTTTATAATTTTGAATACTACTAACTCCTTCACATTACCCCACTTCAACCGCATCCTTAATATTCTGGATAGGAAGCCGCAACAAAAAGAAAACTTATAACACCCCGTGTTTATATAAAAAATGCCCTGAGGACTCCGAGTGGCGCATTATATTATCTCCAAAAACTACTTTGATCTGGTACAGGTCTGTTTCTTTCACCTCCCATAGAAGAATGACCCAAAAATGGTTTCCATATCTTCCAAAATCTATTCTCTTTCAGATCACCCCTTTTTCTTTTATTTCCCATGTTAATTTGTCGTTCAATGCTAAAGTCCACATTTCTTTATACCACTCTTCAATCTGTATATTTAGATCACTTTTCCAATTTCTAGCAATACATTGCCTACCCGTTGTATTATTTCTAATAATTCTCTTTCCTCTTTATTTCCACAAATAGATTCCACATTCGTTAACATGGTGGTACTCGGCCCCAGTTTAATTCTTTTACCCATTATTTCACCCATCTCTTTTTCAATTTTTTCCCAAAAATCCTTTACCACATTACAACTCCACCGCATATGTTCATATGTCCCTAATGTTTCTTTACATCTCCAACACATTCCATCTTTTGTATTATCCATTTGATGTAACCTCACTGGGGTGAAATACCATCTCCATAACATTTTGAAATTATTCTCCTTTATTCTAACAGACATAGTTCTCATTATTCTCTTTTTCCATTTATTTTTCCAAATATCTTTACCAATCTTTATTTTTAGATTTGTTAGAGACCCACAATGTACAGCTCCAAACCTAGCAACATTTGAGAGTCTGAACTTAAAGTCATTGGAATTTTGGACTTTCTCAAATGGCTCTTCGGCTTAGAAACAGAGATGAGCACTGCACCCTAGAGTCGGATACGACTGGCTTTCGAGCAAGGGAAACCTTTACCTTTACCTTTACCAAATGTCAGTATTGAAATCCAGTGTTTTAAAACCTTAAAAATTGTGGGGACTTTTTAAACTTTTTTTAAAAAAAACTTTTTAAACTTGAGTGTTAAATTAAGTGTCACTCCTTGGGGAGTAACACTTAATTTAATTGTTCAAATTGTATGCTGCCCCAATCACACAGTGACTCTGGCTGGCTGACAAAAAAATCACAGAATATCACATCACCTTACAATAATGTAACATTAAAAAAAATATCAGAAACAATGTATATAATATTACAAAAAACTCAAAAACTCAAACCTCCACAACTGAGTCCACTTCCCTTCAAGCCAGACAGGCCAAGAAAAGAAGTCCGGAGCATCAGCATTGGTGGCATTTTTGTGGCTACGGGGGCTGCAGGACAGCTGCTCCCGCTTTCCTCTGGCCAGCTGGGAAGGAGTCCAGGACATAGGCGTTGGCTGTGTTTTTGTGGCTGACTTGAAAGATTGAGTGGTTGTAGATTTCAGTATTAGTTAATCTAATCCACACTTCCCAAACTAAAGTATGTATTGAAAGCTAGTCTACCAGGTTTTACATCTCCCAAAAGTTATAATGCAATTTTCTACTAAAAGAGAGAGCGAGCATCAAAATGCATTTTTAAATGTGTACTATGGATATTGAGATAGTATAAAAGAAAGAAATGCTTAGGAAAACATATTTTAATGTCAGTCAAAATAAAAATGTTTATTACTCAATCAGCAGATCATTGTAATGCTAAAAACAATATTAGTAAATTATTAAAATAATCACATAATTATAACATCAGAACTATTTTAAAACACTTTATGCCTAGGATATCTCGCAATCAGTATAGTAGTCAAAAATAATATAAATACAGTAAAATCCTGGGTTACGAGTGCCCTGTGTTACATTTGCCGTGGTTTACGATGGCAAATTTAATTAAAATAATTTCCTGGTTTACAACCTTTTTTTGGTTTTGTTGTTGTTCAGTCGCACAGTCGATTCCGACTCTTTACAACCCCATGGACCATCACTCTCCAGGCACTCCTGTCCTCCACCATCCTCCTTAGTCCACACAGCCCCATGCCCATTGTGTCTACAATACCATCAAGCCATCTCATCTTTGGCCGTCCCCTTCTTTTTTTGCCCTCCACCTTCCCCAGCGTCAAGGCCTTCTAAGTGAATCCTCTCTTCTTATTTGATATCCAAAATACTTCAACTTCATCTTTGTTATTTGTCCTTCTAAGGAGCACTCAGGGCTAATCTCTTCTAATATTGATCTATTTGTTCTCCTCGCTGTCCAGGGGGCTCTCAAAACTCTCCTCCAGCACTACATCTCAAATGCATCTATTTTTCTTCGCTCAGCCTTTCTAATGGTCCAGCTCTCACAGGCATACATTACCACCGGAAATACCATTGCTTTGACTATGCGGACCTTTGTTTGCAGTGAGATGTCTCTACTTTTCACTATGTTCCCCAGGTTTTTCATAGCTTGTCTCCCAAGAATCAGTCGCCTTTTTATTTCATGGCTGCAATCTCCATCTGCAGAGATCTTGGATCCTAAGAAAGTAAAATCTGTTACTGTTTCTACTTCTTCCTCATCTATTTTGCAGGGACTGATATGGCCTGTTGCCATTATCTTGGTTTTCTTGATATTGAGTCTCAGGCCAGCTTTTGCACTCTCTTCTTTCAACCTAATCAGGAGCTTCTTTAGGTCTTCTTCACTTTCTGCCATTAGGGTGGTATCATCTGCATATCTCAAATTGTTGATGTTTCTCCCACCAATTTTGATCCCATATTGTGATTCCTCCATCCCTGCATTGCACATTATGTGCTCTGTGTATAAGTTGAATAAGCAGGGTGACAGAATGCAGCCTTGTCTTACTCCTTTTCCTATTCCAAACCACTCCGTCATTCCATACTCTGTCCTAACTGTTGCTTCTTGGCTCATGTACAGATTTCTCATGAGACATATGAGGTGTTCTGGTATTCCCATCTCTTTAATTACTTGCCACATTTTGTTGTGGTCCACACAATTAAAGGCCTTGGTGTAGTCAATGAAGCAGAAGTAAGCTTGTTTCTGGTATTCCTTTGTTTTCTCCATGATCCAACGGATGTTGGCAATGTGGTCTCTGGTCCCCCTGCCTCTTCTGAACCCATCCTGCATCTCTGGTAGTTCTCTTTCTACATGCTGCTGTAGTCTATCCTGCATTATCTTGAGCATCACTTTGCTAGCTTGTGGGATAAACGGAATTGTTCGATAATTTGAACATTCTTTGGCATTGCCCTTTTTTGGGATTGGGACGTATACTGATCTTTTCTAATCCTATGGCCACTGTTTCGTTTTCCAAATCTGCTGGCATATAGCATGTAGTAGCTTGATTCCATCATCTTTTAGTGCTTTGAATAATTCAACTGGGATACCATCATCTCCACTGGCTTTGTTATTTGCCGTGCTTTTTAGGGCTTTTCTGATTTCACTCTCTAGGATGTCTGGTTCAAGGTCAATTTCCCCCTCATATGTTATTATCCTGGGTGTTTAGGTCTTTTTTGTAAAGTTCCTCTGTGTACTCTTTCCATCTTTTCTTTATCTCTTCTGCATCCGCTAACTCTTTGTCATCTTTGTCTTTTATCGTGGTCATTTTTGCTTTGAACGTTCCCCAATTTTTAAAAAGAGATCTCTAGTCCTGCCTCTTGTGTTGTTTTCCTCTATTTCTTTGCACTGTTCATTTAGGTAGCTTTCCTTATCTCTCCTTGCTTTTCTTTGAAATTCTTTATTTAAGTGATTGTATTTTTTTCCTTTTTCCTTTTCCTTTTGCATTCCTTCTTTCCTCTGCTATTTTAAGAGCCTCATCCGACAACCACTTTGCTTTTTTGCGCTTTTCTTTTGGTATAATTTTCCTTGCTGCCTCCTGCATAATGTCTCTCATCTCTGTCCATAATTCTTCTGGTACCCTGTCTATCTGGTCCAGACCATTGAATCTGTTCCTCACCTCCACCGTGTATTCCTTGGGTATGTTGTCTAGATCATATCTATCCGGCCTATTAGTTTTCCCTATTTTCTTCAGTCTGAGCCTGAATTTTGCAATCAGTAGATTGTGATCTGAGCCACAATCTGCTCCAGGTCTTGTTTTTGCTGACTGTATGGAGGTTCTCCATCTTTGGCTGTAGAGTATGTAGTCAATTTGGTTTCGACGTTGGCCATCTGGTGATGTCCATGTGTAGAGTCTCCTCTTGTGTTGCTGGAAAAGGGTGTTTGCTATGACTAGTGTGTTATCTTGGCAGAACACTATCAGTCTTTGCCCTGCTTCATTTTGTGTTCCCAGACCAAACTTGCCTGTTATTCTATGCACTTTTAGATTTCCTACTTTTGCATTCCAGTCTCCTAAGATAATGTGGACGTCGTTTCTTGGTGTCTGTTCTATAAGATGTTGTAGGTCCTCATAGAACTGGTCTACTGTGGCTTCATCTGCACTAGTGGTTGGTGCATATATTTGGATTACAGTGATATTAAATGGTTTGTCTTGTAGTCTGACTGACATCATTCTATCATTTTTTGAGATTGTATCCCATTACTGCTTTTCTCACTCTTTTATTTACAATTATGGCCACTCCATTTCTTCTGAGGTTTTCTTGTCCACAGTAGTAGACATGATGGTTTCCAGAGCTGAATTCGCTCATACCTGTCCATTTTAGCTCACTGATTCCCAAGATGTCAATACTTATTCTTTCCATTTCCTTTTTTACCACTTCCAGCTTTCCTTGGTTCATAGATCTGACATTCCATGTCCCTATGCAATATTGTTCCTTACAGCACTGTATTTCTCCTCCCCCTTTCCTGCCCATCCCTTTCTGTCCATCTAATGTGCTGAGCATCCTTCCTGTTTCCTCTGATTTGTCCCTTTGTTTTGCCTTTGCTTTGGTCAATAGGGTTCTCTTGGCAAACTCCCTGGCGTGCTTTGCCGGTTTCTATGCCATTTTCCCCTCCATCATACATATTATCACAGTTTAGAACTTAGTATCAGTTTAGAACTGATGTCAGTCAGTTCTAAACTGACACAGTGACACAGTCACTATTGCTATAAGTCATCTATGTTAAGTCAACTATATTATTTCAGTTTGATTACTGATCCCTTGCATGCATGCAGCAGCTCTTGCCTCCCTTCGGCTGCGTGGAGTTGGTCAAAGGCGCTGACTCGGTCCTCGCTGTGATGGTGGCTGTGGATGGTGTCTCCTGGGGGTGGTCGAGGGTCTCCTGTGTCTGCAGTTGGCTGCAGTGGCAGCGTGGCCCTTCTTCTTTGCCCTCCGGGGCATTGCTACTCTAGGAGGACTCCCCTGGGCCTCTGGATAGTAACTGGGCAGTTGAGGCCTGTGTCTTTCTCTGCCTTTTTCTTCCCTGGCCCCAGGTTTTTGGATGGGGTGGGAGGGAGGGACCAATTTTTCACTTACCTCCCCCAAGGGAGGTTGGGGCCTGTGTCTTCTCTTTTTTTGGTTTACAACCGAAAATTATGCTATTTTAAACACTAAAATTTATTCCTCAATGTAAAAAAGACAAAAAAAGATCATTGTGGACTTTAGAAAATGCAAATTGAACACTTATTATTGAAGGGAATTGTGTGGAACAGGTCTCGGTGTTTCGATTTCTGGGAATGGAGCTGAGGGATTTAATTTTAATTTTTAATTTAATATTCGCGCTTATATTCCACTCACTCAGGCGAACCCAACTCAGGGCGGTTTACATAGCGGACAATAATACGAAATACAGTAACATAACATACAATAAATACAGCAAAAAATCAATCACCAAAAGTACAAAAGTACAATTACAAATCCCTGTCCGCAAAAATTACAGAAATATATATAATATATACTACAATATGCACTACATGTGCACTACAATACAGTTTCTAACAATACATCAAATAAGGTACAATACTATAAAATCCTAAACATCAGTTAATCTCATCAAAGAGTACACAATATTAAAAAAAAATTCAAAACGTCAAATAACAATATAAAAATATATTGATAATCTAACATGGGGAGTTTAGTGTATGGGACCAAAGACGACCGGACAACCGAAGGGTTGGTTTAACACAGGTTTATTGCATGAGGTTCCAGTTAAGCATGAGGTAATGGCGGTGATAATCTCAATATATACAGTAGCTCTCTACATTTGAATCTTGTAGCACGGTAGCTGATTGGTTGCTACCGGCGTGGCCTCGCCCAGGCACGCCTCCATTCCTGCTGCTGAATGCAGGTCTTTCTTCAGCTGCTGAATGCAGGTCTTTCTTCAGCTGCTGAATGCGGGGAAGGTTTTCCCGCGGCTGTCCGTGATTGAGCAATGTGAACCATGTGAGAGTGAACGCTCGCAGCTGCCCTCTATAGGCTGTCTGCTCGCGTTCCTTTACAGCTGATATCGTTTGTATCTGGAGTGGTTACAATCTTGCCTTACAGTATAATGAACATGCATACATACATAACATCCCTCCCCCCTAGGATGGGACGAAGTCCCGCAACCATTGTGGCTTGCCGCACGTTCGCTTGGGGCGTGCTTGCGCCTGCCCTAATTCTGGAGAGCCTGTGATCCCTGACTCCGCGGGAGCTTGTCCTGCAACGGGAAACGGGGATTCGTTAGTGGCTCTGTGGGGCGTCCGTGCCTGCCTTGCGCTTGGGGAAGGGAATGGGATGAACAGTTGGGAGGTAAATCCCTGCCTATTGCCCTCGGACCCCGGGGACCCTCCTAGTGTGAACCGCGGCACCGATGAGGTCGCCCTTGGGGAATGGCTACCTTCTGGTCCCTGCTCGGGGGACCCTAAGACTGTGGTGGTGGGCGGACTCGCTGATGCCTCCGGTCTTGGCGGTGTCGGTCTCCGGAACATGGGCGCTATATTGCATTCTAACTCACAGGGGCTACTGGGACTGGAGGTACCAGGGGCTGAACTGAAACCCCTCTTTTCGCTAGGACGGGTGGGGGACCACTCCGCTAACTCCCCCTGGTACTGTAAATCAACGTCTAAACCTCTATGGGCCTCTGAGCCTCGGGGGGACTTCCGCGGCTTCCGCGGGGTATGAGTGTGGTTGGGGCTCCTCCTTTCTGACGGGGACTCCCGCAACCCGGGGCTCCTCCTCTCTGGCAGGGACTCCCGCAAAAGATTTCCGTGGAACGATTCCCTTTCCTCCCCCCTTGGTGGGGACCCATGCTCCCCTTTTCCTCCCCCTTGGGCTAAACGGGTGGGGGAGTACCCTAACGCTGAATCAATGCTGGCCTCATCCTCGTCTTGCTCTCCGGGGACCCTACGCCTGAGTTGGTCCACGTGTCGCCTCCACAGGAAACCTGTACTGGTCTCTACGCGGTATGAGACGGGGCCGGTTTGATCTACTACGGTGCCTGGCACCCAGGCTGGCCCCGCGCTGGCGTAATTCCTGCAGTGTACTGGGGCGCCTATGCAGAAACTCTTTGTGGGTTCCACCCCTATGTTCCGCCCCTTGTCCTCTACTCTCGTGGGGTCTAGCTTGGATATCCCCGTGGCCAGCTTCCTGCGCATCAACAGCTCTGCGGGGGAGTACCCTGACGCTAAGGGGGTGACCCTGTATCTCAGCAGGAATTGGCACAATTTCAGGTCGAGGTCTCCGGGACCCATGCGCAGTAGCACGTCTTTCGTGGTGCGCACGAGGCGCTCTACTTGGCCATTGGTGGCCGGGTGAAAGGGGGCGGAGGTGACGTGCCGAATGGCGTTGCGTTCCATGAATGCCTTGAACTCGGCGGACGTGAAACAGCTAGCGTTATCGCTGACGAGGGTGTCGGGTAAACCGAACGTGGAAAAGACCCTCCTTAACTGTTTAATGGTTGTGGTCGAGGAGGTGCTCGAGACTGGAATGACCTCCAACCACTTAGAGAACGCGTCCACCACGAGGAGGAAAAGCGTTCCCCTGAATGGGCCAGCAAAGTCTACGTGAACTCGGGACCAGGGTCCCCTCGCAGCGTCCCATTCCCTAGGTGGCGAGCGAGCCTCTTCTGGCCTAGAGCTTTGGCACGCCTCGCAAGTGCCGACCATGTGTTCGATGTCGGCGTCTAACTGGGGCCACCAAAAATAACTGCGGGCTAGTGCCTTAGAGCGTACGATCCCCGGGTGGCTGACGTGCAGCAGTTTAAGCACCCTCGGCCTGAGAGACGTGGGGATCACTACCCGCTGTCCCCACAAGAGGCAACCCCTCTCCAGGGACAACTCCAATCTCTTTTTGAAAAATGTGTCGAATTCCGCTGCTGGGGAAGACACGGGCCACCCTTTCTGCACCCAGGAACAAACTGTGGCCAGCGCTTTGTCCTTGCCTGTCGCTTTGGCGATTTCGGCCGGTACTACTGGAGGGGAGTCTAGGACCTCTATCATTAAGACCTGGTGGTCCCTCTCTACTCCGCCCACGTGGCAGCAATCCCGGGGAATGGGGGACCTCGACAGAGCGTCGGCATGGCTTATTTCCCTCCCGGGCCGGTATACCAACGCGTGCTGATACGCGTTGAGAAAAATGGCCCATCTGAGCATTCTTGGGGACAGGATCTGGGGTGTGGGCTTGTCTGCGGTGAAGATGCCCAGCAACGGCTTGTGGTCAGTCACTATGGTGAAGGGGCGGCCGTACACGAAATCATGAAATTTCTTGGTCCCCGCAATTATTGCTAGCGCCTCCCTGTCTGTCTGAGCATAGTTCCTCTCCGCTTGGGACAGGGATCTAGAGTAGAACGCTATCGGGGCCTCCCTACCGTTCTCCAGCACGTGGCAAAGCACCGCCCCTACCCCCACCGGGGATGCATCGCATATCAGGACCACCGGGCGTTTGGGGTTGAAGTGGGTCAGTACAGCATCTGATGCCAGGAGTCGCTTCAGGTCATTGAAAGCCTTTTCCTGGACGTCGCCCCACTTCCATGCCTCGTCCTTTTTTAACAATTTGTGTAGCGGTTCTGCCACGGCTGCCTTCCGCGGGAGGAAGGAGTGGTAGAAGTTGAGCAGTCCGAGGAACGACTGCAACTCGGGCTTGGAGGTGGGGCGAGGGGCCTTTTTGATGGCGGCTACCTTGGATTGGGCCGGCCTAATTCCCTCGGGAGTAACACGGAACCCTAGGAACTCAACCTCTGTAGCGAAGAAGACGCATTTGTCTTTCCGCAACCTCAACCCCGCCTTTTCGAATATTGTCAGGACCTTTCCCAACCTTGTTGCTAATTCGGCCCGGCTCCCCCCTGTAATTAATACGTCATCAAAATAGGGTAACACCCCCTCCATCCCCTTCAGGAGGCGTTCCACCAATGACTGGAAAATCCCGGGCGCCGAATTCACGCCGAATTGGAGGCGCGAAACCTGGAACGCCCCTTTGTGGGTGACTATTGTTTGTGCAGCAGCTGCGGCGGGGGTCACCGGGAGTTGCTGGTAGGCTTGGGCCAGGTCGAGTTTGGCGAAACACCTCCCCCCGTGTAACCTGGCCAACAAGTGGCTGACTACCGGCACCGGATACGCATTAGGGCGAATCGCCTTATTGATGGTGCACTTGTAATCAGCGCATATTCGGACTTCCCCGTTGGCCTTGAGCGCTGTTACAATTGGAGTTTCCCACTCCGCAGAATCAACAGGAACAAGAATCCCCTGGCCCACTAATTTGTCCAATTCCGCCTCTATTTTGTCCTTTAGTGCGAAAGGCACTCTGCGCGGTTTAAGTCTGATTGGACGCACTCCAGGGTCCAGGTCGAAAGTCACTGGGGGGCCCTTGAATTTTCCTAGCCCCTTTTTAAAAACCTCGGGGTGCGCGTCGCACACGCTCTGTATTGGATCAGTCCCGGCGGCGTGTGCTCCCACGGCGTGCACCCCCCCAATGAACAACCCCAGGGGCTGGAACCATTGAGTCCCGAGGAGGCTGCATTTACCCCCCTTGAGGACGACTAAGGGAAGCGTTGCGGTGTACTTTTTGAACTGGACCTGGAACTTCCCAACCCCCAACACTCGGATGCGGTTCTCTTGCACGTCCTTCAGCGTGGCCCTCAACGCCTTGAGCTTGGGCCGCACGCGGGGGGCGATTTTCATGAACTCCCCCTGGGAAATAATGGAGTATGAAGAACCCGAGTCCACCTCCATTCTAACAGGGGCCCCTTGTATTACTACCTCAACGAAGTAACGGGGGTGCTCCGTGGAAACGCTGCAAACCGGCGCGTCGTCCTCGCTGTCGTCGGAGACTCGCCCTACTCCGTCCCGCGTCCTCGTGGTCCGGGTGCCGTCCCTCGGCCTCGTGGTGCGGTCCTGCCTCGTGGTGCGTTCCTGCCTCGCCGAGCGGTCTGGAGAACTCCGGGTGGCCTCGCGTCGTTTCCGGCAGACCTTGGCGATGTGCCCGCGCCGGCCGCAGTTGTGGCACTCGGCCTTGCGGAATGGGCATTTGGTGCGGGCGTGGGCGGCGCCGCAGCCATCGCAGCGCCGGCCCTCTCTCTGGACCCTCCGGACGTCCTCGTCGTCGCTGCTCTCTGCAGACGAGTTCGAAGTCCGCTGGGCCGCGCGCACCGAACTCTCTGCCTTGGCGGTCTTCGGGCGCCAGTCCTGAAGTTCGTGCACCCCGGCCGATGTGGCCTCTGCGGCCTGTGCCGCGTCGAGGACTTGTTGCCACGTGGGAGGCGGCTCCCTTTTCATCAGCGCGCGCTGAGTCTCTGTGTCCCTCAGACCGCAGAGCAGGCAGTCCCGGAGGGTGACGTCGGGGAGTTCCCACTTGCAAGGGCCGGCGGCCAACCGCAGGGCCGCGGCGAACTCATCGACCGATTCTCCGGGTGCCTGGACTCGCCTCCAGAACGCGCTCCGAGCGGGGAACATCGCTATTGCCGGCCGGAGATGGGCGCGCAGCGCCGCCAGGAGCTCTGTGGCCTTGAGGTCGCCCACCTTCCTCGGCGCGATCAGGTCCACCAAGGTCCTCTTGGTTTCTTGTCCGAGCATGCGGACGAAGATGGCCCTCTTTTTGGCCTCGTCGGAGACTTCGAGCTCCACCAGCGCAGCGTTGAAGTCTATCTCAAACAGCTCCAAGTCTCCCGGCTTCCTGATCTCGTAGCCGGCACATGTCTTGGTCCCGTGGGCAGCCATATCCCACCTTCGTCGCCAATTTAGTGTATGGGACCAAAGACGACCGGACAACCGAAGGGTTGGTTTAACACAGGTTTATTGCATGAGGTTCCAGTTAAGCATGAGGTAATGGCGGTGATACATCTCAATATATACAGTAGCTCTCTACATTTGAATCTTGTAGCACGGTAGCTGATTGGTTGCTACCGGCGTGGCCTCGCCCAGGCACGCCTCCATTCCTGCTGCTGAATGCAGGTCTTTCTTCAGCTGCTGAATGCAGGTCTTTCTTCAGCTGCTGAATGCGGGGAAGGTTTTCCCGCGGCTGTCCGTGATTGAGCAATGTGAACCATGTGAGAGTGAACGCTCGCAGCTGCCCTCTATAGGCTGTCTGCTCGCGTTCCTTTACAGCTGATATCGTTTGTATCTGGAGTGGTTACAATCTTGCCTTACAGTATAATGAACATGCATACATACATAACAGGGAGCAAACACCAAAGCTCTGATGAAGAGAGCACAGCAGAGGTTCTACTTCTTGAGAATCCTCAGGAAGAAGAATAATCTTTCAAAGGACCTGCTGTTGGCATTCTACCACTGTACCAAAGATAGTGTGTTAACCTGTGGTTTGTGTGTATGGTTTGGGAGTTGTACAGCTAGGGAAAGAACAATGCTGTCCAGGGTCATAAAGACTGTGGAGCGGATAATCGGGCGTACTCTTCCCACTCTAGATCAAATCTATGCCACCAGGTGTTATAAGAAAGCTGTAGAGATTGCACAAGATAGTACGCACCCCAGGAATGATCTCTTTCAGCTTCTGCCTTCTAGAAGAAGGTATACGGTCATAAAGACCAGCACCAGCCACTTGAGAAATAGTTTCTACCCAAAAGCGGTTCTGGCTTTGAATACAGTGCAATGCAGTCTATGAGGGAGCTTCTGTATATAGTTTTTAGAGTTTTAGAGCTTTTAGAGCTTTTAGAGCTTTTAGGGGTTAAATGTGCATATGTGGGGTGGGAGTATGTTGATAATTTTGTATAGTTGTATTTTGTTTAGGTTTTGTTGCGTTGTTAAGTGCCCCCCCCCAATCTCGTTGTTCTGTGCAGGACAACGACAATAAAGATTTATCTATCTATCTATCTATCTAAAATGGCCACAGCTGCAATTTCAGAGTTTAAAATGGCCACCACCACCATTTTAGAATTTAAAATGGCTACTGCCCCTCCACCCAAAGTCCCAATGCCTGGGGGAGGTACACGTTTTTGGCTGTACTATTGCCCAGGAAGCTCGGAGGAAGGTCAGAACTAAGTAGATAAGGTCCCCAAATGACATGGAAAAGGTAGGGAGATCACTTCCTTTGCTTTTGTGAGGATGGGGGGCAATCACGTCTGGCATATTTTGGATGTTTTTGGTGGGTTTCTTTGTATATTTTTGTCCAGTTGGTACTGTTTCCCTATTGAGGGTGTGTGGGATGATCTTGTCTGGCATTTTTTTGGATGTTTTTGTGGTTTTCTGTAAAAAAAAATGGTTATTTTTGGTCAGGTTGGGACTTTTATTTTCAATGCATTCCTATGGGGAAACATGCTTTAGGTTATGAGTTTTTTGCATTATGATGGAGGCTGTTAGAATGGACCTCTGTCATAACGCGAGGTTTTACTAACAACTCCAAGTATCTAATTTTTATCCCAAATAAACTACAATACAAAAAATAAAAAAGTTAAACCAGTAGTATAACATTTAGGAGACTTTGACATTATAATGAGTGGCTTGCATACCATAGGCTTACAATTATTATTATTACTATTACGTTTAATTTCTATCCCGCTTTCCTGACACAAGTGCCACTCAAAGCGGCTTACAACATGTAAATACAATAAATGTACAAGCAGGTTCAATACAAAAAAAATCAACCACAAATTACATTACAGTAACCACAAAATACAATATATCAATACAGAGCAACATCAATAGTAATAAGAATCAGCTTGTATACACAATGGACATGTTAATATAGGTAAAACCTTATGGAAAACAACAACAAAATATAGTAAATCATTTAACAATTCAATATTCAAAAATCCCCAGGTGACAGAGCACAGCTCATGTCCCAGATGGAGCCCAGCTCATCAGTGGAGGAAACATCAACAGCTGCTAGGCCAGTCCATCTCCCTGATCTTGAACTGTCCACCCACTCCTACTCACACTAAGGAAAGAATGAGGAGACCAGGAGCTCTGGAGGCGGCTTAGCCAGTCTCTCCTCCCCGCCCTGCTCCCACCAGGGTGGGTGTCCAGCAGGTCCAACAACTCCAGGCTTGATGAAACAGTCCTCAGCCGTGCTCCCACCTCCCATGAGGTCGATGTTTGGAGTGGCGGTGGCAGCTTTGTCACGGCCCCTGCCGCGATGGAGAGCAGCTGGGCTTCGCTCCCACCTCCCGTGACCAGCAGGGCCACGGGAGGGAGCAGAAGGCGCTGGCGTCCGGGGTGGCGGCGGCGGCTTTTCACGGCCCCTGCCGCGATGGAGAGCAGCTGGGCTTCGCTCCCACCTCCCGTGACCAGCAGGGCCACGGGAGGGAGCAGAAGGCGCTGGCGTCCGGGGTGGCGGCGGCGGCTTTTCACGGCCCCTGCCGCAATGGGGAGCAGCTGGGCTTCGCTCCCACCTCCCGTGACCAGCAAGGCCACGGGAGGGAGACGAAGGCGCTGGCGTCCGGGGTGGCGGCGGCGGCTTTTCACGGCCCCTGCCGCGATGGAGAGCAGCTGGGCTTCGCTCCCACCTCCCGTGACCAGCATGACTCTGAATCTTTATAATAGTTTGCACAAATATTTGATTTATACCCCACCCTTTTTCTTTATTAGATTTTAGGAGTCTATATACTGCTCCCTAAATCTAACACCCTTTACTGCAAATAGGGCAACATTTCTTGTCACATATGGGTTTGTCCCTTGGAAATTGTAATGCCTATTCATATAGAAGTGGATAGCATGAAAGAAACTATGCTTAAAGTACTAATACACGTTTATAACAAACTAGTCTAGAAACAGACTGGAAGGGAGTTATGAGTGACACATGCAAAAATGATCCAAGCTAGAAACAATTCACTCTAAAATCAGTAAAACAGAGCAATTAAATCTACCAAAAGCAAACTTACTTTGTGAAAGATCACCTTCTCTCATGACCTATATTGAAAATACATCTGATAAACTATCTGAAAGTCTAATGTGATGACTCATCCTAATTATGTATCTAGAAGGACAATTGCGTGGTTCACTGACATTTTTAAAAATCAAGTGAATTAAAATTATTTCCCCACGTTTTGCTCAATTTAAAAGTTTTCAAGTCACTGTGGTTTATGTAGGCTGTTATTTTAGCCTATTTTAATTAACAGACTGAATAGCTGAGCTTGTGAAGGATCTCTGCACTGGTGTAGTAGTTCACACTGTTAGTAGAACATTATCATGTCCAGACTAATCACCACTAATGTTGCTCAGGAAAATTAGATGAAGACATTAACACTCTGTAATACTTTAGGTGAAACCGATTACAGCAAAAGAGAAAAATAAAGGCCGTTGTTGAAAACTCAAAGTCATAGGGAGGCCAATAATAATGGGATCTCCTTTCAGACAAAAGTAGATATAATTGGCAGGGTTTTGTTTTGAGTCACTTTGTTCATGACTTTGAAATCTTGCCATAAAGTAGCCTCTTGGAAAAGGGAAACTTGAAAGGATACCTCTATGATTTGCTGTATTAAGAAATTGCTTCTGAATAGTGTCAGTTGTTGAAGAAGAAAGGCTATGAGTCTACATACGTTTCAAATACCCTCTATCCAATACCCAACAGTAAAACATTGCTGGACTTCATGGTGGTCCAAGGGGCTGCAGTGGATCAGTGGTTAAGAAGCTCACCTTGTTAGCTGGAAGGCCGGCCAGTCGGCAGTTCGAGACCTGGTTTCTGTATGACAGATTGAGCGCCCTTCTGTGTCCCAGCTCTTGGGGACATGAATGGAGCCTCATTTGGGCGTCCCCTGAGTGGAGTTTCTCCAGCAAAAATCCTTTCACTCGGAATAATTTCTAGCATAAAATTATTATTATAATATTATGGTGGTCCATTTAATAAATTGTGGTGTTTAGGTAAGGGAGTTTTAGATTTTTCTTTTTAGGTCTAATATCTTCCAAGTGTCCCATCCTTGCATCGATGCTAGCTGGGAGTTTCTTTCTGAGCAGGACAATTTAACAATACATGGCCTACATCAGCCTCACAGCCTTTAAATTTAGACCTTTCTCCCAGGTGCATTACACTGGTATTTGCCATGTGCCTGCAAGACTCCCAGAATGGAGAATTATGGTATTTGTGGTCCAGAACACACACACACACACACACACACACACACACACACACACACACACACACACACACACACACACACACACACACACACACACACACACACACACACACACACACACACACTCCCACCCAGTGTCGTACTGTCTCACTCTCTCACTCTCTCATACACACAGCCACTCACTTTCCAACCCAGTCTCTCTCTCTCTCTCACACACACACACACAGCCAGTCACTCTCCCACTCAGTCTCTCTCTCTCTCTCTCTCTCACACACACACACACACACCATCTACACACCATCCCACCCAGTGTCTCTTACTCTCTCTCACACACATCCAACCACTCTTCCACCCTGTGTCTCTCACACACACACAACCACCCACTCTCCCACCCAGTGTCTCTCTCATACACACATCCACCCACTCTACCACCTAGTGTCTCTCTCTCACACACACAACCATGCACTCTCCCACCCATTCTCTCTCTCACACACCATCTACACACACTCCCACGCAGTGTCTTACTCTCTCACTCTGTCGCACACACACAGCTATTCACTCTTCCACCCATTCTCACTCTATTCCTTCCTCTCCCACACACACCATTTACACACCCTCCCTCCCTGTGTCCCTTACTCACGCATCCACACACACATCCACACACACTCCCACCCAGTCTCTCTCTCTCTCTCTCTCACACACACACACAGCCACCCTTGGCTTTCTTGACCCCCACACACATAGTGAAAGGGAGGCTCAGACTACAGGTACCAGGATGCATTGCGGGCATGGCTGGGAATCCTGTTGTTCCATTGCTGTTTCTTCTTTTGTCCAGAAGAGAATTCTGGGCCCATTTCCCTCACCCCAGTTCCCGTGCCATGGCCACACAACTGTCTTGGTAGGGTCTCCCTTCGCTGCCGCATCCCGAGGTCCTACTGTGGCATTTTGGGCCCAGCCCAGTGAGGGCTACAGCTGCCTTCCATGGGTTGGATTTTGGCAGCTTCAGCGGCAGTTTGGTTTTCACGCCCGGAGCTGTGGCTTGCCATTGGCTCATGCACAGAGTGTTGGACATGCACATTTGTGGCCACTGCACTTGGTGTGAGCCACACCTCTCTGTGCACATGACTATTTGGCTGCAGGACGTGCACGCATGCACACACCCATTTTTGCGGTTTGTGGTGCCAGTTGCTGGGCTCAAGCTACCACTCTCTGTGTGTGCAACCATTTGGCTCCAGGACTTGCATGCATGCACACACCTTTTTGGTGTTTGGTGGGGCATATGGCCCACCTTGGGCCCCAAGACCCAGATGGCATTGGGCTCCAAAATGGCAGGTACGTGTGCACCAAATTTGGTCAGTGCTGGTACAGGGGTGTGGATTTGTATACCAGTCACGTATACTCACATCTTTGCTTTATAGGTATAGATTATATGTATATTCTGGACTATATCACTAAAATCATTCCTTTCCTATGGATGGATTTGCTGTTTTTTTACAGGCAAATCAGATAAAATTTTCGTCAGCATTAGCCTAAGGTCAGTCCAGGTCAAGTCAGGGCATCTGGCATCTGCATTTGGGCTTGAGCACAGCAAGTGATGAAAATGTCATCTGACATTGCTATCTGCCCTAGTTCAAACTGCCCCAAATCTCCATCATTGGGAAGTAAATAAATAAATCAAGTGTAAGGTCAAGTGCCAATATTCTCTACTTTTCTCAACCTTTCCATTGATCACTCAAACATAGCATATAAACCACCAGTAGTCATTTGCTCTCTTAAATACTCTACCAGAAAGAATCCTGTCCACTCAGCAATGCATTAAGAACTTCTAAGGCCCTCCTTCAAGTGCATTCATCAAATATATCACACATGCCTACAAAGGAAAGTATTTTCTCTGTATGAGCATCCTGACTATTGAAGACCTTTAAATCTTAGTGGCTAGCATTTACTAATGTTGCCATAAAATTTCTATAGCTTGTTATCATTAATTTTGTTAGCAGATAACATGTCAAATAATGTCTCCATTACATGCTTGGTCAGTCATCCAATTGTTCAGCCAAGAAGTGGCCCAGCATGTCATCCATTACCCATGGCGAATTAAACAAAATGTATGGACACCAGTAGGATTCCAGTCAATAAGAGAGCATCAGGTGCCCTCCAAATGACCTATTTAGGATAAGGTCACACAGTCTCAAAAGGTTAAGACAGCCTGCCATGGAATTGCTAATTCTCGTGAGAGCTCTTCCGTTCTATGGGACAATAAGCACTTTTTAAAAAAATAAATTCTTCCACATTTTGCATGAAATAAATGTGCACAAAACTGGTGCCTTTTGACTCTTGAAAACTTAGCAATCAGAAGAGAGCAATCACAGAAAGACTAGCTTGAAAAGTCCATGCAATGAGGCAGCAAGTATTGCATGTTTGCACAGTTTGTGCAGAAGGTAAAGGTTACCCTTGCTCGAAAGCCAGTTGTATCTGACTCTATGGCTCAGTGCTTATCTCTGTTTATATCTGAAGAGCCAGTGCTGTCTGCATCTGCAGACATTTCTGTGGACATGTGGCAGGCATGCCTAGACACCTGAGTGCATGGATTGCTGTTTACCTTCCCACCGAAGTGGTCCCTATTTATCTACTTTCAATTTCTTGCTTTTGAACTGTTAGGTTGGCAGTAGCTGGAACAGAAACGGGAGCTCATTCCATTGAGCAGTACTCGGGTCTCGAACTGCTGACCTGCCGTCTTCCAGTCAGCATCTTTACCACTTGAGCCACTGGCAGTCAGGAGCTCACAAATGCAAAAACTCTTATCAAAACCAGGAGGGAAGATCTCACCATTTTGCAAGGAAGGATTTCTTGACAGGTGTTCTTGGTGGCAATCAAAACAGTTAGCTGACTGCTTGATAATTTATTTATTTTTCAGATTTATATGGCCGCCTTTTTCGCCTAGGCGACTCAAGGTGGCTCACAAAATTAGTTAAAACCGATCCCTCATGCTCATCCTTCATGAAATATTTAGGCATTTATGTATTCAAAAATGTTAAAGATCTTTAGAAATTAAATTTCAACAAAGCAAAGAATGAAATTAAAAAAAACAGCACAGCTAAACAAATTGAAACCTTCCTGGTTCGGCAAAATAAATATAAAATAGATGAAATATCCCAATTGTTTCCTCTATTTGAAGATAATAACAGCATGTGTATAATTATGACACTTAATGGATCATTTTAACTGGACATAGTTAGCAGGTGAAGCATCATTTGGTGTTCCATCTCCTTCATTTGCTGTCATGAAAGAGAGGGCTCTCACAGCTGTCACACACACCAGTGGAAATGAAGAGGTGCACAAGCAACAGAGGCGAACTAGGAAATAAGATTAAAGGCAAGCAATAGAGAGCTCAGGGCTTGTGGGAAAGCAAGAGGGGAAGAAAGAGAACAAGCTTTTGGTTACCGGCAAGTGAAGCTGACAGACACAAGCCTTTGAGGTTGTTAAAATAAGAACCCTCATTATATCATGCTGTTATAATGAAAGCGAGCTTGGTGGGTTCTTTAATTTGGACTAGAAGTTTAATTTTTCCTTTGCTGTCAGAGGCCAGTCTTGGCAAGGCGGTAGGTGCATGATGCATGATTTGTGGCTCAGAAGTCCTTTCTTTATTTGTGTCAGATGCACCACTACCATATAATAACATACAAAGCTAAATTTAACACATCTAAAAACAAAATAGAATTAAAAAGGGCTACATGACATCCGCCCAATATTGGGTCACATCATCTGCACTAAGACAATGAAAAGAGATGGCAAGGTCTAGAGATAAGAACCACACTGCCACCGCCACCAGACCCCATCCATCACCTGCCCAGCTGGAGGGGAAGAGGCTACAGCTGTGTAGGGCTGGCGGCTTATAAGAACCCCACTGCCACCAGATTCCCATCCATCGCCCACCCAGCTGGAGGGGAAGAGGCTACAGCTGTGAAGGGCCAGCGGCTGTTTTGCAATGTTGTATGATATATATTGATGTTTTATGATGATATGATATTGTTGATGTATGTGCTGCTATTTTACTATATTGTGTTCAATTATATTTTATTGTATTGTAATATTTGATGCTTTGTGGTTTCTGTGAGCCACGCTGAGTCGCATTGTCGAGTGGGCGGCATACAAATCCAATAAATCAAATCAAATCAAATCAAATGTATTTCCTCTTGCCTACATAAGGTCCTCCTCGGTACACCTTGAGGGGCATCATGTGCATTGTATCATGTGGGAGATAGTTTGTATTTCCCCGCATTCGCACAGGCAGATCAGAGGGGGACCATCAGGACTCCCATCCCAGGCCAAGAGTTGGCAGGGCCCCCATCAATGGGCGCCCCATAGCTCAGCTTTGTGAATTTTTTGTACTTTTTAAAAAACGTTTTTTAAACCACAGCGCATGGCGTGTGGGCCTGGCACAATTGTGCATGCCCCTCCAGAGTGCTCTGCCTCAACCCAGATATCCAGGGTCAAGGCTTCAGCCCAGCAGGCACACTGGTCTGGCAGAGACCCCGCGCCGGGTTCAGAGGCGGCTGCTGTGGAGGAGGAGGAGGAAGAGGAAGGGGCAAGTGCCGGTCTCAGGAAGAGCCTCATTGTCCTCCGGACAAAGAGGAGGAGTCCCAGAGCAGCCAGGCTCACCGTATGTTGTGTATAGAACAATATAGAATGTAACTACTACAATGTACCCTTAAGTCAAATGTAACCAGTCAAACAGGAAAGGGATACTTGAGCCATTTGTAAAGATACATTGTATTCAGCTGTTATTGGAATGTGAGCATACTGCCAGAGAGGGAGTGGCGAGCATTCAACTCGGTACAAATTCCCCAATTGCGTACAGCCGTGGGAAACCTCCCCGCCACGGACTACTTTGACAAGAAGGGAGGGACTCTGGATGATGTCACGCCTACAGTAGCCAATAGGCTACCGTGTAGCCAGATTCAAATGTATAGTGACTGTATAAAAAGAGTTGTATTGCCACCATTACCTCGTGTTCGTACTGTACTCCATGCAATAAAGATGTGTTAAGCTAGTCTACAGCTGCTTCAAGCCTCGTGATTCCAGAACACCAAACCGTACTGGTGTGCTTTCACCTCCGCACTTCCTACGTGCCTTTGGCGGGTGGGCGGGGTGGTGGTCTGGCGGCCTCCCTCTCCTACCAGCATGGTCAACACTTCCCATGCATCTCGCCCAGCCCCTGAAGGTGCGTGGGAAGTGCAGAGGTGAAAGCGTGCCAGAACGGTGAGCCTGGCTGCTCTGGGACTCCTCCTCCTTGTCAAGAGGACAACGAGGCTCTTCCTGAGCCCGGTGCAGCATCCCAGAGCAGCATGGTGAGGTCTTTTCAGTCATGCCACTCTGGGCAAGTGGTGGCGGCAGCTCCTCCTCCTCCCTGGCTCTGGCTGCAACACCTCTTTTGTCTTCCTCATCCTCTTCTTCCTAGCTCCCCCAGTCATGCTGCTCTCGGCAGGCAGTGCTCCTCCTCCTCCTGCCTCTCCCCCTGGTCCCCAGAGGAAGAGGGAACCATGACTGCCTGATGCGGTGTGGGCCATGCTTCCACCGCCGCTTGAGAGCTCCTGCCTCCGCCACCCCCATGGTCCCGGGGCGAGCGAGGAGGAAGAGGGCTGGGCCAAGCAGGAATGTGCCTGGGGGCTCTGTCACCTGCCTCCTCTGAGTAAGTCTGACTTTTTGTTTTGTTTATTTTCCTGTGTGCGTTTGTGTGTGTGTGTGTGTGTGTGGAGAGAGGGTCTGGAGTAGGCTAAGGGGTTTGCTTTTTGTTTTGTTTACTTTCCTCTGTGTGTGTGTGTGTGTGTGTGTAGAGGGTCTGGAGTAGGCTCCTGTTTTCTTTTTGTTTTGTTTACTCTGATATGCTTGAAACACATGCTACCATTTAAAAAGTTTTATTTTGTGCAAGGATATCAGTCAGTAAACAAAGCAAAAAGACAAAAATGTTGTGGCACCTTAAAGACTAACTGCTGTATTTTCATGTGAGCTTTTGTGGATCAAGTCCACTGGCTCTTAGGCTATAAACAGGGATGAGTTATTGGCTCTTAGGCTATAAATAGGGATGATTATTGCATAATCCTTCTGTATTTATTGTTATTGGCCGCCTTGAGTCGCTCATTGGGCAGAGGAAGGCGGGGTATAAATAACCCTGAAATGAAATGAGGACTGAACCCTAGAGTTGGATATGACTGGCTTTCGAGCAAGGGAAACCTTTACCTTTATGTGGCAGGCATGACACATGGCCAAATTTTGCCACAGATTTGGCCACGCCCGCAGAGGGGCATGGCCAAAATGTGTGCGTGTGTGTGTGTATGTGTGTGTGTGTGTGGGGGAATAGGATTGCTCAATCTGAGGCCCAGAAATTTCTGATGGCGGCCCTGCACACAGGCTGTCATCTACAGGGAAACCTCACTTTCTCAGATTAGCCTTTGTCCTAATTTACCAAGAGTAAGTGGGGCATTAGTTTTCTCATTGTCTGTGGGAATGGTATGACAATGTTTTTCATGTGGACTGGCAGGTTTGTGAAGCTCATTACATGAGTTCTGTGGTTAACTTAATACAATGTCCAGCTAGACCACTACTCATTGAATTTTGGTGGCCCTTGCATGGAGGACATGTCCCACCATATTGCTCTGCTAGATATTCTAATAATTTAGCTCTTCCTTTATAGGCAGGATATGTAAAGTAGCTTTTAGAAGAATGGATATAATGACATGTGGAAGCTATGTACAATAGAGTAATGACAAGATGAAGCTTTAGGATCCAAAGTGTGACCCTTTCCTTGCTCAGTATTGGATAGTTTTAGCATTTTTATATGATGATCTTAGTATCATTATAAGCATTCTTCTAAAAGTCACCTTTGTAGGATATATTTTATTATTTTTGAACTTATATCCCGCCCTCTTGCCCTAGGGCAACTCAGGGCGGTGCACAATCACATAAAAATATTTTTAAAAACCTCATAAAAACAGCAATAAATGACTCTTTAAAAACCATTCCATATCTAAAAAGACCCTCCCCTCCCCACACTCAGTAAGAGGGACATATAACTCTAACAGAGCCAATGAGCGGGAGTCAACACCCCGTCGGCCCCCCAGACTTGCCCTGCCAGCCAGGTTGTCAACCCTTTCCTAAAAGGCAGCAATTCTGACTGTTGCCTTTATTCTGCTGGCAGGAGGTTCCACAGGGTTGGGGCGGACACGGAGAAGGCCCTCCTCCTTGTGCTAGAAAGGTGAGCTTCTCTAGCCGATGGAACAGTGAGGGAGCCCCTCTCTTAGGACGATGCGGTCTCTTAGGTAACCTGGCCCACTACCATGAAGGGCTTTAAAGGTCATTACCAGCACCTTGAATTGCACCCGGAGACAAAATGGTAACCACTGCAGCTCCAGGAGCAGAGGCGAGGCACAGGCATCCTGCCCGCACCCCATCACTACCCGAGCCGCCGCATTCTGGACCAGCTGCAGCCTCCAAATGATCGTCAAGGGCAGCCCCATGTAAAGTGCATTACAATAATCTAGTCTGCAGGTGACCAGAGCATGTGTGACCCTGAGCAAGGAATCCCTATATACAAAGTTTTAAGTATTTTGTAAACTTTTGTAATTGGGGATGCTTTATATTTCTATATATTTTTGAATTTTTAATGTTTAGCTGTGAGCCGCCTGGGGTTGCTTCAGCGAGTGAGGCAGCAGTATAAATGCAGTTGATAGGGATGTAATATATACGTGTGAATAGTATTGTGTAAGATACATGAAACTATGTCTTTAACGGTTTCAACAGAGCAGTACCCAGCTGAATTCACTGAATGGGTGACTGAGCAGAATATCATGTATAAATCAGGGCTTCTCAAAAGCCACATTGTTTTGTGCCAAAAACTGCTGTATGCCTAAGCTACTGGATGCATGCTAGCCAGACTGCTTGCTAGCTTTACTGCCTTATGGACATCACTGTTTTGCATGGAGGAAAAGGCTGCTGGCTTTGCTGACACTCTCTGGAGGAGAGAAAGAACCAGAGCTGTCTTCAGAGGTCTGGAAAGAACAAGCCTGGACAAAATGCAAGCGTGGCGCCAAAATGACCGCCGCGCTCTTTGCGCCCCACCCTACCCCATACTCATACATCCGGGCTAGTTAGGGGGTGTGGTCATCCCTGTATAAAAGTGGTGGCCACGAGGCAGCTTCACTGCCAGTTTAAGAACAGAGACGGAGCAGAGAAGTTCGCTCCGATGCTGCTTGTACCTTGGGTTTGCTTCTTTCTTGATCGGAGGATATCTCTCCCCCGATCAGTACTTCAGCGCTTGGGTGACCATGACACCCAAGCGAAAGGCTCCTGCGGCCCCGAGGCCGCGTCCAAGGGGGAGGGCTCGGCCTACCCCCTCGACCTCCTCTTTGGGGCTGCCATCAGGCCGGAGGGCTCGGGCAGACGCCCCACGGGGGGTGGCAGCGTTACCTTATCCACTGCCACCAATGCGGGTGAACAGGCCTCTGCTTACCCGCCCAGTCGCTGGACTCAGGCGGGGGCTGCGCAGGCCTGCTCCCCTGGGGTTTTCACCCCTATTGACCCTTTGCCCGGCAGGGGGCATAGCAGCCCATTCAGGCGTGGCACGGGATCACGCCCCGCCGTTCCACCGGCCCCCCATGGGCCGGATTATTGGGCTTGGCCCTATTCTGGCCAGGAATTGCCACACGGCTTTCCCCCTATGCCCGCACACCAATTGCCTGGTGGGCCGTCTGGCCCACCCGGCCCACCTTATTCTGGTGGGTCTGACACTGTGGATGCTCTTCTTGCCCAAATATCGGCACTCGAGGCATCCATGGGAATTGCTCCACCACCAATGGAGGGTTGGCTTGGCAGCTCCTCGGCTGCGGCCCACTTGCCTGTCACTGCCCCGCAGCGGCCCATCAACAGGGTTGAGCTGCTGGAGGCCATCAGGCCAGCGCAGGCTGGCACTTCGCAGCTCCCCATCCGGCCGTTCCAGCAGGGCATTCCACCGGGGACCGGTCCGGCGTGGCATGGACGCACTGAGACCCAGAGCTCGATGACCATCCCGAGCTCCGATGCCCACCATGGGCCGGAACCCCCAGTGGGCCCATGGTGGTGCACCGAGTGAGTATCCTGGTCAAGTCAGCACACCGGTGACACTGACTCACAACACCGGGGGGATCCAGTGGCCATGGCCGCAACAGGCTACTGCGGGAGGGCAATTCACTGCACACTACCCTGTTACCTCCTGGGCTCCGAATTACCCCCAGGTTCTTACAGGGGTGACCGCCCCAACTGTTCCAGCTAACCTCTCTGGGGTCTGACAGGGCCCATTATGTGTTCCCCCACTTCACTCCGTGCCAACGGCAGCCATGCTGACAGCCGGTTACTCCCCACCCCTGGGTGACCATTTATCCCAGGCTACTAGGGAGAAGATATGGCGGGGGGAATATATTGACATTTTCACCCTCCTTAACCGTGAACCCACTAAGGAGGAGAGGGAGGGGCAGGATGACAGGGACAAGGAGTTGTACCGTTGTCGTAAGCCGCCTCGCACTTGGGCCAATTGGTTACGGCCTATGTGATATACATGGCAGTATATCTAAGGGCCCGTCCCAATTTGGCCATCCCACTGGTCCAGTACTTGGACAATATTTACCGGGCCATTGTTGATTTTCCTGGCCCGTCATGGTTGGCCTATGATGAAGAATTTAGGATGAGGGCGGCCCTTCACCCTGAGATGCGGTGGGACGAGCCCTGTCAGCAATTGTGGCTACTGTATACGACCCCTACACGGCCAGCGCCTGGTGACCGGTACCACTGTGGCCATGCCGTACAGTGGGCTGCTACTACACAGACTCCCTGCCAGCCTGTGGGGCAGGGGGTTCCAGCCCGCCTGCTGTGTTGGAGTTTCTCCGCCAACGGAGTGTGCACCAGGCGACAGTGTAGATTTAGGCATGAGTGCCCTCCTTGTTCTGGCCCTCACGCCGCCTCCGTGTGCCCGTGGGCCAGTGGGTCATGAGGCAGGGGAAGGGGTTTCCAGGGGGCAGCCAGAGCTCCCTCTGACGGTGCTACCCATACAAAAGGCCCCCTCCCCAATTAATTTCACGGTGCTTGAGCGATGGCTGCACGCCTATCCTAGACAGGATGATGCGATCTACCTGCTTCAGGGTTTTAAGTTTGGCTTCCGCATCCCATTCAGGGGTGTTCGCGGGCCTCAGGATGCCCCAAACCTACTGTCTCTCAAGGGTAATGAAGACATTGCCGCGGAGAAGATAGCCAAAGAGGTTAGAGAACAGAGGGTGGCGGGGCCATTTAATGACCCCCCATATCCTAACTTAAAGGTATCCCCTCTGGGTTTAGTCCCTAAGAAGTCCCCAGGTGAATTTCGTCTGATTCACCACCTTTCTTACTCTGCAGGTTCCTTGGTCAATGATGCTATACCGGATGACCTTTGCTCTGTTAGTTATAGTCCTTTGACCAGGCCTTACAGATGGTATGCTCATGTGGTCCCGGGGCGCTCATGGCAAAGTATGATATCAAATCGGCATTCCGATTGTTGCTAGTGTACCCAGATGACTTTGAGCTGTTAGGTTTTTGCTTCCAGGGCAAGTTTTATGTGGACAAGGCCATGCCTTTTGGCTGTTACATTTCGTGATCAGCCTTCAAACGATTTAGCACCTTCCTCCATCGGGCTTTTGTTCGTAGGTCGGGGTCCCGGTCTGTAGCCCACTACCTCGACAATTTTTGTTCAGGGGTGGACATGACTCGGGCACGTGTGGACGCCTGCTCACCACATTTCAGGTGCTCATGGGGGAACTAGGTGTCCCCCTAGCACCTGAAAAGAAAGAGGGCCCAGCCACCACCCTTACCTTTCTGGGTATTGACATTGACACCGTCGCCCAGATATCCAGATTGCCTATGGAAAAGGTGACTCGGATCTCTGATGCGATTTTGGCACTGCTCGCCAAGCATAAGGTGTCTCTCTGGGAGTTGCAGGTGCTTCACGGCCACTTCAACTTCGCCTGCAGGGTGGTGACACCAGGCAGAGCCTTCGCCAGGAGTCTTTGTGACGCTATGGTGGGCCTTTCTAAACGGCAACACAGGGTACGGCTGACTAGGGATTTTCGAGCGGACCTATCGGTTTGGCTCACTTTCCTACAGGAATTTAATGGCGTCTCCTTTTGGAGATCTGAGCTTATTGTCAGCCCTCAGTTCCAAGTACAGTCGGATGCCTCCGGCTCCCTGGGGTATGGGATTTATTTCAAGGGACAGTGGGCCTATGGTCAATGGCCCTAGGAATGGCAGGGCATGGATCGCTTACGCGATCTTACGTTCCTGGAGTTCTTTCCAATTTTGGGTGCCCTTATGCTCTGGGGGGACATGTGGGCTAATTCTGTGGTTCACTTTTGGTGTGACAATGCTGCTGTGGTCACATTGTCAATGCCCAAACGTCTAAGTCCCCCAGAGTCATGGCCTTAGTTCGCCAATTTGTTCTTAGGCCCTTGCGCCTTAATGTGCTCTTCAGGGCCAGACATGTGCCAGGCATTAATAACAATATTGCCGATGCTTTATCCCACCTGTAGATCTCCCGGTTCCGTGCCTTGGCTCCAGACGCAGAGGAACTTCCCTCTCCACTTCCGGCCGAGATATGGACCTTTGACAAGGAGAGGTGAACTGGGCAATCGGCATGTCTTTGGCACCTCGCACGCGTAAGGCGTATCAGTGTACACTCCTTCAATTTAGGACCTTTTGTAGGCAAAGGCAGTTGCCTGAAATGTGGCCAATACCGGTCAAACAGGTTTTACAGTATATGGTGCACCTTCATGATCAGGGATTGGCCCCACGCACCATCGCCACCAGGTTTTCGGCCTTGGCATTCATGGCCAAGGCACGGGGCTTCACTGACTGTGTGGGTGACTTCCGTATACGCCATGTCTTGGAAGGGTGGACCCATGAACGTGACCGCCGCCCGGACACACGTCACCCTGTTTCACCGTGTATTCTGTCCCACCTTGCTCGAGGTTGGCATAGACTGTGTTATGATAGGTATGAGGAGTCTCTTTTTCATGCAGCTAACACCGTAGCTTTCTTTGATACATAATAGCCAATTGCCATTGGAGCTCTGAGAATCAGCGAGCTGGTCCCATTGTCAAAGGGGGACGTGTCTCGTAGGGCACAGGAACTCGAAGATGTATATATCAACCAGGAGTGGGCTCAGTTGAGGATTCGTTCCTCAAAGGCCGATCAGCATGGAGAAGGCAGTGGTTTTAGACTGCTACGATGCACATTTGCTGACATCTGTCCAGTTGGTGCCCTACACACGTTTTTGGCAGTGCATGGTACGCGCCCTGGCCCATTGTTCTGCCACCAGGATGGGTCTCCCCTTACCAAATTTCAATTCTGGACGGTGACCAGGAGGGCACTTCACAGTGTGGGCCTTCCTGGGGCTCGTTATGGCACCCATTCATTCAGGATAGGTGCCATTTGGGTACTCTGAGGCTGATATATGTCGGATGGGCAGGTGGGGATCCACGCATTTTTCGTTATATGTACGTCCCCTCACTGCATGAGTACCTAGTTATGTCCTTAATTCCTTTTCCTTCTTTTACAGACCCTGTGTGTCTACGCACACCGGTGGCAGTGTGGCTGGTGGGCCACAGTTATGTGCACTGGGCGGCACAATATGCTGCATCGTTGGAGAGGGGACCCCATCTCGGGCTGCGTGCATCCGCACGTATGCGGTGGTATGGTGTGCGCGGCATGAGGTAGCGGGAACTGTTGCCATTCCTGATGTCCATCAAGGATGCTGGGCCGCCAGATGTTTTGATTCTGCACCTCGGCGGCAATGATCTCGCACAGATCACTGGCCTTTCCTTTAAAATGTCGGTGTGCAGTGACCGGGCGTTTCTACATCATTTATGGCCGTACACATGGTTGCTATGGTCTGACATCGTGCCAAGACACTGTTATAGAGGAGGCATTGATCTCCGTGGTTTGGACCATGCCCGGCGGTCAGTGAACAGGGCTGTTGCCTGGTTCCTTGTTGCGAATAGCTTGGGGACAGCCATTCGACACCTGGGGATAGGGTTGCAGGATTTCAGCCTGTATGCAGGAGATGGGGTCCACCTGTCGGCCAGAGGTATGCATCTCTTTCTGGAGGATGTGCAAGCGGGCCTGGTGACCGAGCTGTTGGTCAGGGGGAGACGGTGAGTCATCATGGACGCCTCCCTGTGTGGCGGGTAGCACTGGTAAGGTAAAAATTTATGACCCATAGGTATCCGGCAGGTTCGCAATTGACTGGCCAACACGTAGATAGGTACAGGGGAAAGAGGATTGGCCAGTCAAGGGCGAACCATGAACGGGGTGATGCTAGGAGCTTCACAGCCTGCCTCACCTTGATATTTGGACGGATACACATCAGAGGGTGGGGTCAGTAGATAGTATATTGACTTCAGTCAAAAATTTGTTTGTGACAACAAACAAATTGATACAAATTGATACATATAGCCAATAGCCATTGGCATTTTGGGTGGAACCTTACCAGTGCTACTGCGGCCTGCTTGCCTTAAAGAATTACAATTGGATGATACACCAATTGAAAGTTATAATTCGGACTAGGGCATTATTCAATAAAAGTGGCCCAATGCCTTTAATCCAATACCGGTGTCTGAGTCTTTATTTGGGTGGGTGTGCCTGCAATGCAAGCGCAGCACCAAAATGGCCACCGCGCTCTTTGGGCCCCACCCCCCACCCCGGACTCATACATCCGGACTAGTTAGGGGGCGTGTCCATCCCTGTATAAAAGGGGTGGCCACGAGGCAGCTTCGCTGCCATTTTAACAACAGTGACGGAGCGGAGAAGTTTTCCCCTCCACCCCTCCCTAGTGGACAGTGTGACTTTTCTGGTCGCTTCGGGGTCGGGTGGGAATTTTTGCTTGAACCTACAATTGGCACTTTGGTTCTTGGCTTTTTCGCCCATCCCACACTGTCGCTAGTGTTTGAGATATGGGGTAAGTTGACTTTGGTCACTTTTGGCGGGTAGCACTGGTAAGGTAAAAATTTATGACCCATAGGTATCTGGCAGGTTTGCAATTGACTGGCCAACACATAGATAGGTACAGGGGAAACAGGATTGGCTGGTCAAGGGCGAACCATGAACGGGGTGATGCTAGGAGCTTCACAGCCTGCATCACCTTGATATTTGGACGGATACACATCAGAGGGAGGGGTCAGTAGATAGTATATTGACTTCGGTCAACAATTTGTTTGTGACAACAAACAAATTGATACAAATTGATACATAATAGCCAATTGCCATTGGCAATTTGGGTGGAACCTTACCAGTGCTACTGCGGTCTGCTTGTCTTAAAGAATTACAATTGGATGATACACCAATTGAAAGTTATAATTCGGACTAGGGCATTATTCAATAAAAGTGGCCCAATGCCTTTCATCCAATACCAGTGTCTGAGTCTTTATTTGGGGGGTGCGCCTGCAAAGGGTTTTTGCCCAACCTACAGCCAGCCAGGAGAAGACTGGAGTTGCAGTGAGTACTTTTACTGTGCCTCAGGACTTAAAGTAGTGCTCACAAGGACTTACAGAATGTTTATCTGCCAGAGAGGAATCTGTTATTTATGTTATCTTTATGAACTATTCTGCTGAGTAAAAGCTGTTTCTGTTGCACTGTTACTCTGCATCTCTGCTTGTTATTGTCTGGGAGAGAGCGATAAACCCACACGGGTACCGTTGCTGCTGCCAAAAGCTAACTGCTTAACTCTGCATGATTCGATCCCAGACCACAACACCTAATAACAGTAAATAATAAATAATAAAAAAATAATAATATACTATGGTAAAAAACTATTCTAGATTGGGTTGGCTACCTCTGGGAGCGTATAACCTGCTTCCATCCATTACCTTTGTACACCTCAGGACCTTTACAAGCAACACCCATGCCATGTTTCAAAACTAGTCTGTCCTTTTTTCTGAACTCGAGGACCTTGAATGGATCTGAGGTGCAAAGAAGGCTCCAAATGACCAACTCTTTTCTCTGGAGACTTCTGTGGACACATCTGGACATTCTAGGACCACATAATTTTGGGGCATATGGGTGAAGGGACATAGGAAAGATCTAGGAGGTCAAAATGAATTTTGGTTGTACATGGCATTGATTTCATTTACCCCTACTCTAGAAAATAAGGACAGGCATTTATCCTGCAACTTGCAAAGCTTTCTGTACTATATTTGCAGGTACAGTATATGCCTTGTTCATTACTCGTTTAACACATAGAAACAAAACCAAGAATTTCTGAATAGATCACTCCTAGGTTAATATGCGCTTCATATGAGTATGCTTCATATCCTTTTAAAAGAAGCATCTGGCTTGCGCTTTTACAGGTACGAAGATGTTGCTTAGCATTATATTTCAGCTTTGTATTTTTCTATTCGTTGACTGCACCCCCAGTGAACCACCTTGCATTAACTACACACACTTGCTATCAAAGTGGTTTGTAAGCAGGCCTGATATCTGGCTGTATTCCACAAGAAAAAAGAATACTACCTTCAGCCTTTATGAAACTGCTTTGCTTGAGAATAGGACAGATCTCTTTTGATGGTGAATTTTTGTCAGGGTCAGAACTCCCACCCCCAGCTGAGGAGCACATTGGTAGGAAAATGGGAAGGTGTGTTTATTAGGGATGTGATAAGTATACAGAAACATTTCTTGTTCTCAGAAATTTTCTAACTCTCACCATGCCAACGTTCCCCACTCAGATCTTCCTCTATGTCAGGGGTGGCCAAACTATGGCCCACAGGCCAGATCCAGTGCACAGCACCATTCCATCCATCCCAGCCCACCTTCACTGTGCCTGGAAGCAGAAGTAAAATGCACCTGCACAAAATGCTGTCACAAATGCACCCACGGCTGTTGTAAACATGTTTACAATAGCCATTGGTGCATTTACGACAGTGTTTTGCACGTGTGGGCACATTTTACTTCTGCTTTTGGTGAGTGGAACCATGTGACTGGCCTGCTCAACCACATGAATGGCCCACAGCTTGAAAGGTTTGAGAAGCCCTGCTCTATGTTATAAAGATTTCTCAGATCCCTGTAAAAATGAAATCCTGCTCTCAGTCCGATTCCAGTGTTTTTCATATCCAATTCTTCTTTCATGCATTTCAAGCATTAAACTTTTCTAAGTGTGGATGAGGATGAATCATCATATGCTGTATTCATTGGGAAAGTTTGCAGTTGCTGTTTAACAGAGGTTGGCTGAGCGCAATTACAGAAATGGAAGAAACTGGGTGGGTTACAAGGGACCTCACCTGATTGATGTTCCTGAACAGCTGGAGTTCTGTAAGTTGGTTCTAGGTCAGGGTTCCTCAAAGTTGGCTCTCCAGGTGTTCTTGGACTTCAATTACTAGAATTACAATAATTCTGGTAATTACACCTGGTGATCAGAGATTCTGGGAATTGAAATCAAAGAACATCTGGAGAGTAAATTTTGAGGAACCCTGTTCTAGATGATTGGCTACACCTCCATTGTAGACCTTCCTCTGTAGTGTAAGGGAAAGTTTGGAAATGGACACTCCATGCAGAAAGAAGGACCCAGTTGCCCTCCATGCATAGAAAATTTGTGTGGCTGAAGACATCTGTAGGCACAGACACATGATAGAACAAGGTATGGGGGCAGTTTATTTGAAGGCATCTTGCCATCAAAATGCCCTGCCCATGGACAGCTAGACATGCATCCTGGGAAATGACCATGACATCCAGCACTGAAGGGCTTCATGGAAAAAAACTGCATTTGGTAGGCAGTAGAATACTACCTGTAGACTACCAATCATTGAAAGAGAGACAGAGAACACAGTCCTTACTTTCCTCCTCCTATACTCTATGGCCAGAATGCAAGCGTGGCGCCAAAATGGCCGCCGCGCTCTTTGTGGGCCCCCCCCACAGGACGAATGATCCGGGTAGTTTAGGGCGTGGCCAGCTCCCTCATAAAAGGGGTGGCCACGAGGCAGCCGAGCTGCCATTTTAGCTAAGCGACGGAGCGGAGAAGTTTTTCCCTGTGTCTCCGTCGCTCCTTACCTGGAAGCCTTTTTGGCGGCGAATCTTCTCTTTCGGCTTCCTTTGCCTTGAGCGAGATGCCTTCGAAGAAGAAGGCACTTTCGGGTGCGGCTCGTACGAGCAGGAGGCGCAATCCGGGTCGGAGGACCACGGTGGCGCCTCCCCAGCAGCCGCCTTTGCCGGCACCCGCCGGGCCCGGCGGGATGGGGTCGATCACCCCTTGGCCGGAAGCTGCGGCCCGCGCCCCACACGCGGTGGACACCGCTTCTGGATCTGCTCATTCTGCTGGGCCTGCACCAGCGGTGGCGCAGCTCCCCACGGGGCCTTCTAGCCTCGGGGGGTGGTCTGGCCCTCTGCCTTGGCAGGTGCCGGCACCGACCCTCCCGGGCTTCGGTGTGGGACAATGGCCCTACCCGGGTCCTGGGGTACAGGGCCCTGTACCCGCGCCTCTCACAGGTGGGCCGGCCGGCCCTTGGCCCCAGGTTAGCGTGCAGGCCTTACTGGCCCGTGTGGCGGCCCTTGAGGCATCTTTGGCTCGGGCCAGCCACGCTGGGGCTGCCGGTGGGGTTAGTTTTGAGGCGCCGTCGGTCGGGCAGCAGCAGGCGACGGGACGGGTCGAGCTGCTGCAGGCGCGTGGCGCATCTTCAGCCACTGCCTCGCAGCTCCCCGGCCAGCAAGCAGGTGTGGGTCAGGCCCCGATGATGAGCTCTACGGCGGTCGTGAGCTCCGACGCCCCCGGTGGGCCGGAACCCCCGGTGGGGGTGGCCTGCGGGGGTGCAACATGTGAGTATCCGGTGCAAGCCAATACACCTACACACATTGCCACTACTGGGGGGGCCTTTCAATGGCCTTGGCCTCGCGCGGGTGGTGCGGTGGCCCAGCCGCCGGCGCCCCACTCGGCGATGTCGACTGCTGCACAGCTTGCTGGGGTTACAGGTGTTCCCTACCCTGCCGGGAATTTATTGGGGGTGGCGGGGCCAGCACAGGCCCTTTTTCAGATGCCCGCGCTGGCTGCGGTCCCAGTTTCGGCCTTGCCAATGGCGGGATATTCTTTGCCACTGGGTGACCATCTAGCGCAAGCCACCAGGGAAGAGATATGGCGGGGGGAGTATGTCGATATCTTCTCACTCTTAAACAGAGAGCCCACCAAGGAGGAGAGGGAGGGGCAGGATGAGAAGGATAAGGAGCAGGCACGTCGTCGCAAGCCACCACGTACCTGGGCCAACTGGCTGCCGGCTTATTTAATTTACATGGCAGTGTACTTGAGAGCGCGGCCAGATTTGGCTATTCCGATGGTCCAATATTTGGACAACATCTATAGGGCGATGGTCGACTTTCCGGGCCCCTCGTGGTTGGCTTATGACGAGGAATTCCGCATGCGGATTCCCTTGCACCCCGAGATGAGGTGGGACGAGCCGTGCCAGAGGCTTTGGCTTCTGTATATGACGCCCACGCGCCCTGCGCCAGGGGAGAGATACCATTGTGGACATGCGGTCCAGCGAGCGGCTCCAGCTCAGGTTCCCCGCCAGGCGGCGGGGCAGGGGGTTCCAGCCCGCCTGCTGTGCTGGACTTTCTCGTCCAATGGTTCCTGCAATAGGAAAAATTGCAGGTACAGACATGAGTGTCCCACCTGTGCGGGCCCCCACGCAGCCTCTGCCTGTCCCAGGCCTGGAGGGACACGGGGCAGAGGGAAGGGTGGGCAGTAGACCGGCAAGCCTGCCACAGATGGAGCTAGTTCACCGAAAGGCTCCCTCCCCAATTAATGTGGACATGTTGGAGCGTTGGCTCGCATTGTACCCGAAGGGGGAGGATGCTGATTATCTGCTTCGGGGCTTTAGACAGGGGTTCCGTATTCCTTTCATGGGTGACAGGTCCCCTCAGGATGCCCCCAACCTTTTGTCCCTTAGGGGAAGGGAGGAGGTGGCTGCCGCCAGCATTAATAAGGAGGTTACTGCGGGCAGGGTCGCCGGCCCTTTCCCTGCACCCCCGTTCACTAACCTTAAGGTATCGCCCCTGGGCTTGGTTCCCAAGAAATCTCCGGGCGAGTTTCGCCTTATCCATCACTTGACCTACCCAGCCGGCCGATCGGTCAATGATGCTATACCTGATGACCTTTGCTCAGTCAGGTATACGTCTTTTGACCACGCGCTGCGCATGGTGCGCTCATGTGGCCCGGGTGCGCTACTGGCTAAGTGTGACATTAAGTCGGCTTTTCACCTCTTGCCTGTGCACCCGGCCAACTTTGAATTGCTGGGTTTTAAATTCCGGGGTGAATATTACTTTGATAAGGCCATGCCTTTTGGCTGTTCCATATCATGCTCTGCATTCGAGCGTTTCAGTACCTTCCTGGAGTGGGCGTTCGTGCGCAGGTCAGGGTCCCGGTCTGTAGCCCATTACCTGGATGACTTTTTATTCGGGGGTGAACTGGGCGGGGACACGTGTCCACGTCTCCTCAACACATTTCAGACGCTAATGGAGGAACTCGGTGTCCCTTTAGCGCCCGAAAAGACCGAGGGCCCATCTAACAAGCTAGTATTCCTGGGGGTGGAGATCGACACAGTAGCGCAGGCGTCTAGGTTACCGGGGGATAAGGTGTCCCGGTTAGTGGCCCTCATCTCGGATTTGCTGGCCAGGCGCAAGGCATCGCTGAGGGAACTCCAAGTGTTACATGGTCACCTTAATTTTGCCTGCAGGGTGGTCGCACCGGGCAGGGCTTTTGCCCGGCGCTTATGCGATGCCATGGCAGGGTTATCCAGGCCCCACCATAGAGTCAGGATTACCCGGGGTATCAGGGCAGACATGTTCGTCTGGTTACAGTTCCTGAGGGAGTTCAATGGGGTCTCCTTTTGGAGGTCTGACCTCCTGGCTTCCCCGAGTTTTCAGGTCCAGTCTGATGCCTCAGGATCCCTGGGTTATGGGATGTACTTCAATGGGAAGTGGGCCTATGGTGGGTGGCCACCGGCATGGGCAGGCACGGGTCACCTGCGTGATCTCACATACCTTGAATTTTTCCCTATCCTGGGGGCTTTGATCCTGTGGGGCGAGGAATGGGCCAACTCAGTCGTGCATTTCTGGTGTGATAACGCTGCGGTTGTCCGCATCATCAATGCACAGACTTCTAAATCACCCAGGGTTATGGACCTAGTGCGCCAATTTGTGCTGCGCTGCCTGCGCCTCAACGTTTTGTTCAGGGCTAGGCACGTCCCAGGGGTTAATAATGATATTGCCGACGCTTTGTCCCGCCTGCAGATCTCCCGGTTCCATGCCTTGGCCCCGGATGCGGAGGAATTTCCCTCGCCACTCCCGGACGAGATATGGACCATTGGCAGGGAGAGGTGAACCGGGCGATCGGCCTGTCACTGGCGACCCGCACGCGTAAGGCGTATCAACAAGCTTTTAATTCTTATAGGGCATTTTCCGCCCAATTTCACCTGCCAGAGACCTGGCCTATCCCGGTGGACCATGTGCTGCGGTTCATGGTTCACCTGCATTCCCAGGGCCTCGCACCTCGCACCATAGCATCTAAGCTGTCAGCGTTGGCTTTTATGGCCAAGGTGGGGGGTCATGTGGACAGCACCTCTGACTTCCGTGTGAGACATGTTTTGGAGGGGTGGGTGCGCGAGCGCGGGCGTTGCCCGGACGACCGGCACCCTATTTCCCCAGGGGTTCTTTCCCAGTTGGCCCGGGGCTGGCCAGGCCTCTGTTTTGATCATTATGAGGCAGCCCTTTTTCATGCAGCCACAACGGTGGCATTTTTTGGAGCGCTCCGCATCGGCGAACTTGTGATGCTGTCTAAGGCGGATGCAAGTTGTAGGGCACTGGAACTCGAAGATGTATATGTTGCCAAAGACTGGGCACAGTTGAGGATACGCTCCTCTAAGACTGATCAGCAGGGCGTAGGCAGTGGTGTAAGACTGCTACGGTGTTCTTTGGCAGACATCTGTCCGGTTGGTGCCCTACAGGAGTTTCTTGCACTGCGTGGCACGCACCATGGCCCGTTTTTCTGTCACCAAGATGGGTCTCCCCTCACTAAATTTCAGTTTTGGAAGGTGACAGGCAGAGCCCTCGCCAGGGTGGGCCTACCAGGTGCCCGTTATGGCACACATTCATTCCGTATCGGGGCAGCCTCTACAGCAGCTGCGTTTCGGTACTCCGGGGCTGACATACGCAGCATGGGAAGGTGGGGTTCACGATGTTTTCAGTTTTATGTGCGCCCACTCCCCCCGTGAGTACCAACCCAGTCACCTTACATCATTTCCCTCGTTTTTTCCTTACAGACCCTGGGTGTCGTATTACACCGGTGACAGTATGGCTGGTGGGCCACAGCTACGTGCAAAGGGCAGCGCGTTACGCTGCGGCGACAGAGTGGGGACCCCGACTGGGACTGGGTGAACACGCCAGTCTCACATGGCATGGTAAGCCTGGGATGTTGTGGCGGGAGCTGCTGCCTTTCCTGTTTTCAGGCAGAAGTGCTGCCCCGCCTGACATTCTCATCATGCACTTGGGGGGCAACGATTTGGGTCAGGTCACTGGCTTGTCGCTCAAGCATGCGATTTGCGAGGACCTCGCCTACTTGCACTACGTCTGGCCTCCCGCAACCCTGGTTTGGTCGGACATTGTCCCGCGCCATTCTTACAGAGGAGGAGTTGACCTCATGGCCATTGACCGCGCTAGGCGCGCGGTCAATAAGGCGGTGGCGCGGTTCCTTGCCGACAAGGCTTGGGGACGGGTCAGTCGTCACCCCGCTATTGGACTAGAAAATTATGATTTGTATGCAGGGGATGGGGTCCATCTGTCACGAGGAGGTATGGACCTCCTGTTGGGTGATTGGCGAGCAGGCCTGTTGACCGAGCTGACGGTCTGGGGGGGGGGGCATCAGGCCTTCTTTGAAGCCCCTCTGTGTGGCGGGTAGCACTGGTAAGGTAAACAGTTATGACCCACAGGTATCCGGCAGGTTCGCAATTGACTGGACAACACTAGATAGGAATAAATTAGTTAAACGTTGTCCGGTCAACGACGAACCAGGCGATGGGGTGATGGCGATAGCTAGCCAGCATGTATCACCCCGTGATTTCACGGATACGAGTCAGAGGGTGGGGTCATCAGTTAGATATTGACTACGGTCAACAATTTGTTTGTTGTCAACAAACAAATTGATACAAATTGATACATTGTAACCAATTGCTGTTGGCAATTTTGGGTGGTACCTTACCAGTGTTACTTCGGCCTGCTTGCCTTAGGAATTATGATTGGTCATTTTACCAATACAAATTTATAATTCGGACTAGGGCATGAATCAATAAATGTGGCTCAATGCCGTTACCCACTTTCAATGGTGTCTGAGTCCGTTATTGGGGGGTGCGCCTGCAATGCAAGCGCAGCGTCAAAATGGCCGCCGCGCTCTTTGCGGGCCCCCCCCACAGGACGAATGATCCGGGTAGTTTAGGGCGTGGCCAGCTCCCTCATAAAAGGGGTGGCCACGAGGCAGCCGAGCTGCCATTTTAGCTAAGCGACGGAGCGGAGAAGTTTTTCCCCTCCACCCCCTCCCTAGTTAACAGTGTGATATTTTGGTCGCTTCGGGGCCGGGTGGGAATTTTTGGCTGGGACCCACATTGGCTTCCGGGTCCTGGTTTTTTTTTTTTTTTTTTTTTTTGCCCATCCCACACTGTTGCTATGGTTTGATATAGGGGTTCTGCTATTACTGCTGTTTACTTTGGTCACATGGGCGGGTAGCACTGGTAAGGTAAACAGTTATGACCCACAGGTATCCGGCAGGTTCGCAATTGACTGGACAACACTAGATAGGAATAAATTAGTTAAACGTTGTCCGGTGAACGACGAACCAGGCGAAGGGGTGATGGCGATAGCTAGCCAGCATGCATCACCCCGTGATTTCACGGATACGAGTCAGAGGGTGGGGTCATCAGTTAGATATTGACTACGGTCAACAATTTGTTTGTTGTCAACAAACAAATTGATACAAATTGATACATTGTAACCAATTGCCGTTGGCAATTTTGGGTGGTACCTTACCAGTGTTACTTCGGCCTGCTTGCCTTAAGAATTATGATTGGTCGTTTTACCAATACAAATTTATAATTCGGACTAGGGCATGAATCAATAAATGTGGCCCAATGCCGTTACCCACTTTCAATGGTGTCTGAGTCCGTTATTGGGGGGGTGCGCCTGCAATTGTTTTATCTTAAGCTACTAAGACTATTTAGAGTTATAGTTTTGCCTCTAGTTAGGTTTTTTCCCCTCCCTGCTGCCACCTTACTTTTTTGTCATGGTGATGGGACCTCAGACAGGAAAAGATTAGCAGTCTGTTCAGCTACTATCCCATCCTGGAGAATCAGAGCATTCTGTTTATCTCCTGAAAGCAGGCACTTTGGATTTGGTCCCTAAGGGGGATTTAATGGGTTGTCCTAAATTTGATTCTCTCTCTCTCTTTTATATTTGTATGGTCCAACAATTCTGTGGCATACCAGAGAGAGAAAAGACTTCAGAGACAAATACGCATTTATCCTTCTCTTCCTCAAAGCAGAGCAATCAAAAAGGTGTGTACGACGAAAACCTACATTAATAAGGTGGGCATAAGCTGTACTGCCTACAGCATCTCAGAAGGCTAGAAGATGTCTTCTCTTTGATTGTCACTATCTTGCTATCTTGCTTTTAGAGACAGTATGGGTGAGAAATTTGTTGCATTAGTTGATACTACATTCAGGGAGCCAGCTTGACTTATAAAACCATATTTAAAGCAAGAAATTGCAAGTAGCTAAATAGGTACCACTTCAGTGGGAAGGTAAACAACATTCCATGTTGAGGCATGCCTGCCATATGTCCATGGAAATGTTCGCAGATGCAGACAGCACTGGCTCTTTGGCTATAAACAGAGATGAGCACTGAACTGTAGAGTTGGATACAACTGGCTTTCGAGAAAGGGTGACCTTTACCTTTACTTACCAATTCCTCTCAAAATGGTACAGAAAAAAAATATGAAGTAATATTAGTAAGTGGTAAACTTCTATTTCATTTAATGGGTTGGAGAACATGTTTATATTGTTTAAGAGAGATTTTAAAAATGTTTGATTCATTAACATCAACCCAAATGCAGATGGCTGTTTTCTATTCCTGCATTTGATTTTTGCTTTAAAAACCCTGAAGGAATTTTTTGGATCAAATTCGTGAAGCGATTTGTAAATGGATGAAACAAAATTCTTTGCCATTAGCACTCAGTAAATTCAATCAGTACAAATTCCCTCAGTAGTAAGAGGTTACCATACATACAACATTTGTCTGTCATATAACTGATAAAGATGCAAAGCTGGTTGAAAGGATTTTTAAAAAATGTGGTAACCACAATTCTGTACACAAGTATGGTTGAGCATACAGGGTTTCACAATTAGACTTAAGAACTAACCACCCAAAGTTCTTTGGCTCAACAAGTGAACCTGTAAATTTTGCTTGCTTCTACATTTGACTATTTTTCTCCTTAAAGTTATTTCCATCAAATTTTGAAATAAACTTCCTATTCCTGGTAAGTTCTTCTGCAAAGCACATACACAAAATGAAAATCTTACTCATCCTTAGTCCTGAATAGACAGCATATCCTTGCAACTTGCTCTGGCTATTTCAATAGTCACAACGAACTTTGGATGTTTTCTCTTATTCCTCCATCTTCTTTCTCAAGCATTTGACTGATGTATTCATAGTTTTTCATTGTCATGAGAATTAGTAGGTTGTTTGCCTTATCTTGATCAAATTATTTGAGTGTGTGTCAAAGCATGGCCATACCCAGGCCCGTGCTGGCCATTTGGGAAACAGGGACAAGTCCCGGTGCGCCCTAGTGACTGGTGCCCCTCAGAGGTGGGCAGAATGTGTCACCTGGCAGCTACAATCTATGATGTCATGTAGTAGCCCCATAGGCACTACCCCCTCCCTCCCTCCTTGTCCAGCATCCTTTTAGCTTAGCCAGCATGCCCCTGGCCATACCTTTAGCAAACAATCTATTTTTAATCATTTTTTTTTAATTTAATTTAATTTAATTTAATAGTCATATTTATATATGCCGCCCACTCAGGCAGAACCCGACTCAGGGCGGCATTACAACAAGTTCTAAAAACACATAAAAACACTTTAAAAGCCCCATATCCAACCCACTTTAAAAAACCCCATATCCCACCCACCCATCCCACCCACTATAAAAAGAAGAAGAGTTCTTAATTCTTTACATAAGCCAGCAGGCGGGGACTGTGTTCCCATTCGGGGGCCCCCACACCTGCCCTGCCAGCCAGGTCTTCAATCCTTTCCTGAAGGGCAGCAATTCTCTTTGAAGTCTTAGATCTGTTGGCAGGAGGTTCCAGAGAGTTGGTGCGGACACGGAGAAGGCCCTCCTTCGGGTGCTGGATAGATGTGCACCCCTAACTGATGGCACCATTAGAGAGCCCCTCTGGTCTGCTCTGGTTGGACGGGCAGACACTCTTGGGACGATGCGGTCTCTAAGGTATCCTGGCCCACTGCCATATAGGGCTTTAAAGGTTAAAACCAGCACCTTGAATTGCACCCAGAGACAAACTGGTAACCAGTGCAGCTCCCGAAGTAGCGGTGAGGCATGGGCATATCGCCCACATCCCATCACCACCTGGGCTGCTGCATTCTGGACCAGCTGCAGCCTCCGAATGGTCGTCAAGGGCAGCCCCATGTAGAGCGCATTACAATAATCTAGTTGGGAAGTGACCAGAGCGTGGGTGACCATAAGCAAGGAGCCTTTTTTTTTCTTGTTATCTGAGGGAATCTTTTGGAGTGGGTGCTTCAGCTCTCATTAGGTAGTAAAGATGTCCCAAGGTTCATGACTAGCTGTAATGAGACCCTAGTCCTTTCCATGGCTGAATGGTGGGCTAGAAGGAAGGATGCGACTTCAGAGAGCCTCCACCTCATCCTGTATCACTCTTGAGAAACAGAAAATAAGATGCCATATATCTTCCTCTGATGCCAATAAAAACCATGAATTCTCTACCTCTAGCCAATGTATTTCTGCAATTGCTTCCCCCTCCAGCTGCCTTGCATCCCATTCCTCCAGATGTGACACCTCCTGCCTGCCTGCCGGGGTACCAAGGCAATTCACTTTCCCCAGGGGTTTTGCAGAGTTGTGGAGTGAGGTTAAGTGGCTCTCACATTCAATAAATTACCAACATCCAGCTGAGAAATTCCATGTAAATAAGAAAACTCTTAACACCTTGGCTAGTGGGAACACATGTGCAGAATATGTACATTAAAATGACCTATCAAAATAGATAGAACTGTTTTCGACTATAAGCACAAATTCCCTTGAGGGCATGGAGAACAGAATTCTCTTAGACTGAAATGACCCAAGGACAGGACAAGAATGTACCCAGTAGAAAATCAAAACCAAAAGATTCTTACATTCCTAATCTAAAGTACAACTTGATTGTTCCTGACGAATCACATAAAGGCTGTGATGGCTGGAATTAATACATTAGTTTCTCAAACTCAGAAGGTGACATTGGACAAAAGCACATTTTAAGCATTCATGCATCCAAATAAACTAAGAAGTAAAATAAAGCTTCTAGAGATTCTGGTCCTTCTATAGAAGGGATGGGGAAAAAAAACCCCAGATTCCTCACATGCCTCCAGACCTTAGGAGAGCTAAAGACCCACTGGCTGACATCCCCACTTTAAAAAGAATTTTTTATCTCTTTCTCTTTCTATCTCTCTAACTTAAAAAAGCTCTTGAAAATGCAAGAAATAGCTGAGCATGTTGCTAGGAAAAACTGACAGCTTGCTTCCTGTTTTGAAAAATAGCCTCTCTGAGACTAAACCAGTGGGAGAGTGGACATGGAAAAATTGTCTTTGTACACCCTAAAGGGCATGAGAATTTTTTCAAAAATGATCTATATTATCAGGGAAGAAAAGGGGTAAGGAATAAGGAAATTGTGGGTTTTCTGTTGGCCCCCTGGGGAAAATCCTGAAACCCACAGGATATACACTTTATCTCTTCTGCTCCACATCCAGCATCAATATCTATAAATCCAAGGGTTAACCATTGGAACTTGCTATCCGTTACTACACCCATCCATCCTATACCATACCGAGCCTCCTGCACTCACCCGAACCCAGTCTGAAGGTTTACGCAGGGTTGAGAAACGCACCAGTGGGGCAAGAGCCCCACAAACGCAAACAAAGGGAAATAACTTCAATTCCCAATGTTCTTTGCACCACACCATGCCACAGCCAATCAGGCTGAGAGGCACGAGCAAAAAGAACATTGGGAAACGCAGCGCGGCCAATTAAAATCAAGCCGCAGAAAAAACCACCGCACAAATGCAAACCACAAATGCAAAACTACAAGCCCCAGTGTCCTGCGTGCCATGTGTGCACAGAATGCTGAGAAAGCCGGCGCATGAAAAATAAAATTACAAAATGCAATGGGAGAGCAAGTCCACCGCAGGCGGATGCAGTGACTCACAGCCTCGCAAAACAAAAAGCCACAAAACTCCACCGCGAGACACCCACTGGCCTTCTTTCCCAGAGCAACGGGGAGAAGAGGGACTCCCTCTCCTCCACAATATCCCACCGAAGACATGACAAGACCACTGCCGGCCTCAAGGAAAGTTGAGCTGGGGTGGAAAAAAAACCCAAACAGGCAGCAGTTCATCAGGGGAAGCACCCTCCCTGGCGAATGACTGGCTGATGCCTTTGTACTTCTGAATACAAAAGCAGCAGCCAGCAATCCGCAAGGAAGAGCACCACCCCTTACGGATCGCTGCCTGCCCATCTCCGGTTAGATAAGCCAGGAGAAAAAGGAGACAGAGAGGAAAGAACCATCTTTAGGTAGAGATATCTCTTCTCTGCCTCCTTCTCCCCCGACCTACCTAACGAACCTTCCCAGGAGAAGAACGGGCTGACTGCCTCCTCCTCCTTTCCCCCATTGCTGCATCAAAACCAAAATTCAAAGCAGCAATGGGGAAAATAGGAACTGTTCTTCATGCTAAAGTAAACACCAAAAACAAACACCAAAATTAATAAAAAATAATAAAACAAAAATAAATCAATTAAAAAAACATTAATAAACAAAAAAGTAAACCACAAAATACACACAAAAAAATCCACAATACTACAAAACCACATAAAAACACCTAACTAGAACACAAAAATACCACAAATTACACAAATAAACAACAACTAATTACACAAATAAACAACAATGAAATAACAAAAATAAACAAAACCAGAAATAACCAAACCAATTACACAAATCAAAAGCCCAACCAAAACAAAAAAGAACAAACAGAAACACCTCCCAGCCCACCACCACAAAAACAAAACAAAGAAAAACCCCAGAAGAAAGAAAACCAGAGAACTCACCAGCATGTCCTCCCTCCACGATGACCAGAACAGAAATGAAGAAACAAAGACTACTTACCGGAAGAAGCCCCACCCAGAGGCCAAGAGAGAAAAAACACGTGAAATGAAACCAAAACCACTAGCAGCCCCACCTGCAGGGCAGAATAGTAAAAACAACTCAAAAGCACACAACAGCCCCATCTAGAGGCCACAAGAGTAAAAACAAGTCAAAAATAAATAAATTTATGTTAAATAAATAAAATATAAAGATTTATAACATCCTGTGTTGAGTTTTAACTCAAATAAAAACCCAAAACATCTAAACACAGTTTAAAAACATTGAATGAAAAAAACATGTACTTTCACATTTTCAAAAATATTACCTATGGTACAACTATTAACACACACAAAAACAACATAAACTAAAACATAATTTGGATAAATAAAACAATTTCAAACAATTATATCATCCTTTTTTTTAATCCACAAAAAAACCCAAAAAAGCTGATCACAGTTTATAACAGGCAACCTATGCTAGTAATATATAATATTGACCCTCCCTGATCTAAAATTCCAGGGCATTCTATGAACTCTTCCTTGTCCTGTATCACAACCCACAACTTAAGAAACCTCTCAGCAAATTTCTTGGGTGTAGCTAGTAGCATCCACAAAAGTCCGCATAATCAAAGCAATGTTCTTTCCAGTAGTAATGTATGGCTGTGAGAGTTGGACCATAAGGAAGACTGAGTGCAGAAGAATAGGTGTGTTGTAGCAGGAGAGCCTTCACACCAGCCTCTGAAACATTCATACCGATCACAGACATGCATACACACACAGAGAGAGACCCAGTGTACTTTTCCTGGGCCCGGAGAGATCTCTGCCTGAACAAAGAGGCCCCGGTAGTTTTATTAGACATACAATTATGTACAGGAAGTGGGCATGATCTTTGAGGTGATTGGTTAAGAAGGTCATGTGAGATTACATCATCTACAAAGCAGTGGTTATGAAGAGATGATTTAAGCTGCAGGTGATCAGGGCTTGGTAAATAACACGATTTGTGTGCTATTTTAGGGAAGGTGAGTCATGTTTGGCCCTCTGCACAGAAATACACAGCCCAGCATCCCAAGCTGCCTTTTCCCGATAGGAAGGCCTTTTGGGGAACCTGTAAAAAGAACCCTAACATCCCAACATAGGTGCCTTTGAACTGTGGTGCTGGAGGAGACTTTTGATAGTCCCCTGGACTGCAAGGAGACCAATCCATCAATCCTGAAGGAAGTCAACCCTGACTGCTCATTGGAAGGACAAATACTGAATATAAAGCTCAAGTACTTACTTTGGCCACCAAATGTGAAGAGAGGGCTCACTTGAAAAGGCCTTGATGCTGGGAAAGATTGAAGGCAAAAGGAGAAGGGGCTGGCAGAGGATGAGGTGGATGGATGGAATCATTGATGCAATGGGCGTAGATCTGGCCGGGCTGCAGAGAATGGCAGAGGACAGAGGAGCCTGGTGTGTGGTGATCCATGGGATCACAAAGGGTCCGATTCGACTGTGAGACTGAACAACAAGTAGCATATCTAGGAATCTTTGCACATTGTGCTGACAAGTTAATGTTTGCATGGCTATTATCAGGTACAGCATTTCACAGCCAGCTGATTTGTAATGGGATTCCTTCCAACCCCTGAAAGTCACTTTCCTGCTCCTGGTTCTGATGGCAAATGCTGTCCTGCATGCTAATGTGCCTGTCTGGCGCACACCAACCCTTGTGTCAGCCAAGAGCAATGGCTGCTCATGCAGCCCTATGAAACAGCTGGCGGCTGGAAGTAAGACAGTCAGCTGAAGAGTGCTCTCAGCATGTGGAGCTCATGAAATCTTCCAGGCATGATATAAGGCACATTTTGCCCTCTAAGGCTGAGATTTTCAAAGTGTCAGTTAATGCTCATGGAAGAGATTTTCTGGAGGTCGCTTATGTCCTTAAAGCTTTAGGTTTGATGTTTATTTCTTCTTTTTCTATCACTAAGACCTCTCCTTCACTCAATCAAATGGTTCCTTCCTCCCTATACTGCCCTATTAATGAAAGCACCACTCTAGGTGTTTACAAGTTAAGACATGTTGGTTCCAGAATGTATGATTACTAGGAGCACTACTGGATCAAAGCATGCAACACAATTTACATAGAGTGTCCATGCTTTTTGTTAATGCACCACTGTTAGGCATGGATGATAAGAGCTGGAACTATGAACATCTTGCTTTTAAGGAAGAGGTGCCTAACTGGGGCTGAAATAGCCCCCTTTGTGCATGTTCCCGAATGTCATATGAACATAAGAACAGCCTTGCTGGAACAGGCCACAGCCCATCCAGTCCAGCATTCTGTCTCACACAGTGGCTCACCATTTGCTTCAGGGTATTCCCAAGCAGATGCCTTCACCTGCTTAGGATTCCCTGGAAATGGCATTGAGAGATATCCTGCCTATCTCTCCAACCCAGAGGTTGTCCTTAGGTATCCATAATTATAGCCATTGATACCCTTGTCCTCCATGAACTTGTCTAATCCTTTCTTAAAGCTGTCAAGGCTGTAAAGCACTTCTTTTGGCAGGGAGTTCCATAAACCAGTGATCCTCTGGGTGAAAAAGTACTTTCTCTTATTTGTTTGAGAACTAGTACCCAAAAGTTTCATGGAGTGCCCCTAGTTCTAGTGTTGTGCGATAGGGAAAACAGTTTGTCCTTACCTACTTTGTCCACACCATTCATGATTTTATAAACTTCAATCAGGTCACCTCTTAGATGCCATCATTCAAGAGTGAAGAGGCCCAACCGTTGCAGCCTCAGATGGTAAAGAAGGTGGTCCAGACCAACGGTAAGGAAGGTTCTCCATTCCCCTAATCATTCTGGTTGCCCTCATCTGCACTTTTTCCAGCTCCATAATATCCTTCTGGAGGTATGGTGTCCAGAACTGTTCACAGTATTCCAGATGGGGCCTCACCATAGATTTATAAAGAGGCAAAATGACACTTGCTGACTTATTTTCTATACCCTTCCTAATGATCCCTAGCATTGAGTTTGCTTTTTTCACTGCTGAGGCACACTGGGTTGACACCTTCATTGAGCTGTCCACCAGGACACTGAGGTCCCTTTCCGGCTCTGTCGCAGAGAGTTCAGACCCCATCAGTTTATAAATGTAATTGGGGTTTAGGTGGGTAGGAAATAGCCTTTTACTGTGTTAGACCATTGATCCACCCAGTGTACAAGGGTTAAGATCTACTGTGTTCCATCAAATATTTTTCCAACCCTACCACAAGGGGTCCAAAGAAAATTACATCTGGGACTTTCTGTATGAGAAACGTGCTTGGCTACTGAGCTTTGGCTCCTTTTCTTCTTCTAACCAGACTATTATGGCATTGGCTCCTCATACCACTCTATCCTCTACTGCAGGGGTTCTCAACTTTTTTAAGCCACGGGCTGGACCACAGCTCCTCAGACAGCTGAGTGGGTTGGACTGGTGGTTCCCCCTGCTATAAACACTGCCATAAAATGTGCCCACCGCTGTCATAAACATGTTTATGACAGCTGCTGATGCATTTACGGTTGCTTTCCTGAACTTTTGTTTTGATGATGGACTTGACTCATGTTGTAGGGTCCCCCTTTAACTTCTTGTAAAATTAGTGTCCGACAATTGCCTGTGTGTTTCTGTTAAGTAGACTGTAGTCTTTTGAATCTCGATAGCCCCTCCTTTGTCTGCTTGTTGAATGACGATGTTAGTGGCATTGCCCAAATCATTAAGAAGTTGAATGTCTTGCGTGGAGAGATTTTTATGCCAACGCTGTTGAGACGCTTCTAAAGATTCAAAGTCTATAAGAATCAATTTTTCACTGAACCCTAAAGTCGGATATGACTGGCTTTTGAGCAAGGTCGACCTTTACCTTTACTTTAACAAGTTGACACAGGGGAAAGGATGCTACCCATTCATGTAGGGTGCCCTGCTTTGCAGAGGACAACCTTTGATATGAAGGAATCTTCTATCAATGAGAATCCAAGTCCAATTTAAAGATGAAGGACAATAATGAAGAAACAAGAATCATGAACAAGTTACAAACAAAAATGTTGTGGAGTGGTCCAAAACATTTCATCAAGCAAGGAGGGTACAAAATGGGGTGAGGATTGGGTGTTGAAACAAACAGACCAAAATGAAAGCAGCGACAGTTGAAGCGTCAGTATAGCCTGTTCTCTGTAGTAGTGAATGGGACAATAACTGCCAACAAGGTTAGATGAAGTGGCACAATTTGTATAAAATAAGACATGTCAAATATATCACTGAAACGTCTGCAGATCCATACAGCGCTGGCTCTTTGGCTGTAAACAGAGATGAGCACTGATCCCTAGAGTCGGATACGAATTGCTTTTGAGTAAGGGTGACCTTTACTTCCCTCTCCCTGTCTGTCTCTCTCTGCTTTTCTCTCTTTCCTTTTCACTTTGTGCTATGTTCGCTTCTCAGTTTTACTGTCAGAGTGGCAAGACAATCCTCTGGCAGCTCAAATGCAAACAGCAGACTGCTGACATTCAGATTAATCCAGCGGCCTGGGGTGCAGCTCATTCTTGCTAGAAGTCATCTTGTTTTGGGGTTTAGCTGTCCTTCCCTTCTCCTCCCTGCCCTCTGTTTTTAAGGGAGATGCTATCATTTCAAAGGATTATCCGGCACCACCAAATCTTACCATTGCTGAAGGGACTTCTTTCTTGGCACATTTAGCTAATTTCTTAGCCGTGTGAAGGAACACCGGCAGCTACAATTCTACTGGAGAAAAAGGATGTCGGATGAGCGATTTCGTAAATAAGAACAGAAAATACTTATAGTAGACTTTATACCCCCACCCTGGCTGCTGTCAGTGGTCAGAACACTTTACAGACTATCAGATTTGTCTTGAGTGGTGGAGATATTTTTATACACTGGAGAAGGAATTGAAATTTTAAGCATATCCAGTGGTGAGAGGAAGCGACAGGAAATTTACAGCATCTTTTCGTATTTTAACTGTATTGTTGCCATTCCAAAATGCAGTGGCAAATGAACAAGATTTCTTGGATGACTTGACGAAGGGTATCACTGTAAAAGATTCCCATCCCTACGTTCATCTTCCAGTTAAGACATAGGAAGAGATGAGGTGGCATTCCATTTAATGGTGTGTGTGAAACCTTAGTAAGTTTTTGTTTGTTTGTTTCATCTTGCTCAGGTGGTCGGCCCAAATAGGGAGATATTATTCATTTATGTAATTCACTAGGGACGATGTTGGCTCAAGTGGTTAAGATGCTGAAATTGACAACTGGAATGTCAGAGTTCGATACTCGAGTACTGCATGACAGAATGAGCTCCCATATTTGTCCCAGCTCTGAACTTGTCGGCCTTCCAGCTAGCAAGGCAAGCTTCTTAACCACTGAGCCCCTATCTAGTCCCTGATTTGGGGTTACAAAATATCTTAGGCTAGCCTTGATCTAGGACTAGGTTACTGTTGTGTTCTGTAAAGCTGTGCCTTTAACAATGTACCTTTGTCATGTGTTAACAATGTAACCTTTCTGTGTGCAACATTATAACCATCAGCTGTATCAATGTAAACCTGATAAGGGGACGCGAGCTAGTGACCACTAGATGGCAATAGCGAGCGTCCAGCTCTCATGGCTCACATTCACCTGGTTCAGCAGCGCGGGAAGATTCCCCACCACCTCTTCACCTGGTCAAGAAGGGCGTGACCTTCTACGATGTCACGCAGGCAGCAACCAATAGTCTGTCGACGAGCCACATTCAAATGTATAGCCAGCTGTATATATTGAGCTACTCATCCGCCATTACCACATGTTCCTCCGGATCATCATGCAATAAACCTGTGTTAAGCCAACCCTTCGGCTGTTTCATTGTCTTTGTCCCTTACACTAAATTGGCGACGAAGGTGGGATATGGCAGCCCACGGGACCAAGACATGCACCGGTTTCGAAATCAGGAAACCGGGCGACTGGGAGATCTTCGAGATGGACTTCCAGGCAGCACTGATTAAGTCCGAAGTCACGGAAGAGGCAAAGAAAAGGGCCATCTTCACCAGGATGCTCGGACAAGAAACCAAAAGGACCTTGGTGGACCTGATTGCACCGAGGAGGGTGAGCGAATTCAAGGCCAAGGAACTCATGCAGATGCTGCGTGAGCACGTCCGGCCCGCCACGGCGATGTTTCCCGCTCGGAGTGCGTTCTGGAGGCGAGTCCAAGCGCCCGGGGAGACGGTCGCCGCATTCGTGGCGGCCCTGCGGCTGGCGGCCGGCCCGTGCAAATGGGAGAATGCCGAAATCACCCTCCGGGACTGTGTGCTGTGCGGCCTGAATGACACCAAGACCCAGCGCACATTAATGAACCAAGAGCCGCCTCCCACGTTGCAGGAGGTCGTCAGAGCGGCCCAGGCCGCAGAAGCTACAAAGGCCGGGGTCCAAGAACTCCAGGACTGGCGGCCGAAGTCGAGCAAGGCAGAGGCTCCAGTACAGGCGGCCCGGCGAACTTCGAGGTCGTCCACAGAGAGCAGCAACGACGAGGACGTCCGGAGGGTCCGGAAGGAGAGCCGGCGGTGCGACGGCTGTGGAGCGGCCCACGACCGCGTAAAGTGCCCGTTCCGGAAGGCCGAGTGCCACAACTGCGGCCGCCGCGGGCACATCGCCAAGGTGTGCAGGAAGAAGCGCGAGACCCGGAGGAGCTCCGCAGACCATTCCGCGGGACAAGACCGCTCAACGAGACCCAAGGACGGCGCCCAGGCCACGCGGAAGCAGGACGGCGTGGGCCGCATCTCCGACGGCAGCGAGGATGACGCCCCAGTGTTCAGCGTGTCTGCAGGACACCCTCGCTATTTTGTTGAGGTACTAGTCCAAGGGGTTCCCATTAGGATGGAAATTGACTTGGGGTCCTCATATTCAATCATTTCCCAGAGGGAGTTTTTGGGAATTGCCCCCCACAAGCGACCCAAGCTCAAAGCATTGAGGTCCACACTACGGGACGTGCAAGGGAACAGCATTCCAGTGTTGGGGGTTGGAGAATTTCAGGTTAAATTCAAGAAGCACGCTGCGTCCCTTCCCCTAGTTGTGCTCAAAGGGGGAGATTGCAGCCTCCTCGGGACTCAATGGTTCCAGCCCCTGGGTTTGTTTATTGGGGGGGTGCACGCCATTGGGATGCACACCGTTGGGACTGATCCAATTCTGGAGGTGTGCGAGGCGCACCCCGAAGTTTTCAAAAAAGGACTGGGGAAATTCAAGGGGCCCCCAGTGACATTCGACCTGGACCCGGAGGTCCGCCCAATTCATCTTAAACCACGCCGGGTGCCGTTCGCACTTAAGGACAAGATAGAGGCGGAACTGGACAAATTGGTGGGCCAGGGAATCCTTGTGCCTGTTGATTCCGCGGAGTGGGAAACTCCAATTGTAACCGCACTAAAGGCCAATGGGGAGGTCCGCATATGCGCCGACTACAAGTGCACCATCAACAAGGCGATCCGCCCGAATGCATATCCGGTGCCGGTAGTCAGCCATCTGCTGGCCAGGTTACACGGGGGAAGGTGTTTCGCTAAGCTCGACTTAGCACAGGCCTACCAGCAGCTTACGGTGTCCCCTGCTGCAGCTGCTGTGCAGACCATAGTCACCCATAAGGGGGCATTCCAGGTGACGCGCCTCCAGTTCGGTGTGAATTCTGCGCCTGGAATTTTCCAGTCACTCGTGGAACGCCTCCTGAAGGGACTGGAGGGGGTGTTGCCTTATTTTGATGACGTGTTAATAACGGGGGGGAGTCGGGTTGAATTGGCCAAGAGGTTGGGGAAGGTCCTGACAATATTCGAAAAAGCGGGGCTGAGACTGCGAAAGGACAAATGCGTCTTCTTCGCAACCGAGGTTGAGTTCCTAGGGTTTTGTGTGACTCCTGAGGGAATAAAACCATCCAAGTCCAAGGTGGCAGCCATTAAGAAAGCCCCCCGCCCCACCTCCAAGCCCGAGCTGCAGTCGTTCCTAGGGCTGCTCAACTTTTACCACTCCTTCCTCCCCCGGAAGGCAGCGGTGGCTGAACCGCTACACAAACTGCTAAAGAAAGACCAGGCATGGAAGTGGGGCGATGACCAAGAAAGGGCATTTAGTGAGCTAAAAAGCCTCCTAGCGTCCGATGCCATACTGACCCACTTCAACCCCAAACGCCCAGTAGTTCTGACCTGTGATGCATCTCCAGTGGGGGTGGGGGCGGTGCTGTGCCACGTGTTGGAAAACGGAAGGGAGGCCCCGATAGCATTTTACTCCAGGTCCCTGTCCCAAGCGGAAAGAAACTACGCACAGACAGACAGGGAGGCACTAGCAATAGTCGCGGGGACGAAAAAATTTCACGATTTTCTGTACGGCCGCCCCTTCACCATTGTGACGGACCACAAGCCCCTGCTAGGCATCTTTACCGCAGATAAGCCCACCCCACAGATCCTGTCCCCGAGGATGCTCAGGTGGGCCATTTTTCTCAACGCGTATCAGCACGCGTTGGTCTACCGGCCCGGGAAAGAGATCAGCCATGCGGACGCTCTATCTAGGTCTCCCCTTCCCCTAACGCCCAGCCAGGTGAGCAAGGGGGAGCGGGACCATCAGGTTCTCATGATAGAGGTGCTGGATTCGCCCCCCGTAGTGCCCGCCGACATTGCCAAAGTGACAGAGAAGGACATGACGTTAGCGGCAGTTAGCTCCTGGGTGCAGAAAGGGTGACCGGCGTCCTCCCCAGCGGAGGAGTTCGCTCCATTTTTCAGAAAAAAGCTAGAACTGTCCCTAGAGAGGGGGTGCCTCTTGTGGGGGCAGCGGGTGGTGATTCCCACTTCCCTTCGGCCGCGGGTGCTCAAACTGCTGCACGTCAGCCACCCCGGCATCGTGCGATCCAAGGCGCTGGCCCGGAGTTACTTCTGGTGGCCCCAGCTGGACGCCGACATCGAGCACATGGTCGGCACTTGTGAAAGTTGCCAATGCTCCAGACCAGAGGAGGCCCGCCTTCCCCACAGGGAATGGGACGCGGCTAAGGGGCCGTGGTCCCGGGTGCACGTTGATTTCGCGGGCCCGTTCAGAGGCACCCTGTTCCTTCTTGTAGTGGACGCCTTCTCCAAGTGGTTGGAGGTTATCCCAGTCACGAGCACCTCCTCGGCCCAGACCATTAGGCACTTGCGGAGGCTCTTTTCCACGTTCGGCATACCCGACACATTAATTAGCGACAACGCTAGTTGTTTCACGTCCTCCGAGTTTAGGGCATTCATGGAGATTAACGCCGTTCGGCATATCACCTCCGCCCCGTTTCACCCAGCCACCAATGGCCAAGTAGAGCGCCTCGTCCGCACCACGAAGGACGCGTTGCGGCGCATGGGCCCCGGGGATCTGAACCTACAAGTCTGTCAGTTTCTGCTTGGGTACAGGGTGACCCCTTTGGCGTCAGGATACTCCCCCACAGAGCTCTTAATGTGTAGGAAACTGACCACCATCCTTACTAGGCTAGACCCCACGAGGGTAGAGGACAAAGGAAGGAACATCGGGCTAGAGGCCACAAAGAGTTTCAGTATAGGCGCCCCCGTGCATTGCAGGAATTACGCCAGCACGGGCCCAGCCTGGGTACCGGGCGTAGTGGTAGAGCAAACCGGCCCCGTGTCGTACCGCGTGGAAACCAGTACAGGGCTCCTGTGGAGGCGGCACGCGGACCAGCTCCGACGCAGGGTCCCCGATGTGCAGGGCACAGACCTAACAGAGAAAAAATCAGCGTTAGGGTTCTCCCCCACCCGTTCAGCCCAAGGGGGAGGAAAAGGGGACAGCGGGCCCCCACCAAGGGGGGAGGAGGATGTTCTCGTAGATATCCTAGGGGATCTTTCTGAGGAGGAGGAGGAACCCGACCCCATACATATCTCGCGGAATGTCCCCACAAATGCGGATACCCCTACTAAGTTAGATTTTGATTTTCAGAACTGGGGGGTTTTTTCGGAGTGGTCCCCCACCCGTCCAAGCGAGAAGAGGGGTTTTTTGTTAGCCCTGACTGCCCCCGGTCTGCCCACAATGGAGTTTTTCCCTTCCCCTAAGGCCGCCAGACAGCGGCAAGCCACTAACAAGTCTCCCTCTCCCAGTTCAGGACAAGGGACCAGGGAACAAAGAAGCAGTATCGCCCCCGGGGGGGGCAGCCCTCTTCATGGCCCAAACGCACATGCAACAAGCCATCTTGGCTGAGAGACTTCGTCTCATCCTAGGGGGGAGGGATGTTGTGTTCTGTAAAGCTGTGCCTTTAACAATGTACCTTTGCCATGTGTTAACAATGTAACCTTTCTGTGTGCAACATTATAACCATCAGCTGTATCAATGTAAACCTGATACGCGAGCTAGGGACCACTAGATGGCAATAGCGAGCGTCCAGCTCTCATGACTCAGATTCACCTGGTTCAGCAGCGTGGGAAGATTCCCCGCCACCTCTTCTCCTGGTCAAGAAGGGTGTGACCTTCTACGACGTCACGCAGGCAGCAACCAATAGTCTGTCGACGAGCCACATTCAAATGTATAGCCAGCTGTATATATTGAGCTACTCATCCGCCATTACCACATGTTCCTCCGGATCATCATGCAATAAACCTGTGTTAAGCCAACCCTTCGGCTGTTTCATTGTCTTTGGTCCCTTACACTAAAGTTACACAGAACCTTCCTCAGATGCAAGTACTGTACATTGGGAGCAGCCTTAAGTGGAGTTATTGTGTATCTTATGCTGTCTGTCCACACACTCATGTGTTGTGTACTCCATCTAGTAGCGGCACCCATGGTCTCTAGCATACAAGATTTTTCTGTCACCTGATGAAGTACATTTGATTATTTGGACTGCAATCCATGTAAGTTTCCACCAAGTTAATATTCTTCCACTTTAAGGTACCTCTAAAGCAGGGATGGCCAAACATTTTGCACCAGGGGCCTGACCATTCCCTTGGAACAGTTGAGCAGGCCTGACTACACCCCCAGAAGTGGGCATGTTTGCACATGCATGCCATGAACCACTCCCAGAAGTGGTCCTGGACATCTCTGTGCATGCACAAATGCATCCATGCGACTCCCAGAAGTGATTTTGCCATTCCAATAAGTGGTTTTGCACATCTCTGTGCATGCATAAATTTGTCCCTGCCATTCCTGAAAGTGATTTCAGGATGCACATGCACGTTGGTGGGAACATCCGCCATCCAGTTCCAGTAGCAGTGAGGGCATCGGGTGCTGGATGAATTGGCATTGGGGTCCTGATACGGCCCGTGGGCCATAGTTTGGCCACCCTTGCTCTAAAATATTTGTTGTTTTCCCCAATAATTGGCCACCTCTGTCTTTGACCTGGAGATGCCAAGGACTGACTACAGAATTTTCTCTATATAAAAGACTGGTCTCACTCCAAGGTCAAAATATGGGGTGATCACTCAAAGCAATGATCCATAACTGTTAGCAACTTGACACAATTACTGCCAAGTATGCTTCCAAACTTATTTTAATGTGCTCTTCACACAGCATGAAATCTCCTCTTCCATACATGCCTTCAAGATGGAACAGAATTAAAGTGACCCTAATAGGGCTTTCAGTATAAGTGAGCATTTAAGGAATAGTTTTACCAGTTCCAGGGACTGCAGTGTATCAAGTGGTTAAGAAGCAGACTGGGAGGCGGAAGGTCAGCAGTTCAAAACCCAAGTACTGCATGGCGGAATGAGCATCCATCTCTGTTGCAGCTCCTGCCAACCTAGCAGTTCGAAAGCAAGAAATTGCAAGTAGATAAATAGGGACCACTTTGATGGGATGGTAAACAGCATTATGTGCACTTCGGTGTTTAGGCATGCCTGCCACATATCCACGGAAACGTCTGCAAACACAGATAGCACTGGCTCTTCGGCTGTAAACAGTGATGAGCACTGAACCCTTGAGTCAGATATGACTGGTTTTCAAGCAAGGGTGACCTTTACCTTTACCAGTTCCACACCTCCTGCCAGAAGGTGAATTTCCATGAATGAGTGGGAAGCAAATCTATGTCCTGCGAGTCCTAGTCCGTCACTCTGTTTACTAGTATTCTGGGTCATTTTATTCCAGATTTCTGCCAATCAGCTCTCAAAAACACCATATTGATTCCATCACATCAAAGAAATATCTCCTTGTCTTAACATACTAGGTGGGAATTCATTGTCAGTAATGCACTGCTGGAAAGATACAGTTGCTAACAAAGGCTCTGTTCTTTCAGCTGAACCAATAAATTATGTGTCATCATTATTTTGCATCTCTCAGAAAGTCCAGACATTTACATTGAAGCCCAATAAAGCCCCCTGCAGGCTTATAAGTCCCTTGCAGTCTGATGGAAACTTTTCTGTTCACTTGCTTTCAAGAATGATGGACATTTTGTCCACTCAATGCTGCCATGGGCCCTATTCATTTACCATTTGTCATTCCTATCTGCTGTTCCCGGTGGCAGAATTATAACAGACTGCTTGATTTCAAAGCAAGCACATCTAAACATCTGCCTTGTTTTGACTGAGTGGCATGCTGGTTGTTTTGCTTAATATTTTTCAGTCCTTTATCTAGAATCCAAAAGCATTGATGTTTGATTCACATATTACAAAAGTTCAAAGACAATACAATTTTTGGAGAATTATCCACAGGAAGTTGTGACTTAGGGGTTTTTGAGATGCCTCCTTTAATCTCCATGATTGTGAGAAGGTCATTAGGAAAGTTTGCTTCAATGCTGCAATGTTGGAACAAACCATCATGTGACAAACTGCAATTTCCTGCATTTGGACAGAACAATAAACTGGGTTTATTTGTCCTGTGTCCAATCCTGGGCACCACACTTTAAGAAAGATGCAAATAACTTAGAGCAGCTATAGAGAAGGGCAACAAGGATGATCAGAATCATAGAAACCAAGCCATATGAAGAAAGACTGAAGGAACTGGGCAACTGAAAGGGAATATGATAGACACTTCGACTACCTGAAAAATAACCATAAAGAAGAAGGGCAGGATCTGTTTTCCATCATCCCAGAGTGCAGAACATGTAATAATGGGCTGAAACTACAGGGCACCAGATGGAGGCTGAAAATTAGGAAAAAAACTTCTTAACAGTTAAAGCAGTACAACAGTGGAACCAACTGCCTTGAGAGGTTGTAAGTGTTCCAACACAAAAAAAATCATCTGTCATATCTGCTTTGATTCAGATTCCTGCATTGAGCAGGGGGTTGGACTCGATAGCTTAAAAAGCCCCTTCCAACTCAGTTATTCTATGATTCTATGATTTGAATTATGACTAATGGAACAATTGATTTTACTAAAGCTAGCTAGCTACTGCATTTATGACTCAGATGAGAATTAATGTCTGGAAACGAGGATTTGGGGTGCATGGTTCAGTCACAAAAATGTGCATAATCTCACTCACAGTGTTCCATATAAAGTAATGATGCAGGTCATACAGCTGTTTTGTATATTCCAAATCTGGCTGCTGGCATGTGCCATTTCTGTTTTGGTGATCTGTATGTCAGAAATGTTTCTCCACTGTCTATGCATTCAGCCAGGATGCATCCTAACATATATAAATGTAGCTTCTATGCACAAAACAAGATTTCCAACTAGAAAGAGCTTTGGGAAGTCACTCTTCCCACCCACACCCACACCTTTGTTCTGTGAGGCTGCCTGTGCTGTGGATGAGAATTCTACTGAAAAGTTTCTGTGAAGGTGGTATAATATAACATTATAACATACAACCTATATAGTGTTGTGATCTCATAGCCAATGAAGAATAAATTTTAATTATTTATTCTTTTTGCTTAAAGCCTAGATACTTATGGTTTTAACCTGTTTTTATTCTGTTAAAATGTTATAACTTTGCTTAGCTTAGAAGGATCCATTTTGGAAGGCTATAGTACTCAGAAGCCAACCTGCCCAATTAAAACCGGCAGGTCAGCCTGCCCTCCGTTCACAGACAGTGAAGCTGGGAAAGTGTCTGTTCTCAGAATAATTACCTGAGAGAAGCACGATTCTCAGATGAGCCACCTGTTGGTAGACATGAGACACATGTCTTTCAGATGGGAATGCTGATTAAATGTCCGGTCCCAGACTGGACTTCAAAAGAGGGTGTCTGTCACTCAGAACACCTCTGCATGCGTTCTCACCAAAATCTGTATAAATATTGGAGCTCAGAGCCTATAGTGAGGAATCAGATATAAGATGTTGATTTCATCACAAGATGCTGCTCTTCGTCTTCCAGAATATATTCGACCTATAACCAGAATGGGCGGCCCGCAAGCCACACTCTTTTAGATAAGTATTTCATTTTGAATCTCTGATTTACTTTCTTAGAAACATGTATTTTTCGAAGCGTAGTTTAGAGAGGATTTTTCATACTCTATTTTGGAATATTCGAACTTTTTATTCCAATAAACTTTTGAAAAGATTTTCTTTGTCAAGAACAGTTATTCAGCCTCCTTCCAGCCAGGAAGGAGCTGAAGGGGTATTTTTCAGATAAGGCCTTGTTACTTTTCAGCACAGATGCTTTGTTATTCTGGCTAGTGCAGCTGGTCCGGATAGTCAGAGAGCTAGAGAGAGGAGAGATTTCAGGAGTCTCAGCTTCCCAGGACAGTGCTCATCTCCCCCTCACCTAACTGCAACATCAAAGGCCAAATTCTCATAAGAAAGCCATGATAAAGGTGAATAAGATCTAATGGGCAAAGCCTCTATTAGTCCCAGAGGGCATTGCAAAGTTTTTCAATCTGTGACACTTTTTAAAGCACCGCCATTTCCAATTAGATCCCCATTTTCCTTACTCCTTTTCCCTGTTGGGGTTAACTTAGTAAAGGCACCCTTTCACAACGCTACCAAAAGCCCACTTTGGTTTCTCTCTCAGGGACAGCAAATCATTCCAGTAGTCCAAGAACGAGGTGACCTGCCTATGCCGATCAGTGAGAGTAGGTGGAGTGGAAGACGTCTCGAGGCTGGGTCCCGCGTTGGCGGCATTGGGACAAGCCGGGGCCTGGGTGGCGAGTACAATATATAGCACCATATATAAACCTGTTAGTTGTAGTGTATCAAATCTGATAATGTCCCAAGAACCCTTAACTAATATTAAAACATTTGATATTTATTTATTTATATTTTGATATGTGTGTCCAGCATATGGATGTACACTTTGGAGGCCCTAACAGAGTTGTCTTAAGTTGAAAATAACTTGATGGAACATGCCACAACATGTGCGCACAACTATTTAGTTGGATGACAGAGTAGTATTTCCAATATACAGTACATCTAGAACTGGACTGTCTGTGGTGCACACAAGCAATGGAGGTTGGGCTGTCTTCTTTAGACACATTAGAGTGTCATGCGAAGTTCCCTATTTTTAACCATTATTCTGTTGCTGCTCTCATTTCCCAGTACCATGTGTAGACACACAAATAGAAAGATTAGAGCCAGTCTGTTCTTAGAAAACATGTTCAGAAGTTGCCTGCCTCTCGTGGCAGTGAAGTAGGCCCTTGATTGCTCAGTGATTTTACAGCTGCATAATTGAGTAGATAAAGATGTTATCAGCTTGAAATGTTCTGCAGCTTTCTTTTCTGTGTCCCTGTAGGTAGCTTGATATAAGAAGTCTTGACACTGTATGTAACAAGCTTCTCTTTTTCTTCTTCTAAATTGGATATAATCTCGGGCTTCCTGGCTTTACGGTTTTCTCCAAACTGTCAATATGAGTTTGTATGTTGAACATACGGAAGATACTGCAGAACCAAGCATAGAATAAAAACAATGGCATGGAGAAATGCTCCAGTTTTGAAAAGAAAAGAGTGGTAGGAAATAAATAGGTAGGGTTGGCCCTGCCAAGAGTCAGATTGAAGCACTTTGATTCAGTCAGTGCCATAAAGAATTGGTGGCTACAAGGCAAAAAAACAAAGTATGAATGCTGCTTATTAGGAGTAGGCAATCTAGCCAAAACCTGAATGCACAGATCAAAACTAACTGCCATGAGCTGTTTTGAAATGGTTTAATCAGATTTGTTCTTGGGTTTGTGCAATCATTTGTATGACAGAGCGAGCTCCCGCCTCTGTCCCAGCTCCTGCTAACCTAGCAGCTCGAAAGCAAGAAATTGCAAGTACTGTAGATAAATAGGGACCACTATGGTGAGATGGTAAACAGCATATTCCATGCACTCCCATGTTTAGTCATGCCTGCCACATATCCACAGAAACATCTGCAGACACCGCTGGCTCTTTGGCTATAAAGAGAGATGAGCACTGAAACCTAGAGTCAGATACGACTGGCTTTTGAGCAAGGGGGACCTAGGTTCTAAAATTTTTAAAGCAAACAGATTACTATGGGGAAGGAGAAAGAGCCTATAGGAAAAAAGAGTTAGTCACCGGTCTCACATTCACATGCATGCTTATCCCTAAGTGCAATGAAGACTCAATACAGCTAGGTAAAGGTAAAGGTCACCTTTGCTTGAAAGCCAGTCGGTTCTAACTCTAGGGTTCAGTGCTCATCTCTGTTTGAAAGCCAAAGAGCCAGCGTTGTCTGCGTCTGCAGATGTTTCCGTGGTCATGTGGCAGGCATAATTAGACACCGGAGGACACAGAACGGCGTTTACCTTCCCACCAAAGTGGTCCCTATTTATCTACTTGCAATTTTTTGCTTTCGAACTGATAGCTTGGCAGGAGCTGGGACAAAGATGGGACATCATTATGTCCTGCAGTATTTGCGTATAGAACTGCTGACCTGCCACCTTCTAGTCAGCATCTTAGCCACTTGAGCCACTGCAGTACAATACAGCTGTGAATGCCAAAAATGAAAAAACCCCACAAAGAATGAAATTTTAGAATGGAGCCAGTGTAGTAAGCAATGTTACTCTTCTCCTTTTCCATGCTTAGATGCAAAATGGCTGCTGAGTTGGGCAGATGGAAATATACAAAGTCTGGTTTGAGTGAGCTGAGTCCTCTCCAGAGACCCAGCAACTGGTATTTCCATGAGTGGTTTTGGCTTTCATTGGGATTTTGGCTTTCAATCTCCTTCTGCTTTACTGCCAAATTACATATTTGAGGCAACTAGTATTATCTCATGCTAAAGCAGTGTTTCCGAACCTTTGGTTTTTGGACTTTGCTCCTTTGGAGCCTTCATAAGTGCTGACTTCGATGACTGGAGGAGACTCATTCACCTGGACCCATTCCTATTCAGTGCAGAGACTGGTGATTCTACAGCCAGAGGCTGTTCTTCGCACAACTCACTCGGGAACTGGAGGAGGTCTCATTCTTTGGAGACAGACTTCCATTAGAGCAGTTCTGAGAGTAAACAAAACAGAACAGTAAAAAAAAAAGACAAAAAATGTTGTAGCACTTTAAAGACTAACTCCTGTATTTAAACATGAGCTTCTGTGGACCAATTAGAGCAGTGTTTTTCAACCTTTGGTTTTTGGACTTCAATTCCCAGACGACCCAAGTCAATTCTCCAAAACATTAATCAGCCAATAGGCTTCTGGAAATCGAAGTCTCCCTGTGGAGTGTGGGCCCCATGTTGAAAATACTGAGCTAGAGGCAAAGCATAGGGAAGCAAAATGAATAAGGAAAAAACAAGAATCGTAACAACCATTCTTTTCACATACAGGCATTAATCAATAAGCATGGTACATTTGGAAGAGTTGCCCTTTAAAAAAATAAAAATAAATGAGGACGACACTCAGAACAATGGACCTTGAAGCGACATTGGGGAAAATTAGAACATGACATGATTTCTAGGGGAAAGTCTTCTGGGTTCAACCATAATTATGTGATGACAGCTGTGAAAATGCATCAGTCAAAGCTATTCTCTTAAATTATATTGTGGCAAGGAAAACATATGACTTTCAAGAAATTAGTAGTTTATATGTCAAGCTAATGAGCTCAGATCTTTCAGAAAGGTTATGCACACAGGTGGTCTAAAGCTCACATTGGCACAGTGTCCCTTAATTACACTCATTTTTATATATGTTTTAGATGATTCACTGTCACAAGAAGAATCAGGTAGCTAATTCTCTGTCTGCTCCAGCTTTCTTTTCCCACAGTACCCAGTAACTTTTGTTTTCATTATATGACAGGCATATAGTGAAAGGATAGGGCTGCAGTGGCTCTGTGGTTAAGAAGCTTGCCTTGTTAGCTGGGTCTTCGCCGCGTCTCTCCTGGGCTCATTCCACCGGCCCAGGATGGGAGACGAGCGACAGCTGAGGCCGCCGGCAGTCCGTTCCCTCCTGGCCCCACCCACCAGGAGGGTTTCAAAAGAGCACCAGACCTGCCGTTCCGGAGGGTCTTCGCCGCGTCTCTCCTGGGCTCATTCCACCGGCCCAGGATGGGAGACGAGCGACAGCTGAGGCCGCCGGCAGTCCGTTCCCTCCTGGCCCCACCCGCCAGGAGGGCTTCAAAAGAGCACCAGACCTGCCGTTCCGGAGGGTCTTCGCCGCGTCTCTCCTGGGCTCATTCCACCGGCCCAGGATGGGAGACGAGCGACAGCTGAGGCCGCCGGCAGTCTGTTCCCTCCTGGCCCCACCCGCCAGGAGGGCTTCAAAAGAGCACCAGACCTGCCGTTCCGGAGGGTCTTCGCCGCGTCTCTCCTGGGCTCATTCCACCGGCCCAGGATGGGAGACGAGCGACAGCTGAGGCCGCCGGCAGTCTGTTCCCTCCTGGCCCCACCCGCCAGGAGGGCTTCAAAAGAGCACCAGACCTGCCGTTCCTGAGGGTCTTCGCCGCGTCTCTCCTGGGCTCATTCCACCGGCCCAGGATGGGAGACGAGCGACAGTTGAGGCCGCCGGCAGTCCGTTCCCTCCTGGCCCCACCCGCCAGGAGGGCTTCAAAAGAGCACCAGACCTGCCGTTCCTGAGGGTCTTCGCCGCGTCTCTCCTGGGCTCATTCCACCGGCCCAGGATGGGAGCCACGCTTCATCTTCGGCTCCCTTCCCTGGCCCGCCCGGTCAGGGAAGGTGGGAGCCCAGCTGGAACAGTTTGCCGGGCGCGGGGCTATGAATAGCCACCGCCACCGAGCCCCGAGAGCCACGCTTCATCTTCGGCTCCCTTCCCTGGCCCGCCCAGCTGGAACAGTTTTTCCCAGTAGTGGGGACTTTAGGGCTTCGGTGAGAATGTTTCGAAGCCAGGGATTTTTCATGGACGGGAGGGAACTGAGGGTTTGGGCTATGGTTCTGGGGATTCAGTACTGTATTTAATGATATTTTGTATAATTTATATTTGTATTTGCTTTGCACTTTGCATTGGTGTAACTGTTTAATGAACTGTATTGAATATATTGTAATGTATTGTGATATATTGTATTTTTTGTGGGTTTGTTATGCTGTATTACTGTGTTGTATTCCTATCTTGTAAACCGCACTGAGTCGGTCCTTGGGCTGAGAATTGCGGTATATAAATTTAAAAAATAAATAAATAAATAAATAAATAAAATAAAAGTCGGCAAGTTGAGACTTGGGTACTGCATGATAGAGTGAGTTACCATCTGTGTCCCAGCTCCTGCCAACCTAGCAGTTGAAAAGCAAGAAATTGCAAGTAGATAAAGGACCACTTCAGTGGGAAAAGATCTTGGGGACATGAAAGGAGCCTCATTCGGGAATCCCCTGAGTGGACTTTCTCCAGCGAAAAATCCTTTCAACCCAGAATAATTTCTGACACACAATTATTCTTATAACTGTAACTGTGTAATTATATCTGTGACTCTGTATTTATATATGTTGTAAGTCGCTTTGAGTGGCACCTGTGCCAGGAAAGCGGGATAGAAATAAAAACTTATTATTGTTGTTGTTGTTATTGTTGTTGTTTGTTATCCCATACAAATAGAGCTCAATAGTAGCTATAGTGAACTCATTGATCTTCTACTCCCAATCATCCAAAGATGCTGGTCTTGCAGGCCATTGTATTTCAGGCTCTTTCAGACAATCTACTTCTGTTGGAACAATTGTAGGCAGTTTATGAACACAGTAGAGGAAATTCTCTCATCTAAAATGTTGGGGTACACTTCCAGCCTGTAAGCCTTCCGTGGGAATCACATTTCAGGGTTAAATTAAGGCTCCTTCTCCAGTTTACATCTATACCTATAAATCCAAGGGTTAACTGTTGGAACTTGCTATACGTTTCTGCACCCGTCCATCCTATCCTGTACTGAGCCTGCTGCACTCACCTGAACCCGGCCCGGAGGTTACTGCAGGGTTGAGAAAGGTGCCAGTGGGGCAAGAGCCCCACAAACACTAAAAAAGGAAAAGAACTTCACTTCCCAACGTTCTCTGCACCACGCCACAGCCAATAAGGCTGAGAGGCGTGAGCAAAAAGAACATTGGGAAACGTGGCACGGCCAATTAAAATCGAGCCACAGAAAAACCTGCCGCAGAACGCAAATGAAAAACACAAAACTCCAAGTCCTAGCGTCCTACGTGCCGTGAGCGCACAGAATGGCGAGAAAGCCAACGCATGAAAAATCAAATTAAAAAATGCAATGGGAGCGCAAGTCTCCAGCAAACAGATGCAGCGCCTCACAGCCTCGCAAAACAAAAATCCACAAAAATCCACTGCGAGACACCTGCTGGCCTTCTTTCCCAGAGCAACGGGGAGAAGAGGGACTCCCTCTCCTCCACACTACCCCGCCAAAGACACGGTGAGACCACCGCCGGCCTCAAGGAAAGTTGAGCCAGGGTGGAAAAAAACAACAGCAGCAGGCAGCAGTTCGTCAGGGGAAGCACCCTCCCTGGCAAATGACTGGCTGCTGCCTTTGTACTTCCGATGGAGGTAATACAAAAGCAGCAGCCAGCTATCCACAAGGAAGAGCACCACCCCTTACGGATCGCTGCCTGCGGATCTCTGGTTAGGTAAGCCAGGAGAAAAAGGAGACAGAGAGGAGAGAACCATTGTCAGGCAGATTGCTCTTCTCTGCCTCCTTCTCCCCTGACCTACCTAACAAAACTTACCAGGGGAAGAGCCAGCTGACTGCCGACTCCTCTTTTTCCCCATTGCTGTATCAAAACGAAAATTTGAAGCAGCAGTGGGGAGAAGAGGAACCGACAGGCAGCCCGTTCTTCATGCAAAAGTACACACCAACAACAAACACCAACATTAATAAAAATTAATAAAACACAAATAAATCAATAATTAAAAAAACCATTAATACACAAAAAAGAAAACAACAAAATCCACAAGTAAAAACATCCACAATTCCAGAAAAGCACAGACAAAACACCTAACTACAACACGAGAATACCTAACTCTAACAACACAACTACCACAAATTACACAAAGAAACAACAATGAAATCACAAAAATTAAACAAACCAAAAATAAACAAACCTAAAACCCAACCAAACTACCAAAGAACAAACAGAAACACCTCCCAGCCCACCACCACAAAAACAAAACAAAGAAAAACCCCAGAAGAAAGAAAACCAGACAACTCACCAGCACGTCCTCCCTCCACAAGATCGGAACAGAAATGAAGAAACAAAGACTACTTACCAGAAGAAGCCCCACCTAGATGCCAGGAGAGAAAAAACACACAAAACAAAAACAAAAACACTAACAGCCCCACCTGCAGGGTGGAATATTAAAAACAAGTCAAAAACAATAAAGCCCCACCTAGAGGCCACAAGAGTAAAAACAAGTCAAAAGCCTAACAATAAATCAAAAGTTTACACAAATAACACATATATGTTAAATAAATAAAATAAAAAGATTTATAGCATCCTCTGTTGAGTTTTAACTCAAATAAAAACCCAAAACATCTAAACACAGTTTAAAAACACTGACTGTAAAAAACATGTACTTTCACATTTTAAAAAAAATTACCTACGGTACAACTATTAACAAAAAAAAGTCACATACTAAAATGTTATTTTGTTAAATAAAACAATTTGAAACAATTATATCACCCTTTGCTCTTTTTTTAATCCACAAAAAAACACACCAAAAAAGCTGATCACAGTTTATAACAGCCTGGCAACACCGGGCAACCTGTGCTAGTTCCTTTTAAAAGTAGCTCAGGTATGTACGTATTGTAATTTTATTGCATTTTATTATATTTCATTGCACTCTATTGTATTGCACAGATTGTAATTCTTCTACTATGTTACTGATAAGATTGTAAGACAAATTAATTAACAAACATTCATTCATTCACATTTCAGGATAACCAACACAGACACAGACACAGACACAGACACAGACACAGACACAGACACAGACACAGACACAGACACAGACACAGACACAGACACAGACACACACACACACACACACACACACACACACACACACACACACACACACACACACAGAGTTAAATAAAAAAGCAGGACATAGGTTTGTGGTAAAAGGCATTGGGCCACATTTATTAACTGAAACCCCTGACTTGCGGAGGGGCTGATAGTGCTTTCCTTATTACCAGAGCAGGAGGATCCTTGTTCCCTTTGCAGACCAGACAGGTGAATCCCATGCCCCCAAGCAATGCTATACCTTCAACAGCTACTACCCAGACCTGCTATATCAGGGAGGCATTTTCGTGGGCGTTTCCAACTCTGTTCATGTGAATGAATGTTGAATATACCGTGGAGGTGGCTCATGATTTCCCCCAGATGCCCAGCTGATTCATCTGTGGTCAGCACCTTGGTTTCACTTCTTCCATAGGCACCCTAAGAGATTCACTGCTACCACTCTAACCCAGCACCACCCACCTTAATGTGACCTATTTATATGACTGGACCACTAAGCTGCAAGTATTCCTGTGCAAGAATGGGATACTGTATGTGAAAATCTTTGTGTACCACCAATCTGGAAGATGGGTTAAAAATTTCCTATTGACCCCTCAAAGGCAACCTGAACATTCTAGTCACAGAGAGGATGGGAGGGCCATCACAAATAGCAGAAGAGGTCCTGAGCTAAAGTGAGACTGGCACATAAGCAAGGCGATCACCTGGGGGGGGGGGAGGCAGGACACTAAAGTCTCTTACTACTCAAGCTATTCTTCACCAATGGAATGGAGGAAAATTTGTTCCTTCATCCAGGGTTCATGAGAGCCAGATGTACAGAGGTCACAATTTATGCACATATTCAAGAGTTCATATTATGAGGAGCATCTAGCAGTAAAAATTATATAATACATGTTAAAATAATTCACATTTTGAGGTTATGCAATGGGGCCACTTAAATCTGTTATAGCATACAGCCTCAGCATCTCTGAATCCTGTGTGGGGTAAGGAGTAGCTAGAACATCTGAATTCACTGTGTTTCTCAATTATTTACAAACTGCTTGTTGTATATATTTACTCATCCTAGTTTTGTAACATCAATTTGCATTTCTCCAAAGAGATTGAGTGCAAGTAGGATGACCTTGTCTTTTTCCTCCCCAAAATTCCTTTTAAAATATGCACAAACTCACTCTGAATGAATGTAATTTTTAAGATAAAAAATTACCTGCAATACACTTGGCATGTTAATATTCTTACTGTTCTGACAAAATATATGAATTGTAACAGTTCTCAAAGCAATTTCTCTGTTCTCTCTGTTTTGCTGCCACTGTTAACAAATAGTTTAGCCATTGTAGCATAATCAAACAGCCCATATCTCTATCCCTTTATACCATACCCAGTGTATTGTGGGTACCATGTGTGGTTAGAATAATGGAAAAGGGCTCTGGAGGCCTGAGTTTGAATTCCTGCTCAGGAATGGAAACTTACTGGGGTTGTGGAACTTGTAAAATCATTCCTTAAATGTCTCACTTACCTTGAAAGCTCTATTAAGGTGTCTGTAAGCCAGGTCTGTTTTGCAGGGACTGCAGTGGCTCAAGTGGCTAAGACGCTGACTGGAAGGTGGGATGTCAGCAGTTCGATTCCCGAGTACTGCATGATGGAATGAGCTCCTGCCTCTGTCGCAGCTCTTGCCAACCTAGCAATTAGAAAGCAAGAAATTGCAAGTAGATAAATAGGGGCCACTTTGGTGGGAAGGTAACAGCGCTCCGTGCGCTGTCTAGTCATGCCTGCCACATGACCATGAAAACGTCTGCAGAAGCAGACGGTGCTGGCTCTTTCGATTCGATTTTTAATCTGTACCTCGCCCTACTCAGCTTGTAGGCCGACTCAGGGCGGCTTCCAACATAATTAAAGATACAAGAATACCAAATATAATAAACATACAGAATATCAATAAATATCATACAATCGAAACAAAAATGCAATGAACACAATTCCTGTAAAAAAACAGCATATAAACAGAGTATCAGCAGCCCTGAGACACAGTAACAGAAATAGAGCAAACAGGCAAAAATACATCATAAATACAATAACCAAAGCATGAATACATAAGTCATGAATCGAACAGCAATACAATAATAATACAATGCTTCCACTTCTGGGATTGTCACTGTGGGCCAGATCCAGCCCATGGGCTGTACGTTGCAAACCCCTGATATCCAGAATTCTATTTCTAGTTTCAGCATCTGAAATCCTGTTAGCAGCTGAATCACAGCTTTGAAACAGAGATGAGCACTGAACCCTAGAGTTAGAAACAACTGGCTTTCAAGCAAGGGTGACCTTTACCTAAGATAACATGCATGCTGTCAACTCTCCAATAATTTTGCATATCAGGAACTCAGTGCAACAATCATATAAAGCATTATTTCTCCAGATTCTGCTTTTATGTCTCTTGTGTATCTGAGAAAATGCAGTAAATCAAGCTTATCATTTGATCCTTTCAGCAGAGTATTATTATTATTTTTTAGAATATATGCCCAATAGATTTTGCTAATGAACACGTCCACAGTTTCTTGTGGGGAAAAAGGTTTTCATAAATTGTTACCATATGTGGCTAGACTTTCCAATACCATTAGGTGGCTTATATGAGGCAATATACTGTTTTGTCATTATTTTAATACATTTTACTCTTAATATAGAACACAAAAGGATGGGGAGAAAATAATGCATTTCAAAATGTGTTTCCATTTAACATAATAAATCTAGCTCAGTCCTGAGCCATTTAACCACGTATACTTTCCCTATTTTTCTCTTTCACATTCATGTTTGTTTTAAAAGGCATATTTTTATTTTAAATATATTTTCTCTTTTTTTGCCAAAGGGTAACTTCTGATGAGCAATTTCAATTTTTGGCTTCTTTTTCATCAACTGTCTTACTTTATGTACATCAATAGCCCATATTACTGAATAGTTAAACATTACATGCTACAACCGTGACTTACAGTATCTTGGAACACAGCAATGACTAACAGAAAAACATGGCTAGAACAATGCAAAAATATATGATGTTGTTTTAGTCAGACCAGTGAACTACTAAGTTTAGAGATATTGGCTAACTTGCCATATATTTCCAAGATGATATATAGCAGTGGATCTCAACCTTACTATGCGATGGGCTGGACTACTTTCCCTCTGAGTGTGCCGTGGGCCAGACACAATGGTGGTGGGCATATTTGCGGTGCATCTGCTTCCACTTCTGAGATTGTCACTGTGGGCCAGATCCAGCCCATGGGCTGTAGGTTGCAAACCACTGATATCCAGAATTCTATTTCTAGTTTCAGCATCAGAAATCCTGTTAGCAGCTGAATCACAAAAGAGTGACTCAGTCAAATCTATTTAGAAAGAAATGTAATAGTTTGCATGCCAAAACAGAGGGGGGAAAGCCTACTAGATGTTCCTCTACACCTGTGATGGTGAATCTTGGCACTCTAGGAGTTCTTGGATTTCAATTACCAGAAGCCCAAGTCAGCTCTCCTGTTGATCAGAATATTCATGAAGAGAAAAAGCCTAGCTTAGCGATAGAGCACATCATTTTCAAGATTTCAGATTCAGTCTTTAGCATGTCTACTTAGGATGATAAAAGAAACCAGAATAACTGTCTTCTGGTGAGTGTAGACAGTATCAAGCTAGATGGAACAAGTATCTGATTCAATGAAAAGAAGCTTCCAAAATACCTGTGATGACTTAAACCAGGTGTTTCCAACCTTTTTTCTGCCAGGGGTCTGCCCACGCCCCCTCAGTCAGCTGAGGGGCCATTCACATGGTTCTTCCCGGTGGCAGCGGCAGTGGCAGCATTTGTGCTGCATTTCCGGGCATTTTCCCCACCTCCGCTGCTTCCCTTGGAGGAGGGACCGAGGGAGGAACATTTCTGCATCATTTTTGATTATTTTTATCGCTGCATTTTTTGCAGTGTTTTGGTGCAAAAATGCAGCAATTTCGGCACTTCCAGTGACATCGGAGCACTTCCGGCATCAGCGGCAATTCGGCTGGTGGGCTGAATCCGGCCCGCAGGCCGTATGTTGGAAAGCCCTGACTTAAACCTTAGCTTAATCGTGACCAAGACCATGTAGGATGATGAGCTCTTCTCATAAGTCAATGTCTAGAGTTATACCTTCAAAATTAACTATCAACATCTTAAATTGGATATGGAAATGGAACAAAATATTTTGAAATGAGTAAAATATGGACATTCTGTGGACCCCTCCATATTAAAAAATAGCCCTAGTGAAATAAGTTCTGTAAATGTGGCAGATTGTCTTTCTGTGTATTTTTCCAAAAGCAACCTCATATACAGCATGTTACAATAATCTGTCTTTCTGGCTGTACTTACTCTAAAGAAAGCTTAATATAGAACATTTTAGCTTTCTAACCATATGATCAAGATTTCTGATTTTTGCAACACAATTTTCCAATTTAAAAGAACAAATAAACATGAAATTAAAATTGTAATTTATGAAGGTAAAATAAATCTACACGTGTGTAAATATAGAGGAATTATGTATATAAATACATATTTTAAGAATATACCTTTAGATTATATACTTAAATATATATTTACATGCAGATATATACTTATATATACTTAAGTATATACATATACTTAAATATATAGTTACATATATATTTACATGCAGATGTCAATCTAAAACAGATGATTTTTTGTACTGTACAAATTAATATGGATGAATGAACACATGCAAAACTCACATATAGTGAAAGAAGACTGACCTGTGGTAATTGCAAGTACAAATTAGTTAAAGATAAAGGTTGATCTTGCTCAAAAGCCAGTTGTATCTGACTCTAGGGTTTGGTGCTCATCTCCATTTACAACCAAAGAGCCAGTGCTGACTGCATCTGCAGACATTTCTGTGGTCATATGGCATGCATGACTAGACATTAGAGCATATAGAATGCTGTTACCTTTCCCTCTAGATTAGTACCTATTTCTTGACTTGCAATTTCTTACTTTCAAACTGCTAGGTTGGCAGGACCTTGGGCATATGGTAAGAGCTCACTCCATCATGCAGCACTGAGGTCTTGAACTGCTGACCTTCCAATCATCAGACTCAGTGTCTTAACCAATAAGCTACTGCAGCCCTCTTAAGTACAAATTAGAGCTGGCTTAATATATATTTCTTCACATTCACAGAATTATGGCAAGTAATCTTGTCTAGTTAGCAGCCTCCCTGTTACCTCAGATATCAGGAGTTGGGTATGAACCCTGAGTGTACAGCACTGTGAGGTCATGGGGTGGATGCCTCAACTGGAAACATAATGCAAGCGCGGCGCCAAAATGGCCGCCGCGCTCTTTGCGGGACCCCCCCACAGGACGAAGGCATCCGGGTAGTTAGGGGCGTGGCCAGCTCCCTTATAAAAGGGGTGGCCACGAGGCAGCCGAGCTGCCATTTTGCGAAGCGACGGAGCGGAGAAGTTTTTCCCTCTTACCTCCGTCGCTTTTGGCTTTTACCGGGAAGCCTTTCGGCTGCTGAATTCTCTCGTTTCGGCTTCCCATCGATTGGCTGAGAGGCCCGCGAAGAAGAAGGCGGCTGCGAGCGCGGCTCGTGTGGTTCGGAGATGCAATCTGGGTCGGAAGACCGCGGCTGCGCCTCCCCAGCAGCCGCATTTGCTTGCACCCACCGGGACCGGTGGAATGGTGTCTATTCCCCCTGGCTGGAGGATGGTGGCCCACGCACGGGGCCAGTAGGGGCTGCGGCCCTCGACCCGCAAGCGGTGGACACCTCTCATGGTGTTGCCCATTCCGCTGGGCCTCCCTTTATAGGAGCGTAGCTCGCTCCGAGGCCTTCCAGCCTTGGGGGGTGGTTTGGTCCCCTTCCCTGGCAGGTTGCTACATCGGCCCTAACGGGCCCGGGTGTGGGGTTGTTGCCCTATTCGGGCCCCCGGGTGCAGGGACCTGTACCCATGCCTGTAGTAGGCGGGCCGGCTGGTCCTTTGCCCCATGTCAGCGTGGAAGCCTTATTGGCCCGCGTTGCGGCCCTCGAGACATCCCTGGCCCGGGCTAGCCACTCTTGGTCTCCATTTGGGGTTCGTTTCGACGCGTCGTCTGCTGGGCAGCGGCAGGCGACGGGACGGGTCGAGCTGCTTGAGGCGCGTGGCACGACCTGGGCCACTGCCTCGCAGCTCCCCATTCAACAGACCGGTGCGGGTCAGGCCCCATCGACGAGCTCGACGGCGGTTGTGAGCTCCGACGCCCCAGTGGGCCAGAACCCCCGGTGGGGGCGGCCTATAGGGGTGCAGCACGTGAGTATGCGGTCCAAGCTAGTGCACCTACACACGTGGCCACGTTGGGGGGGTTTCCAATGGCCTGGCCTCGCGCGGGTGGGGCGGCGGTCCAGCCGCTGACGCCCCACCTGGCGACGACAACTACCACTCAAGGCCCCGTGGTGGGGGGTGTTTTCTACCCTGTGGGGAATGTTTTGGGGGTGGCTGGGTTAGCACAGGCCCCCTTTCAGATGCCAGCAGTTCCTGTTGTGCCCGTGTCGGCCTTGCTGACGGCGGGGTATTCCTTACCGCTGGGTGTCCATTTGGCACAGACCACCAAAGAGAAGATCTGGCGGGGGGATTACGTGGATACCTTCTCACTCCTCAACAGAGGGCCCACCAAGGAGTAGGGGGGGCAGGATGAGAGGGATAAGGAGCAGGCACGTCGTAGCAAGCCACCACGTACGTGGGCCGACTGGTTGCCGGCCTACCTCATATACATGGCGGTGTACTTTAGGGCCCGGCCGAATTTGGCAATTTCGATGGTCCAGTATTTGGATAACATCTACCGGGCGATGGTTGACTTTCCGGGCCCATCGTGGTTGGCTTATGACATGTAATTCCATATGCGGATTCCCCGGCACCCCGACATTAGGTGGGTTGAGCCATGCCAGAGGCTGTGGCTTTTGTACATGACGCCCACGCGCCCCGCACCCGGGGAGAGATACCATTGCGGACATGCGGTCCAGCGGGCGGCCCCAGCACAGGTCCACTGCCAGGGGGCGGGGCGGGGGGTTTCAGCCCGCCTGCTGTGCTGGACTTTCTCGTCCATTGGTCCTGCAATAGGAAGAATGGCAAATACAGACATTAGTGTCCCCCCTGTGCTGGCCCCCATGCGGCCTCTGGCTGTCCCAGGCCTGGAGGGATGCGGGGCAGAGGGAGGGGTGGACAGGGGGCTGGCAAGACTGCCGCAGATGGATCTAGTTCACCAAAGGGCTCCCTCCCCAATTAATGTGGACATGTTGGAGCGCTGGCTAACATTGTTCCCGAAGGGAGAGGATGCGGAGATCTCCTTCAGGGTTTTAGGCAGGGGTTACGTATCCCTTTCATGGGGGATAGGTCCCCTCAGGATGCCCCCAATCTTTATCCCTTAGGGGGAGGGAGGGGTGGCTCCTGCCAGCAATGATAAGGAGGTCTATGCGGGCAGGGTCGTTGGCCCTGTCCCTGCGCCCCCGTTCCGGGGAGCATATTATTGCACTGATGCCATGCCTTTTGGCTGTTCCAATTAGGGCTCGGCATTCGAGCGTTCCTCCATCTTCCTAGAGTGGGCTTTTGTTCGCAGATCAGGGTCCCGGTCTGTAGCCCATTCCCTGGATACTTTTATTCGGGGCTGAACGGGGCTGGGACACGTCCACACGTCTCCTCAACACATTTCAGACGCTAATGGAGGAACCTGGTGTCCCTTTAGCGCCCGAAAAGACCGAGGGCCCGCCTACGCAGCTAGTATTCCTGGGGGTGGAGATTGACACGGTAGCACAGGCTTCTAGGTCGCGGCGGGATAAGGTGTCAAAGCTAGTGGCCCTTATCTCGGACTTGCTGGCCAAGCGCATGGCATTACCGAGGGACCTGCTGGTGCTACATGGTCACCTCAATTTCGCTGGCAGGGTCATCGCACCGGGCAGGGCATTTGCGCGGTGCTTATGCGATGCCATGGCAGGACTATCCAGGCCCCACCATAGGGTTAGACTTACCCGGGGTATCAGGGCAGACGTGCTTGTCTGGCTACAGATCCTGATGGATTTCAATGGGGTGTCATTTTGGAGGTCTGAGCCCCTGGCTTCCCCTTGCTTTAAGATACAGCCCGATGCCCGGGATCCCTGAGTTATGGGATGTACGTCAATTGGAAGTGGGCCTATGGTGGGTGGCCACCATCCTGGGCAGGCACGGGTCGCCTGCGTGGTCTCACGTATCTGGAATTTTCCCTGTACTGGGTGCTTTGATGCTATGGGGCGAGGAGGAGGCCAACTCGGTTGTCCACTTTGGTGTGACAATGCGGCTGTTGTCCACTTTGTCAATGCACAGAGCTCTAACTCGCCCAGGGTTGTGGACCCAGTGCGCCAGTTTGCGTTGCGCAGCCTGCGCCTCAACGTTCTTTTCAGGGCCAGGCATGTCCCAGGGGTTACTAATGATATTGCTGATGCTTTGTCCCGCCTGCAGATCTCCCGGTTCCGTGACTTGGCCCCCGATGCGGAGGAATTTCCCTCGCCACTCCCGGACGGGATATGGAACATCGGCAAGGAGAGGTGAACCGGGCGATTGGCCTGTCACTAGCGCCATGCACGCGGAAGGTGTATCACCACGCATTTAATTCTTTCAGAGCATTCTGTACCCAATTCCAAATGCCAGGAACCTGGCCGATCCCGGTAACCCATGTTCTGCGGTTCATGGTTTACCTGCATGCCCAGGGCTTTGCACCTCGCACCATAGCATCTAAGCTGTCGGCGTTGGCTTTTATGGCCAAAGCGGGAGGTCATGTGGACAGCACCACTGACTTCCGTGTGAGACATGTTTTGGAGGGGTGGGTGCGCGCGCGTGGGCGTTGCCCGGACGACCGCCACCCGATTTCCCCAGGGGTTTTTACCCAATTGGCCCGGGGCTGGCCTGGCCTCTGTTTTGATAAGATGAGGTAGCCCATTTTATGCGGCTCCAACGGTCGCCTTTTTTGGAGCGCTCCGCATCGGCGAGCTTGAGATGCTGTATAAGGCGGATGCAAGTCGTGGACAGCACCACTCACTTCCGTGTGAGACATGTTTTGGAGGGGTGGGTGCGCGCGCGTGGGCGTTGCCCGGACGACCGCCACCCGATTTCCCCAGGGGTTTTTATCCAATTGGCCTGGGGCTGGTCTTGCCTCTGTTTTGATAAGATGAGGCAGCCCATTTCATGCGGCTACAACGGTGGCCTTTTTTGGAGTGCTCCGCATCGGCGAGCTTGAGATGCTGTATAAGGCGGATGCAAGTCGTAGGGCACTGGAACTCGAAGATGTCTGAGTGAACAATATTCGGCTCAGTTGGGGATACGCTCCTCTAAAACGTATCAGCACGGCGTAGGCAGTGGAGTAGACTGCTACGATGTTCCTCGGCAGACATCTGTCCGGTTGGTGCCCTACAGGATTTCCTTGCACTGTATCGCACGCACCATGGCCCATTTTTCTGTCACCAAGATGGGTCTCCCCTTACTAAATTTCAATTTTGGAAGGTGACGGGCAAAGCGCTGGCCAGTGTGGGCCTCCCAGGCTCCCGCTATGGCACTCATTCATTCCGTATAGGGGCGGCCTCGACCGCAGCTGCTTTTGGGTACTCAGGGGCTGACATACGTAGCATGGGATGGTGGGGTTCGCAATGTTTTCAGTTTTATGTGCGCCCACTCCCCCCGTGAGTACCAACCCGGTCACCTTACCTACTTTCCCTCATTTTTCCTTACAGACCCGGGGTGTCGTATTACACCGGTGACAGTATGGCTGGTGGGCCATAGCTACGTGCACAGGGCAGCGCGTTATGCTGCGGCGACAGAGTGGGGACCCCGACTGGGACTTGGTGCATACGCAAGTCTCACAGGGCATGGTAAGCCCGGGATGTTATGGCGGGAGCTGCTGCCTTTCCTTTTTTCAGGCCAGAATGCTGACCCGCCTGACATTCTGATCATACACCTGGGGGGCAATGATTTGGGCCGGGTCACCGGCTTTTCGCTGAAACATGCGATTTGCGAGGACCTCGCCTACCTGCGTTACGTCTGGCCCGCCACAACCCTTGTTTGTCGGACATGGTCCCGCGCCATTCCTACAGAGGGGTTGTTGACCTCCTGGCCCTTGACCGTGCTAGACGCATGGCGAATAGGGCAGTGGCGCGTTTCCTTGTCTACAGGGCTTGGGGGAGGGTCAGTCGTCACCCCGCTATTAGCCTCCAAAGTTATGACTTGTATGCAGGGGATGGGGCCCATCTGTCGCGAGGAGGTGTGGACCTCCTGTTGGGTGATTGGCGAGCAGTCCTGTCGACCGAGCTGACGGTCTGGGTGGGGCGTCGAGCCTTCTTTGAAGCCCCTCCGTGTGGCGGGTAGCACTGGTAAGGTAAACATTATGACCCACAAGTATCCGGCAAGTTCGCAATTGACTGGACAACACTAGACAGGCATAAGTTGGTTAAACGTTGACCGGTCAACAACGAACTAGGCGACGGGGTGATGGCTATAGCTAGACAGCATGCATCACCCCGTGATTTTACGGATACGCGTCAGAGGGTGGGGTCATTAGTGAGATATTGACTACGGTCAACAATTTGTTTGTTGTCAACAAACAAATTGATACAAATGGATACATTGTAGCAATTGCCGTTGGCAATTTTGGGTGGTACCTTACCAGTGTTACTTCGGCCTGCTTGCCTTAAGAATTATGATTGGTTATTACCAATAGAAATTTATAATTCGGACTAGGGCATGAATCAATAAATGTGGCCCAATGCCGTTATCCACTTTCACTGGTGTCTGAGTCCTTTATTGGGGGGTGCGCCTGCAATGCAAGCGCGGCGCCAAAATGGCCACCGCGCTCTTTGCGGGAGCCCCCCCACAGGACGAAGGCATCCGGGTAGTTAGGGGTGTGGCCAGCTCCCTTATAAAAGGGGTGGCCACGAGGCAGCCGAGCTGCCATTTTGCGAAGCGACGGAGCGGAGAAGTTTTTCCCTCCACCCCCTCCCTAGTTAACAGTGTGATATTTTGGTCGCTTCAGGGCCGGGTGGGAATTTTTGGCTGGGACCCATATTGGCTTCCGGGTCCTGGTTTTTTCGCCCATCCCACACTGTTGCTATGGTTTGACATAGGGGTTTTTTCTGTTGCTGCTGTTGACTTTGGTCACATGGGCGGGTAGCACTGGTAAGGTAAACATTATGACCCACAGGTATCCGGCAAGTTCGCAATTGACTGGACAACACTAGACAGGCATAAGTTGGTTAAACGTTGTCCGGTCAACAACGAACTAGGCGACGGGGTGATGGCTATAGCTAGACAGCATGCATCACCCCGTGATTTTACGGATACGCGTCAGAGGGTGGGGTCATTAGTGAGATATTGACTACGGTCAACAATTTGTTTGTTGTCAACAAACAAATTGATACAAATGGATACATTGTAGCAATTGCCGTTGGCAATTTTGGGTGGTACCTTACCAGTGTTACTTCGGCCTGCTTGCCTTAAGAATTATGATTGGTTATTACCAATAGAAATTTATAATTCGGACTAGGGCATGAATCAATAAATGTGGCCCAATGCCGTTATCCACTTTCACTGGTGTCTGAGTCCTTTATTGGGGGGTGCGCCTGCAAAGCAGTGGGTATGCATGACAGAAGAATCAAAGGCCAATGTTTTGAATTCTGGTAGCAGCAGATCTAAAATATGCAAGATGCTGCAGGAATTTTTTTTTAAACTAAGTGGGTTTATACAGCATGTCGTGAACACATGAGAAGGTATGTCCCAAAATAGAATCGTCATTCTCTAAGAATTTGTGTCCAAAGCCTGAAACCTAGAACATGGACCCTAAAATGGCAAGCAACCCTAGTGGGAAGTAAAGTTCAACAAGCCTCTTCATCAGAAGTCTTTATTTTATCCAGGTGATCTGTGAGGAGAAACCTTTGTGGGAGTTTGCAAAATGCAGCTTATCACCCCCACCCCCACCCTTAGGATAACACCTTCCATTTTCCCCACGCCCCTCCTTTGTTCCAACAGCAACAAAACAAATGCATAAAATTATTTTATAACACTGGCAAACAATGTTGTAGACTTTTAATTATGCAAATAGGCTGTGACAGCCATGTCACAATAATCTGTTAAATGGAATTTACATGAAGCCCTAAAGCCAAAAAGAAATAATAATAATAATAAAAAGCTTTGTGCTGCCCTGCCTCTCTTTCTTGCAACTAGATTTCGGATCAAGCACAATGAACCCAAACACAGCATGAAAAGGATGTGGCACTGAGAAATTTTCAGAAAGCACCAAAACGTCACAGGAACTGAGGCATCTAAAAGCACATGGATATTTATTTTTAAAGGACTGACATCAAACACAGAGTATGTGGCTGTATATATGGGACAATGTGTTATAAAGCTTTTTCACTTATTTAGTTATGAGGAACAACATAAAGAATAGAATACTCCAACTCACTCTGCAAGGAAAGATCCCTGGAAAGAGAGGTCCTGGATGTAGATGGACTTTATGGCTGAACAACCTGAGAGACTGGTGTGGCATGTCCTCACAAGAACTATTCCGAGGAGTTAAGAACAGGAAGCCTATTGCCATGATGATAGCCAATATCCGGAATGGATACAGCATCTAAAGAAGAAGAAGAAGAAGAAGTAGTAGTAGTAGTAGTAGTAGTAGTAGTAGTAGTAGTAGTAGTAGTACTAGTACTAGTACTAGTACTAGTACTAGTACTAGTACTAGTACTAGTACTAGTAGTAGTTGTCTAAGGGACTGGACAACCAGTAACACTAGGTAACTGTTTAAAATAATAAAAAGCAGAATGGAAGCTACTGAAGTATTCAATTCAATTCAAAGTTTAATTTATACCCCACATTTTTTGCTAAAAGCAACTCAATGCGGCTTACAGGCACAAGAAAACAAATACAAAACTTAGAAAATACACAAAACAAAGTAATACAGTAAATAATAATAATGCAAAAATCAATAATCATTATAATAATTACAATAATTGAACATATTACAATACAATTACAATATGTAGGTTCAAGAGAATAAGCAATACAACAATTACCCTAAACAGTATATCAATTAAACATCTCAATAATAAAAGAAAACAAAAACTCAGAAAAAGAACCTGCAACTCACACCCAGCTGAAAAAAGTGGGATAGGAGAAGCACCTCCCGGCTTTTAAGACCCCGGTTGTGTGGGGGTGGATGTCCAGGGATGTGGTGGCTCATCTAGAGCAGGCAAGGTTCCTAACCACCGTGCCGCACCTCCCAGTTTTTGTGGCCCCAGTTGCATGGGGGCGGAGACCCGGGGGTGTGGCGCCTCACCCACAGCTGGAGCCGGCAGAGTTCTTCACTGCCGCGCCACACCTCCCAGCTTTTTGAAGCTCCGATAGCATGGGGGCAGAGATCCGGGGGTGTGGAGGCACACCCACAACTGGAGCTGGAGCCGGCAGAGTTCCTCGCCGCCGCACCGCACCTCCCAGCTTATGAGACCCCGGTTGCATGGGGGCAGAAGCCCGGGGGGTGGTGGCTCAGTTAGAGCAGGCAAAGTTCCTAACCGCCACGCTGCCCCTCCTGGCTTTTGTGGCCCCAGTTGCATGGGGGCGGAGACCCGGGGGTGTGACGGCTTACCCACAGCTGGAGCCAGCAGAGTTCTTTGCCACTGCGCTGCACCTCCCAGCTTTTGAAGCCCTGATAGCGTGGGGGCGGAGACCCGGGGGTGTGGAGGCTCACCCACAGCTGGAGCTGGAGCCGGCAGAGTTCCTCACTGCCGCGCCGCACCTCCCGGCTTATGAGACCCCGGTTGCGTGTGGGCAGAAGCCTAGGGGTGTGGTGGCTCAGCTAGAGCAGGCAAATTTCCTAACTGCTGCCCTTCCCATCCCCACCTTTTGTGGCCCCGGTTGCATGGGGGCAGAGACCCGGGGGTGTGGCGGCTCACCCACAGCTGGAGCCGGCAGAGTTCTTCACCAATGTGCCGCACCTCCCGGCTTTCTAAAGCCCCAATAGCATGGGGGCAGAGACCCAAGGGTGTGGAGACTCACCCACAGCTGGAGCTGGAGCCAGCAGAGTTCCTCGCCGCCGCACCGCACCTCCCAGCTTATGAGACCCAGATTGCATGGGGGCAGAAGGCCGGGGATGTGGTGGCTCAGCTAGAGCAGGCAAAGTATATACACAGCATAGAACTGTAGCTACCTGGAAAGGTCAGTGAATTGGGATACCTGGCTACAGAGAGAGAGGATGGGATTTGATTTTCTGCTGTATATTTTGGGAGACCAGGCAGGCTGCTTAGCCTTGAGCAAGCTGAACAGATGCAGAACAGCACCTGAAGAAGGGAATGGTAGGTTATTTCTGAGAGCTTTAAACCTAGAAAACTCTAGAAAGGGTGAGAATGGACATGAGGATGATGATGATGATGATGATCATCATCATCATCGTCACCATCATCGCCATCCAAGGTTAGTGGAGAAATTTGTTTCATTTACATTTTTAGTAATAGCAATTACACTTATATTACCGCTCCATAGTGCTTAGTGCACTCTCTAGGCAGGTAACAAGTAAATTAGCATTTTGCCCTCAACATGCCATGTAATTTAACAAACTTGGAAGGATGGCTGGCTGAGCCAACTTTGATCCCCATCAGGATCGAACTGACAACATCAACAGTTTTGGCTGCAGTACAGCAGTTCAAACACTCTACCACCAGGGCTCTTCTTTTAAAACACTTGAACTAGTTTGTGATTCCCAGACTGTACCTATCTTTTATTCTTCAGGTTTCATACTTCTGAGTTTGATGATGCTGTTCCCAACCCATAAACCACAGTCAAGAATGGACCAGAACTGGGGGTAAAATACCCCTTGTGCTGGCTTTGCCTGCTTCCCCTGGGAAGAGATGGGTGTGATCTTGCAGGCCTGCCTGCCAGGTGTGATAGGGAGGAGCCTAGAAGCCTTTATAGATGGTGGCTACTTCCTGCCTTGCCCTCTTTAACTGTTCAGCATTGGAGAAACAAATCCCACCCTCCCTCCCTCAGTAGCAGTGTGATATTCAGTCACTTCGGGACTGGATGGGAATTTTTGCACAACCCCTGTTTGGCTCTTGGAGTCGTGGTTTTTTTGCCCATCCCATACTGTTGCTGCAGGTTGAATTTTCATTGGAGGTTATTCTGGTCACTTTGGCGGGTAGTGAGGGTGATTTTAATCAGAATGGCCTGTTTAGTTATTCGGTTGGGGTCTCGGGTAATTTGGGACCTTGGATAGCACTATCACTTGTGGTGTCTCACAGCCACAGACCTGGGTCAGCTGATCAGGAAGCTTTGCCATCTTCCTGGTCATATAGCTTGGTCCCACTGTTGGGCAGAGCTTTTCTGCTGTCCCTATTATTTGGGATCCAAATTCTCTGGTATTGACCTGAGTTACTGTCATGCACCCACACTACTTAGTCCCCAGTGCAATAGTTTGCAACAACCTGTTTTGGCTTAATAAAGTGACCCATTTTTGAATCCATGACATGTGTCCATCTCTTCACTCAGGGGTGGTGGGCAATGTGTGTGTTGTGGGTTGTTTCGTGAGAACATAGGAAGTTACCTTATACAGTGGAACTTCAGTTAACAAATGGCAAGATGTTAACATAAAAATTGCATAACAAAAGGAAATCTATAGAAAGTAATGGCTCAGTTTATGGAATTTTTCCCCAGAATGGATTAATTGGTTTTCAATGCATTCCTATGGGAAACCATGTTTCAGTTAAAGTATTTTGGGTTTCAATGCATTCCTATGGGAAATTGCATTCAATACATTCCTATAGGAATTTCAGTTAAAGTAATTTTCACTGTACGAAACGTCTTGGAGAATGCATTAATTACATTAACCAAGGTTCCACTGTACTAAGTGAAACATTGGTCTATTTTGCCCAGAACTGTCAGCATCAATGGGCAGTGGGTCTCCACGTATTGATGTGTTTTTCTTTTCTAAATGTAACAGGAGATCACTGGTATTTCATGGAAGTTAGTCATCCAAGTCCTAACTTAGCTTGGCTCAAACCTGTTTGGCTTCCAAAACCAGGCAAGATCAGGTCTTCTGAGGGTGTCATGGTAGTACAACTTAGGAAAAGTTGTGAACCAAGGAAAATGAAACACACACACACACACACACACACACACACACACACTCAAACAATGTGTACATTTAATCAGTGGGCAAATGTGTGATATGGGCAGAAAAGCTTTATGCTTCAATGCTTGTAGAATTAATATGGACTGGAAAAAGACCAATTTGTCCCTAAAACAACCTTGTTGATTTCATAGCTCTACTGGTTGACTGAGATCCATCTATTTCTGCATTCGGTAACCAACAAGCATGCCTTAAACTAGGGGCTTGAACTTGTGATTCATTTCAAAAAAGAAAGTGAATAACAATCCCAAAAGATCTTTAAGGGTGAACATATTGCATATTCCTTTCCTTGTAACAATTAGTGCTTCTGTTCATTAAATTGTAACGCATGTTGTACCATCTTCAGTGTCTTTCAAAGGGCACCAGTTCTCAACTTTGCTAATACATAGAGTTATTTACATTGAATTAATGTTGTGTATGGATTGTAATGTGCCTTTAAGTAAATGCAACCACACGAATGAGTGAATGTAACAATCTCTAAAAGTAACATTGTAACCTTCTGTATTAGGATGCGAGCTAGTGACCACTGGGGGCAGTAGTGAGTGTCCAGCTCACATGGTACAAATTCTCCAAATACCTACAGCCGTGGGAAGATTCCCGCCACTGCCTCACCTGGACAAGAAGGGCGTGACTAAGGGTGACGTCACACAGACAGTAGCCAATGAGCTACCGAGGAGCCACATTCAAATGTATAGCCACTGGATATAATGAGCTGTTCGTCCGCCATTACCACATGTTCCCCCTGACCATCATGCAATAAAGATGAGTTAAGCCAGACTTCGGCTGTTTCTATTGTCTTGGTTCTTGAACACTAAATTGGCGATGAAGGTGGGATGATGGCTTCCCACGGAATCAAGACAACACAGACCGGTTTCGACATCAACAAAGTGGAGGAATGAGAACTGTTCGAGATGGATTTCAAAAGCGCACTGATGGTGTCCGACATCTCAGATGAGGAGAAGAAAAGAGCAACCCTCATCATGATGCTCGGTTTCCCGGCCATGACGATTTTGGTGGACCTGGTGTCTCCAAGAAAAGTAGATGAGGTCCCGGTTAAACAGCTCCTGAAAGATCTGTGGGACCATTTCCAGCCCACGGTCTCGATGTTCTCAGCCCGGGACGCTTTCTGGAAGAGGGTGCAGTCTCCTGGTGAGTCCGTGGCTGCCTTTGCAGCGGCCCTCCGTTTGGCTGCAGGCCCATGCAAGTGGGAGAACCTAGAAATTGCCCTCAGGGACCACATGCTGTGCGGCCTGTGGGACGAGGAGACCCAGCGGAAGCTGGTGAACAAAGAGCCACCCCCCAACATTACAATAGGTCCTGAAGGAAGCGCAGGCCACGAGAGCCGGGGTTAAGGGGTTCAGAACAAGGCCTCCACAACCCGACAGGGCAGCAGCCCTGGTGCAAGCAGCCAGGCAGGCGCCACACTCCTCCATGGAGAGCAGCGAGGATGAGGACATCTGGAAGGGGTGGAAGGATGGCCGACGCTGCGACGGCTGCGGGGCATCCCACGACCATAGCAAGTGCCCATTCTGGAAGGCCGAGTGCCACAACTGTGGACGGTGGGGCCACATCACCAAGGTTTGTGGGCGATGGCGCGGAGAGCACAAGGGCTCAGCAGACCGTACCCCAAGGAAGGATGGCGTCCAGCCCTCGAGGAAACAGGATGGCGTGGGCCGAGTCTCCGACAACGGAGACGTCGAGGTACATGGAGTGTACTGGCGAGTCCCCAGTGACGACAACGCGGCGGTCCAAAGCGTGTCCTTGGGACACCCACATTACTTTGTTGAGGTACCGTTGCAAGGGATCCCCGTTAAGATGGAGATAGACTCGGGTTCCTCTTATTCCACTATTTCCCAGAGGGAGTTTTTGTGAATTTCCCCCAATGTGCGGCCCAAGCTCAAAGCACTGAAGTCTACTTTGCGAGACGTGCAGGGAAATAGCATTCCGGTGTTGGGGGTGGAAAAATTCAAGGTGCAATACAAGCAACACGCTCTCTCTGGTCGTTCTCAAGGAGGGGGCATGTTGCCTCCTGGGGACACAATGGTTTAAGCTCCTGGGTTTGTTCATAGGGGGTGTGCATACTGTCGGAACTGATCCAATACAGGAAGTGTGTAACGCGCATCCCGAGGTATTCAAGAAGGGACTGGGAAAATTCAAGGGGCCCCCAGTTGCGTTCGACCTGGACCCGGAGATCTGACCGATAAGGCTCAAACTGCGAAGGGTGCCTTTTGCACTAAAGGACAAAATAGAGGCGGAACTGGACAAGTTGGTGGGCCAGGGAATTCTAGTCCCAGTCGATTCTGCGGAGTGAATTTGCCCCATTTTTTAGGAAGAGGATAGAACTGTCCATGGAGAGGGGTTGCCTTCTTTGGGGCCAGCAGGTGGTCGTCCCTGAATCTTTGAGAGCAAGGGTGCTCAAGCTACTGCATGTCAGCCATCCGGGGATTGTCTGCTCCAAGGCTTTGGCCAGGAGCTATATCTAGTGGCCCCAGTTAAATGCTGACATAGAGCACATGGTGAGCACTTGTGAGAGTTGCCAAAAGCTCTCGGCCTGAAGAGTCCCAACTTCCGCACAGAGAATGGGACACAGCCAAAGGGCTGTGGTCTCGCCTGCACATAGATTTCGCAGGTCCCTTCAGAGGTTTATTTTTCCTCCTCATAGTGGATGCTTATTCCAAGTGGTTAGAAGTTATCCCAATGGCAAACACCTCATCAGCCGCAACCATAAAGCAATTGTGCAAGGTGTTCAGTTCATTCGGTATACCCGATGTGCTTGTGAGTGATAATGCGAGAAGTTTCATGTCCGCTGAGTTCTGGGCATTCATTGACATAAACACCATCTGGCACATCACCTCTGCACCTTTTCACCCAGCGACAAACGGACAGGTAGAATGCCTCATACGTACAACAAAGGAAGCACTGAGGTGCATGGGCCCCAGGAACCTGAATCTACAATTATGCCAATTCGTGCTGGGTTATAGGGTGACTCCGCTGGCGTCAGGTTACTCGCCCGCAGAACTCCTAATGCCCAGGAAGCTGACCACGATACTGACGAGGCTAGACCCCACAAGGGTGGAGGATACTGGGAGGAACATAGGGATAGTGGGCACCAAGAGTTTCAAAATAGGCACCCCGGTCCATTGCAGAAATTACGCAACCACAGGACCAGCCTGGGTCCCGGGGGTAGTCATTGGCCAAATGGGACCTGTGTCGTACTGTGTTGAGACCAGCATGGGTCTACTCTGGAGATGACATGCAGACCAACTCCGGCGACGGGTACCCGGTAGTCAGGGCGCGGAAACGGCGCATCAGAACTCAGCATTAGGGTTCTCCCCCACCCGTTTAGCCCAAGGGGGAGAAGAGAGGGACCGGCGGTCCCCACCAAGGGGGGAAGGGAATAAGTTTGTCCTCACAGATATCCTGGAGGATGCCCCCATAGATATCCCAGAACATGAGTTTGACTTTGAGTTACAAAACCGGGGGAGTTTTTCAGAGTGGTCCCCCACCCATCCAAGCGAGGAGCGGGTTTTTTTGTTAGTCCCCAATGCCCCCGTTTTCCCCACAATGGAGTTTACCCCTACCCCAAAAGCTGCAGAACCGCAGCAAATCGCTAACGAGTCTCCCTCTCCTGTTGCAGGACAAGAGCCCAGGGAACACAGAAGCGATAGCTCCCCCGGGACAAGCCAGCCAGCCTTATGCCCAAAACGCTCATGCAACAAACCACATTGGATGAGAGACTTCATCTCATCCTAGGGGGGAGGGGTGTTGTGTATGGATTGTAATGTGCCTTTAAGTAAATGCAACCACACAAATGAGTGAATGTAACAATCTCTAAAAGTAACATTGTAACCTTCTGTATTAGGACGTGAGCTAGTGACCACTGGGGGCAGTAGCGAGCGTCCAGCTCACATGGTAGAAATTCTCCAAATACCTACAGCCACGGGAAGATTCCCGCCACTGCCTCACCTGGACAAGAAGGGCGTGACTAAGGGTGACGTCACGCAGACAGTAGCCAATGAGCTACCGAAGAGCCACATTCAAATGTATAGCCATTGGATATAATGAGCTGTTCGTCCGCCATTACCACATGTTCCCCCTGACCATCATGCAATAAAGATGAGTTCTTGAACACTAAAATTAACTTGTGTAATCAATGCATTTGTTGAAAGGCAGGTGATTAATCAATTAAAACCTCATGCCATCAATTGACAGCTCTAGTCAAAATAATAAGCTTGCAAACAGACTTGTCATCCATTCTGTCAGCAACAGTTGACATTTCTTCTCTTACCTAAATATCTCTGATGAGCTCCAGTGATATAGATTTGCAACAGAAATTAGACTTTCTTTTTTCCATGTACCTGCTGTGAGAAAAAAAATCCATTGCTGCCAGAGGCCTTCCCTCTTCTTTCTGTTTCTCTCTTCTCCAAAGGCATTTGCATTTCAGAGTGTTTCCTATGCTGCTTTTGTTAAATCTGGGATTCCACTTATAGATTGCAGAGAAAAGATCAGAGCTTTTCCCCTCCTCTTTCATATTTTCTTTTCAGCCATCGGCTTTGGCACTGGGATAATAAAACAGGTTAGGAAAATAAGTGAATTGTGAAGAAAGGATGTCTGCTTCCGACAATTTTGGGCCATGTGTTCTTGATGCCACTGCTTTATTATTACAGCTAGATAATCCTTCTAAAAGCTATTCATTGAGTTTGAAGATATACTTATTTGTAGCACCTTGGTCCCCACCATCCCCAGGCTTATGTGGACCAGTTTTTCTCTTTTCTTCATGTGATGCTGCTGCTGTGACGTTGTCCTTGTCACCCACTATCACTATCCATCTCCTCACAAACAGAGGTTGGGAATAACCAGTAACAAACTTCATTTTGGTACTTGCAGTGGGATGTTCAGGGGTAATAGTGTCAAGAATAATTGGCCAATTCTCATTTTCATCTACTTCCACTAGCTGGACACTATAAGATGCTTCAAAGAGATTCTTCACTAGAAGAACAAGACAAGGTATGCTCCTCTTCTCAATGAAGCCACCGCCACTGCAGCCAACGATGTCGTCGTTGCCGGCGGCAGTGGCAGCAGTGTTGTCTTCTTCTTTTCTCCTTCTTCAAAATATAGACAATCAGCCATGACGACTGTCCTGAGAATATAATGTAGTGGCCTTTCATTCCCATACCACTGATCCAGTTCCACAAGTCATAAGAACAGCCTTGCTGGAACAAGCCACAGCCCATCCAGTCCAGCATTCTGTCTCACACAGTGGATCACCATTTGCTTCAGGGTATTCCCAAGCAGATGCCTTCACCTGCTTAGGATTCCCTGGAAATGGCATTGAGAGATATCCTGCCTATCTCTCCAACCCGGAGGTTGTCCTTAGGTATCCATAATTATTGCCGTTGATACCCTTGTCCTCCATGAACTTGTCTAATCCTTTCTTAAAGCTGTCAAGACTGACAGCTGTCACCACTTCTTCTGGCAGGGAGTTCCATAGACCAGTGATCCTCTGGGTGAAAAAGTACTTTCTCTTATTTGTTTGAGAACTAGTACCCAAAAGTTTCATGGAGTGCCCCCTAGTTCTAGTGTTATGTGATAGGGAAAACAGGTTTTCCTTATCTACTTTGTCCACACCGTGCATGATTTTATAAACTTCAATCAAGTCATCTCTTAGACGCCGTCATTCAAGAGTGAAGACGCCCAACCGTTGCAGCCTCAGATGGTAAGGAAGGTGTTCCAGTCCCCTAATCATTCTGGTTGCCCTCCTCTGCACTTTCTCCAACTCCATAATATCCTTCTGGAGGTATGGTGACCAGAACTGTACACAGTATTCCAGATGGGGCCTCACCATAGATTTATAAAGAGGCAAAATGACACTTGCTGACTTATTTTCTATACCCTTCCTAATGATCCCTAGCATTGAGTTTGCTTTTTTCACTGCTGAGGCACACTGGGTTGGCACCTTCATTGACCTGTCCACCAGTACACCAAGGTCCCTTTCCTGGTTTGTCGCAAAGAGTTCAGACCCCATCAGTTTATAAATGTAATTGGGGTTTTTTGTCCCAACGTGCATCACTCTGGACTTACTAGTGTTGAAGCTCATTTGCCACTGTTTTGCCCACTTCTTTTCTTTTTGCCCAGTGTCAAGAGATCCTCAGTGTCAAGTCACTGAGCCCTTTTGGCATGCTAAGTCCTCCTTAGCCCCAGGGCTGTATTGATGAAGCTGCTGCCCTTCATCAAGTTAGATTCAAGTGGGATTTAATCTACTTGGGGACCATCACCTTTCCCTGTGGACTTCAGCAACCAATGCTGTGAGTTCTCAGGGTGGTCAGGTTAGTTAACTGCCACCTGACACTCAGCATTGAGTCACTGGCAGTATGGTCTACTCTGTTACTATAGCAGGATAACCTGGCCAGACTAGTTACTCAAAGTAGCCAGAATCCTTTTATGATTTTAATCCAGTGTAAATGAAATGGTGTTGACTCATGATGGTTAACTGCAGCTAATTAACAAGTTACTAATCATAAACCAGGTTGTGTGCTAGTCAAAGGTTTTTTCCCCTCATGAGTCATATGGCTCAGAGTACAACCACAATGTGAGTGGTAACTTGTTTATGAGTTGCAATTCACCACAGTAACTTAAACAATTTTACTTTCTTTGGAGTAAAATCTTAATAGTATTCTGACTCTATAATAGATAGTCTGCATACATCTAGTGAGCTTTTTCCTCTTTGAAAAGCAAACCACACTCGCGCATGTACACACACACACACACACACACACACGCACGCACACACATGCATGCATGCACGCACATGCACATGGACATGCACACGCACATGCACACACACGGGAAACTTAAAAGGTCTGCCTGATTAAAAGACTCAACTAACCCATCCAATGCTCCTACTTATGAGAACTCGATAAAACAGGACACAAGCAATTTTCATTTGGAGTAATTGTATAATTGTACCATTTGCATGGCATTTGTTAAGTAGAGAGCTCCTGAAAATATCTTCCCTTTCACAGGATGAGAAAGATTTTTTTGTAAACTATCCCTCTTTGTGTAGAAGATTCCTCAACCTTTTTTTAAGATAAAAGGGGTGTAACAATGTACTTTTTTAAAAAATGCAATGACTAGTGATGCTAAGGATCACTAAGGGGAGGGAGTAAAAAATAACATTTACTAATTGATCCTGAAATATTTATTATTTTGGAGACACTTTAGGGAATTTAGCATTGCTTTTTGGTAACTTATTTAAGAACAATTTCAAAGTAGCTAAAAGTAGTGCAATGGTAACTAACTAATAACACAATATTCTTTTAAAAAGGTAAATAGTGTTGCTTCCTCATAGCATGTAACAAACTACATGTTTATTTTATTTATTTATTTTATTTGCAACATTTATACCCCGCCTTCCTCATCCCTGGATGACCCTAGGTGGCTTAAAGCAAAATTTAAAAAACATACACAATCTTAAAAACATCTAAAACTCTCCAAAGCCCCCCTAACCCCTTAAGAAAGTAAAAATAAAGATAAAAGATAAAGATAAAGATAAAAAGAGAGAAGGGGGAAGAATAAAAACAGACAAGTCAGTTGTGAAGCAACATGTTGACTTTTTGTTCCCCTCCCCCAAAAAAGAGTTTGTATCATAAATCAGTATTTCAATACACAAGAAGCCATATTCTATACTTTGTACCAGACATAAGGATACCATGGCAGAAAGAGACAGAGAAATGGCACAACTACAAGATACAATCAAAATAAACAGCATAAGGATCTGCAATCTCCCATGTGCATCCAAAGAGGACTTGAAATCACTAATCATGGGATGGATTACATCACTAAATATAGAAATGGAGTTTGAACATTTGGATTTTGAAGCAATTTTTTGTATTGGATTTAGGAGGAGAAATTGACACCCAAGGGACATAATTGTTAAATTTCAGTTTCAAGAAGCAAGCTCTCATTAAACACATAAGGAGATATTGTGATGAAGCATTAAAAATTGGAGGAACAAGGATACAAGTTTATCAGGACTTATGCAAGGAAACAATACCTTGGTGTAAAAGTTTCAAATTTGTAAATGAAATCATGAGGGACCGCAAGTTTCGGTATCTCTGGGGTTCTTATTGACATATGAAATTTTTTCATGGGGTTAGGAACTATCTTTTCTAAAGGTCCACCAAAGTTCCAACATGGATCATTTCCAGAAGATCCACAAATCTTTCTTCCTTGATCTATTATTCAATTATTTACATTTAAGAATCAAAGAGTAACTAAATGATGTAGTATTTTTTAATTTAGTTGATTGCTTTGTTTTTGACTCTTGGTGGTAATCTTCTCCAGCCACCTGAACACCTTGATCTCATCTGATGGGATTAGAAGCTAAGCAAAGTTTAGACTGATTAGTACTTGGAGGCAAGACTTTCGGGAAATCCGTGGCATCTATATAAAGGGTTCAGAAATAACCTTCTCCAAAAAACCTGGCAGACTATTGTCCTTAATGTAGCAATGATTTCTTTCAGCATAAGCCACTTTTCCATATTTCTGTCTTTCCATCCTATCATTCCTCCTCCACCACTAAACTACCAAACATGGAAACACCACTTGATCTTGCTTCAGTACTTGACCTTGAGATCACCTCCTCAAATTAAGCTCCACCATTCTCCACGTTAGAAATACATGAGCTATCCTTACCTGTTATTTCCCAAGATCCAGACTAGTTTTTATTTAATCTTCCTCCTGAATTGTCATGATTTTTTAAAAAATTGAATTCAAGAGAAGTTTGTCAATAATTGATAATAAATAGATTCAATTGGCATCAGTCTATATTGGAGTGAAATCCTTCTGAAGGAAATAATGTCTGTTATAGCTGTGGTACATGAAACAGGACATTATTGCTGAAGAGAAGGGGCTGTGGTGGCTCAGTGGCTAAGAAGTTCACCTTGTTAGTTGGAAGGCTGGCAAGTTGGCAGTTCGAGACCCAGGTACTACATGAGAAATTGAGCACCTATCTCTGTCCCAGGTCTTAGGAATATAAAAAGAGCCTCATTTGGGTGTTCCCTGAGTGGAATTTCTCCAACAAAATTCCTTTCAACCAGAATAATTTCTGACAAGAAATTATTATTATTATTATTATTATTATTATTATTATTATTATTATTATTATTATTATTATTATTATTATTATTATTATTATTATTATTATTATTATTATTATTATTATTGTTGTTGTTGTTGTTGTTGTTGTTGTTGTTGTTGTTGTTGTTGTTGTTGTTGTTGTTGTTGTTGTTGTTGCCTTTTGCTTATCTCACCTTGTTACTTGGAAGTATGTGGAACTGAACTGAAGATAAAATGTACTTTGGCATAGATATGCCAAGTTGATTCTGTTAACATCTTGCTTTGAGTTTGCAAAACCAATCCCATATATTAGTAATTATTAACCTTCTTTTCAAATACAGAGGACTTGCTTTTAGGAGGTAATGGATTTTATAGACATGGTTATTATTGTATTTTTGAAGTTTTGATGGACATGCAAAAGATGTTTAATGCTACTTTTTTGCCCTCTTTCTCAGCAAGCCCCACAAACTGCCCCTTGGAGGAGTAAAAACATCATTTTCTTGTGGGCCCCGGTCACCCTTGTTTTTAGGGCCAAACCAATTTCATGTAAACATTGTTTTTACTACACACAAAATAGCTCGAAAGAATCACAGGTCCTGGTGGAGTGACTCCAAAATTCTGACCGCAAAGCTTTCATTAGTGCTCTTTGGCTGACTATGTAGCAAAAATGGTTTAGAAATAATAATGGTATTTGCTGATAGTTCTGTTATTTAACATGTAATGAGAGATAGGTTCTCTGCTGTTACAAAGGGGTTTCCAGTCCTGCTGCCTCAGTTGACATGACACAAAACAAATGGGCATGTGGTGGCGGGGAATCCCACGGGTGCACGCTTTGCTGGGGCCCCCCTGGAGGAGAGAGACGCAGGGGGTGAGCACGGTGGGCAGAGCCATTGTAGCCCTTAAAAGGGAGCTCTGTGCGCCTGTGCCCACCTCATGTAGTTCGGCTGGGCCAGGGCGCGTTTGAATCTATAGCCCAGCCAACTTCTTTGCGCTACTGTGGCCTGACCGAGGTCCCAGCCGTGGTGCTTCTTCTCCAGCTCCGTTGGGAGCCTTTCTGTGCTGCGTAGCAACTCGGTCAGGTGCTGAACGTGGTTCATTGTTCTGTCCACACACAGCGGACTTCCCGAACTTGCTGGTGGTGCCTTCCTTGGGGCGGACAGGGCTGTGCCCCTGTGCTCCTTGGAGCCTGCTCTGAGCGCCGGCTCCTCTTCTCTGACTTGTGCGCCTCATAATGGCACTGAAAAAGAGGGCCAGCCGCATGGGGCCTTTTAGTGTTTGAGAACCAAGACAATAGAGACAGCCGAAAGCCTTGCTTAACACATCTTTATTGCATGATGGTCAGGGGGAACATGTGGTAATGGTGGACGAACAGCTCAATATATACAGTGGCTATACATTTGAATGTGGCTCCTCGATAGCTCATTGGCTACTGTCTGCGTGACGTCACTCTCCGTCACGCCCTTCTTGTCCAGGTGAGGTAGTGGCGGGAATCTTCCCGCCGTTGTAGGTATTTGGGGAATTTGAACCATGTGAGCAAGGCGCTCGCTATTGCCCCTAGTGGTCACTAGCTCGCGTCCTCATATGGAAGGTTACAGTGTTACAGCTGGTGGTTGTTATATCCACTCATTCGAGTGTTACATTACTTAAAGGCACAATACTCCAAACACAACAGGCCTGCTAGGCTTGCAGCCTCCCACTGCTTTGGGCCTGCTAGGCCTGTGGCTTCCCACCACACTGGGCCTGCCAGTTCCCCGGCTGCCCGCAGCTCTGCTGCCCCGACCAGGCCTCCAGTGCTGGGGGGACATGCCCCTACGGAGGCCCCACTGCTAGACCCTAGGGCTTTGGTGGCCCGCATCGCTGTACTTGAGTGTGCTGCAGGCCTGGATGCTGCATCTGCCACGTGCTGGTCGGCCAGACAGTTGGCCAAGCAAGTGGTCGACCCCCTTTCCATGGATTGGCCACAGCTGGCTGCCCTCCTTAGTCAGAGGGTGGAGCAGCTTGAGGCTGCACAGCCACCACCAGAGCCTGAGGCCGCGGGCCCTTCACCCTCGTGGTCATCTGCCTTTCCTCTGATGGACAACTCGGATCTGGACACATCCCTGCTACCCCTGGCCAGCCTGATGGGCTCTCAGCTGGTCCTGAGCCCTAACGCTCTGCAGCGGCTGGAACCCTGAGTGGGGGCGGTTGCCGTGAGCACACCTGGTGAGTATGGTGGTCAAGTAAGCACAGCGTACCAGACATCAATGCCTCCGGTCCCTATTGCCCTGGCCTCAGCAGGCGGCCTCCATGTTTCCTGCGGGTGGGCCCTTGCCAATGCCTTCACAGGTGGTTCCTTGGCGGGCTCTGTATGCTCCAGTCCCACCTGGCCTTCCCCCTGTGGGGCCCTCTGTCCCACATCCAGTGTGGCCTTATGGCCCGCCGGTCAATCCAGCCTACCATTCAGTACCACGGTCCACCCTTCCCTTCCCTCCGGTGGCTATTCCCTGTCCTTAGGTGACCACCTATTGCCGGCTACCAGGGACAAAATTTGGTGCCGGGAGTATGTGGACTTGTTTAGTCTATTGAACCGTGATTTGAATAAGGATGACAAGGAGAAGGAGGATGACCATGATAAGGAATTGGCCCACTGCAGAAAGCCGCCCCATACCTGGGCAAACTGGTTACCGGCTTACTTGATTTATGCCACAGTTTCAGTGCATGCCCACCCGGATTTGGTGATACCCATGATACAATACCTAGACATTATTTACCGGGCATATGTGGACTTCCTGGGGCAGTCGTGGCTCGCGTATGATGAGGAATTTCATATGTGCGTGGCCCTCCACCCAGAGATGCCCTGGGATGAGCCTCACCAGTTGCTGTGGTTGCAATACATGACTCCATACCGCCCCGTCTTAGGTGACCATTTTCATTGTGACCATTTGGTACAATGCCCCGGCCCAGCACAGTCTCCCTGCCAACCAGCAGGGCAGTGCAAATATGCAAACAGTGCAAATTTAAACACAAGTGCTCCATTTGTTCTGGACCTCATTCCGCCAGCACCTGTTTATTTATTTATTTATTTAGTATATTTTTATACCTGTTTCTGGTTGGGGCTGCAACCAACAAGGTGCCATCCCGCCAATGCTGCTACCGCTCCAAAAGGCCCCCCCCCCGGTTTGGCTTGAGGTATTGGAACGCTGGCTGCATGTCTACCCCAAGTGGGTGGATGCTGCCTACTTGGCAGCAGGCTTCTCTTTCGGCTTTCATATTCCTTTTGTGGGTGCATGCGCACCACAAGACACCCCTAATTTGTAGTCCCTGCGGGGCAAGGAACACCTGGTGCAGTCAAAAATTTTCAAGGAGGTCTGGGAAGCATGGGTGGCCAGTGCCTTTGACATGCTGCCACTTCCCGACCTGAAGGTGTCACCGCTTGGCTTGGTACCCAAGAAGTCTTCGGGTGATTTTCACCTCATACATCACCTATCTTACCCGGTGGGCTCTTTGGTGAATGATGCTATACCTGATGAGCTGTCTTCAGTCCATTATACATCCTTTGACCAGGCCCTGCAGATGGTTTGTTCCTGTGGCCATGAGGTGCAGCTGATGAAGTATGACATTAAGTCCACTTTCCAGCTTCTCCTCGTCCACCCGAATGACTTCGAACTACTTGCATTTTGGTTTTAAGGCCAGTACTTCATTGACAGGGCCATGCCCTTTGGCTGCTGCATATCCTGCTCCGCATTTGACCGTTTTAGCTCCTTTCTCCATTGGGCACTTGTATCCAGGTCTGGGGTCGACAAGGTTGCCCATTACTGGATCCCAGGCTTGTGGGCAACTGTTGATCTCTTTTCGGACACTGATGGGGGAACTGGGCATGCCGTTGGCTCCGGAGAAGATGGAAGGGCCTGCCACCACCCTTACTTTCTTGGGGATTGAGATCAATACGGTTGCTCAGGCATCCCGACTACCCAGGGATAAAGTGGTCTGCATTTTGGATGCTATAATGTCCATGCTGGCCAAGCACAGGGCATTGCTCTGGGACCTGCAGGTACTTCATGGCTATCTCAACTTCGCTTGCAGGGTAATCACACCCAGTCGTGCTTTTGCTTGGTTGGCTTTTCTAAGAAGTTCCACAAGGTCAGGCTCACTTGGGGTATGCACTCTGACCTCCGGGTTTGGTTCGCAGTCCTGGCTGACTTCAACGGGGTGTCCTTTTGGCGCTCGAAGCTGACTCTTGCCCCTAATTTCCAGGTCCATTCGGATGCCTCCGGTTCCTTGGGCTACGGCATCTACTTTGTTGGCCACTGGTGCTGCAGCCCTTGGCCACCGGCATGGCATGGTTCTGAACTACTAAGGGATTTGACCTTCCCTGAATTTTTTTCCTATCTTGGGCGTCCTTCTGCTTTGGGGGGAGTGTTGGGAGAATTCTGTGGTCCACTTCTGGTGTGACAATGCAGTTGTGGTGCAGATTGTGAACACCCAAACATCCCACTTGCCATGGGTCATGGCCCTGGTATGACAATTCATGTTGCGCTCTTTGCGGTATAACATTGTTTTAAGGGCACTGCACGTGCAGGGCCTTGACAACACTATTGCCGATGCTTTGTCCCACCTATAGATTCAGCAATTCCGGGCACTAGCACCAGAGGCCAGGGATCTTCCCTCTCTACTTCCGGATGAAATGTGGACCTTTGGCGAGGTGAAGTAAACAGGGCCATCGGCCTTTCCCTAGCTGGATGCATGTGCAGGGCATATCATCGGGCATATGAGGCCTTTGTGGCCTTCCGTCAGGGTCTTTCCTTGCCCAAGACCTGGCCTTTGCCAGTTGAGCACACCCTGTGATATATGGTGCATATACACAGGTCCGGTCTGCCCCCCCCCTTGCACCATTAGCAGCTGGCTTTCCGCTCTTGCCTTTGCTGCCAAGGTGTGGGGTTACCCGGATTTTCATATCCGCAGGGTTTTGGAGGGTTGGAACAGGGAGCACAGCCCACGCCCAGACTCACGGCAGCTGGTCTCACCTGCCGTACTGTTCTGCCTTGCAGGTGCCTGGCCGGTGCTTTGCACTGACCCCTTCGAGGCCGCCCTCTTTCATGCTGCCACTACTGCTGCCTTTTTTGGGGCACTCCGTGTGAGTGAACTCATCCCCTTCTCCTGGGCCGACCACTCTCGCAGGGCCTTGGAACTCTCAGACATGTCCCTTTCTGTCACTTTGGTCCTGCTGACCATCCATGGTTCTAAGGTTGACTAGATGGGTCGGGGTGCCATGGTAGTCCTTCTGTGTTGTGGTATCCACGAAATTTGCCAAATATTGGCCTTGTCCTCCTTTATGGTCACACACGGTTTGTTACCGGGCCCACGTTTTTACCACCAGGATGGACTGCCCCTTACGAGATACCAATTTTGGAAGGTCATTGGCTCTACCCTTGCCACGTTAGGTTTCCTGGGGGCTAGATACTGTACCCACTCCTTTCATATAGGGGCTGTGTTGACCGCTGCAGCCTTCGGCTATTCAGTTGAGGATATTCGACATATGGGGCAGTGGGGCTCTGATCATTTTTGTTTGTACATTCACCCTATGTTGCAATGAGCTCCTCGCTGGCATTTGTTCTCTTCTCTGTTTATTTCAGCTTCTGTTGGGCAACCTGCCTCAACCTGGTTTTGGATCGTTGGGCATAGTTATATTTTCTGGGCTGCCTGGCATGCTGCCTCATCCCCATGGGGGCTGCACCTGGGGCTCTGCGATGTGGCTTACCTGATGTGGCATGGTTTTCATGGGATGCAGTGGTCTCATTTGATTCCCTTCATCCTCGATGCCTGGTCTTGTGTTCTGCCTGACAGCCTGGTCCTGAACCTGGGTGGTAACGATGTGGGCCAGGTAACCAGCCTGGACCTGGTAGTATCCATCCGTAGGGATCTGGCTCTTATCTGCCAGCATTGGCCTCACGTCCATTTCATTTGGTCGTCCATCATCCCACGTGCCGTGTTCGGGGGAGACAGTGATTCCTGCCGTATCGACCATGCCCAGCAGTCCATTAACTGTGCCATTGCCTGATATTTCTTGGAGCAGGGCTTGGGCACAGTGATGGAGCATCCGGGGATCCAGATCGAGGAGCCACACTTGTACCATGGAGATGGGGTGCACCTCTCTGCCCAGGGCCTCGATCTTTTCCTGGCATCTATTCAAGCGGGACTGGTGACCGAGTTGTCGGTCGGGGGGGGGGTCCAATTAGTCATAAAAGATTACTCCCCATGTGGTGTTTAGCACTGGTAAGGACATCCATTCGACTCCAAGGAACCCGGCACGTACGCATTTGGTTGGCCAGTAGAAGCACAAGGAATCAGGAGTTTCGGGCTGGCCAATCAAATGCAGACCAGGAACAAGGTACTGTGAAGTTAGGCGACTTGCAAAACCTTAGACAGTTCACAGGAGTTTGGTCAGAAGTGGGAGTCAACAGATTACTTCTGACAGGGGTCAATAATTTGGTCAATGAAGTAAACAATTAGATACAATGTAACAGAATAAATTCAGGTGAATGATAATCAGTCCTTACCAGTGCTACTCTGACCCATTTGTTCTAACTCAAGTTAATCAAAGTTACTAAAGTTAATAAAGTGGCCTAATTTTTTAAAAACCAAGCAATGTGTCTGTCTCCTTACTCAAGGGTGGGCTTGGGAAAGGGTCCAAAACACTTATGATGATTTTAATCACTGATGAACCAGTCATACTCTGCCAAGAAAGGTTCCTCTCAAGTGTCTAACTATTTAAAAAGAGGTTGCACAAAGTTAGACCTCAAGAGGACTTAACTTTTCTTCTGTTAGTCTTTGAAACTATTATGAGATTAAGACAGTTTGATGAGGATCATGATATAAAAAATACTCCATTACATTTTAACAGTGAGCATAAGAACATAAGAACCGCCTTGCTGGAACAGGCCACAGCCCATCCAGTCCAGTATTCTGTCTCACACAGTGGCTCACCACTTGCTTCAGGGTATTGCCAAGCAGATGCCTTCACCTGCTTAGGATTCCCTGGAAATGGCATTGAGAGATATCCTCCCTATCTCTCCAACCTACAGGTTGTCCTTAGGTATCCATAATTATAGCAGGTTTTCTACAGCTTTTTGAAGTGTTCAAAATCATAACAAAAACAAGAAGCATAATCATAAGCATAATAACAAAGGCAAAATGTCTGTAGCCAGAGACAGCATTTGGACAAACAAGTGTGTTTATGCACAACTGTTATGTATATTAACTGTGTTTTCTGACAGGAGCAGAATGTATCTTTTCTCATGTATCTATTCTTATGCAAATAAGTAGATTGAAAATGTGCATACTCTGTTAGCCAATGGGCTTGTTGTATTAGTGTTACTGTTACTGTTTATAGTGTATATAAGACCGAGTTTTGCCCTTTCCAAACTGTGTTCAAGCCCACTAATAAAGAGCTGAATTTCACTACTTCACTCGTCTGCTTCTTCATTCCCTGAACACGAAACTGGCGAGGAAGGTGGGATGGTGTCCACACGGCAGCAACATTAGCCCATTTGACCCAGTGTGTCCAGAGAAATGGGCAACATACGAACACCGATTCCGAAACACAATGGCCTCTCAGAAGATCAACAACGAAGACCAGAAGCGCTCCTGTTTCCTCGCTCAGTGCAGTTCTGAAACGCTTGAGCTGGCAACCCACCTTGTTCTCCTAAGGGACGTGGATGTGGTGCCACTCGCAGAAATCATGTTTGCACTGAGGAAACACCTGCAGCCAGAGGCCACAATCTTCCCGGCCAAGGTGGCCTTCCACAGAAGGGAGCAGCAACCTGGGAGTCCATTGCAGATTATGCTGCTGCTCCATGCAAGTGGGACAACATCGAAGAAGCACTCCGGGACCATCTGCTGGCTGCCATGAGGGACGAAGATGCTCAATGTCACCTCATGATCAGAAAGACGCTAACTTTCAAGGCTGTCCTAGAAGAAACAGGAGTGTCTGAGGCCGCACGGTCCGCCATCAAGCTTTTCTGGCATCGCCACTCCACCACCAGTACTGCCGACTCAGCTGTGCAAGCTCAGCAAAATTCATATTCATCCTCCTCAGCATTGCCTGGTTCCATCTCTTCATCAGAGTCCAGCAACGCAGAGGGAGAGGTCCGAGCAGTCCGACGAAAGCACCGAGAGCACTGTGACGATCAGGAGAAGAAATTCCTTTGCAAGTGTGATGGCTGCGGAGCCCGGCATGACCGCAGGAAGGGCCCCTTCAGCACCGCAACGAGGGCACATTGCTAAAGTATGCCGACAGCGAAAGCAAAGAACTCCAGCACCTGAGTCCAAGAAGAGTCATCACCACAAAACGTCCATTGCCAAAGTGTCACCAGAGCCTGAGCCGTGCCAAGTGGGCATCGTCAGCGAGCATTTCTTCGTGGACCTGAGCCTGCAGGATGTCCCTTTCAAGATGGAGGTGGATTCAGGTACTACCTTTTCCATAACCCCATAGCGGGAGTTTTTCAGAATTTCCCATGCCTCTCGGCCCAAGCTCAAATCTTTTAAAACTTCCCTCAAGGATGTGCAAGGTTGACAGATTCTAGTCGTGGGGGTGGGAAATTTCTTGGTCAAATTCAAAAACATTCACACCGCCTTGCCATTGGTTGTAGTTAAGCAGGGCACTAGCTGTCTTATTGGGACCCAATGGTTTAGGCCCCTGGGAATCTGGCTTTCTGGCATTCACGCAATAAACGCTGACCCAATCCGGGACGTTTGTGCTGCACATCCTGAGGTGTTCAAAAAGGGCTTAGGGTTATACAAAGGACCCCCTGTGGACTTTGAGCTCGACCCAACTGTCTGGCCCATCTGGATGAAGCCACGCTGGGTACCCTTTGCTTTAAAGGAGAAGATAGAAGCCGAGTTGGACAAACTGGTGAGGCAGGGCATCCTAGTGCCAGTGGACTCTGCAGAGTGGGAGATACCAATAGTGACTGCTTTGAAAAGTAATGGGGAGGTCAGGATATGCGCTGACTACAAGTGTACCATTAATAAAGCTATTTGCCCGAACGCATATCCTGTGCCAGTGGTAAACCACCTTCTTGCCTCCTTGCATGGAGGAAATTGCTTTGCAAAACTTGACCTTGCCAAGGCTTACCAACAATTGACTGTGTCTCCTGCTGCTGCCATAGCCCAGACCATAGTAACTCATAGGGGGGCATTTAAGGTAACTCAACTACAATTCAGGGTGAATGCAGCCCCTGGAATATTTCAATCTCTTGTAGAACATAATTTAAAATGTTTACCCGGTGCCCTGCCATATTTTGACGATGTCCTGATCACTGCTAAAGACACCGTCGAACTAGCGGCCAGGCTCAATCGAGTCCTCTCACGTTTCGAGAGGGCCGGTCTACGAGACAGAAGAGACAAATGTGTGTTTTTGGCACAGGAAGTGGAGTTGCTGCAGTACCAAATTACACCCCAAGGTATCATGCCCTCTGACTCCAAGGTGGCGGCCATGCGAAATGCACCCAGGCCAAAATGTAAAGCCGAATTGCAATTATTTCTAGGATTGTTAAACTTCTATCATGCCTTTCTCCATAGCAAAGCCTCAGTTGCTGAACCATTACATCGGCTTCTTAAGAAAGACACTGTTTGGCACTGGGGCCATTGCCAGGAGAAAGCGTTCCTAGAACTTAAAAGGCTGCTATCTTCGGATGCTGTATTAAGTCATTTTGATTCTAACAAGGAAGTTGTACTTGTGTGTGATGCATCCCCTGTGGGGGTGGGAGCTGTGTTATGCCATGTACTAAATGACGGGAGGGAAGCCCCCGTAGCATTCTATTCCCATTCACTCTCAAACCCTGAGAAAAATTATGCTCAGACAAACAGGGAAGCGTTGGCAATCGTGGCTGGCACTAAGAAATTCTACGATTACCTTTACGGAAGACCTTTTACCATCGTAACTGACCACAAGCCCCTCCTTGGAATCTTTGTGAACGGGAAGCCCACGTCTCAAATTCTGTCCCCAAGGATGTTGCAGTGGGCAATTTTCCTAAATGCATACAATTTTACTTTGGTGCACAGGTCTGGCAAGAACATCAGCCACGCTGATGCCCTGTCACATTCTCCACTGCCAGGGGTCGGGGAAGCCGATTGTGAGATCGAAAGCGACCACCAGGTCCTTATAATTGAGGCTTTTGACTTGCCCCCACTCATCGCCTCAGATATAGCCAAGGCTATGGCCAAGGATGTAACATTGACTAAAGTAATGTCTTGGGTACAAAACGCTGGCCTGTCTCTCCTCTAGCCGAGGAATTCAGAACATTCCACCGCAAGCGTTTGGAACTTACAATGGAATGAGGTTGCCTTCTATGGGGCAAGCGGGTAGTCATTCCTGTCACTCTCAGGAAAAGGTTTTACATCTACTTCACACAAATCACCCAGGAATTGTCTGTTCCAAAGCCCTTGCCTGTAGCTACTTTTGGTGGCCTCAACTGGATCAAGACATAGAACAAATGTTCGGCACTTGTGCCAGCTGTCAATCCTCTCGCCCAGAGCAATCCCACCTTCCCTCTCAGGAATGGGATTCTGCTTGGGGCCCATGGTCCAGGTTGCACATAGATTTTGCAGGTCCATTTAGGGGTGCCCTATTTTTGTTGGTTGTGGATTCATTCTCTAAGTGGCTGGAAGTGATTAGGGTGCCTAATACCACTTCAGCCACCACGATAATGCACCTAAGAAGGCTGTTTGCAGCATTTGGACTTCCAGATATGCTGGTGTCCGACAACGCATCCACGTTCACATTTGCATAATTCCAATTCTTCATGGAAAGGAATGCAATTAGGCACATCACCACCAACGGCCAGGTAGAGTGGCAGGTGTACACAACTAAAGATACGCTTCAATGTATGGGTGAAGGGGATTTGGAGTCCAGTTATGCCAGTTTCTTTTCACATATAGGCTCACCCCCCTTGCCTCAGGGCTGTCCCCTGCTGAATTGCTCCAGCAAAGGAAACTGTCATCCTTGCTGGACTGATTGGGTCCCTCTAGGGTAGAGGACAAAGGCACAAATATAGCGATCCAACACCAGAAGGGTTTTTCGTCCGGAGAACCTGTACATTGCTGCAATTATGCAGCTGGTGGTCCTACCTGGGTGCCCGGGTTTGTGATCGATCAGACCAGTCCTGTTTCTTACAGAATCGAAACAGCCACTGGTCTTATCTGGAGGAGGCACACAGATCAATTGAGACTCAGAGTACTGGACCCACAAGACGAATACAGACACTCAACACTAGGGTTGTCCCCCACCCATTTAAACCCAGGGGGCAGAGGTAATAGTCAGCAGCCAGCCAGAAGTGTCTTCTGTTGTTGTTCAGTCGCACAGTCGGTTCCGACCCTTTGCGACCCCATGGACCATTGCTCTCCAGGCGCCTCTGTCCTCCACCATCCCCCTCAGCCCTCCCAGCTCTGTGCCCATTGTGTCCACAATGCCATCTAGCCATCTCATCCTTGGCCTCCCCCTTCTTCTTTTGCCTTCCACCTTTCCCAACATCAGTGCCTTCTCAAGTGAATCCTCCCTTCTCATTTGATGTCCAAAGTATTTTAGCTTCATCTTTACTATTTGACCTTCCAGTGAGCAATCCGGGTTAATTTCTTCTAGGATTGACCTATTTGTTCTCCTCGCTGTCCATGGCACTCTCAAAACCCTCCTCCAACACCACATTTCAAAGGCATCTATTCTTCTGCGTTCAGCCTTCCTAATTGTCCAGCTCTCACATCCGTACATTACTACTGGGAAAACCATTGCTTTGACTATTCTAATTTTTGTTTTCAGTGTGATGTCTCTGCTTTTCACTATGTTCCCCAGGTTTCTCATTGCTTGTCTCCCCAGAATCAGTCTCCTTTTTATTTCATGGCTGCAATCCCCATCTGCAGTGATCTTGGATCCTAAGAAAGTAAAATCTGTCACTGCTTCTACTTCTTCCCCATCTATCTTCCAGGAGCTGATTGGGCCTGTTGCCATTATCTTGGTTTTCTTGATATTTAGTCTCAAACCAGCTTTTGCACTCTCCTCCTTCAGCCCAATCAAGAGATTCTTTAGGTCTTCCTCACTTTCTGCCATTAGGGTGGTATCGTCTGCATATCTCAGATTGTTGATGTTTCTCCCAGCGATTTTAATCCCATATTGTGATTCCTCCATCCCTGCACTGCGCATTATGTGCTCTGTGTATAGGTTGAATAAGCATGGTGACAAAATGCAGCCTTGTCTTACTCCTTTTCCTATTCCAAACCACTCTGTTATTCCATGTTCTGTCCTAACTGTTGCTTCTTGGTTCATGTACAGATTTCTCAGGAGGCATATGAGGTGCTCTGGTATTCCCATCTCTTTAATTACTTGCCACATCTTGTTGTGGTCCACACAGTCAAATGCCTTAGTGTAGTCAATAAAACAAAAGTATACTTGTTTCTGGTATTCCTTTGTTTTCTCCATGATCCAGCGTATGTTGGCGATGTGGTCTCTAGTCCCCCTGCCTCTTCTGAAACCTGCCTGCACCTCTGGTAATTCTCTCTCCACATGCTGCTGAAGTCTATCCTGTATTATCTTGAGCATCACTTTACTGGCGTGTGGGATGAGTGTGATTGTTCGATAATTTGAACATTCTTTGGCATTGCCCTTTTTTGGGATTGGGACGTATACTGATCTTTTCCAATCCTGTGGCCATTGTTTTGTTTTCCAAATCTGCTGGCATATTGAATGCAGTAATTTGACGCCATCGTCTTTTAGCGCTTTGAAAAATTCAACTGGGATACCATCATCTCCACTAGCTTTGTTGTTTGCAGTGCTCTTTAGGGCCTTTATGACTTCACTCTCCAGGATGTCTGGCTCAAGTTCTACTTCTTCATCATTGTGATTGTCAGGAGTGTTGAGGTCCTTTTTGTAGAGTTCCTCTGTGTACTCTTTCCATCTTTTCTTAATCTCTTCTGCATCAGCTAGCTCCTTTCCTTCTTTGTCCCTTATCATGGTCATTTTTGCTTTAAATGTTCCCTTAATTTCCCCGATTTTTTTGAAAAGATCTCTGGTTCTGCCTCTTTTGTTGTTTTCCTCCATTTCTCTGCACTGTTCTTTTAGGTAGTTTTCTTTATCTCTCCTTGCTTTACTTTGAAATTCTGTGTTCAAATGATTGTAGTTTTTCCTTTCTCCTTTGACTTTTGCGTTCCTTCTTTCCTCTGCTATTTTAAGAGCCTCATCAGACAACCACTTTGCTTTCTTACTCTTCTTTTCTTTTGGTATGGTTTTCTTTGCTGCTTCCTGCATGATGTCCCTCATCTCTGTCCATAATTCTTCTGGCACTCTATCTATTGAGTCTAAGCCATTGAATCTGTTCATCACCTCCACTGCGTATTCTTTAGGGATGTTGTCTAGGTGATATCTTTCTGGTCTCCGTGTTTTCCTTATTTTCTTTAGTCTAAGCCTGAATTTTGCGATCAATAGGTTGTGATCTGAGCCACAGTCTGCTCCAGGTCTTGTTTTTGCTGACTGTATGGAGGTTCTCCATCTTTGGCTGCAGAGTATGTAGTCAATCTGGTTTCGGTGTTGGCCATCTGGTGATGTCCATGTGTAAAGTCGCCTCTTGTGTTGCTGGAAGAGAGCGTTTGCTATGACCAGTGCGTTCTCTTGGCAGAACTCTATCAATCTTTGCCCTGCTTCATTCTGTACTCCCAGACCAAATTTGCCTGTTATTCCTTCCACTTTTTGATTTCCTACTTTGGCATTCCAGTCTCCTAATATAATTAGGACATCATTTCTTGGTGTCTGTTCTATGAGGTGTTGTAAGTCCTCATAGAACTGGTCCATTGTGGCTTCATCTGCGCCAGTGGTTGGTGCGTATATTTGGATCACAGTGACATTGAAAGGTTTGCCTTGAAATCTAACTGACATCATTCTGTCATTTTTGAGATTGTATCCCATTACTGCTTTTCTCACTCTTTTATTGACAATTATGGCTACTCCATTTCTTCTAAGGTTTTCTTGCCCGCAGTAGTAGATATGATGGTTTCCAGAGCTGAATTCACCCATCCCTGTCCATTTGAGCTCACTGATGCCCAAGATGTCAATGCTTATTCTTTCCATCTCATTTTTTACCACTTCCAGTTTACCTTGGTTCATTGATCTCACATTCCATGTCCCTATGCAGTATTGTTCCTTGCAACATTGCATTTCCCCTCCCCCCTTCCTGTCCCTCCCCTTCCTCCACTCTGTTGTGCTAAGCATCCTGTATCACCTAGCCTGCCCTTTTGTTTTGCCTTTTGTTTTGGTCCATAGGGTTCTCTTGGCAAGATTTTTGGCGTGGTTGCCGGTGTCTACGCCATTTTTCTCTCCTCATACATTGTATCACAGTTTTTAAAAGTTTAAAAACATTTAAGACAACATAATATCATGCATATTATCACACTTTAACAGTCTCTATGTCAGTTTCTATGTTTAGTCAGTATAAAGTCTCTATGTCAGTTGCTATATTAGGTCTTCTACATTTATATATCTACTACTTATCCTTTGCCTGGATCTCTGCCTCTCCTCCTCCTCATCACCCCCCATCCCCCTTGGGGATCCCCCGGCTGGGGTGGTTGGCCGGCGGCGGCGGCGGCAGGCCCCTTTGCCGCTCGCCCTGGCTCTCCTCCTCCTCTTCTTCACCCCCGGCTGGGGTGGTTGGCCGGCGGTGGCGGCGGCGGCAGGCCCCTTTGCCGCTTGCCCCGGCTCTCCTCCTCCTCTTCTTCACCCCCGGCTGGGGTGGTTGGCCGGCGGCGGCGGCGGTCTTCTAGGAACTGATTTAAAGGGGAAATTGTGGAATGCTCCCCTACTCCAGCCATGTGTACCCCTACACTGTCCCAGCCTAGCACTCTGGATTCCCTTATTGATGATGACCAATTTTGCTTGGAGTCACCCTCCACTCTTAGTACACACAGGAGGGACCCAGAGTTGTCTTATTCATCCACAGAATTAGTTTTTGGTTTTGAGCCATCCCCTGCTCCTCCATCTGACAAACGGGGCTTAAATTTGGGTTTACAATCCTCCCCCTCTAGTCAATCCCTCTCTCCAGTCGGGTTGTCCATCCTACGAGCCCCTGAGCCAGCTCAGCCAAGCGTCCGACCCAGAAGGGAAACTAGACCACCATCCTGGTTAAAGGCTTTTGTTTTTACCTAGGGGGGAAGAATGTTATGTATACTAACTGTGTTTTCTGACAGGAGCAGAATGTATCTTTTCTCATGTATCTATTCTTATGCAAATAAGTGGATTGAAAATGTGCACACTCTGTTAGCCAAAGGGCTTGTTGTATTATTGTTGCTCTTTATAGGAGCAGAATGTATCTTTTCTCATGTATCTATTCTTATGCAAATAAGTTGATCGAAAATGTGTACACTCTGTTAGCCAATGGGCTTGTTATATTATTGTTACTGTTCTATTTATAGTGTATATAAGTCCGAGTTCTGTCCCATCCAAACTGTGTTCAAACCCACTAATAAAGAGCTGAATTTCACTATTTCACTCATCTGAAAAATATGTTTTTAAATGCCCATGAAATTTAAATCTTGTCCTCTGTTTCCCTGTATAAAACTTATTACCAGCCTGGTGTAGCCCATCCCAGCTTCTCAGTACTCCTTTAAAATGTAGTAATATAAAGAAGAGGTTTTTTGTCTCCTTTTAGAAAAAGAATCTACAAATCAAAGAAAAGCAATCACACTTATATAGTTCCCCATAATGCTTAATGCACTCTCTGGGTGGTTCACAAGTTAATTAAAAATTTGCCCTCAACATTCTGGATACTCATTTTACAGATCTCAGAAGGATGGAAGAATGAGTTAAATTTGAGTCCTGGTCAGGATCGAACTCACAACGTTTTGGTTGCAGGTCAGCAGTTTAACCACTGCACCACCAGTGAATTTTAAAGAGTTAATTACCGTATTTTTCAGATCATAAGATGCACCTGACCATAAGATGTACCCTCTCTTTAAAGCAGGAAAACAAGAAAAAATATCCTGAACCAAATAGTACTGTATTTGAACCACCAACCATTGGTGGCGCTCCAGGGGAAATTGGCTGGCAAGCCAATTGCACTGAGGCAGGAAGCAATGCACTAGCCTAGCCTCTTGCTCTCCCTGCAACCAGGAAGCATGGCTTCTCCCTCTATTTTGACCACATGGAGCAGGGACAAAGGAGAAAAGGTAAATGAAACCCTTTCTTTTTATGCACAGGTTTGGTTTCCCACTGAAATGCATTGGGAACATACAAACAGAAAATGCATTTAAATGAGAAATTGCAATTTGTGCCCTCTTGTGGCCACCTATGGTATGGCCCACCGAACATATGTTTTTCTTTCCCCGGCCCTTCTTTCCCTGGCCCCGGAACAGCTGTGGTGGCAGTGGTGGAAGTCTTCGGCCAGCCGCGGCTGTTATAAAATATCATTTTACAGCAGCCTTGCTGGACAGCATTCAGACTATAAGACACACCCTCATTTCTGCCCCCCCCCACACACACACACACACAAACATTTTTTTAGGGGAAAAGTGTGTCTTATGGTCTGGAAAATATGGTATAATGATGGAAATTCCATTTTTTGTGAGGCTGAAGATGACACAATCTATTTACTGCTAACATTTTGAGGTGCTTCTGTTACACATGAAGGCTAGAATCTTGGAAATCAATAGCAATAAGACTAATATTATCCAGAAGAAATGGTATAACATTAGAAAAACAGGTACAGTATAGACATTTTATCAAAAGTCTGTCCCACAGAATTCAACCAACTGATCCTAATTCAGGGCCAAATGCAAATAATGCATGATTCTTAAACAAATCACAGTAGTCTGAGGGAAATCTCATATTTACAAAGGAAGCCTATGTTTATGGGTAGAAAACAAACTCACCACAAAGCAAGCTAGTTTGCAAAAGTACAACAGATATCAAAGCTTCTGCTGTATTAATCATGGTTACAACTTTTCAAGAATTCTGTCTTCTAATTATGTCCTGTCTCTAAGGCATAGCTTGACCTTCGGAGAAATGAAAAGATTTCTCTCAATCCATTTTCTTTTTGTATTTTTACTTCAATTATAGCATACTCCAACTCACTCTACAAGGAAAGATCCCTGGAAAGGAAGAAAGCCCTGGATGTAGACAGAATTCATAAAGAACATAAAGAACATAAAAACAGCCTTGCTGGAACAGGCCACAGCCCATCCAGTCCAGCATTCTGTCTCACACAGTGGCTCACCATTTTCTTCAGGGTATTCCCAAGGAGATGCCTTCACCTGCTTAGGATTCCCTGGAAATGGCATTGAGAGATATCCTGCCTATCTCTCCAACCCGGAGGTTGTCCTTAAGTATCCATAATTAATTGATACCCTTGTTCTCCATGAACTTGTCAAATCCTTTCTTAAAGCTGTCAAGACTGACAGCTGTCACCACTTCTTCTGGCAGGGAGTTCCATAGACCAGTAATCCTCTGGGTGAAAAAGTACTTTCTCTTATTTGTTTGAGAACTAGTACCCAAAAGTTTCATCGAGTGTCCCCTAGTTCTAGTGTTGTGCGATAGGGAAAACAGTTTTTCCTTATCTACTTTGTCCACATCGTGCATGATTTTATAAACTTCAATCAGGTCACCTCTTAGACGCCTTCATTCAAGAGTGAAAAGGCCCAACCGTTACAGCCTCAGATGGTAAGGAAGGTGTTCCAGTCCCCTAATCATTCTTGTTGCCCTCCCCTGCACTTTCTCCAACTCCATAATATCCTTCTGGAGGTATGGCGACCAGAACTGTACACAGAAGAACCTGAGAGACTGGTGTGGCATGTCCTCGGAAGAACTATTCTGAGAAGTTAAGAACAGGAAGACTATTGCCATGGCAAATAAATAATTTTTCTGTCTGAAATTACTTTGGGTTGAAAGGATTTTTGCTGGAGAAACTCTGTTCAGGATGATAGCCAATATCTGGAATGGATATGGCAACTGAAGAATTTGTACTTCACTGAGCTCTGTAGAATTGTTTTTGGGGCCACTCCCTAAAAGTTCCAACCATTATGATAACTGTGTTAGTTGGAGGTGGAGGTACAAATAGAGATGTTCCCCTGTGTCCCCCCAAAAAGATCTTTTCCAAGCTGTATTGCCTATTGTGTTTATTAGACTCACCTTCTAGGGAGGGATCATTTCTTTGTGGAGATCCCAGTTTGTGGAATGGGAATGACTAAACAAGAAGAATAACTCCACATTATTGTGTTGGCAGGACTTTCTCCTCAGTGGAAATTTAGTGTCCTAAATATCTTTAATGGTCTTAAACACTTCTTGTTCTTTATCCATCTGGTGCAACACTTCTTCGTTAGTCACATGGTCCACCCATTATATCCTTAGCAGCCAAATGTAGATCCACATTTCAGCATAGCTGGGAACAAGCACACATAAGTAGGATCTCTCAAAAACTGCCATAATTACCTACACTTTGGATAACCAGCAGAAATTGAGAGATACATGAAGAATTGCCTTGAAATAGGCACAAGCCTATTGGAATGGCTGATTCTGTCCTGCCCATCTGGAGAAGCAAAATTTAAGATGTGAATTTCTGCTTGCAGCTCTCTGTACTTTTTCAGTACAGTGCCACCTGTTTTGAAAACTGTTGACCTAGAACACTGCAGCAAAGTGAAACCTAAAACCAACATTTTGTTTCTATTTTCCACCTCAATGGTCAATGGTCATAAATGGCCAACCATAACATACATAAATAATTGTCTGATCTAAATTATTCTCCCTCACTAAAGAAGCACACTTGAGTTGAGCCTGAAGGACCAGTGTCGCTCATATGAGCTTGTCTGCTCAGCACCATCGACCCTGGTCATGTGGCTGGGAATGTGACTGAGGAGAAGAGCTTTCTGAAAACTATTGTAGGATTTAGAATTTCTTCATGGGAAGGCCCTTCCTCATTTAAATGAAAAAAACTCATTTTCAGAAAACTTAGGGCCATGAGTTCTATTAACTCTTCTTGTGTTTTCATAATCAATGGTGGTGATAATGTTGTTATGCTTATTAGAGCTGTCTTCTTCTTCTTCTGTGTCTAGGCCAGACATGAAACTACCAAAATGAAGCTACATTTTGGTGAGTTCATTCTGAGATTCCTTTTGCTTGACCTAGTGTGGTAAATGAGATCTACATTTTGAAGATACATGCATATGTATGCCTGTGCATGTGTGGATGTGTGAACACTGCGAACCCCTGTACCATGTGCCAAAAACTGCCAAAATGAAGGCATGCTTTGGTGAGTTCATTCTGCAGTTCCCTTCACCTGACCTAGTGTTAGAAAGATTAGCTGGCAACACACGGCTGTTATCAAAGTATGCCTGATTGTGGTTCAACAATATCACAATCTTTGAGGAGACTCTGTCTGCCCCTGCACACAGAAATTGCTGTAAGCAGTAGTTTTGTCACACCAGACTTTGCTGTCATTCTGGTTAATCTTCAGGCACATGGAATTTGAATACATGGAGAGAAGATATCTCAAAAATGGGCATTGGCTGAAGTTGGGATGACCTTACTAGGTTTGCCCAAATCTTGTCCATACTGTATTATCTTCTGCCTGTAGAGAAGCAGCTGCTGGTGATCTACATGTTCAGAACAAGTCGCTTTATACCATTTCAGCAGTGAATGCCAGCACACATGTTAATACAATTAATGTGAAAACATGATGGCATGGATTGCAGTCTGTACTGGCATGCAGGTTCAAGAAATTGAAGAAAAACCAAGTTACCCACCTTCTTGTTAATTAATCCTCACTTCCACCATCAAATGGATATGATTAACCTTCCTTCACTAAACAGAATTTTACTTTGCAGAATATCCTAAGTGATCCACCTTTTGCATTTGGCACGACGTGTATAACAAGTTATTAGAACAGAGTGGGGAAAACTTTAGTTATCATCTAATCTGAAACCTGATCAATACAGGACCTCCAGTTCAGGAATAGCACCATTCCTGGCAGGTGGAGATTCAACATCTGGTTAAATATTTTCAGTAAAAGCAAGGCTGCCTTCCCTGAATGCAGTTTGTTCCATTTTTCATTTTTCATATATCTTCTCAAATCATCAAGATTCTCCTAATATTTTTGTTGAAGTCTGCTTATTTGCAGCTTCCCATGGGTCTATTCCAGAGATGGCAAACCTTTTAGACACTGAGTTCCCAAATGGAAGGAACTCTCTGCTGAGGGGAGGGAGGAAATTTTCCCATTGGGTAGCTGGGCTGAGGGAGTGGGGTGAACTCTGTGCTGAGTGGAGGAAGGAAGTGCTTCCATTGGGTTGCTGGGCAGAGGGACAGGTTAAATCTGTACTCAGGGGGAGGAAGGAAGCTCCCATTGGGCTGCTGGAAGAGGGGTGGGGTGAACTCTGTGTTGGGGTGATGGCATACATGCCAACCGAGAGGGTTCTGAGTGCCTCCTCTGGCATTTGTGTCATAGGTTCACCACCACTGGTCTATTCTATTGTAGTAGCAGAGAAGAAGTCTACTCCACCTTCTGTATGAGAGTCCTTCATACTTTTTCTGGATGTAGTTTTACTTTTGAGCAAACATGAATACAGATATGCTATCTGTGTTTTGTTATAAAACACAACTTTCTGCTGTCGTGATTCCATGACAAGATGACATTTTTTATGTTATTAATCATTGTTTCATGTATGTTATCATGTAGAGATGCTATGTAGTTAATTTCATTTAATTCTGATTAAGTACCTTAGCCTAAGTGCACCCATTTTGTGAGCATCTTTCCACTATTTTCTAGAAGGTTTAACACAACATCTATGTGGCCAGTTTTCAAGGCCATCCCTAGGGAAAGAACCTTGAAGATGTTCTCTCTCATGGACTTAGATGAAAAACACTGATAAGATCCCATCCGTGTCTTTGAAGTCCAGACAGTAGCTGTCATTTTGACAAGTCAATTAGCACTGGTCATCTACCTTTTCCAATCAGAAAAGGCATATAAACAGAAGCTTAATTCAATCTAGAGAGATCTCTCTCCCTAGAGAGATAAGCACACTTCCATGCATTCGATAGGCTTTCCTACCATCGAGGAAGCTATCAAACCCATCTTTCATGGGGCGCCTAGAAGCGCCACAGATTAGGGTAGCCTAGGTTAAGAAACTGCTATGCTATGTTAATTACTTTCTTTGATTTCTGTATTAAGTGCATTTATCGGAACTTTATTCTATCATTTCTGTTATCTTAAGAAACTCATTAAATTGGCTTTCGAGTCAATCTCTGTTCTTCTTGCTCCTTAAGCCAAACCGGAGCGAGATAGAGAGGGGAGACTTTTAAAGGGCCATTATTACAGGGAAGATAGCACTTTCTCCTGTGGAGTTGGTGGGGGAATTGATAGGAGGACCTACCCCTCTCGCCTTTCCCAGCCAAGAAGCGGTGAAACATCTTTGAAGAAAAAGGTAATGGGCAACCACCACCACCACCACCACCACCACCACCACCCACACACACACACTATACTGCCAAGGCAGCAAGTTCTCCCCAAGTTAGAGATAAGGGTGTCGTTCTGTGGGAATTGGCATTTTCTGTCCCAGAGGTCTTTGCAGTGAAATTAGACCTGCAACATTAATTTGCCTTATTGCCATCTTCCCTGGAACCCATGAGCCAGATTAACTGGACCTGTCTTTCTCTGCTGAACTAAGCCTGGCAAGAGAAAGCACACCCTTAGGCCGCACTGACTAAGGCGGGCTCCTGCTCGCACTGCGGCCGTTGGCCTCACCGAAGTTTGAGCACCCGAGGTCTACCGGCAAGTATAAATTTTGCCCATACATCTGCAAGCCCATTGGTCCATTTCTCAATGCTGATATGGATGTTATTCTCTTTACCTGGTGTAGTTGCTAATGCCTCGGTCAACATGCTATTCTATCAGTGCCTTACTTTCAGATGGCTCACTGCTGGACTGCTGCCCACTTAGAAGAGATAGATTCCATCCTTTAAGGCTGTGAGAGAATTGTCCAATTTTCAGTCATTTATCATTTCTAGTAAACAGGATGTCTTGAACTATGTGTGTGCCAAAGTTCAGCTTTCAGACAGGTGTGAAAATAGCTGAGTGATTTTGATAGCCTTTGATTGGAAAAGAGGGGAAAGGGATTTAAAAATTCAAGGGTCTTTGAAATATATGTATTATTCCTTTATGCATCACAAGCTTGCACAACTTTGGCCAGCCTAAGGGACAATCTTGTAGCCCCAACATCAGTGTGTGTGTGTGTGTGTGTGTGTGTGTGTGTGTGTGTGTGTGTGTGTGTGTGTGTGTGTGTGTACTTAAGTTCACTATTAAAAAACAAAGCAAAAAAAGTGGTGTCAAGAATGTTCTCTAGATTCCTCATTTTCACTGGAATAGGCTGTCTCCAAAACTCAACAATAAATGTCTAAGCTCCACAACATCCCTCACTAAGATTTTTTGTTTTTAAAACATCATAGTGTCATTGTGCTAGGCTGGGTATATGCACTATCTTTTATACTAAGAAGCAAAGGTTGCAGCAAGCAAAGAAACACTAGCTCATTGTCTAAAAAGACACAAACAACCCATCCAATGTTTCTGATTCTTAAAAGTCTGTGCAACAAGGCAAACATAAATGTAGTTTTATATAATATGTGCAAATTGTGAAAATTGTTATGCTTTTGCACAAGACACAAAATTTGTGTAAAACTCTTAAGTGGCAAAGATACTCTAGCAAGGCAAGGATAATTTTTTTGCTATTCCCTATAAGAGGAAACAAGGATTAACACAATTATTTTGAAGCAGGTTGCATGAAGAGCATGGGCCTTGTTTAAAATTAGAATCATAATACCAGGTTAGCAGAAACACATTCTTTCTTATTACAAAATATGTATCTCATAAAAATGGTTTAACCCAGAGGTGCCCAAACTTTTCCCACCAGGGGCCTGACCACACTCCCTCCATGAACTGTGCAGGCTGGTCACATGGTTCCTCCCAGCAGCGGCAGCGGTACGTGAAATCACGCCATGTTTCTGGGCACTTTTCTCTCCTCCAATGCTTCCCTTGGAGGAGGGAGCATCGGGGAACATTTTTGTGCCCTTTTTAATTTTTTTTGGTGCATTTTTGCTGTGTTTTGGCACAAAAACGTGCTGATTTTGGCACTTCTGGTGACATCAGAGCACTACGGTTGGCGGCGGTACTCTGGCCCGTGGGTCAGCCACAGCCGACGGGCTGTAGTTTGATCACACCCGGTTTGACCTAATTCTTCTTCTTTCATGTCTAGGCCAGATGGGAAACTGCCAAAATTAAATCACCTTTTGGTGAGTTCATTCTGTAATTTCTTTTGCTTGACCTAATGTGAAAAAAATTAGCTGGCACAAGATGGCCGTTGGCCAGGGTACGCCTGATTATGGTTCAAAAATAACCACAATCTTTGAGGAGACTCTTTCTGTAGACTCTGTTTAACCTAATATTTATTTATTTATTTATATTTACATGATTTCTACCCCGCCTTCCTCATCCATGGATGACCCAAGGTGGCTTACATAAAAGTTAATAAACATACTTTAGTGTATGGGACCAAAGACAACAGGACAACCGAAGGGTTGGTTTAACACAGGTTTATTGCATGGTGTTCCGGTGAAGCATGAGGTAATGGCGGTGATACATCTCAATATATACAGTAGCCCTCTACATTTGAATCTTGTAGCACGGTAGCTCATTGGCTGCTACCGGCGTGGCCTCGCCCAGGCACGCCTCTTTTCCTGCTGCTGAATGCAGGTCTTTCTTCTGCTGCTGAATGCGGGGAAGGTTTTCCCGCGGCTGTCCGTGATTGAGCAATGTGAACCATGTGAGACTGAACGCTCGCAGCTGCCCTCTATGGGCTGTCTGCTCGCGTTCCTTTACAGCTGAGATCGTTTGTATTTGGAGTGGTTACATTCTTGCCTTTACAGTACAATGAACATGCACACATACATACATAACATCCCTCCCCCCTAGGATGGGACGAAGTCCCGCAACCATTGTGGCTTGCCGCACGTGCGCTTGGGGCGTGCCTGCGTCTGACCTAGTACTGGAGAGCCTGTGATCCCTGATTCCGCGGGTGCTTGTCCTGCAACGGGAAACGGGGATTCGTTAGTGGCTCTGTGGGGCGTCCGTGCCTGCCTTGCGCCCGGGGATGGGAATGGAATGAATAGTTGGGAGGTGAACCCCTGCCTGTTGCTCTCGGACCCCGGGGACCCGCCTATTGTGAACCGCGGAACCGATGAGGTCGCCCTTGTGGTCCTGCTACCTTCTGATCCTTGCTCAGGGGACCTTGAGACTGTGGTGGGCGGACTCGCTGTTGCCTCCCGTCTTGGGGGTGTCGGTCTCCGGGAAATTGGCGCTATATTGCATTCTAACTCACAGGGGCTACTTGGACTGGAAGTACCAGGGGCTGAACTGAAACCCCTCTTTTCGCTAGGATGGGTGGGGGACCACTCCGCTAACTCCCCCTGGTACTGTAAATCAACGTCTAAACTTCTATGGGCATCTGTGTTTCGGGGAAAATTCCGAGGGGTATGTGTGTGGTCGGGGCTCTTCCTTTCTGCCGCGGACTCCCGCAAAAGATCTCTGTGGATCGATTCCCTTTCCTCCCCCCTTGGTGGGGGCCCATGTTCCCCTTTTCCTCCCCCTTGGGCTAAACGGGTGGGGGAGTACCCTAACGCTGATTCGATGCTATTTTCGTCTCCGTCCTGCTCTCCGGGGACCCTGTGCCTGAGTTGGTCCACGTGTCGCCTCCACAGGAAACCTGTACTGGTCTCCATGCGGTATGAGACGGGGCCGGTTTGTTCTATTACGGTGCCCGGCACCCAGGCTGGCCCCGCGTTGGCGTAGTTCCTGCAATGCACCGGGGCGCCTACGCTGAAACTCTTTGTGGGTTCCACCCCTATGTTCTGCCCTTTGTCCTCTACTCTCGTGGGGTCTAGCTTGGAGATTCCCGTGGCCAGCTTCCTGCGCATCAACAGCTCTGCGGGGGAGTACCCTGACGCCAATGGGGTGACCCTGTACCTTAGCAGGAATTGGCACAATTTCAGGTCGAGGTCTCCGGGGCCCATGCGCAGCAGTGCGTCTTTCGTGGTGCGCACGAGGCGCTCTACTTGGCCGTTGGTGGCCGGGTGAAAGGGGGCGGAGGTGATGTGCCGAATGGCGTTTCGCTCCATGAATGCCCCGAACTCGGCGGACGTGAAACAGCTAGCGTTATCGCTGACGAGGGTGTCGGGTAAACCGAACGTGGAAAAGAGCCTCCGTAACTGCTTAATTGTTGTGGCCGAGGAGGTGCTCGAGACTGGGATGACCTCCAACCACTTGGAGAACGCGTCCACCACAAGGAGGAAAAGCGTTCCCCTGAATGGGCCAGCAAAGTCTACGTGTACCCGGGACCAGGGCCCCCTTGCTGCGTCCCACTCCCTATGTGGCGAGCGGGCCTCTTCTGGCCTGGAGCTTTGGCACGCTTCGCAAGTGCCGACCATGTGTTCGATGTCGGCGTCTAGCTGGGGCCACCAAAAGTAACTGCGGGCCAGTGCCTTAGAGCGGACGATCCCCGGGTGGCTGACGTGCAGCAGTCTAAGCACCCTCGGCCGGAGAGACGTGGGGATCACTACCCGCTGTCCCCACAAAAGGCAACCCCTCTCCAGGGACAACTCTAGTTTCTTTTTGAAAAATGTGTCGAATTCCGCTGCTGGGGAAGACACGGGCCACCCTTTCTGTACCCAGGAGCAAACTGTGGTCAGCGTTTTGTCCTTGCCGGTCGCTTTAGCGATGTCGGCCGGTACTACTGGAGGGGAGTCTAGGACCTCTATCATTAAGACCTGGTGGTCCCTCTCTACCTCGCCCACGTGGCAGCAATCCCGGGGAATGGGGGACCTCGACAGGGCATCCGCATGGCTGAAATCCTTCCCGGGCCGGTATACCAACGCGTGCTGATACGCGTTGAGAAAAATGGCCCACCTGAGCATTCTCGGGGACAGGATTTGGGGTGTGGGCTTATCTGCGGTGAAAATGCCTAGCAAGGGCTTATGGTCAGTCACTATGGTGAAGGGGCGGCCGTACACAAAATCATGAAATTTCTTAGTCCCCGCAATTATCGCTAGTGCTTCCCTGTCTGTCTGGGCATAGTTCCTCTCCGCTTGGGACAAGGACCTAGAGTAGAACGCTATCGGGGCCTCCCTCCCGTTCTCCAGTACGTGGCATAACACCGCCCCCACCCCCACCGGGGATGCATCGCATATCAGGACCACTGGGCGTTTGGGATTGAAATGGGTCAGTACCGCATCTGATGCCAGGAGTCGCTTCAGGTCATTGAAAGCCCTCTCCTGGTCGTCGCCCCACTTCCATGCCTCGTCCTTTTTTAACAATTTGTGTAGCGGTTCCGCTACTGCTGCCTTCCGCGGAAGGAAGGAGTGGTAAAAGTTGAGCAGTCCAAGGAACGACTGCAACTCGGGCTTGGAGGTGGGGCGAGGGGCCTTCTTGATGGCGGCCACCTTGGATTGGGATGGCCTGATTCCCTCGGGAGTAACACGGAACCCTAGGAACTCAACCTCAGTTGCGAAGAAAACACATTTGTCCTTCCGCAACCGCAACCCCGCTTTCTCGAATATTGTCAGGACCCTTCCCAACCTCCTTGCTAATTTGGCCCGGCTCCCCCCTGTAATCAATACGTCATCAAAGTAGGGTAACACCCCCTCTAACCCCTTCAGGAGGTGTTCCACGAGTGACTGGAAAATCCCGGGCGCCGAATTCACGCCGAATTGGAGGCGCGATACCTGGAACGCCCCTTTGTGGGTGACTATGGTCTGTGCAGCAGCTGCGGCGGGGGTCACCGGGAGTTGCTGGTAGGCTTGGGCCAGGTCGAGTTTAGCGAAACACCTCCCCCCGTGTAACCTGGCCAACAAGTGGCTGACTACCGGCACCGGATAAGCATTAGGGCGGATCGCCTTATTGATGGTGCACTTGTAATCAGCGCATATGCGGACCTCCCCGTTGGCCTTGAGCGCTGTTACAATTGGAGTTTCCCACTCCGCAGAATCAACAGGAACAAGAATCCCCTGGCCCACCAATTTGTCCAACTCCGCCTCTATTTTGTCCTTTAGTGCGAAAGGCACTCTGCGCGGTTTAAGTCTGATTGGACGTACTCCAGGGTCCAGGTCGAAAGTCACTGGGGGGCCCTTGAATTTTCCGAGCCCCTTTTTGAAAACCTCGGGGTGCGCGTCGCACACGCTCTGTATTGGATCAGTCCCGGTGGCGTGTGCTCCCACGGCGTGCACCCCCCCAATGAACAACCCCAGGGGCTGGAACCATTGAGTCCCGAGGAGGCTGCATTTTCCTCCCTTGAGGACGACTAGGGGAAGCGTTGCGGTGTGCTTTTTAAACTGGACATGGAACTTCCCAACCCCCAACACTGGGATGCGGTTCCCTTGCACGTCCTTCAGTGTGGCCCTCAACGCTTTGAGCTTGGGCCGCACGCGGGGGGCGATTTTCATGAACTCTCCCTGGGAAATAATAGAGTATGACGAACCCGAGTCCACCTCCATTCTAACAGGGGCCCCTTGTATTACTACCTCAACGAAGTAACGGGGGTGCTCCGTGGAAATGCTGCAAACCGGAGCGTCGTCCTCGCTGTCGTCGGAGATGCGCCCTACGCCGTCCCGCGTCCTCGTGGTCCGGGTGCCGTCCTTTGGCCTCGTGGGGCGGTCCTGCCTCGCCGAGCGGTCTGGAGAACTCCTTGTGGCCTCGCGCCGTTTCCGGCAGACCTTGGCTATGTGCCCGCGCCGGCCGCAGTTGTGGCACTCGGCCTTGCGGAATGGGCATTTGGCGCGGGCGTGGGCGGCGCCGCAGCCGTCGCAGCGCCGGCCCTCTCTCTGGACCCTCCGGACGTCCTCGTCGTCGCCGCTCTCCGCAGACGAGTTCGAAGCTCGCCGGGCCGCGCGCACCGAGCTCTCTGCCTTGGCGGGCTTCGGGCGGCAGTGCTGAAGCTCTTGCACCCCGGCAGTCGTGGCCTCCGCGGCCTGCGCCGTGTCGAGGACTTGTTGCCACATGGGAGGCGGCTCCCTTTTCATCAGCGCGCGCTGAGTCTCTGTGTCCCTCAGACCGCAGAGCAGGCAGTCCCGGAGGGTGACGTCTGGAGTCTCCCACTTGCATGGGCCGGCGGCCAGCTGCAGGGCCGCGGCGAACTCGGCGACCAATTCCCCGGGCGCCTGGACTCGCCTCCAGAACGCGCTCCAAGCGGGGAACATCGCTATTGCTGGCCGGAGATGGGCGCGCAGCGCCGCCAGGAGCTCTGTGGCTTTGAGGTCGCCCACCTTCCTCGGCGCGATCAGGTCCACCAAGATCCTCTTGGTCTCGTGTCCGAGCATGCGGACGAAAATGGCCCTCTTCTTGGCCTCATCTGAGACTTCGAGCTTCACCAGCGCTGCATTGAAGTCTATCTCAAACAGCTCCAAGTCTCCCGGCTTCCTGATCTCGTAGCCGGCGCATGTCTTGGTCCCGTGGGCAGCCATATCCCACCTTCGTCGCCAATTTAGTGTATGGGACCAAAGACAACAGGACAACCGAAGGGTTGGTTTAACACAGGTTTATTGCATGGTGTTCCGGTGAAGCATGAGGTAATGGCGGTGATACATCTCAATATATACAGTAGCCCTCTACATTTGAATCTTGTAGCACGGTAGCTCATTGGCTGCTACCGGCGTGGCCTCGCCCAGGCACGCCTCTTTTCCTGCTGCTGAATGCAGATCTTTCTTCTGCTGCTGAATGCGGGGAAGGTTTTCCCGCGGCTGTCCGTGATTGAGCAATGTGAACCATGTGAGACTGAACGCTCGCAGCTGCCCTCTATGGGCTGTCTGCTCGCGTTCCTTTACAGCTGAGATCGTTTGTATTTGGAGTGGTTACATTCTTGCCTTTACAGTACAATGAACATGCACACATACATACATAACACATACATAGATTGAGCATAACTAACCCCCCCACCCCACCCAACCCTCCCTAAACCCTTAAGAAGAAATACATAGCACAGTTTAAAAAACTCTTTAAAAATGATTAAAATAAGAAAGAATTAAAAAGATAAAAGATAGAAAAGGGGGAGGAGGAGAGAGATGCACAGGCATACATATGCATGCATGTTCAAAATGTAGATCTCATTTACCATACTAGGTCAACAGACAGGTATGTTAAGGAACAGGCCGAATTATATCAGCCAGCAGGACTGGGCCATCACAGCTGTTGGGCCCCACACCCGCAGGCACAGCCAAGTCTTAAGTGCCTTCCTAAAGGGGAGTAGCTCTGTCTGGAGGTGCAATTCAGGTGGTAAGTGGTTCCACAGGGCCGGGGCAGATACAGAAAAGTCTCCTCTCCTGGTCCCAGTCATGTGTGCTTCTCTTGGGGGAGGGACCACCACTGAGCTTCTCTGGTCTGTCCTCGTAGGATGGGTCGAATATCTTGGGGTGACGCGGTCCCTTAAGTATCTCAGAAACATGGTGTGATTTCACGCACGATTGCCGCCGCTGGGAGGAACCAGTGCAATGATGGTAGGGATTGCACTGATGTTTTACTAGGTCACGATCAGGGAAGCTATCATTTGTGTGGAAACATTACAGCATTTTTTAGCTGTGATTAGTAGTACAAACACATCTCCACACCAAGCGATGTGACCTTAAGATTAAGATATAAAGCTTGTTATATTTGTTCACAGCTTTCCCTTTCTTGTTTCAGCAAACTAGCCATAGTCATCTTGGCATCATTTCATTTCTTTCCCTGTCATTAGAGTTCATGCTGGGTGTTTATTAAGCTTTCCAAATTAATTTTGTTTGAGAGAGTGACTAGTGTCTCACTAGCCTTTTTCACTTCACCATACAACAAAAAGGCAATTCAATGAGTCAATGGGTCATGTTTTGCTCTACTTGTAATCCTATCTAGCAAAGGGCCAATGCATATAGTCCAGGTGGAGAAGAATTACATTGGCAGCACTGGTTTTAAAAAAGTACAATTTTTGCTCCTCCTGAGACATATTTCAAGAGGAAATGCATTCTGATGACTATTCAGGACTCTAGTTTACCCAGCATTTTGGAAAGACAAGACACTTAAAATAAAGTAGATTTTTAATAATGCATACTCACTGACAAGTTTTAATTAATAGAGGTCAGCTGTGAAACTTATGAAAACACACTAATGAATGGAAAAATGCATAAGTATATGCATATTTCAGTAAACAGTGGAAACAAGATAATATGTCAGTGACTGTTACCATCACTAACTCCTTCCTAATGTTTAGTTAAAATCTTCTTTCTTGCAATTTGGTTCCATTGGTGATGTCCACTTGGGCAGCTGAAAAGATGCTTATTTCTAGAATTGCCATAATTCTTTCCCACAAAACTGGGACAGAAGTATACTTGGTAAAAATGGGCTGGTTATCTACAAAATAGCCTTTTTAAAAAACAAACATATTATAATGACAGCTACAAAACACTTTCATATTAAATATATCAATACATAAATGAATTTATTTACAACAGTTTTCTTACACCAACCATATTTCACAGACGACTGTACTTTGTTTAGGTACTTTGACATTCATTCATTATGCATGTTTTTGTATTTTGTTTGCCACCTTGTATTTGATATCGTATCTTGCATTTTGGCATAACTTTGTAATGAACAGCATTTGGATATTTTGAATTTTGTATTTAGCCTCTCCTTCAGCCAAGACACGGAGCTCCTTCCCCCAGTCCTGTTGGCTGGGGGGAGTGGGAGCACCTGTGTCGGCCTGTACTGTATTATTGTATATTAATTGTATATTGTATATTTTGTATATTTATGTGTATATTTATTCATATTTTATATTCTGCATTTTATATCTTGTATGTAAATTGTTTGGGATCTTATCCTGTATGTAAACCCCTTGGGTTACCTTGGGGTTATTTATATGTTGTTAGCCGCCCTGAGTCAGTCTGTGCTGAATAGGGCGGGGTATAAATCTAATAAACATAAACATAAACATACTGACACATTAAATGTTTCCCTTGCTTGAAAGCCAGTCATATCCGACTCTAGGGTTCAGTGCTCATCTCTGTTTCAAAGCTGAAGAGCCGGAACTGTCTGCTTCTGCAGATGTTTCCGTGGTCATTTAGCAGGTGTTGTTATCTTTCCACCAAAGTGGACCCTATTTATCTACTTGTAATTTCTTGCTTTCGAACTGCTAGGTTGGCAGGAGCTAGGACAAAGACGGGAACTCATTCCGTCCTGCAGTACTCAGGAATCGGACTGCTGACCTTCTGCCTCCCAGTCAGCGTCTTAGCTACTTGAGCCACTGCAATCCCTGACACATAAGTTCATAAAATTCAGTACAATTGGTGGAAACCATGTTATATTGAATGCCAAGAATGGCCCTAATGGATGATACAGTTAATCTGTTCCTCTCATCAGTCCACTGGGCATTCATCAATGAAAATACTCTTTCTACATTGGTGTTACAATTATAATTCTGAATTGCACCAAATGAATCCACAGTCCACACACTACCCACCAACATGTGAATGAGGAAACAGAATGAACACTGAACAGGAAGTGCTATTCTAAGTGGATCCTGATTTATTGCTGCCATCTTGTACTTCTGAGAAGTCATGTTGCGGTCAACTCTTAATATTCTCAGTTCCAGGAAACACATTGGTCACACGTTTGGGCGGTAGTGTGAGGCGAGGACATTAAAATTTGTCTCCAGGTATACTCCAACTCCAATGTGGCAGAAAATTGCTCATTTGATGGTGAGAGTTAAAATTTATTTTAATGGTGTGTTATAATACACAATCTGTAAATTTTAAAAATCCAGGACTTTAACATGATTTTTATTGAACTGGCCGGGACAGCCCTACTTTACTCTTTTTCATGACAGCCTTTAAGTCTGTTGAAGAAAGTCCAAGCAGGGTGTCTTGCTAACAGGTGGTCCAGACCTGTTGGGCTATGGTTCTTTTAGGATCTCAGAGACAATTAGTACTAAGTGGGTGAAGAAACAAGGCTTTATTAGACATTTCTTTAAGCAAAGCATATCAGAGACTGAACAAGAATGCAAGAATGAGAATACAAATAAGATATTCATATTTACTTAGTATGAATTCCCACAGTCCCTTCTTTAGTCACCTGGGTGCCTGAAGAGGTGGCAGAGATGCCCTTGGAATGTCTGATGTTTGGAGAGCTCAAAAGTCTGGTGGCTAAGTCACTGTTCTTTGTACCCTAGCACAGAAGTTCCCAACCTGAGCAATGTGGGCTGGATTTAGCCTCCAGTGCCATTTCATGTCCCCCCCCCCACATCTCCAAGGGCATTTGAGAAACAAAATGGCTGCTCCTTCGAAGCTGTTGGGTCAAAATGGCCACCCCATCATGCAGGCAGGGCAAAATGGCCACCTGGCCCTCAAAGCTGACTGAGATAGCATGACCCGGCCCCCAGCTTGAAAAGGTTGGGAACCATTCCCTAGCAGCTAAAAGTACTGTCTCATCTTCTTTGGCTCTAATCCCCTTGCTAAGAGGATGTCCAAACCCATCAATGGCCATCTGGCCAGGGCAGTAATTGGTGCTTCACCTTTTCAAGTGGGACTTGCATCAACAGGAACACAAGGAAGGGGCACTGTGATCTTTCTTATCCCTTTCTTATTTAATCTGGGACTATTAAAGAAAGTGAATGGAAAAACAACCAGTGTAGCTAGTTTTGAAAAATGGTGGGTAAAGAATTACAGGACTATTAACTAAGCACCTTCTTTGTGGGAGGGAGGGGTTGGAACTATATCTAATTACAGATCCATCCCCAATATACACTTTTTAAGATATATTATTTGCTTTTTGAAGTTGAATTGAATTATGTTAGCAATATGTAGTATGATGTTCACCCAAAAGCACAGAATTCACCCTGCCCCATTGCCCAGCAGCCCAATGGGAGTGCTTCCTCTCTTCCCTGTTGCCGTGTTGGCTCTTTGTGATAAATAAGTGGGTTTTAGGTTGCAGTTTGGGCACTCGGTCTCTAAAAGGTTCAACATCACTGATTGATTGATTTAATTGATTGATTCGATTTGCATGCTGCCCACTCAGCATACACCAACTCAGGGCAGCTCACAAAAATCACAGCATAAATCAACAATATACAAAATAAATGCACAATAATAATACAATGTACAAAAATTCAGTCTATAAAAAGCAACACATTATAATACAATATAATAATAGAAAGAGTTCCCAAGAGTACATAACATAGTATAAAAAACAATTCCATAGAACAAAAGCCTCTCTACTCCGGCCGCAGGCAAGTCCAAGGGCAGTGGCAGCGGCAAAATCCTGCCACGCACTGCCGTAGCAGACCCTTTGGCAGGGTCTGGATGCTGGTGGTGGTGGGGTAGTCCCATTGCCTGTCGCCACAGTGGAAGCATCCTCCACTGCCTGAGCAGCTGCAACTGGTTCAGTTCTTCACTGCCCTAGCTTTTCTGTCCATTCCCCATCTCTCACCCTCCCTACTCTCCAGTTCTGCAAGATCTCCTACAATCTTTCCTCTTCAACTCAGATTTCCTTTCCCTGACCAATTATTTGTGTTCCTGACTCCCGCAGCCCAACACTGCTATCTGTCCTAAGCTGGTGGTTGATCAGCACCTCCAAGAGAGAAGGTGACAGGGAAAGAGAGAGAGGTAGAGTGAGAGGTTTTTTTTAGAAATACAGGCATTAGAGGCCTAATAGCTGAGTAATAGTAATAATAATACATTATGTCAACAGCGGTGACAAAAAGAACAACACTTGCTTGTATTTATAGAGTTCTCTGAAACGACAGAGCAGGTGCCATATTTTGACTCTGCACCACCTTCTCTGTTGGGTTTTTCTTCTGCCTGAGGATTATTTTGGAAAGAGCTATTATTATCTGTGATTTATCACTCTGCACTAGGGGGAACTCTTACTTTCTGTGGAGACAATTACAGAATCCTTGCTGAGAGCCATTTAAAGGAGCAGTTGATTATTCTTCAGGCTCAACTTGCAGGGAGGCAGTTTAAATCCTCCTGTTTGCCTCCCCCGCCCTGGTAAGTTGCACGTTCTTATCAAGAAAGGTTTCCAACTGGCTGCAAAACTGAAACAAAACTGAAACATATCTTAGATGGTCTTGTTCCTTGAACAGAGGTCTGACAAGCAGAAATACACAGAAGCTTTCAGTTGCCTGGTGATGACCTCAATGCCAGCAAATAGCTACTGCACAGATCAGGCAGTTGTTAAAAGCACAGTTCCAAAAGTTGATTAAAAGTTGGTAACCTAACCATCGAGCATTCACAGATAAAAACATTAGGAGAGTATCACTTAGGAGAGTATCATTAGTTGGTCATACCGGATGCTTTCTAATGTATGCATCTGTTTACTTTCACACATCGCAACACTTCTGTAGTGTTTGTGTGTGGCCCACTAGATGTGAATAATTTACATGTGATCTGGCAGCTATGGGTGAGAACAGCTGATATAGGTCGGTGAGTTAGAACATCTGGCATACTGCTACAACCTTCCTTAGTATTATCTATATTTGTAAAAGAGAGCTTTACATTTGTATGTCTGGCATGCACTCCCCTCGACCAAACACACCCGTACCTTGTGTCTATTGGCAGCCGTGGCCAGGAGGGCCTTTGCACAACTCCATGTTATCCATCAATTGTTTCCACTCCTGGACTGGGACTCTCTGCTCAATGTGGATCACTCGCTTATGAAATTGGCATAAACTCTTCCCGCTGGGTCGCCTTGGCTGAGAAAACCGCCTTGAGAACCACCTGGACCCGTAAGGAACAGAGATCGGGGCCAGGTGATTAAGTGATAGTGTTATTTGTTGGATCTGGGCCACAAAGCGGGTTGCGCAAGCTGGATCGGAGTTGAACCTGGAGAACACCCGAAAAATTGGAGCCAATGACTCCTGGAATCACAAGAATTCCTCACGTTCCTGCAATACTATGGGGTAAAACTAAACCTACATAGCCTTTAGGCAGGGGTCCCATGTACTGGGAATCGACCAGATAGACTGTGCCTGGCAAATCACATGTCACTTCTGACTGGCCAGTCAAATCTAGTCCTGCACTGCCCCTGGGGCTGGCCTGCACCTCCGGAATGCAGGGAATGTGACCGGAATTTAATCCAGCTCTGGCTCTTCCAGAGCGATTGAGGTCTCTGTTTGGACTGGGGCCAGAGACAAGCCCGTGCTCCGGTTTCCTGAATTCGGGCAGTTCCTGGCCCAGTGGAAGCCTTTATTGCATCATGGACATGGGGTGGTCAGAGCCTTGGGACGGCCGGTGTTTTGGCCGTTGCCCTAGTTGGATCGGCATTCTCTAGCGAAATGACCGATCTTGGCACAATTGTGACATGCTCCTTCGGTCTTGCCCTTTGGTTTCCTACCGCCTTGTACCACCGCTGCCAACAGACCCATTTTGTAGGAATCTGTACCAACGTCGGCACAAGCCCTAATCATGTCCATGAGAGTCAGATCGGGACAATTGCCCAGTGAATGCAAGATTTTACGGCAGTCAAGGTTGGCGTTGTCTTTCGCCAGTTTCATCATGAGCTCCTGTTGGGCTTGCTCATTGTCTATCTGTCTACTGACTGCTTCCTCCAGTCTATTGATAAAGTCCATGTAGGCCTCCTGGGCACCCTGTTTGACTGCTGTGTAATTTTTGGCTGCTTTGCCAGCTGCCGGGACCTTGAGATAAGCCCTGAAGGCTGTCTCAGCCGCCAAATGAAGGGTGGTGATTGGAAAGGCGGTCTGCGCATCAATGGATTCGAATGGACCTGAACCATATAGCTGGTCAGCGATTACTGCTCCGCCCATCCTGGCAGTCCTTGCCTGCGCTTTGAGACGATACTCACTATCCCATAGCAAATACTGGCTGGGGATGAGCATCATTCGCAAGACGGCTTTCCAGTTGTACGGAATGAGCATCATGATTTCACACACTTGCTGAAGCGTGCCCCTGGTGAAGCGACTCTGATGTCCTGTCTCTGTGATTGCTTTCCGTATAGCCATAAGCAGTTTGTACAGAACTGGCGAATGGGTCACTTGCTGCTGACCCATGAGGGCATCTATCTCTATGCGAACTGGGCATATCTGCCTAAGATCAGCTAGTTCTTCTGCTGGCAACTCCCCCTTACTGGTTTCTTCCTCAACCATGCGCTGGATGGAATTCTTGGTAGTCTGAGAACTTTTAACTGCCAGAGAAGCGCCAGCGCTTCTTGTGCCATGCATTCCTTCAGTGACGTCTGCAGCTGTCACTGAGGGAAAGCTCCCTACACTACCCTGCTTGAACTGAAATGACGGATAGAGAGCCGTTGGGGCTGATGGCTCTGACTGCGCTGGGGGTTCCTGGGCATCTATCAGGACTGGGTTTACCTCTGCTAAGAGCTTCCTACACTTGCTCCATGTGCTGATTATGCTGTCTGGAGCTCTAGGTGCTTGCTGAATGCAGGCTCCTATCCTATCCCAAAGTTGGAGGTTAAGCATGCCTGTTTCTGGATAAAGCAGACAATTTCCCCCCAAGTACAACAAAAGATCCACTAACTGGGCGCTGTGAATGCGTGTATGGTATACCCTGGCCAGGGCCTTGAACTCCATTAAGTGAGTTCTCTGGTTAGCGGTCGGACGTTGTCGCTGAGGACAAGTCCCCATATTACCTGCCGGTCCTTTGAAGTTTTCCTCCTTGGGATGAAGCGACGCGTCTGAGTTTAGGTAACAGGTCTGGCGTGATGAACCTCTGGGAAGGAACTCGGAACATGGGCTGCTGCTACAGGCCCTCGGCGGCCTCTGCGACGAAGTCAGGGTTTAACAGCCGACCCTGAGTGGAATGCGTTTCCACTGAGCAAGCTGCCTCAGAGCTTGGAGTGTGCTCTGCCTCTCTGGAATGCCTCGCAGCGCAGCTGTCACTCAGATCGGATGGTTTTCTGACCAGAGCTGCCGCGCTGTCCTCTGGGACGATTCGGACATGGTTCTGGCATAGAACCGGAATGAGAAGACCGCTTATTCATGAGTAGATCATGTCGGGGTCACCATACGTTGGATCTGGGCCGCGAAGCGGGTTGCGCAAGCTGGATCGGAACCGCGAAGTGGCTGTTGGGTCCCGGAGGAGACTGGTCAAGCAATGAGACATGAGGCAAGATGGAGCAAAGACCAGTGATTTAATGAAGACCAATCATCAGTATTTATAATGTTTTAGGCTGCATGTAAAAGCATTGCGATACTGCAGGTTTCACACATAACGTTTACACAATTTTTGGGGGAAGTCTACAGGGGAAGTTAATTAACCAACTTAATTAACAGCAGAGGAAATACATTGTTCCGTGTTATCCGGGGTAAACAAGTGGCTAGTATTGGCTCTAGGGCTTAGAGTAATCCGCAGGTGTGAGATTGCCTATTATGCACCTAGCGAGTTAGTCATTAGATCTCTATTGTCCGAGCAGTTTGTCAGATCAGCTATTGATGAATTAAAGTCTATCTAATATTCAACTCCCCCAATCTCTGTCCCCTCAGGAACCCCTGGTAACGATGTGATCACCCTTTACCGGGGTTCCGTCAGGGCCAGTTATGCCAATTGTGTGCGCGGATCCCACAGTTATTAATTCACCACAAGCCATGGCTGAATCAACCTGGTCAGATGCAGGCTGCTCCCACGAGGTGGTGAACTCTGATAAGCCCACACAATAAGAACATAAGAACATAAGAACATAAGAACAGCCTTGCTGGAACAGGCCACAGCCCATCCAGTCCAGCATTCTGTCTCACACAGTGGCTCACCATTTCCTTCAGGGTATTCCCAAGCAGATGCCTTCACCTGCTTAGGATTCCCTGGAAATGGCATTGAGAGATATCCTGCCTATCTCTCCAACCCGGAGGTTTTCCTTAGGTAGCCATAATTATAGCCATTGATAGCCTTGTCCTCCATGAACTTGTCTAATCCTTTCTTAAAGCTGTCAAGACTGACAGCTGTCACCACTTCTTCTGGCAGGGAGTTCCATAGACCAGTAATCCTCTGGGTGAAAAAGTACTTTCTCTTATTTGTTTGAGAACTAGTACCCAAAAGTTTCATGGAGTGTCCCCTAGTTCTAGTGTTGTGCGATAGGGAAAACAGTTTTTCCTTATCTACTTTGTCCACACCGTGCATGATTTTATAAACTTCAATCAGGTCACCTCTTAGACGCCGTCGTTCAAGAGTGAAAAGGCCAAACCGTTGCAGCCTCAGATGGTAAGGAAGGTGTTCCAGTCCCCTAATCATTCTGGTTGCCCTCCTCTGTACTTTCTCCAACTCCATAATATCCTTCTGGAGGTATGGCGACCAGAACTGTACACAATATTCCAGATGGGGCCTTTTAGTGTATGAGAGTCAAGACACAAAGCACAGCCAACGGCTGGGTTAACTCAGGTTTATTGCATGGTGGACAGAGGGAACATGAGGTAATGGCGGACGAACAGCTCTATATATAAGGCAGTAACGTATTTGAATGTGGCTCCACGGTAGCCCGTTGGCTACTGGTCCGCGTGACGTCATGGCTGGTCACGCCCTTCTTGTCCAGGTGTAGGTAGCGGCGGGAAACTTCCCGCGCTGCGGTCTTTGATGGGTTTGAACCAAGAGAGCTTGGACGCTCGCTGCTGCCAGCTGGTGGTCATCAGCTCGCGTCCTATTACAGGGTTTATGTGATACAGCTGAAGGTTACATTGTTACTCATTGGCAAGGTTACATTAGTTCAGATACATTGATATCACATGTAGAAGGATACACTATTAGGACACAACACTCCTCCCCCCTAGGATGAGACGAAGTCTCTCAGCCAAGATGGCTTATTTCGAACACGCTGGGGTCTCGGCGCGGGCTGCCCTGCCCCGGCTTCACTCCCTCCTCCTTGCTCCCTGGCTTCCTGCCCTGCAATCGGAGAGGATGACTTGTTAGTGGTTTGCCGCGGCTCTGCGGCTTTGTTGGGAGGTGTGTGCTTTGTTTGGGAAGAACCGGGGGCACTGGGGGCTAACGAAAAACCCCTCTTCTCGCTTGGACGGGTGGGGGAACACTCCGAAAAACCCCCCCGGCTCGCAAAATCAAAATCAAAATCGGATTCGGGGGAAGCGGCAGCGGCGGCCGCACACTCCTTTTCCCTCCCCCCGGGCTCGGATAGAACTGGGGTATCAAAAGGATATGAGTCGGGCTCGCTGCTTTCCCCCTGTCTCCCCCTTGGGCTAAACGGGTGGGGGAGAACCCTATCGCTGAATCCTGTCGCTGTGCTCCACTGGTCGGTCCCTCGCTCACTCGGTGCCTCAGTTGATCAGCTTGCCTCCTCCAGAGGAGGCCGGTGCTAGTTTCCACCCGATAGGACACTGGCCCCGTCTGTTCTATTATCGTCCCTGGCACCCAGGCTGGGCCTGCGTTGGCATAGTTCCTGCAATGTACAGGATCGCCTATACCGAAACCTTTCGAGACCGCTAACCCTATGTTCTTCCCTTTGTCCTCGACCCTCGACGGGTCTAGCCTGGACAAAAGTGTGGTCAGTTTCCTCCGCATCAGCAGCTCGGCCGGCGAGTAACCAGACGCTAAGGGGGTCACTCTGTACGCTAATAGAAATTGACAAACCTGGTGATGTAGATCTCCCGAGCCCATGCGCCGCAACGCATCTTTTGTGGTGCGCACTAACCGTTCCACTTGGCCATTCGTGGCCGGGTGAAACGGCGCGGATGTGACATGCCGAATTGCATTTGCCTCCATGAATGCCGCAAACTCAGCGGACGTGAAACAACTGGCGTTGTCGCTGACCAAAGTGTCGGGTAAACCGAACGTGGAAAAGACCCTCCTTAGCTGGCGAATGGTAGTGGCGGAGGATGTGCTCTTTACCGGAATGACCTCCAGCCACTTAGAGTATGCATCCACCACCAGGAGAAACATGGTTCCCCGGAATGGGCCAGCAAAATCTACGTGCACCCTGGACCACGGTCCCCTCGCTGCGTCCCATTCCCTATGTGGTAGGCGGGCCACCTCCGGTCGAGAACATTGACATGCTTCACAAGTGCCCACCATCTGCTCTATGTCGGCGTCCAGCTGGGGCCACCAGAAGTAACTCCGGGCCAACGCCTTGGAACGGACGATCCCCGGGTGGCTGACGTGCAACAGCTTTAGCACCTTCGGCCGCAGGGACGTAGGAACCACCACCCGTTGGCCCCACAACAGGCACCCCCTCTCTAAAGACAACTCCACTCGCTTTCAGAAGAATGGGTCGAATTCCGTGCCTGGGGATGACGCCGGCCACCCCTTCTGCACCCACGAGCATACCTTCTCTAGTGTTCTATCCTTTCCGGTCGCCCTGGCAATGTCGGCCGGTACTATCGGGGGTGACTCTAAAACCTCTATTAGCAATACCTGGCGGTCTCTTCTTACCCCTGCCTTCTGGTCGTCCGACAATGGTAACGGCGACCGTGAGAGCGCGTCTGCATGGCTGATTTCCTTCCCTGGCCGGTATTCTAATTCATGTTGATATGCGTTAAGAAAAATAGCCCACCGCAGCATCCTCGTGGACAGGATCTGTGGCGTGGGCTTATTTGCAGTGAAGATCCCTAACAGGGGCTTGTGATCAGTAACGATCTTGAACGGCCGACCATACAGAAAATCGTGAAATTTCTTGGTTCCCGCTACTATCGCTAGTGCCTCCCTATCGGTCTGTGCGTAATTCCGCTCTGCTTGGGACAGGGACCTTGAATAAAACGCTATCGGGGCCTCCCTTCCGTCGCCTAACACGTGGCAAAGCACCGCCCCCACCCCCACCGGGGATGCATCGCAGACCAAAACTATGGGCCGTTTGGGGTCGAAATGAGTCAGGATTGCCTCGGATGTGAGGAGTTGCTTTAACTCTGAGAACGCTCTTTCTTGCTCGTCACCCCACAGCCATTTTTCCTCTTTTTTAAGCAGCCGATGAAGCGGCTCGGCAACAGACGCCTTCCGTGGAAGGAAGGTATGGTAGAAATTGAGAAGCCCCAGAAATGACTGAAGCTCGGTTTTGGAAGTGGGGCGAGGGGCTTTCTTAATGGCGGCTACCTTAGATTTGGACGGCCTAATTCCCTCGGGTGTGACACGGAACCCTAAAAACTCAACCTCTGTTTCGTAAAATACACATTTGTCTTTTCTCAGTCGCAGCCCCGCTTTCTCGAACACGGCCAGGACCTTATCCAATCTGTGGGCCAGTTCGGCCTTACTCCCCCCCGTTATCAACACGTCATCAAAATATGGCAACACCCCCTCCAGCCCCTTCAGGAGGCGTTCCACTAGCGACTGAAAAATGCCAGGTGCCGAGTTCATGCCGAACTGTAACCTCGACACCTGGAACGCCCCCTTATGTGTGACTATTGTTTGTGCCGCCGCTGTGGCGGGGGTTACTGGGAGTTGCTGGTAGGCCTGTGCTAAATCGAGTTTAGCGAAACACTTTCCCCCATTCAGCCTGGCCAGAAGGTGGCTGACCACTGGCACCGGGTATGCATTAGGGCGGATTGCCTTATTAATGGTACACTTATAATCAGCGCATATGCGCACCTCCCCGTTAGCCTTCAGTGCTGTTACAATTGGAGTCTCCCACTCCGCGGAATCCACAGGAACGAGAATTCCTTGACCCACCAGTTTGTCCAGTTCCGCCTCTATTTTGTCCTTAAGCGCGAACGGTACCCTGCGCGGTTTAAGTCTTATCGGGCGGACCTCCGGGTCTAAGTCGAAGGCTACAGGGGGTCCCTTGAACTTTCCCAGTCCACTTTTAAAAACGGCGGGGTGTGCGTCACATACTGCTTGTATTGGGTCCTCGCCTACGGCATGCACCCCCCCTATGAACAGGCCTAAGGGCTGAAACCACTGTGTTCCGAGGAGGCTACAACTCCCCCCTTTTAGCACCACTAGGGGAAGTTCCGCAGAATGTCTCTTAAAGCGAACCCGGAACGTTCCGACCCCCAACACTGGAATGCTGTTCCCCTGAACGTCCCGTAGTGTGGCCCTCAACGCTTTAAGTTTGGGCCGCACGTGGGGGTCGATTTTCAAGAACTCTCTCTGGGGAATTATAGAATAGGAGGACCCCGAGTCAACTTCCATCCTAATAGGGGTCCCTTGTACTAGTACCTCAACAAAGTAATGGGGCTGTCCCGCAGACACGTTGAACACAGGAGCGTCGCCCTCGCTGTCGTCCGAGATGCGGCCCACGCCGTCCTGCTTCCTCGTGGCCCGGGCGCCATCTTTGGGCCTTGCTGGACGGTCCGGTCTGGCTGAACGGTCTTGCGAATGTCTCCGGCCCTCTCTCCATTTCCTGCACGCCTTGGCGATGTGCCCCCGACGTCCGCAGTTGAAGCACTCGGCTTTCCTGAATGGGCACTTCACGCGCTCATGGGCCGCTCCGCAACCATCGCAGCGGCGCCCGCCTCTCCGGACCTTCTGTACCTCCTCGCCATCGCTACTCTCTGACGACGATTTCGAGGTCGGTCGGGTTGCATGCACCGACTGACCGGACTTCCCGTGCGATGAGTTTTCCGCCTTGCCGGCCCTCGGACGCCACTCACGCCACTTGTGCATCTCGTCTACTCCAGCATTCGTGGACTCCGCGGCTTCCGCGGCCTCTACAACCTCTTCCAGTGTGGGTGGTGGCTCCCTGTTCATCAAGCTGCGCTGTACTTCCTTGTCCTTCAGGCCACACAGCACTCCGTCCCTGAGGGCCATCTCTAGGATGTGGTCCCATTTGCAGGGGGCGGCGGCTACCCTCATAGCCGTTACGAAGGCTTCTACCGACTCGTCTGGCGCTTGAACTCGCCTCCAAAACGCACTCCGAGCGGGAAACATTGCCCTCGAGGGTCGGAAACGCTCACGCAGCATTTTCATGATGTCACCGGCTTTGAAATCGCTCATCTTCTTCGGTGCAAGGATGCCCACCAGCGTCCGCTTGGTTTCCATCCCAAGCATGCGAGTGAGGATGGCCCTCTTCCTTTCCTCGTCGTCTTCTTTGACTTTGAGCTCCACCAGTGCCGCCTGGAAGTCCATCTCAAAGAGCTCCCAGTCCTGCGGTTTGGTGATGTTGAACCCGCTCTGTGTCCTGGCTCCGTGGGGATCCATCATCCCACCTTCGTCGCCAATTTAGTGTATGAGAGTCAAGACACAAAGCACAGCCAACGGCTGGGTTAACTCAGGTTTATTGCATGGTGGACAGAGGGAACATGAGGTAATGGCGGACGAACAGCTCTATATATAAGGCAGTAACGTATTTGAATGTGGCTCCACGGTAGCCCGTTGGCTACTGGTCCGCGTGACGTCATGGCTGGTCACGCCCTTCTTGTCCAGGTGTAGGTAGCGGCGGGAAACTTCCCGCGCTGCGGTCTTTGATGGGTTTGAACCAAGAGAGCTTGGACGCTCGCTGCTGCCAGCTGGTGGTCATCAGCTCGCGTCCTATTACAGGGTTTATGTGATACAGCTGAAGGTTACATTGTTACTCATTGGCAAGGTTACATTAGTTCAGATACATTGATATCACATGTAGAAGGATACACTATTAGGACACAACAGGCCTCACCATAGATTTATAAAGAGGCAAAATGACACTTGCTGACTTATTTTCTATACCCTTCCTAATGATCCCTAACATTGAGTTTGCTTTTTTCACTGCTGAGGCACACTGGGTTGACACCTTCATTGAGCTGTCCACCAGGACACCAAGGTCCCTTTCCTGGTTTGTCGCAGAGAGTTCAGACCCCATCAGTTTATAAATGTAATTGGGTTTTTTTGCCCCAACATGCATTCACTCTGCACTTACTGATGTTGAAGCTCATTTGCCACTGTTTTGCCCACTCCCCCAGTGTCAAGAGATCCCTCTGGAGCTCTTCACAATCTCTCACAGTTTTCACTACCCTGTATAATTTAGTGTCGTCAGCAAATTTGGCTACCTTGCTTTTTACTCCTACCTCTAGATCATTTATGAAGAGGTTGAAAAGCAGGGGTCCCAGTACTGAACCTTGGGGGACCCCACTCTTTACTTCCCTCCACTTGGAGAAGTGTCCATTTAGTGCTACCCTCTGTTTCCTGTCCCTTAGCCAGTTGCTGATCCAGGACAAGACCTGTCCCTTTATTCCATGACTGGTAAGTTTATTCAAGAGCCTTTGGTGTGGGACCTTGTCAAAAGCCTTCTGAAAGTCCAGATAAACAATATCAACTGGATCCCCCTTATCCACATGCTTGTTGACACTCTCAAAAAATTCCAACAGATTAGTGAGGCATGATTTGCCCTTGCAAAAGCCATGTTGGCTCTCCTTTAGCAGTGGACCTGGCAGTGCCCTTTTTCCTTTTGGGTATGCATTCCAATTGAGCCTCTGTTATTGTTTTTGTAAACAGCCTCCATGCCTCTTGGAGTGTTTGGACTCTCTCAATTTTCCCTTTCAGTTTCTTTTTTACTAGTTTCCTCATCTTTGGGAAATTTCCTTTTTGAAAATTTAAGGTCTCTGTGTTAGATTTTATCAGTGACTTGCGGTCTATGATCAAGTTAAACATAATTGAGTTGTGGTCACTGTTCCCTATTGGATCAGTCACATTAACATCTTGCACCAGATCCTGAGTATTACTCAGGATCAAGTCAAGGATTCTTGTACCTCTAGTTGGGTCTTCAACCATCTGTCCCAGGGAACAATCATTTAGCATATCTAGGAACTTCATCTCTTTATCGTGTGCTGAACAACAGTTCACCCAATCTATGTGAGGGTAATTGAAGTCCCCCATTATAACCAGGCTTCCCTTCCTGGATGCCTCCTTTACAACATTCTCCAACTGCCAGTCTCCCTCAAGAGTTTGGGTCGGAGGCCGATAGTATATGCCTACTGTTAGACCATCCTTGTGGCCTGGTACTCTTACCCACAGAGCTTCTAATGGTGACTCCAAATCACCTAGATATTCCAATTCATACAATTTTATCACTTCTTTGACATACAAGGCTACACCACCTCCCGTTTGCCCCTTCCTATCCTTCCTGTACAGTTTGTAGCCTGGGATAACTGTATCCCATTGGTTATCATCCGTCCACCAGGTTTCAGTGATACCAATAATATCAATATTTTTATCTATTGCTAAGTATTCCAGCTCCCCTATTTTGTTACGGAGGCTTCTGGCATTTGTATACAAGCATTTATATATGCTTTCCTGATACAGTCTTTTGAGTCCAGTTGCATTGTTAGACTGCCTCTTGCATCCTTCTGCTAGAGTGCTGGTGACTAGCTCCTTGCTCTGCTCAGTAATTTTTGCATCCTCCTCACTACTCAAGTACACACTTTCCCGAACCGGATGCTGCCCAGCTCCTGTCGGCTTTCCCCCAGTTATCAGTTTAAAAGCTGCTCTGCAGCCTTTTTGATGTTGAGTGCCAGCAATCTGGTCCCATCATGGTTTAAATGCAACCCATCCCTCCTGAACAGATTTGGCTTGTCCCAAAATGTTCTCCAGTTCCTGACAAATCTGAAGCCCTCCTCTCGACACCACCGCCTCATCCACGCATTGAGGCTTCTGAGCTCTGCCTGCCTGGTAGGTCCTGCGCGAGGGACAGGCAGCACTTCTGAAAATGCTACCTTGGAAGTCCGGGACTTCAATCTTCTTCCTAACAACCTAAATTTGGCTTCCAGGACAGACCGCTTGGCCTTCCCAATATCATTAGTACCAACGTGTACCATGACAACTGGCTCGTTCCCAGTTCTCTCTAACAATCTATCTAGATTTCTTGTGATGTCTGCAACTTTTGCACCTGGCAGGCAAGTCACCATACGGTTATCATGTGCATCACAAATCCATTTCTCTGTATTTCTAATTATTGAATCGCCTAGTACAAGGAGCCTCTCTCCTGCAATCTGTTCATCTACATGCACCTCATCAACCATATTAAGGGAGAGAACCTCAGTTTGTTCCTGTTGTTCATCTTCCTGGATCTCATCAAGTGTGATGAAGGAGAGATCATCAGGTGGAACCAGTTGTTCCTCTGTGTGTTCCTCATCAGGTGTGATAAGGGAAAGAGCCTCAAATTTATTCTGTAATTTCAGACTCTCAGAGTGATCCCCTACTCTTCTCCTCCTTTGAGTCACATTCCTCCAACCATCTCCCTCCTGAGTTAGTGAAGGGCCTTCTCCCTCAGAACTGTGCCCTGTCTCTTTTTTGTCCAGCATAGTCTGCTCCGCTCTGTCCAAGAACAGCTCAAGCTCCTTAATTTGTTGGTGGTTAGATATGCGGGCCTCTAGCTGCTGGACCTTCTCTTCTAGTAGTGCAACCAGCTTGCACTTGCTGCAAGTGTAGTTCTCCATATGCTTTGGCAAGAACACAAACATGGCACAAGAATTGCAGGTAACTACAGCTGTTCCCTCAGAATCCATTTTAACAAGGGCAGTATTCTGGGCCTCAAAAATGTACACGTTTACTACCTTTCTACCTAGTAAGATTATATTCTTCTTTTGTTATTAGTTTGCAATCAAGCCTCTAAAGCAGCTCTACTCCAACTGCAAAACTTACCAGTGCTCACTTCCTTTGTTTGGCTCTCCTCAGCAGCAGCTCTGCTTAAGAGCACATGCAGAGTCAAAATGGCTGACCCTGAAAGAGCTCAGAGCTTTTAAAGGATAGTGTGGCTCCGCCCCTATGAGTCACAGTTCAGGGAAGGGCCTGGTGTGGCCCTGCCCCCCTGCTTCTGGAAGCTTCAAACTGCTTCCTCTGTTTGAACAGAGGTGGCTCTCAGCAGTGTCAATCTCTAACCCCGTGTCTCTCTCACACACAAGCACCTACTCTACTACCCAGTCTACCCTACTCTACTACCCAGGTAGCATGACTCATGCCCACAGGTCGTAGGTAAGGTCAAACTGCAGTAAACACAACAACCTTAAGTCAGACCCGGAAGACCCCCAGATAAGGGGAGAACCAGTCCCAGTTGTCAGGGGCAACCAACTTCCTGATGACGTGCAAGCCTTAGAGCAGCCTCTGTGATTGGAGCTGGTCAGTAAATTTTCATAGGGAAAGGGCCCTCTGAATGAAGTCATAAAGAACTCACGTGTACAAACTCCAGAGTAATAAATATCACGAGCCAGGCCTTCTCACCATCTTCAGCCTCATGTGCCTTCTTTGAGTCCAGCCACTCCAACCTAAGTGGGCCATTTCCGTGACCCAGCTGGCCATATCCAGCCCACTCCAATAGCTCATGGTCACTCATGCCCTGGTCACCTCCAGATTGGATTACTGTAATGTGCTCTACATGGGGCTGCCCTTGATGACCATTCGGAGGCTGCAGCTTGTCCAAAATGTGGCTGCCCATGCAGTGATGGAGCATGGGTGCTATGCCCATACCTCGCCACTGCTTCGGGAGCATCACTGGCTGCCAGTTTGTCCATGGGTGCAATTCAAGGTGCTGTTTTTGACCTTTAAAGCCCTTCATGGCGGTGTACCAGGATACCTAAGGAACTGCATCACCCCAAGACTGTCAGCCTGTCCTACCAGGGCAGACAGGAGGGACTCAGTACTGGTCCCCTCAACAAAAAAAGCACATCAATCAGGGGCCAGGAAGAGAGCCTTCTCTGTGTCTGCCCCAGCCCTTTGGAACCTCTTACCTCCAGAGGTACGCCTTCAGATGGAACTCCTCCCCTTTAGAAAAACTCTGAAGACCTGGCTTTGCCAGCAGGTGTGGGGCCCTACAGGTTCCACCTCCCAGCCCTGCTGGCTTGTTTAACTTCTATAGTGGTTTTCTGTTCTGGTTTTATGCATATGGAGGGAGGACGAGGGTATTTGTTAAGGAATGTCAGTTTTTATTTGTTTTTAAACTTGTTTTTAATTGAGGGTGTTTAAGGGTTTTAACTGTAATTGCTCATGTCGTTTTTATATTGTACTAGCATATTTGTGCCCAGCCAGCCGGGCAGTTTTTATTTTTATTTTTTTATTATAATTTTTTTGTTAAGGGTGGTTTGGGTGGGTGTGTTTTGCATTTGTGGTTTGTGACTTTTTAAAATCTATTTTATTAGATTTATTTGTGATTTGGATTTATTTCTTATTTTTCTGACTTGTTTTTACTCTTGTTGCCTCTAGGTGGGAATGTTAGTAATAGTGTTGGATTCTCTTTTTTTACTTGTTTTTTCTCTCCTGGCCTCTAGGTGGGGCTTCTTCTGGTAAGTAGCCTTTGTTTCTTCATTTCTGTTCTGGAGTCATGGAGGGAGGACATGTCGGTAAGTTCTCTGGGATTTTTTTATCTGGGTTTTGTTTTTTGTATTATTTTGGTGTTGGAATGGTAGGTGTTTCTGTTTCTTCTTTTGTGTTTTTTTTGGTGTTTTAGATACGTTTAATTATTTTGTTTATTTCTGGTTGTTTTTTATGTTTCTGATTTCTTTTGTGATTATTTGTTAAATTTGTGGTATTTTTGTTGTTTGAGTTAGGTATTTTTGTGTTGTAGTTAGGTGTTTTTTCTGTGCTTTCATGGTATTTTGGGTGTTTTTGCTTGTGGATTTTTGTTGTTTATTGTTTTGTTGGTTAACGTGTTTATTTATTTATTTATTTATTTATTTGTGTTTTATTATTTTTGGTGTTTGGCATTTTGGGTAAATGTTTGGTTTTGTTGTTGTGTATTTTTGCGTGAAGAACAGGCTGCCTGTCAGTTCCTCTTCTCCCCATTTCTGCGTTGAATTTTGGTTTCAATGCAGCAATGGGGAAAAGGAAGAGCCAGCAGTCAGCCCGCTCTTCCCCTGGTATGGGTTGGTGTTTATTTTTGCATGAAGAACGGGCTGCCTGTCAGTTCCTCTTCTCCCCGTTGCTGCTTCGAATTTTGGTTTCGATGCAGCAATGGGGAAAAGGAAGAGCTGGCAGTCAGCTCGCTCTTCCCCCTGTAAGGTTCGTTAGGTAGGTCAGGGGAGAAGTAGGCAGAGAAGAGCTATCTGCCTGACGATGGTTCTCTCCTCTCTGTCTCCTTTTTCTCCTGGCTTACCTAACCAGAGATCGGCAGGCAACGATCCATAAGGGGTGGTGCTCTTCCTTGTGGATTGCTGGCTGCTGCTTTTGTATTACCTCCGTCGGAAGTACAAAGGCAGCAGCCAGTCATCTGCCAGTGAGGGTGCTTCCTCTGACGAACTGCTGCATGCTGCTGTTGGTTTTATTCCACCTCGGCTCAACTTTCCTTGAGGCCGGTGGTGGTCTCACCGTGTCATCTGTGGGGTAGCGTGGAGGAGAGGGAGTCCCTCTTCTCCCCATTGCTCCAGGAAAGAAGGCCGACGGGTGTCTCGCAGTGTTTTTTTCTGGCTTTTTGTTTTGCAAGGCCGTGAGGTGCTGCGTCTGTCTGCTGGGGGCTTTGCTCTCCCATTGCGGGAGGCTGGCATGTTTTTATTTTATTTTTTGTGTGCCAGCTTTCTCAGCATTCTGCGCGCTCGCACCCTTCAGCCTGATTGGCTGATGTGCTCATGGCGCATAGGATGTTGAGACTTGGAGTTTTGTTTGTTTTGTTTGCGTTCGTGCGGCGGTTTTTTCCTGCAGCTTGATTTCAATTGGGCGTGCCGTGGTTCCCAACGTTTCTTTTTGCTCGCGCCTCTCAGCCTGATTGGCTGAGGCATGCCGCAGTGCAGAGGATGTTGGGAATTGAAATTGTTTCCCTTTGTTCCCATTCGTGGGGCTGCTGCCCCACTGGCGATGACCAAAACCTCGTGGCGCTGAGAAGGCAGGGGTTATGGTGAGTGCAGAAGGCTAGGATGGGGATGATTGGTCCTGGTGCGGGAGCCTTTGAATGAACCCAATGGTTAACCCCTCTTTTTATAGGAGAAAGGAGGGCAGGGTATAAATAATAATAATAATAATAATAATAATAATAATAATAATAATAATAATAATAATAATAATAATAATAATAATAATAATAATAATAATAATAATAATAATAATAATAATAATAATAATAATTTATTATTATTATTATTATTATTATTATTATTATTATTATTATTATTATTATTATTATTATTATTATTATTATTATTATTATTATTATTATTATTATTATTATTATTATTATTATTATTAAATTTCTGAGTCCTGAGGCCGAGGGTGGGGTGTGGGGCCCACAAATTGAAAAAACAAAAAAAACTACAGCTCCAGCGTCCCCTGCGGCACACCTCAGCTAATCGAGGAGGCCTGCCCGTGCATGTGGAAGAAGCGGGGCAATGGCCTAGCGCTCCCAATGCACACTAGAAACAAATGGCCATTCGAGTCACAACACAAGAGGAGGCAAAGGAGGGCAAGCCAGGGCTAGGGCTGACAGAGGTGGAGGTACGTCGAAGAAACGTTGACTGACGTGGCGGAGGCTGCAACAAAGGATGAGGCAAAGGCGGACCTGCCACTGCCTCCTCCTCAGCCTTGGAAGGCCACCTTAGCCCCCGCCTTAGCCCGGGGCAGCCCAGCGCGGGTCTGACAATAAACGCAGCAGAAACCTCCCCCCCCCCCCCGAGCAGTGGACGTGCCACCGCCTAGGCACAGAATGCCACAGCAGAAGACAGGGTTGCAGAGGTGGAGGAAGAGGGAGGCCCTACCTGGACAGGTAAAGAGGCCATGGCATGGGAACAGAGGCAGGTGAAATGGGCTCAGATTTCTCTTATGGACAAAAGAGGATGGAGTGCTGGAAAAACAGGTTTCCCAGTCATTTAATTTAATTTAATTTAATAGTCATATTTATATATGCCGCCCACTCAGGTAGAACCCGACTCAGGGCAGCATTACAACAAGTTCTAAAAACACATAAAAACACTTTAAAAGCCCATATCCCACCCGCTTCAAAAAACCCATGCACGCAAGTGTGTGTGTGTGTGTGTGTGTGTGTGTGTGTGTGTGAGTCATGGGTTGGGAGAGTGGGTGGATGTCTCTGGTTTGTGTTGTGTTCTGATGGTTTTATTGTACACATGGATTACAATGTATCTGAGCCAATGTAACCTTGCCTATAGCAACAATGTAACCTTCAGCTGTATCATATAAACCCTGTAATAGGACGCGAGCTAATGACCACCAGCTGGCAGCAGCGAGCGTCCAAGCTCTCTTGGTCCAAACTCATCAAAGGCAACAGCGCGGGAAGTTTTCCCGCCACCACCTACACCTGGACAAGAAGGGCGTGACCTGCAATGACGTCACGCAGACAGTAGCCAATGGGCTACCATGGCACCACGTTCAAATGTATTACTGCTGTATATAAAGAGCTATCGATCCGCCATTACCTCATGTTCCCTCTGCCCACGATGCAATAAACCTGAGTTAACCCAGCCCGAGGCTGTGTCCTGTGTCTTGGTTTGCATACACTAAATTGGCGACGAAGGTGGGATTATGGATCCCCACGGAACAGCCAGGGCACAGAGCGGTTTCAACATCACCAAACCGCAAGACTGGGAGCTGCTTGAGATGGATTTCCAGGCGGCCCTGGTGGAACTCAGAGTCAAAGGAGAAGACGAGGAGAGGAAGAGGGCCATCCTCACCAGAATGCTCGGGATGGAAACCAAGCGGACGCTGGTGGGCATAATCACTCCGAAGAAGGTGAGCGACTTTAAGGCGAGCGACATCATGAAACTGCTGCGAGAGCGGTTCTGCCCCTCGAGGGCAATGTTTCCCGCTCGGAGCGCGTTTTGGAGGCGAGTCCAAGCGCCGGATGAGTCGGTTGAGGCATTCGTGGCCGCCATGAGGATAGCCGCCGCCCCCTGTAAATGGGGCGATATCCTGGAGTTGGTCCTCAGGGACGGCGTGTTGTGTGGCCTGAAAGACAAGGAGGTACAGCGCAGCTTGATGAATAAGGAGCCGCCACCCACGCTGGCAGAGGTCATAGAGGCCGCGGAAGCCGCAGAGTCCACGAATGCCGGAGTGGACGAGATGCACCAGTGGCGTGAGTGGCGTCCTAGAGCCGGCAAGGCGGAAAATTCGGTGCACGGGAAGACCGGACAGTCGGTGCACGCGACTCGACGGGCCTCAAAGTCGTCTACGGAAGGCAGCGACGGCGAGGAGGTCCAGAAGGTCCGGAAGGGTGGTCGACGCTGCGAGGGTTGCGGAGCGGCCCACGAGCGCGCGAGATGCCCGTTCAGGAAGGCCGAGTGCTACACCTGCGGCCGTCGGGGGCACATCGCCAAGGCATGCAGAAAACGGAAAGAGGGCCGGAGGCAGTCACAAGACCGTGCGGCCAGACCGGACCGTCCAGCGAGGCCCAAAGATGGCGCCCAGACCACGAGGAAGCAGGACGGCGTGGGCCGCGTCTCGGACGGCAGCGAGGACGACGCCTCAGTGTTCAGCGTGTCCGCGGGACAGTCCCATTACTTCGTTGAGGTATTAGTACAAGGGGCCCCTATTAAGATGGAAATTGACTCGGGGTCCTCCTATTCCATAATTCCCCAGAAAGAGTTCCTGAAAATCGACCCCCACGTGCGGCCCAAGCTTAAAGCGTTGAGGTCCACACTACGGGACGTACAGGGAAACAGCATTCCAGTGTTGGGGGTCGGGAAATTTCGGGTCAATTTTAAGAGACATTCTGCGGAACTGCCCCTAGTTGTCCTCAAAGGGGGAAGCTGTAGCCTCCTAGGGACACAGTGGTTTCAGCCCTTAGGTTTGTTCATAGGGGGGGTGCATACCGTGGGGGGAGACCCAATACAAGCGGTTTGCGATGCGCATCCCGCCGTTTTTAAGAAAGGACTCGGAAGGTTCAAGGGACCCCCTGTAGCTTTCGACATAGACCCGGAGGTCCGCCCGATAAGACTCAAACCACGCAGGGTGCCGTTCGCACACAAGGACAAGATAGAGGCGGAACTGGACAAACTGGTGGGCCAGGGGATTCTTATTCCTGTTGATTCCGCGGAGTGGGAAACTCCAATTGTAACGGCTCTAAAGGCTAACGGGGAGGTGCGCATTTGCGCTGATTATAAGTGTACAATTAACAAGGCGATCCGCCCTAATGCATACCCGGTGCCAGTGATCAGCCACCTTTTGGCCAGGCTAAATGGGGGAAAGTGTTTCGCTAAACTCGACTTGGCACAAGCCTATCAGCAACTTCCAGTGACCCCCGCCACGGCCGCGGCACAAACGATAGTTACACATAAGGGGGCGTTCCAGGTGTCGCGGTTACAGTTCGGCGTGAACTCGGCACCCGGCCTTTTTCAATCGCTCGTGGAACGCCTCCTAAAGGGCCTGGAGGGGGTGTTGCCTTATTTTGATGACGTGTTGATAACAGGGGGGAGTGAGGCTGAACTGGCGAACAGGTTGGACAAAGTACTGACCGTGTTCGAGAAAGCGGGGCTGAGATTGAGGAAGGACAAATGTGTTTTTTTCGAAACCGAGGTCGAGTTTTTAGGGTTCCGGATCACACCCGAGGGGATTAAGCCGTCTAAATCCAAAGTAGCAGCCATTAAAAAGGCCCCTCGCCCCACATCCAAAACCGAGCTGCAGTCTTTCCTGGGGCTCCTCAATTTTTACCATACATTCCTCCCGCGGAAGGCGTCCGTGGCCGAACCGCTCCATCGGTTACTTAAAAAGGAGGAGCCATGGATGTGGGGTGACGAGCACGAGAGGGCATTCAAGGAGCTAAAGCAACTCCTAACATCTGAGGCAATCCTGACGCACTTCGACCCCAAACGGCCAGTGGTCCTAGTCTGTGATGCATCCCCGGTGGGGGTGGGGGCGGTGCTTTGCCACGTGTTGGAGGACGGAAGGGAGGCCCCGGTAGCGTTTTACTCAAGGTCCCTGTCCCAAGCGGAGCGAAATTACGCACAAACCGACAGGGAAGCGTTAGCAATAGTAGCGGGGACCAAAAAATTTCACGATTTTTTGTATGGCCGCCCGTTCAAAATCGTGACCGATCACAAGCCGCTGTTAGGGATTTTCACGGCAAGCAAGCCCATGCCACAGATCCTGTCCCCGAGAATGCTGCGATGGGCTATTTTCCTCAACGCGTACCAACATGAGTTGGAGTACAGGCCCGGAAAGGAGATCAGCCATGCTGATGCGCTTTCGAGATCCCCTCTGCCCTTGTCGGCGGACCAAAAGGCGAGAGCAGAAAGAGACCGCCAGGTGTTGCTAATTGAGGTTTTAGACGCACCCCCACTAGTACCAGCCGACATTGCTAGGGCGACAGGCAAGGACAGGACGCTGGAGAAAGTTAGTTCATGGGTGCAGAAGGGGTGGCCGGCTTCGTCCCCGAGTACAGAGTTCGACCCATTCTTTAGGAAAAAGCTAGAGTTGTCCCTAGAGAGGGGGTGCCTTCTGTGGGGCCAACGGGTGGTGGTCCCTGCGCCCCTGCGGACGAGGGTGCTCGAACTGCTGCACGTCAGCCACCCGGGCATAGTTCGTTCAAAGGCGCTAGCCCGGAGTTACTTCTGGTGGCCACAGCTGGACGCGGACATTGAGCACATGGTCGGCACTTGCGAGGCTTGCCAGGGATCCCGACCTGAGGCGGCCCGTCTCCCGCATAGGGAGTGGGACACAGCACGGGGGCCGTGGTCCAGAGTGCACGTGGATTTCGCTGGCCCGTTCCGAGGAACCATGTTTCTCCTGGTGGTAGATGCGTTCTCCAAGTGGCTGGAGGTTATCCCAGTAAAGAGCACGTCCTCCGCCACGACAATTAGCCGGCTAAGGAGAGTCTTTTCCACGTTCGGTTTACCCGACACTTTAGTCAGCGATAACGCTAGTTGTTTCACCTCCGCTGAGTTCGGAGCCTTCATGGAGGCAAACGCCATTCGGCATGTCACATCCGCACCGTTTCACCCGGCCACGAATGGCCAAGTGGAACGACTAGTGCGTACAACAAAGGACGCGCTGCGGCGCATGGGCCCGGGGGACCTGAATCACCAAGTGTGCCAGTTCCTCTTAGCGTATAGGGTAACCCCCTTAGCGTCAGGCTACTCGCCGGCAGAGCTCTTGATGCGGCGAAAACTGACCACGATCCTGTCCAGACTAGACCCGACGAGAGTCGAGGATGAAGGGAAAAACGTAGGGTTGGCAGTCTCGAAAGGTTTCGCCGCTGGTGACCCTGTTCACTGCAGGAACTATTCCAGCGCAGGGCCAGCCTGGGTGCCAGGGACGGTTGTAGAACAGACGGGGCCAGTGTCGTACCGGGTCGAGACGACCACCGGCCTTCTCTGGAGGAGGCACGCTGACCAACTGAGGCACCGAGTGAGTGGGCCAGTCAGTGGAGCTCAGCAACAGGATTCAGCGTTAGGGTTCTCCCCCACCCGCTTAGCCCAAGGGGGAGACAGCAGCGGACAACAGTCCCAAGCAAGGGGGGAAGGAAGCAGTAGCAGCGGCCCCGACTCATATCCTTTTGATACGCCAGTCTTATCAGGGGCCGGGGAAGGGGGAGAGGAGTTCGCGACCGCTGCCCCCGATTGTGATTTTGATTTTGATTTTGCGAGCCGGGGGGGTTTTCAGGAGTGTTCCCCCACCCATCCAAGCGAGAAGAGGGGTTTTTCGTTAGCCCCCAGTGCCCCCGGTTCCTCCCTAAGAAAGAGCACACCTCCCAACAACGCCGCGGAGCCGCGGCGAGTCACTAACGAGTCTCCCTCTCATATTACAGGACAGGAAACCAGGGGACAAAGAGAAGGTAGCAAACCCGGGGAGAGGCAGCCCGCATCGAGACCCCAGCGTGTTCGAAATAAGCCATCTTGGCTGAGAGACTTTGTCTCCTAAGGGGGGGGAGTGTGTTTAAGTGTGGGCTCGAGACTTTGTCTCGTCCTAGGGGGGAGGGGTGTTGTGTTCTGATGGTTTTATTGTACACATGGATTACAATGTATCTGAGCCAATGTAACCTTGCCTATAGCAACAATGTAACCTTCAGCTGTATCATATAAACCCTGTAATAGGACGCGAGCTAATGACCACCAGCTGGCAGCAGCGAGCGTCCAAGCTCTCTTGGTCCAAACTCATCAAAGGCAACAGCGCGGGAAGTTTTCCCGCCACCACCTACACCTGGACAAGAAGGGCGTGACCTGCAATGACGTCACGCAGACAGTAGCCAATGGGCTACCATGGCACCACGTTCAAATGTATTACTGCTGTATATAAAGAGCTATCGATCCGCCATTACCTCATGTTCCCTCTGCCCACGATGCAATAAACCTGAGTTAACCCAGCCCGAGGCTGTGTCCTGTGTCTTGGTTTGCATACACCAAAGTGTGTGAGTAAGAGATGCTGGGTGGAAGGGTGTGTACATGGCATGTGTGAAAAAGAGAGAGAGAAAATGGATGGGACAGTGAGTGGCTGTGTGTGTGTGCGAGTATAAGAAACAGGGTGGGAGGGTGTATAGATGGTGTGTGTGAGAGAGACTGGGTAGTAGAGTAGGTGCTTGTGTGTGAGAGAGACACGGGGTTAGAGAGTGGGTCGATGTGTGTGTGAATAAGAGACACTGTGTAGGAGGGTGTGTAGATGGTGTGTGCAAGATAGAGAGAGACTGAGTGGGAGAGTGAGTGGCTATGTGTGTGTGAGAGAGTGTGTGACAGAGTGAGACACTGGGTGGGAGAATGTGTAGATGGTGTATGTGAGAGAGACTGGGTGGGAGAGTGGGTGGATGTGGTGTGTGTGTGAGATAGAGACACTGGGAGTTAGAGCAACCACCACCCCACACACCCCGAGTGAAGCCTGGCAATCAGCTAGTACCTCTAATAAAAGTTTACTTACTGATATGCTTGAAACACATACTAACACAGCTACCATTTTGAATATATCAACTATGATGGGGTTGCGTGCACCTTCAGGTAAACTGCATGGTCTCAGAAAGTGTTAAGAATGAGGGATTGGTAAACCACTTCTGAATACTTTATACCAAAATGTGGTGCCTTTCCCTAGTGGAACTGGAAGCAGAGTCCCCATCTTGACCCAGCTATTTGCCATTGCTTATTAGAGATTTAGGGACTGTGGTGGATCATGTGGTTAAGATGCTGAACTTGTTGACTGGAAGGTCAGAGTAAAATTCCTGGGTACTGCATGATGGATTGAGCTCCCATCTCTGTCCCAGCTCCTGCCAACCTAGCAATTTGAAAGCAAGAAATTGCAAGTAGATAAATAGGGGCCACTTTGGTGGGAAGGTAAACAGCATTCTGTGTACTCCAATGTTGAGGCATGCCTACCACATGTCCATGGATATGTCTGAAGATGCCGATAGCACTGGCCCTTTGGCTATAAACAGATGAGCACTTAACCCTAGAGTTGGATACAACTGGCTTTCGAGCAAGGACGACCTATTACAGATATAGTGTCACCCCTGGCTGACTTCTTCTCCAAGGCTCCTGAAAGCAGAGTTTTTTCAGTAGCCTCTTGAGCACAACCTGCCCATTTGGGGCCCCATGTCTTCACTGGAGTCCCCCAGAATCCAGATCTTAGGGAGCAGATTGAGCAGATGAGTCCCATTTTGAGGAGCTTAAAGATGGCTGGTAAAGGCAGGAGAAGCAAGCCTGGCTTTGCAGCCAGGCTCTCCATGGCACCTCTCTCAATTAACCTGCTCTGCCTGCCCTCTGGTGCCAAAGTTGGGTCAGGATGCTGTGAGCTGGGTTGTTGCTGGAGCATCCTACCCCACCTCTGCAGCTGCACAGAAGATGGGTGCCCAACTTTCCATTGCCTCTTACAATGCATTCACTTCCTACAATGTGCATGACCCCCTCCCACATTTGATTTGCCCCTCCTTCCCTCTTACCCCACTGGCTCAGCTGTTCCTTGTCAAGCAGCTACCCCTCCTCCATCTGTTTATGAACATCTCTTTTGGCTTAGGTCTGGCAAGGCTCCTCTTCCCCAGGGCTCTTTTACACTTGTGGGGTGAGACCTGGTGGCTTGCTGTAGGCTAGACTTATACTACAACAGCCTAGAAGGGGTTTTAAAAGGTAAGAATGGACTTGATGGCATATTGTTATTATTATGATAAATATGCTTCTTATTTCTCAGCATTGATGGTAAATGGGAGCATACCCAAGGGTCAAGCCTTAAAAATGGAAGTCAAATCCAAATAATTAATGGATCAGGGCATATTCTAATCTTTCTCACACTAGGTCTGGTGAAAAGAAACTGTGGAATGGATTAACGAAAAGGTGGCTTCATCTCCAGCAAAAATCCCTTCAACCCAGAATAATTTCTGACACAAAATTATTATTGGTAAAGGTAAAGGTCACACTTGCTCGAAAGTCAGTCGTATTTGACTCTAGGGTTCAGTGCTCATCTCTGAAGAGTCAGCACTGTCTGCTTCTGCAGACATTTCTGTAGTCATGAGGCAGACATGGCTAGACACTGTAGTGCATGGAACACTGTTTACCTTCCCATCAAAGTGGTCCCTATTTATCTACTTGCAACTTCTTGCTTTCAAACTGCTAGGTTGGCAGGAGCTGGGACAAAGACGTGAGCTCATTCCGTCCTGCAGTATTTGGGTATTGAACTGCTGACCTGCCACCTTCCAGTCAGCGTCTTAACCACTTGAGCCACTATATCATTTATTGTTGTTGTTGTTGTTGTTGTTGTTGTTTGGCAGTTATATATCTGGCATAGACATGGAAGAAGAAGGGGAAGAGGAAGGGGAAGGAAACTTTTTGAAGAAAACTTTTTATTGATAAAATTCTTACTACAGTACCATCTGTCGAGGTCAACTACATAAACTTGTTATCACTTTCAAAAACTTGAAAAAATATAGTTACATATCTCAGTAAACATATTTACATATATAGTGCTTGTGGGAGGAAATATACAGTATATACAATACCAAAAGAAGACTAATATTTACAATTATATTGTCATTTACATGAAACTTAACTTTTAATATTCTAAGGAGGAGGAGGAGAGCAGTAATAAAAACAAGTGATGAGTGAAAATGTTTGTCTTAGTTCTTTTTAAAATAAGTTAATCAAATATTCAGATGTGCAATGGCATTGTGAATGTCTGAGAAGTAAGGAGGGAAAGACAGCATGCCTTTCTCTGAGACAAAATAGGATATGAACAGCTGGTAATAGAAAATTGGAACCCCTTGGATTTCCTCTGATTTTGAAAAGGGCAACATGGTAGGTTAGTGCAGCACAGTTAAATACATGGACAAAATTTAGAACATAGATTGACCACACTATTTAATAAATAACAAAATATTACACTGCACAACAATGATTTTGCTACTGGGAATAGCACATATGATTTACATGATATCGAGTGTGCTGATTACAAATTTGAACTCAGAATTTGCCTATCACATACAGATTTTAAGGTGTGCTATAGCTGTTCTAATGGTTGGTAATTCGGTACAGTAATATACTTTTACATTAGGACATTATAACAGCTGCAGCTACCACTATGCCTGCTGCCACATAGGGGTAAGGCAGAATGCTGGGTTGTACAAATAATAGCTATATCCATACTTGAACAATTGGATGGCAGTGGAAGATAGGGACTGATTTCATGTGGTCAATGAGTTCTTGCAGGAAGCAATCCAAGTTGCTGAAATCTAAAACTGACCCACAATGAGTTGTGAACATTGGATAGCTCCTGGTGAAATTCAGAGCAAAACTGAGAGTAGGGTCAAAGGTTTTAGAGCTTCATCTCAGGCCAGAGGTGCATCTTACCATGCAGGTTGACCAGGCCTGATGGGCTCAGGTTTATTTAGGATCTCAGAGACAATAAGTACTCAGTAGGTGAAGAACCAAACATTAGTAAGTTCTGTAAGCAAAGCACATCAGAGACAGAGCAGGAAACAAGAGCAAGGATACAAACAGAAATGGATTCCCACTGTCCCTTCTCTGGCCACCTGGGAGCCTGTTTAAGTGGCAGGGATGCTCCTGGTACTTCTGCTATTTGGAGACCGTCAAAGTCTGGGGACTAAGTCCCCATTATTTATACCTTAGCAGCTGAAAGACCTGTCTTATCTTCTTTGGCTAGAATCCCCTTGCTCGGAGGATGTCCAAACCCAACAATGGCTATCTGGCCTAGTCTAATTGAGGATTTGTCCTTGCATGTGGGTAACATCAGCTCATTACTGGCATTATCAACCAGGAACATAGGAAAGGCACGGTGACCTGTCCTATTCCTTCCTTATTCTACCTGGGACTTTCCACCCATCATGAAACTACCCAGGTGTCCACTTTATCACCCAATGGGAATATCACCTAACTACTCAAGTTTCCAATCATCTTCTGCAAAGCCCATAATCCCCAATGGGTGATACAAGGTGGAGCCTCTGATTTACTGCTAGAGCAGCATCCTTGGATGCTGTCACATGCAAAAGATTCTTCACATAGGCTGCTGCTCTGCACTACTCAGGAACTTGTACATGTATCCTTGAACATGTATAGGATTTCCATCATGCCATTGTCTAATCTCTAAAATTCTCAGCACAATATGTAAGTTTTGCTTTCTCCTTCATTTGCTTTGTTAAAAAAATTGCTAAGTTCTTTTCATTACAAAAAGTTGCTTAATGAAAAGTGATGAATTTTGGTAAGTATTTAGCAAAAATTAATCAGACAAAAATTCCGAAACCAAAGTTCGGTGAGATAATGCCATACTTAATATGAAGAGAATATTGTTTTAGCTTCATTTCAACTATCTGTTAGAAATGAAAATTGAAATGAAAGAGAAATAGCAGCTCTATTTCCACATTCCAAACATGGTTGAGTACAGAGAGATTCAAAGCCAGACTTTTAAGAGGTTTGCCCTCATAGCCCTTTCCCTAAGAGAAAATCTGTCAATTTAAATTTCTGCTGCAAAAAGGGTAATTGTTGTAAATGTATGAACATTTATTTTTAATTTGGAGAGTTGATTTAGAAAATAACTATGGAAAGAAATTTTCCCACATGCTAAATCCAGGTGGTGATTTTTAAAACAAGGCAGAGTGCTTATCTCTGTGGTACAGTGGTTAAACTGCTGTACTGCAAACAAAGGGTTGTGAGTTTGATCCTGACTAGGACTCAAGGTTGACTCAGCTTTCCATCGTTCTGAGGTCAGTAAAATAAATACTCAGCATGCTGGGAGCAAAAAATGCTAATTATCTTGTGAACGGTCCAGAGAGTGCACTTTGCCCCCCCCCCCCATATCACCAAAGAAAGAGATGGACACCTGTATGTGGATAAACTAAGGGATAAAATAATTTATTAATTTAATAACATATAGCCAACAAACTCTAACCAAATGCAGGGGCATCAGTAGTGCAGTGAGAAAATGGGCCCAAAGGCCAAAAATATCCCTAGGCCAGTTGAGTCCAAAATCCCCTAAGCTTGTTGCCATCTGGCTACTGCCTGTTGGCAGACAAGGCCTGACCCATCTAAGTCAGGCCAAGGCCAGCTGACAAGCCCCTCCCAGCTCTCCAACCTCTGTTAAACTGGGAGCATCTACCCCACCACAGGACTCACCAAAGGCCATTCACCATTATGCCCCCACCTGTCAAGAACAGACCAAGATGCCCCTGCGAAGATCCTTCCCATGAAAATGTTTGTTCCCTTGGAGCTGAGTGGATACCCATCCCCTCTGAACAAACCACAGTTTGCTCTCTGGATTGTAGGGTGTGACACAAAACCACCACCTTCCACCAAAATACTTTCCTCAATCTGGCTATTCATGAACATATGTGACCTCTTGATACAGCCAAACATGGAAACATGAGTCCAAAATCCCCTCTCCTTGGCAGGATTTCTGAAAATAAAACACATACATTGGGCCAAACCTGCAGAAGCAGGGAGAAGGCTTGGACTGCCCCAGCAACAATGGCCCCATCAGCCATAAGGGGAAATGTATACCATAAAATAATTTCAGTTTGAGTGCTCCCTAGGCTTGGTTGAAGTTCCTAAGGGAGATATTGGGCTTTATGAGTGGGTCAACTGTCATTCTTCTTCTTCTTCATCATCTTCTTCATCTTCTTTAGTACCAATAGGTAATGTAGAAATAGCAGTTACACTTATATACTACCCCATAGTGCTAAATGCACTCTCTGAGAGGTTTATAGGTAGTTAGCCTAATAATATTTTAGTGTTCAGGGAATGAAGAAGCAGACAAGTGAAGTAGTGAAATTCAGCTCTTTATCAGTGGGGTTTGAACACAATTTGGATGGGGCAAAAATTGGACTTATATACACTATAAACAGTAACAGTAACAATAATACAATGAGCCCATTGGCTAAAAGAGTGTGCACATTTTCAATCCACTTATTTGCATAAGAATAGATACATGAGAAAAGATACTTTCTTCTCCAGTCAAAAAACACAGTTAACATACATAAGATTCTCCCCCCCCTCCCCAAATAAAAACAAAATCCTTTAACCAGGATGGAGGTCTAGTTTCCCTTCTGGGTCGGACGCTTGGCTGAGCCAGCTCAGGGGGTTGTAGGATGGGCAACCCAACTGGAGTGAGGGATTGACTAGAGGCGGAGGATTATAAACCCAAATTAAAGCCCTGTTTGTCAGATGGAGGAGCAGGGGATCAGTCAAAACCAAAATCTAATTCTGTGGATGAATAAGACAACTCAGGGTCCCTCATGTGTGTATGAAAAGTGGAGGGCGACTCCAAACAAAATTGGTCATCATCAATAAAGGAATCCAGAGTGCTAGGCTGGGACAGTGTAGGGGTACACATGCCTGGAGTAGGGGAGCATTCCACAATTTCCCCTTGAAATCAGTTCCTAGAAGATATTTCTGAGTCAATGTTGGCTGGCTGCTGACTATTACCTCTGCCCCCTGGGTTTAAACATGTGTGGGCCAACCCTAGCGTTGAGTGTCTGTATTCGTCTTGTGGGTCCAGTAATCTGCGTTTCAATTGATCCGCGTGCTTCCTCCAGATCAGACCAGTGGCTGTTTCAATTCTGTAAGAAACAGGACCAGTTTGATTGATCACAAACCCAGGCACCCAGGTAGGACCACCAGCTGCATAATTGCGGCTATGTAAAGGGTCTCCGGATGAGAAACCCTTATGGTGTTGGATTGCTATATTTGTGCCTTTGTCATCTACCCTAGAGGGATCGAATCTGTTCAGCAAGGATGACAGTTTCCTTCGCAGGAGCAATCCAGCAGGGGACAGCCCTGAGGCAAGGGGGGTGAAAAGAAACTGGCATAACTGGAGCTCCAAATCTCCTTCACCCATATGTCGAAGCGCGTGTTTAGTTGTGCGCACCTGCTGCTCTACCTGGCCATTGGTGGCTGGGTGGAATTGGGTGACAGTGATGTGCCTAATTGCATTCCTTTCCATGAAAGATTGGAATTCTGCAGATGGAAAACATGGACGCGTTGTCGGTCACCAGCACATCTGGAAGTCCAAATGCTACAAACAGCTTTCTTAGGTGCATTATCATGGTGGCTGAAGTGGTATTAGGCACCCTAATCACTTCCAGCCACCTAGAGAATGCATTTTGCATGGCCGCCACCTTGGAGTCAGGGGGCATGATACCTTGGGGTGTAATTCGGTACCCCAGGAACTCCACTTCCTGTGACAAAAACACACATTTGTCTCTTCTTAGATGTAGACCGTCCCTCTCGAAACATGAGAGGACTTGATCGAGCCTGGACGCTAGTTCGACGGTGTCCTTAGGAATGATCAGGACATCGTCAAATTATTGCAGGACACCAGGCAAACCTTTCAAAATACATTCTACACGACATTGAAATATTCCAGGGGCCGCATTCACCCCAAATTGTAGTTGAGTTAGCTTAAATGCCCCCCTATGCATTACTATGGTCTGGGCTATGGCAGCAGCAGGAGACACAGTCAATTGTTGGTAAGCCTGGGCAAGGTCAAGTTTTGCGAAGCAATTTCCTCCATGCAAGAAATCAAGAAGGTGGCTTACTACCGGCACAGGATATGCATTCGGGCGAATAGCTTTATTGATGGTACACTAGTAGTCAGCACATATCCTGACCTCCCTGTTACTTTTCAAAGCAGTCACTATTGGTGTCTCCCAAACTGCAGAGTCCACTGGCACTGGGATGCCCTGCCCCACCAGTTTGTCCAACTCAGCTTCTATCTTCTACTTTAAAGCAAAGGGTACCCGGCGTGGCTTCATCCAGATGGGCCAGACGGTTGGGTCAAGCTTAAAGTCCACAGGGGGTCATTTGTATAACCCTAAACCCTTTTTGAACACCTCAGAATGTGCAGCACAAACGTCCCGGATTGGGTCAGAGTCTATTGCGTGGATGCCAGAAAGCCGGATTCCCAGGGGCCTAAACCATTGGGTCCCAATAAGACAGTTAGTGCCCTGCTTAACTACAACCAATGGCAAAGAGGTGTGAATGTTTTTGAATTTGACCAAGAAATTTCCCACCCCCAAGGACCGGAATCTGGCAACCTTGCACATCCCGGAGGGAAGTTTTAAAAGATTTGAGCTTGGGCTGAGAGGCAGGGGGAATTCTCAAAAACTCCTGCTGTGGGGTTATGGGAAAATTAGTACCTCAATCCACCTTCATCTTGAAGGGGACGTCCTGCAGGCTCAGGTCTGCGAAGAAATGCTCACTGATGATGCCCACTTGGCATAGCTCAGGTTCTGGTAACACTTTGGCGGTGGACGTTTTGTGGTGATGACTCTTCTTGGACTCAGGTGCTGGAGTACTTTGCTTTTGCATACTTTAGCAATGTAACCTCATTGCCCGCAGTTGTGGCATTCTGTGGTGCAGAAGGGGCACTTCCTGTGGTCATGCCGGGCTCCGCTGCCATCACACTTACAAAGGAATCTCTTCTCCCAATCGTCATGGTGCTCCCGGTGCTTTTGTCGGACCGCTCGGACTTCTCCCTCTGCGTCGCTGGACACCGATGAAGAGGTGGAACCAGGCAATGCTGAGGAGGATGCAGATGAATTTTGCTGAGAATGCACAGGTGAGTTAGTGGCACTGGTGGTGGAGTGGCGATGCCAGAAAATCTTGATGCCAGACCGTGCAGCCTCAGATGCTACTGCCGCTACTAGGACAGCCTTGAAAGTTAGTATCTTCCTGATCATGAAGCGACATTGAGCATCTTCATCCCTCATGCCATCCAGCAGATGGTCCCGGAGTGCTTCTTCGATGTTGTCCCACTTGCACGGGGTGGCAGCAATGCGCAGAGCGGCGGCGTAGTCTGCAATGGACTCCCCAGGTCACTGCTCCCTTCTGTGGAAGGCCACCCTGGCCGAGAAGATCGAGACCTCTGGCTGCAGGTGTTTCCTCAGTGCGGACATGATTTCTGCGAGCGGCACCACATCCACATCCCTTGGGAGAACAAGGTGGGTTGTCAGCTCAAGTGTCTCAGAACCGCACTGAGCGAGGAAACAGGAGCGCTTCTGGTCTTTGTCGGTGATCATCTTTGAGGCAATTGCGTGGTGGAATCGGCATTCGTATGTTGCCCATTTCTCTGGATGTGCTGGGTCAAATGGGCCAATGTTGCTGTTATGTGGGGACGCAATCCCACCTTCATCGCCAGTTTAGTGTTCAGGGAATGAAGAAGCCGATGAGTGAAGTAGTGAAATTTAGCTCTTTATCAGTGGGGTTTGAACACAGTTTGGATGGGGCAAAACTTGGCCTTACATACACTATAAACAGTAACAGTAACAATAATACAAGCCCATAGGCTAACAGACTGTGTACATTTTCTATCTACTTATTTGCATAAGAATAGATACATGAGAAAAGATACATTCTGCTCCAGGCAGAAAACACAGGTAACATACATAACAAATATACAGTATTATTTTGAAGTTTCCTCTTTCTTTATTCACAAAACAGCCCTGCGGCTTATTTAGCCCTGCCCAGGGTTCTTACTTACTTGTGCCCAGGTGTCTTTTTAAGGGTATTGGGGAGGTTTTATAAATGTTTTTAGATAGTTCTATAGTATTCAGTTCTAATTCTATAGTTTTTTTATCTTTTTTACTTTTGTCTCTTTATCTTCTTAAGGGGTTAGGGAGGGTGCTGGTGGGTTTTAGCTGTTTTATGATTGTGTAGGTACTTTCTGTATTTTTGGTATTTATTGTATCATGCACTTCATAGGTTTTTAGATTGTTTTCTGTTTTTTATTTTTTTAATTAAAGATACAACATATTACAACAATACAACGGAAATTATAAGAAGAAAAAGTTTTACAAGTAAACTACCATTACAATCGACTAAAAATAATGCTAATAAAAATACATTAAAGGAGGAAAGAAAAGAAGATAGAATCATATAAATTCATTCTATTATAAGCTTAGAAGTACTGCATGAGCTTTCTAAATTATCCTTCAAATATGTTCTTATTCAAATCTAACACTCTTTTACTTTATACTCCTATACATTTTTACCATTCTTATCCCTGTCATACTGTTCAACATAACATATTTATTGCTTCTATATCTTACTAGAAAACCACCATACATTATATAATCCTTTCATTTAAAGAATCACAAACATTTTCACAATAATTATCCAGTGTATTTACATCATCAGGAGTTTGTGGGATATCACATTTATTTTATCTGATTGTTTTCTGTTTAAAAAGCTTCACCATTTTATCTGTGGCGCCTGCCCCAGAAGAGCGGGATATAAATTATCCAAATAAATAAATAAATAAAATTAGCATTGGGTATAGGTTTTAACTGACGTTGTGAGCTGCCCTGGGTCGCTTAGGTGAAAGGGCAGTTATATAAATCCAACAAACAAACAAACAAACAAATAAATTGATAACCATCTTTTTGATTCTATGAATGTCAAATGGGATATGAGAGATTTATTCTGTTGTCGGTTTACTTTGTGGGTTAATATATGGTTCCATCCACAAAGTGAACTGACAACAGAATAAATCTCTCATATCATAACAGCATTCCGTACGCTCCTGTACCTAGTCATGCCTGCCACATGACCACGGAAATGTCTGCAGAAGCAGACAGCGCTGGCTCTTCAGCTTTGAAACAGAGATGAGCACTTAACTCTAGAGCTGGATACAACTGGCTTTCAAACAAGGGAAACCTTTACTAACGGTTCCATGCTAAATTTCATAGTTGTTCTGAAACCACACAAATACTTCTGATTTGTCTGATTCCTGTATCCAGGAACAAGAGTGTTGGACGAAAAGTGTTTTTTATACTGCTTGTTGCATTCTGTGCAAAAATCAAATTAAATCTCAATACAAACTAGCACCTTTCCCATTTATAAAAGTAAATGAACATGTAGAGCAAATGGAAAATGTTGATTGATTTAAAAGACACAAATAGTCCATCAAATACTGCTAACACTTACTAGTTCATACAAGAAAATACCACTTATCACATTTTCCACTAATGCAAATATTGATTAACACTCTCAAAATATACCAATCTCTCCAAGATGCACAAACTAAATTTATTGACTTCTTGCAGAGCGAATTTTGTTCTCATTTGCAGTGCAATGAAGAAGAAGTCAGGGTTGACTTCAACTTCTGTAGGTGTATCTCATGGTTTAAATACATGATGTATCAAACAGGAAGTGCTTTCTTTTGTCCTGCATCTTCCATCATTCAGCATTAATGTGTGACCTCAAGTTCAGTGTGAAGTTCTGAATGTTATGAGGCAGTGAAATATTTCCCCATCCTGTCTCATATTTAGGCTGTCCAAAGTGCCTTATCTCAGCCAATTTGCTCTGCTCAAACACAGGGTTAGTAATACTGTTCTTGTAGCATTCTACCTTGAGACCAACATGATTAGACCTGTCCACAAAATCACGTTTGCAAGCCTGTACTTGGATTAATTCATTTCCATAAATTCCTGGCAGCCTTTATCTGTCTTTGAGTTGAAGATTTGGATTAAGCACAGATAGAGAAGATAATACTAGTCACCTCCAGACTGGATTATTGTAATGTGCTCTACATGGGGCTGCCCTTCATGACCATTCAGAGGCTGCAGCTGGTTTAGAATGCAGCTGCCTATGTAATGATGGGGTGCGGGTGTTATGCCCGTGCCTCACCCCTGCTACTGGAGCTGCATTGGTTGCAAGTGTGCCTCTAGGTGCAATTCAAGATGCTGGTAATGACCTTTAAAGCCCTACATGGTAGTGGGCCAGGATATTTAAGAGACCGCATCACCCCAAGGATATCTGCCCATCTCACTAGACAGGACCAGAGGGGCTCCTTTAAAATACCAACTGCCTCTCTAGCACTAGAAGAAGAGCCTTTTCGGTATCTGCTCTAGCCCTATGGAACCTCCTGCCAGTTGAACTGTGTCTCCAGACAGAGCTGCTGCCCTTCCGGAAAGAGCTGAAAACCTGGCTGGCAGGGCAGGTGTGGGGAGATGGAGGGGGCTGACCTCCCCACCTCCCACTGGCTCGTTTAGAGCAGGCTCATTCATGTTTTTTAAAGTTTTTAACTAGATTTTTAATTGGTGTGGGTGGGAGGTAGGTTTTCAGTGTTTTTAGGAATTTTAAGGGTTTCTGTAGTATAAATGTTGATGATTTTATGTACGCCGCCCAGAGTCGCATGTCAAATGGGGCAGCTATACAAATTAAATAAATAAATAATAACCAGAAGAAATGGCTCTTGTTGCTCCGTTTGCGGATGGTACAAAGAAAGATTTGGAGGTAGGCAGCTGGGCTCCATTATAACATTCAGGAGAAAGGTTTAGGTTTCCTTTCCATCTTTTTCTTCCTTTCAAATCTTTTCTAAAGGCCCTTCTATACTCTACTAAAAGAAGACAAACACCTGCCTCATCCACTTTGAAAAAAATTGAAGTCTACATTAATTTCTGCTTCCCTTCCTTTCCAAGGAGAAGTCAAGGGTCTCTTTCCTTTCACCAGTACATTGGTTGCTTAACCTCTCCGGGGAAAGATTCACCCTCTCATAGACCTCTGGAGAGAAGCTGTACAGTTATCCAATTTCCTTCTAATTGCACTAACAAGGATGAATTAGGACTTTCATCAATGGGCACGAGCGATCAGTTTGGAATCAGCCATGGGCGACGGAGCTGTAGATTAAACAAAACTACCATGTTAATGTCTAATAATACAACAGCGAGAGGAAATTAACTGCAAGACAAATATGCCATGCCAGCGACATTGGAGAGTTTGTTCTTTAAACACCACATTCTTTTAAAAACCGAGGCTATTATTAAGGCCATATAACTTAATTTCAAAGGCATAATAGAAAAGTAAATGTGCTCCAGTTGTGCTTTAAAAAAAGAAAGAAAAGAGGTCTACAGGCTTTTAAAAAGTAACTATCATGGCTGAATAATTCTTTGATATATGCTAATTAGCTCCCAAATGTAACAGAGTAATTTATTCTAAACTGTAGAGTGCTTCTTAGGGGGAACAAAAAAAAAGAAGAGAAAGAAGAAAAGTATGAATTTGTCTGGTACAATTCAAATGACTCTGTGTTCATTCTGTAGCTTTTACTTTGGGGTGGACACCCCTTTTCACACTCATCTTTACACTTCCCTCCCTCTACCCCATATAAGTTTTACATCAAATTTTGAGGGAAGAGGAAGCTATCACCCACCCACCCACTTTTCTAATGCATCAGTGGTAAAAAGAGGGTAGAATTTAGATTGTTTTTTTCTGATGTTTAGGCCCATTACCTTTACATCTTCTACATCTGTTGTAGGCAATTCTCCTTCCAAGATGGAGGATATTCCCTCCTATTCTTTTATTTATTTATTTATTACATTTATATCCTACCCATCAGGGATATTTTCCCACTTTGGGTGGCTTACAACATTAGAAATATTTGCAAAAAATGATTACCGTATATAGTTGAGTATAAGTCAATCTGAATATAAATCAATGTACCTAATTTGGACCTCTAAAACTAGGAAAATAGATTGACTCAGGTATACATCAGGGTGGAAAATGCAGCAGCTGCTAATGAAATTCAATAATCAAAAAACATGAAAATACAGTAAAATTAATTAAGTTAAACATTTCTGTGGGCATGTTTTTGAGTGTTTATGGTAGTTACTGATTTTTTTTATAAAAAAACTGTATTTGCACCACCAACCAGTGGTGGCACTGCAGGAGAAATTGGCGGGCAAGCCAATTGCACTGAGGCAGGAAGCAATGCTCTAGCCTAGCCTCTTGCTCTCCTTGCAAGCAGGAAGTATGGCTTCCCCCTTCATCTTGGCCACATGGAGCAGGGACAAAGACATGAAGGTAAGTGAAACCCTTTATTTTTATGCACAGGTTTGGTTTCCCACTGAAATGCTTTGGAAACAAATAAATTTCTTGTATTCTGAAGCTTTACTGTTTGTTTGTTTCCTATGCATTTAAAGGGAAAATCACAATTTGCACCCTCTTGTGGCCATATGTTTTCCTGAAGCCGAAAGTCACATTTAAGCTCCCAAACCGCTCCGAATCCAGCACAATTTTGGGTCCCTCATAGTTGTTGACCCGTGTATAAGTCGGGTCACCTTTTTGGTCCTCATTTTGGGGGCTAAAAACTCATCTTATACTCGAGTATACAGTACATGGTAGACATAAATAAGAAACCAGCTAATAAATTATAAAATCAACATAAAACAAAAATGATGCCCTCTAATTTAAAAAACAAAACAAACACCCAACAATGAAGAACACATCTTGAAAATGGAATACTGCCATTGGCAGTGGTGTATGTCCTTAAAAGCCTCTTTTAAACGGAACAATTTTAGTTGTTATTTTTTAAACTAGATAGATAGAGATGGAACCTGGCACAGCTCAACTGGTATTGAGTTCCACAAAGTTAGTGCCACCACCAAGAAGGCTCTTCTCAGAGTCACAGCCTTATTTGCAAATCTTGGGGTTGGCATCTGGAGCAGCGCCGTCTGGGAGGAGCAGGTAATGTGGGCTGATGTTCTGAGGGGAAGAAGTTCCACTAGGTGGGAAGGTTCCAAACCATTACAACTAGATGTGACAACATGGGCTAGGGAGGCCTTTCCTCATTGATCTCTTCCATCTTCAGAGCATGCTGTCCATGTAATGTTTACAGTCAATTCAAAAGAGGTGCTTTCAGGAATGCGCCTGCATAGACCGAGAAGCCTTTGCCACACCTCCCAGGTTGAAAATCACCCCATTGGTGTGGAATGTTCTGATTGGGTAAGAGCAGGGTAGGAGGGGACTGCTGTTTGAACTGTTGGTCCATTGCTTGTTTTCCCCTGTTGTACAGTAGGAGCCAATAACCTTCACTCCCACTCTGAAATTCAGTGTAAGAGTACTAGTTGCAGTTTGAGCCAGGCAGGATTTTTTTCTCTCCAAGTGATTGGCCCAGCTTGGAGCCTTTTTCACCTGTCCTGCACTGAATAGTTAGAGATTTGGGCAATTGGCTAGAGGCATTCGGTCACTTTTGGTGGGTAGTATGGAGAAGGGCATAGGGAAGTCTGGTGGGAGGGGGATTGTTCACTACTCATCAGGCCAGTTGGGAGGGGTTCAGTAAGGTACATAACTATCTTTCAGGTAGGTGTGGCCTTTGAATGACCTACCCCAGGACTTGTGATGTCATCTGATAGGCAATTCTCCGTACAGTAAAACCCCAAGTTATGAAAAAAAATTGGTTCCCTGGCCTCTTTCGTAACTCTAAGCATCCCCATAGGGAGGAGAAAAAACAAAAACAAAATGTAATTTAAATGGGTCAATCTCCTTACCTTTGCTGCTGCTTCCACATGCTTCCCCAAAGTGGGAACCTCATCACTGCCGCAGCTCCACCACCCCTGCCACCTGGGGGGGGGGGGCAGGGGAGCCATTCCCCACTGTTTCTGATGTCCTCCAACCTTTCCAGGCACTGCTGCGAGGCAAAACCGGCAGTGTTTCTGTTGAGTCCGAGTATTAATTGCAATGCAACAGCAGTTCGAGGGTTAACCAGCAAGTCATTTATTACAGCTCAGTTCGGACTGGGGAAAACAGGAATGAAGTAGCAACTTATATACAGACAGAATGGCGGTTATAGTTGCCCAAGCTCACTTAACGTGGGAAACCTGTGCTAAACCAATCAGATTACATTGGTAAAACATGAAAGGGTGTGCTTTTTACAGGAAAGACTTAATGGTGATTGCAACTTAAGGCAATATATGTTTGGACACAACAGTTTCCCCTGGTGTTTTGCCTCACAGCAGTGCCTGGGTAGGTCAAAGGACATCAAAAACAGCATGGATCGTCACCCCCGCCCCCTGCCAGAGGTAGCAGGTGTGTTGGAGAGCACAAAATAGGCAAAAAAAACTCCATCGTGATGGATTTTTTTCGCCCATTTTCGGTTCTCCCCCACTCCTGCTGACTCGAAAGGGTGGGGTCAGGGGAGCTGATCTGTGCTGTTTCCAATGTCCCCCGATCTTCCCAGGTGGTACTGCAAAGCAAAACCTGCATCCAAGATGAAGAAGTCACACCCCCCCCCGACCTTTTGCCTTGCAGCACCGCCTGGGGACCAGCCGCCTCCAACGCTGCCATGTTAAGTCACTTCTTGAGACTTCCGGTGGTGGGGGCGGGTGGATTTTTATTGATCAAAATGGCAGCAGCACCATTTTGATCTCTGAAGACTTGCATCAGGGTTTTGTGCTGAATTTCGTAAATCTGGCATTTTTGTAAATCGAAGCATGAAATTCAGCACAAAACCCTTTCGTAAGTCAAATAATTCTTAACTCGAGGCATTCGTAAGTCAGGGTTTTACTGTACTTCAATGCCCTGTGGATTAGGTTTGTATGTTGTATAGTTGAGTTAATAAAGTGGCTCATTTTCAATTTACACTGGTGTATGTCTGGTTATTAGAATGGGGTGGTAATGAGTTTTGAACTATACCCCATAATGTAGCAGCTCCCAGTAGATTAATTCTCTAATTATGCCACTGATAATATCTTTGTGCTAGTAAAATGCATGTTGTAATAATAAGAGATGTGAGTTTAGATTAGGGATGTAAAGCATATACAGTGGTACCTCATACAATGATTTTAATCCATTCCACGGGGCTCATTGTTGTACGAAACAATTGCTATATGATGCATGCATCGTATAGCAATTTTCCCTATGGGATGCATCATACAACAAATTTTTTTGCTAAGTGGTTTTTCCCATTGAAAAAATGTTGTATGATTTTTCCATAGGGAAAATTGCTATGAGGGATGGCATTTCCCCCTAATTGTTATACAATTTTGTTGCTATATGGGGTGATTGTTGTATGAGGTTCCACTGTATGTCAAATTCCATTTTCCTGTTGATTCTGGCTATCCTGGCAAAAGATGTCAGGACTACTTGCTAATTTTCTTGGATGAGAAAAGGTTATGAGGTATATTGAGCCCATCCAGTAAATACAATCAATTTGTGAGAAATTATTATTATTTTTGTTCCTACAGAAGAAGAAGAAATCCCCATCAACAACAAAACAACCAGACAGCAAATATTTTGGTCACCAACAGAATTCGCAAATCTCTGGGATTTTTTGCACCAAAATCTGCATATTGTATACTAACAATTTAGTATTTTACGCAAAAATAAAAGGAGAGTGTTGACACAATGATGAAAACAAACACATTTCTTAATTCATTTTATGAAAACCACAGAATCTTTGATCAGGGCGATATTTATCCTCCCTCTCAAAATGGTAAAATACAAACAAAATGGACACAATTAATGTCACCCAGCAGGGAGAAAGCATTTGAATCCCCCCCCCTTACTATGTGAAAGAAATGTGCCAAGATTTACATGCCTAGCCTCAGCATGAACAGAAACCTCAACAAGGAACTTCAGTGTTAAACTCCCTCTACACCAGGGATTTGCAACCTGCAGCCTGTGTGCCAGCTCCATTCTATCCAGCCCATGGCAATGACCCTGAAAGTGGAAGAGTTTACACCATACCTGTCAACCATCCCGATTTGGCCAGGAAAACCCCGTAATTTGACGTCAATTGACGTCATAACCCACCCCACGCTGCCAAAACCCCGTAATTTGGCAGCGGGGGAAACACTTTCCGCACATGCGTGAAAGTGCTATGCCGCTTGCGCAGCCCCTACGCAAGTGGCGTAGCGCTTCCGCGCATGCGTGGAAGGGTTTTACCCCTTCCACACATGAACGGAAATGCTACGCCGCTTGCGTAGGGGCTGTGCAAGCGGCATAGTGCTTCCGCACATGTGTGGAAGGGATAAAACCCTTCCACACATGCGTGGAAAGCAACCTGTGCACAAGCGATGTGCGCAGGTCCCATTTTTCCAGAGCCGCAGGTTGACAGGTATGTGTAAATGCCTGTGCCTGTGCAAATGCCCCCACTGCAGTTTGCAGCAGCATTTCCTGTGGGGGGAACCCCGTGTCTGGCCCGCTCGGCTGTCTGAGGGGGAGTGGTCCAGCCCATGGTGCGAAAACCTTAAGAGCCGCTGATGTACACTAAATGTATAGGAAGAAGAAGAACTCGTTGAGGGATAAAAATATCACTGTGAGAGAGTAAAACATCTTCTGTTTCTACCAAAGTGGATTAGAATAGTCTTTGCAAAATTTTATGTAAATTAAGAAATTTGGACAAAAAACATGAAACTTGTTGTCTTATTTTATGTTTTTTTTAAAATAAAACACCACAGAATCTATGGATACATGTATTCTAAGAATCAGGCACTCCTCCTTTGCTTGCTGTAATTTTGTGCTTTGATTTGACAAAGCAACAATATAATCATTTTGCACAGATTGCTACTCGAACATTTTATTCAAACTGCAGAAACTTTGATGAAGGCAAAAATTGTTGCTCCTTGAAAAAGAAAGAAATGAATCTTGTTGGGATTTGAAATTTGTTACCTAGGTATCATCTTGATTTGGGAAAAACAAGATCAAAGACTGATTAACACCTTTCTCTTTGCAAACATTTTTGCAGAACTAAACATGGACTTTCCTTGCTCAGGGAGCACATCCACCACATTTAGTCAAATGGATCCACCTTTCATCACATTTTGATAAAACACTCAGTTAGTCATGACTAATTTTCCCTATTGATTTTTCGCCATCTACATGAAGCATAGCTTAAATTTGCAGCTAACATAGTTCTTAGACTGATAGACTGTGGACAATGTTTGAATTGTGATTGCACTTAGTGGGGTCAATTGGCTTAATTATTTATTCCTAGCAGGGGTACCTTGGTGCCCCCGTGGTGACTTACCTTTGTGCACCTGCACGTTGTTCTCTCGGTGGTCCTGTGGGCACCGGACAGGCCTGGAGGGTGCCAGACAGGCCTGGAGGCAGCATAATTTTCCCCCAGTCACATCACACATGACACAGCACACCCATACAACACCCACCCATGGCACACCCGCACAATACACACACACAAAACACACTCACAAAACACACACATGCCACACAACACACACAGGTGACAGACACCACACACAACACACTCGTACAACACACACACACAGACACACCACCCAGACCCAACACTCAAGACACAACACACCCACACAACATACTCTGACACAACTCACATCCACACATGACACATCCACACAATACACCCCCATGCACAATACACACACAAAACACACTCACAAAACACACACATGCCACACAACACACACAGGTGACAGACACCACACACAACACAACACACTTGCACAACACCCACACCCACACACACCACCCAGACACAACACTCAAGACACAACACATCCACACAACATACTCTGACACAACTCACATCCACACATGACACACCCACACAATACACCCCCATGCCCAATACATACTCACACCACAACACACAGGACACACACAACCTACACACAAGCCACTCCCACCACTGCCACCCATAGCACACATGACAACACACAACACACACAACACACACACACAACACACCCACACACACAATACACACAACACACAATACACACAACACACACAGGCACAGACAACACCCATGACACACACACCCATACAGCACACACTGACACAACACACACCCACACACACAATACACACTCACAACACACCTACACACAACCCACTCCCACCACTGCCACCCACAGCACAACACACCCACACAACACCCACACATGACACACACCCGACACAGACACACACAACACCCGGCACAATATGCTTGAACAACACACAGAGAGATACACACCCCGATTACCCTTGTCTTGGCACCGCCACCCCATCTCCAGTGCCGCTGCAGCCTGAGGTGTCCCAGTCGGCAGAGCATGCCCTGGACTGGGCTTGTGAGGCCTGAGAGGGAGCCCTGGAGGCAGAGGAGGGAGACCCCCCTGTGCAGGTAAGGTGGGCCCACCTTACTTGGCAACATCCATGTGCCAGAGGGGGGTGCCCAAAAGCCCCTCTCCAGTGCGCATCTCTTCACGCCCGGTCAGCAATGGGGTGGCGGATGAAGCTGTCCGGCCAGTTGCATCTTGTGGTGGGAGGAGCAATGGTGGTGTAAGTTGTTCGGCGGGGTGAGGGCCACCATGCCAAACAACCAGTGCTGCCATTGCTGCTCCTGCCTCAAGATGCAACTGGCCGGGCAGCTTTGTCCGCCCCCCCCATTTGTGGTCGCGCACAGAGATGCACGTGCCAGAGGTGGGGGTGGTTTTAGCTGACTAGCCATCCCCCTCCCTCTTCGGTCGGTGCCTCTTCGCCCCCCCCCCCCTGAGCGGTACCTCAGGCAGACGGTAGGCTCCACCGGGGCGGGTGAGCAGTGCCCATGACAGCATGGTTCCATTGAAGGCTGTGGCCCACCCCCAGTGGGTCCTCCTTGCTGCCCGAGGTGTCCCCCAGGAGGGCAGAGGAGTCAGGCCATGGTGGCCACCAGCCGGAGTGAGGCAAAACAGGATGGGCGGTCAGGCAAAGGCTCCCCATGCCACCGCCTGATGCAGGCCCTGGGGCCGCTTCCTCTGGCTGAAATGGCGACGAGCCACTGAAGGCTCTCAACCCGGGAGGTGGCAATATGCATGCATGGGAATCGGCACGGGCATAGAAGCCTGCCCGGAGTTCCCGGTGGCAGTGCTGGCTGCAACTCTGGGCAGGCTTTTTTGGATTCCTGCGCATGGATTCCTGCACATGTGTAGTGCCGCCTCCCCGGCCATTGCATGCTGCCGGTAATGGGGGGCATTTGAGGCTAGTTTTTGAGGTGAAGGACCCGAGGAACACTGCTGGTACCCCATGCTGGACTGGCCAGGTAGACAGGGCACGAGTTTCTGGAGCAGTTGGGGCCAAGTTGACGTGGCATTTCAATAACAAATGCCATGACACTTTTGGTTTTAGTTATATAGATTCCTCAGTTAGAAGCATAGTTTGGGCTCAATTCTGTTTTTTCCCAGTGAAAAGTGTAAAGCAGACTTAGCTGCACATTTCCCCTCATTTAAGTACATTCTGACTTTTTACTATGTGTTGCTCTGGATTCAGAAGCAATGATATAATGCTAATCTGGACAATTGCTCCTCAACTGTCAGGACTTACTGTCTCCTATATAGATTGATAATGACTTTAATATACCTACCCATCATTCCTATGGTCTGTGTCCACAGTGTGTGGTGTGAGATTCTTGGACAGAAAATTGATCCATGATATCTCTAGTTGGAAGCCAACAAACTGCATTACATCAAAATGTGTTTGTAACCATTAGATATCTGCAGCCTGTCCAAAACTTGTTACCTATGGAACTGATGGGTCATTTCACCCCATCAGAAAATGGTTCTACTTGAGTTCAATGATACAGAGGTTGACCATAAAGCCTTGTTTACATTGAAATATACTTGATGTTATCCTTCCTTAGTTTCAGAGCAAAGATATGTTTTGGAGCTTATTGGCATGTGCAGTTGGAGTCTTTTCTGATAAAGCCCATGTTTTCACTGCAATCACGAAATTCAATCTGACAATCAATACACTGAGTATTAGGATCAGCTTTCATTATGCACATAATTATTTTCAGTAATAGTAATTCCCCCCCCCCCATTTATTAAGATGCTCCTAGGTTGTCTTTCATGTTGTAGCCTCTTTGCGAGCCCCCAAGGGAGCATTACAAGTGAGCTGAAGAAATGCAAACCTCTTTCTTTATCAATACTTTCCATCTGCAGATCACATCTACTGCACTCTCCCACAGCAGGATGTCCAAGTGGCGGGGACTGATAGTAGATTTCATCAACCCTTTTAGGCTTTAAAAAGAGTGTGGAAATGGACTGACCTTTTATCTTACTATTGATCCATGTTGTGAAGGGCAGAATAACTGGTGATGCGAAACCAGCTATTATGGCTATGGGATGACCATTGCCAGCAGAAACCCTACTTTTCATTTGGATCAGCTGCAGAATATTATGCTTTGTATCTGTCATTGAGGAAGAGCTGCAAGAAATTCCATCACACACCTTAATATTTCGAATGGTCTGTTTGTAAAGATCCACTGTCCCTGTTGAGTCCGAGTATTAATTGCAACGTGACAGCAGTTTGAGGGTTAACCAACAAGTCATTTATTACAGCTCAGTTTGGACTGGGGAAAACAAGGACGAGGTAGCAACTTATATACAGACAGAATGGCGATTTACAGTGATACATTTGCCTGGGCTTTCTTAATGCAGGAAACCTGTGCTAAACCAATCAAATTACATTGATAACATATGAATATGGTGCCTTACAGAAAGAGCGCACTTTTACAGCAAATACTTGCAACTTAAAGCAATATACATTTGGACACAACATTCCTCCCCCCCCTAGCGGGGAACCCATTCACCATACCTTTCAGGAGGACCACAGGTCCATCTAGAGTGCCCAGCATCGGTGGGACCTAGAGCAAGGGGTATGGGAGAACCAGGGTCTATGGAAGTGCCGGTGGACTCACTGGTTGACCTAGGCAAGCTAGGTGTTTTGGAAGGCTTACATGAAGTCGGGATGCTTGTAGCAGGAAGTGGGGGCGATAGTCGAAGTAGAGGCCCAAGACTCAGACCTGCCAGGGATTCTGCCAACTCCAAAAGAGTTCTCGGTGAAGGGCGCACTGTGATGTTTCCCTGTAACTATGCCGAAACTGTACCCATAGTGCAAGGGACATTTTCTCCCACAGACCCGGTGGTGTTTCCTTCCTGGGAAACAAGTGCACAGAACTGTCTTGTGAAATCCAATCGTCCCATCTCCTTATGTGGTGGCTTTCCCCCCCCCCAACCCCGGGGGTGAATCTGTACCTTCCCCCTCCCCTCGAGCGACTGGCCATGTGCATGTCATTGTCTACCGCAAGACCTACGGTGCACGTTTCTGCTGATGCAGAATAAACCCAGCGGAAGAGACTCAATTTTCCCTGGGCCCCATTTTTCCATCTAGCCCGATCTTGGGGCAATCCTGGGCCCCGGAGCACAAATAAACCTGTGTGAATTACAGAGGTGGTCACATGTTCTGCCTCTGGGGAACTTGAAGATCTTTTCAGAACACTCAAACCCCTTACAGGAAGTGTGGGACTTCTAGACGTGGCGTGAGCTGCATCGGAGGGAACCAGCTCTATAACAACTGGGGGGGGGGGTGAGAGTAGCTCTCCAACCTGACAGAACCATGACTATGTAGAAAGCAAAACATATTCCAAAAGTCTCCTTGCCCCCCTGGAAGGGAAACTATGCTGTGGAGACTCCTAGATGTGGTGGCCACCACGTCAGTTGGGGGAACTATGTATAAGTTCCCCAGATAGGGGCGATCACTGGTGACTTGCTCAGAGATATGAGGAATAAACTCCCCCTGTGACAGTGTGCCTTGATGCGCACACATCTCCCCTTTATCTGGACGAACACTTTGCCCTTCCACATGGAGATGTGACTTAAGCTTCCCCTCTCCCATCGGGGAACCTGCCGCATAAGGGCAACACACCCTAGCGTCAAAGTCTTGGTTGAGACTGGGCCACCAAACTTGACTCCTGGCAACCACGTTCGGGAGGGCAACGTCTGAGCACCCAGACAATAGTGCATGCAAAACATTAGCCTGTAATGCAGATGGAATTATCAGTTTGTTTTCTGAGAACACACATCCCCCCCAAAGTGAAAGTTTATTACATTCCCTGTAATAACCCTTGAACTCATCAGAAAACGGCGGCGGCGGCAGCCACCCAACTTGTACCCAATACATAACTCTTGACATCTGAGAATCTTCACATGTAGCCCTTTCAACGTCCAGTTAATATTTCAAAGTCTCAATGATGAGGGACTCCCACAGCCCCAAGATTTCTGGCTCTCCAGTGGACAATGGACACAATTTATTAAGTTCAGTCTTAGTATGGTCTCTATGTGCAACATGTGCTTGGCGGTTCTTCATGTTAACAACCTTTGTTGTGGGCCCCGAACCCTCATTCACAGTCCCCCCCAAAAAACAACAACAACCAACCCAACCTGATGAGGGTCTGCCCGAACCCCTCCAACTCCTGAAAGAGTAATGTCTAGGGGCCCATACCAGTGAGAACCCAACAGGTTGTTCTTGCCCACCTTGACCACAACAAGCAGGAGTTTTGTAGTGATACCTTTGAACTGCACGTCAAAGGAGCCCACACCGAGTACAGGGATGTGGCGTCCCTGCACATCTCTCAACTTGACCTGCAGAGCCCGCAACTTGGGCCTGTACGCTGGCAGAATCTGGAAAAACTCACCCTGAGCAAGGATTGAGTACGATGATCCCGAGTTGACCTCCATGCAGCAGCGATGACCCTGGAGACTGACGTCGATGAAGAAGTGACCCGTGACTGCACAGACACTGGAACTGGAGCCTTTACCTTGACCGGCGTAGATTTTGGAGATCTGGAGCTCGGACCTTTGGGTGCACCTTCCCTTGATGGCCCCTGTCTTGGGAGAGCCTCTCGGCATGCTGACGGTCACCCTGCTACTGGAACTTCCAAGCAGTGCTGAGTGTGGAGATGTCTTCTCCCCCAGTATGGGCATGATGCAATGGTGCCCTGGGACGAGATGGCATGCCCACCTTGGATGTAGCCAACATCGCTCCCCTCCGTGGTGCCGCTTAACCATGCTGGCGCACTGAACAGACTGTGGCGATAGCTTGTTGACCCCCTCTGGATCGGTGCAGTAGATCTCGCCTGTAGCTGCTCTTCTCCACCTTTGCCGGGTATCCACCTTGGACACATCGAACCCTCCAAACAGCATTGCTATGGCAGGACATCCCACCTTTGTCGCTAATGTTGAGTCCGAGTATTAATTGCAACATGACAGCAATTCGAGGGTTAACCAACAAGTAATTTATTACAGCTCAGTTCGGACTGGGGAAAACAGGGAGGAGGTAGCAACTTATATACAGACAGAATGACAGTCTACAGTGATACATTTGCCCGGGCTTTCTTAACGCGGGAAACCTATGCTAAACCAATCAGATTACATTGATAACACATGAATATGGTGCCTTACAGAAAGGGCACACTTTTACAGTAAAGACTTAAGGGTGATTGCAACTTAAAGCAATATACGTTTGGACACAACACTCCCTCAACACTATTTTACAGAGGCAAGTATAATGTTCTTCTCTGGTATTAGTCATCATCCTGAATTGCAGAGCTGGAAGGGATGTAATACATCATCAACTCCAGCCCCTGTCAAGGAAGGACTTTACGGAATCAAACTCCTAGGCTTCATAACCAGATATCTAAACTACTGAGCTATTCATCAGTTCATTTTTGGCTAATGATTAGTTTTCTGATGCTCTACTTTGTTGGCTAAACTATGCTGAATTCTTAAGCCCTAGTACTCCAGATGGGGTACACAGGAAGAGCCTCTTCAAAGATTGTGGAATTTTGGAACCACAATTGGGCATGTACACCGGACAACAGCCACCTTGTGCCAGCTAATATTTCTCACACTAGGTCAGGATGAACTCAACAAAAGGTAGCTTCATTTTGGTATTGAAAAAGAAATTATCCAGTTTGGAGTCTCTAATTTGTTGTATGAGGTGGCTTAAGTAGGAGGCATCTGAGAACAGTTGCTTTTATAGGGTTGGGAAGAAACTATCCTTCAATTGTTAACAGCTAAATTGAATGGTAAAATGAGATAAACCAAAAATCCTTGGTGTGAAAGTTGCTGGCATATGGGAGTCAGAGAGCCACCTTATCTCTTCCACCCCAAAGTTAGCTGAGTGTGATTAATGAGGGACACCAGGACCTAAATGAGATAGCTGCTGGAAGGGCTGTATCTGGGGAGAAATTGCCTCACAGCCTTGGCACCTCAAATTCCCGATGGTCAGAACAAGATCAGGGGAGGGGAGGAGGGGTATAAGTGTAGGCATGAACATCATGGTGATGGTTAGGATTTGGCTATCTTGAGTGGTTCACTGATGGGTCAGGTTGATTGACCCAAGCCACTGTGGAGTTTTGTCCAAATGTTTCCCACATGGAGCTCAGGATAGTTTAGGAGAATTAGCAAGGGGGAAAGACTGATGCAGTAGCCTTGCTCACAATTAGCTGCCAAGGCTGGCGGTTTCCACTAATTTGCTCCCTTTTGAGTCTGGCCAGACTTTGTGGACATAAAGGATTGTGTTTTACTTCCCATCCCAGAGTTTGTGTGTGTTAAAGGTCCCTCTTCTTTCTGAGTTTGTGTGCAAGTCAATTTTTGCCTAAATATTCCACCTCTTTCTTTATTTATTTTTCCAATAGAGTTTCTTTTAAAGCCAGTTTTGGAGAGCTGTAATGTTCTGTCAGCATCCTGGGGTGTAAGTCTAGTTCCTACTTAAAAGAGTCTGGGTGATGATATAAAGCAGCTATTGCTTTGGTCAGCTACTGAAAAGAAGGGTAGATGCATGCAAGCCCTAGCAAGCAGGCCCTTACCTGTTGAGGGATGTGCTCCAGACAAGGAATGGAAGGAATGAGAGGGGTGGAGTGCTTTCCCTTGGCTGAAGCACCTAGGAAGCCCAATAATTTCTTGCTTTCAAACTGCAAGGTTGGCAGGAGCTGTTTAGTGTAAGGGACCAAAGACAATGAGACAGCCGAAGGGTTGGCTTAACACAGGTTTATTGCATGATGATCCGGAGGAACATGTGGTAATGGCGGATGGTTAGCTCAATATATACAGCTGGCTATACATTTGAATGTGGCTCGTCGACAGACTATTGGTTGCTGCCTGTGTGACGTCGTAGAAGGTCACGCCCTTCTTGACCAGGTGAAGAGGTGGCGGGGAATCTTCCCGCGCAGCTGAACCAGGTGAATATGATCCATGAGAGCTGGACGCTCGCTACTGCCCTCTGGTGGTCACTAGCTCGCGTCCCCTTATTAGGTTTACATTGATACAGCTGATGGTTATAATGTTGCACACAGAAAGGTTACATTGATAACACATGGCAAAGGTACATTGTTAAAGGCACAGCTTTACAGAACACAACATCCCTCCCCCCTAGGATGAGACAAAGTCTCTCAGCCAAGATGGCTTGTTGCATGTGCGTTTGGGCCGTGAAGAGGGCTGCCCCCCCGGGGGCGTTATTGCTTCTTTGTTCCCTGGTCCCTTGTCCTGAAATGGGAGAGGGAGACTTGTTAGTGGCTTGCTGCTGTCCGGCGGCCTTAGGGGAAGGGAAAAACTCCATTGTGGGCAGACCGGGGGCAATCGGGGCTAACGAAAAACCCCTCTTCTCGCTTGGACGGGTGGGGGACCACTCTGAAAAAACCCCCCGGCTCTGAAAATCAAAATCTAACTTAGTAGGGGCATCCGCATTTGTGGGGACCTTCCGCGAGATATGTATGGGGTCGGGTTCCTCCTCCTCGGAAAGATCCCCCAGGGTATCTATGAGGATATCCTCCTCCCCCCTTGGTGGGGGCCCGCGGTCCCCGTCCCCTCCCCCTTGGGCTGAACGGGTGGGGGAGAACCCTAACGCTGACTTATTCCCTGCTTGATCTGTGCCCTGCTCATCGGAGACCCTGCGTCGGAGCTGGTCCGCATGCCGCTTCCACAGGAGCCCTGTGCTGGTTTCCACGCGGTACGACACGGGGCCGGTTTGCTCCACAACTACGCCCAGTACCCAGGCTGGGCCCGTGCTGGCGTAATTCCTGCAATGCACGGGGGCGCCTACACTGAAACTCTTTGTAGCCTCTAGCCCGATGTTCCTTCCTTTGTCCTCTACCCTCGTGGGGTCTAGCCTAGTAAGGATGGTGGTCAGCTTCCTGCGCATTAAGAGCTCTGCGGGGGAGTATCCTGACGCCAATGGGGTCACCCTGTACCCTAGCAGAAACTGACACACTTGTAGGTTCAGATCCCCTGGGCCCATGCGCCGCAACGCGCCCTTCGTGGTGCGGACGAGGCGCTCTACTTGGCCATTGGTGGCCGGGTGAAACGGGGCGGAGGTGATATGCCGAACGGCGTTGATCTCCATGAATGCCCTAAACTCGGAGGACGTGAAACAACTAGCGTTGTCGCTAATTAACGTGTCGGGTATGCCGAACGTGGAAAAGAGCCTCCGCAAATGCCTAATGGTCTGGGCCGAGGAGGTGCTCGTGACTGGGATAACTTCCAACCATTTGGAGAAAGCGTCCACTACAAGAAGGAACAGGGTGCCTCTGAACGGGCCCGCGAAATCAACGTGCACCCGGGACCACGGTCCCTTAGCCGCGTCCCATTCCCTGTGGGGAAGGCGGGCCTCCTCTGGTCTGGAGCATTGGCAACTTTCACAAGTGCCGACCATGTGCTCGATGTCGGCGTCCAGCTGGGGCCACCAGAAGTAACTCCGGGCCAGCGCCTTGGATCGCACGATGCCGGGGTGGCTGACGTGAAGCAGTTTGAGCACCCGCGGCTGAAGGGAAGTGGGGATCACCACCCGCTGCCCCCACAAGAGACACCCCCTCTCTAGGGACAGTTCTAGCTTTTTCCTGAAAAATGGAGCGAACTCCTCCGCTGGGGAGGACGCGGGCCACCCTTTCTGCAGCCAGGAGTTAACTGCCGCTAACGTTTTGTCCTTCTCTGTCGCTTTGGCAATGTCGGCGGGCACTACGGGGGGCGAATCCAGCACCTCTATCATGAGAACCTGATGGTCCCGCTCCCCCTTGCTCACCTGGCTGGGCGTTAGGGGAAGGGGAGACCTAGATAGAGCGTCCGCATGGCTGATCTCTCTCCCGGGCCGGTAGACCAACGCGTGCTGACACGCGTTGAGAAAAATGGCCCACCTGAGCATCCTCGGGGACAGGATCTGTGGGGTGGGCTTATCTGCGGTAAAGATGCCTAGCAGGGGCTTGTGCTCCGTTACGATGGTGAAGGGGCGGCCGTACAGAAAATCGTGAAATTTTTTCGTCCCCGCGACTATTGCTAGTGCCTCCCTGTCCGTCTGTGCGTAGTTTCTCTCTGCTTGGGACAGGGACCTGGAGTAAAATGCTATCGGGGCCTCCCTTCCGTTTTCCAACACGTGGCACAGCACCGCCCCCACCCCCACTGGAGATGCATCACAGGTCAGAACTACTGGGCGTTTGGGGTTGAAGTGGGTCAGTATGGCGTCGGACGCCAGGAGGCTTTTTAGCTCACTAAATGCCCTTTCTTGGTCATCGCCCCACTTCTATGCCTGCTCTTTCTTTAGCAGTTTGTGTAGCGGTTCAGCCACCGCAGCCTTTCGGGGGAGGAAGGAGTGGTAAAAGTTGAGCAGCCCTAGGAACAACTGCAACTCGGGCTTGCAGGTGGGGCGGGGGCTTTCTTAATGGCTGCTACCTTGGACTTGGATGGTTTTATTCCCTCAGGAGTCACACAAAACCCTAGGAACTCAACCTCGGTCTCGAAGAAGACACATTTGTCCTTCCGCAGCCTCAGCCCCGCCTTTTCGAATATCGTCAGGACCTTCCCCAACCTCTTGGCCAATTCAGCCCGACTCCCCCCCGTTATTAACACGTCATCAAAATAAGGCAACACCCCCTCCAGTCCCTTCAGGAGGCGTTCCACGAGTGACTGGAAAATTCCTGGCGCCGAATTCACGCCAAATTGGAGGCGCGTCACCTGGAACGCCCCCTTATGGGTGACTATGGTCTGCGCAGCAGCTGCGGCAGGGGACACTGTGAGCTGCTGGTAGGCCTGTGCTAAGTCGAGCTTAGCGAAACACTTTCCCCCGTGTAACCTGGCCAGCAGATGGCTGACTACCGGCACCGTTTATGCATTCGGGCGGATCGCCTTGTTGATGGTGCACTTGTAGTCGGCGCATATGCGGACCTCCCCATTGGCCTTTAGTGCGGTTACAATTGGAGTTTCCCACTCCGCAGAATCTACAGGCACAAGGATCCCCTGGCCCACCAACTTGCCCAGTTCCGCCTCTATCTTGTCCTTGAGTGCGAACGGCACCCGCCGTGGTTTTAGGCGAATTGGGCGGACCTCCGAGTCCAGGTCGAAAGTCACTGGGGGCCCCTTGAATTTCCCCAGTCCCTTTTTGAAGACTTCGGGGTGCGCCTCGCACACCTCCTGAATCGGATCAGTCCCAACGGCGTGCATCCCAACGGCGTGCACCCCCCCAATAAACAACCCCAGGGGCTGGAACCATTGAGTCCCGAGGAGGCTGCAATCTCCCCCTTTGAGCACGACTAGGGGAAGGGACGCGGCGTGCTCCTTGAATTTGACCTGAAATTCTCCGACCCCCAACACTGGAATGCTGTTCCCTTGCACGTCCCGTAGAGTGGACCTCAAAGCTTTGAGCTTGGGTCGCTTGTGGGGGGCAATTCCCAAAAACTCCCTCTGGGAAATGATTGAATATGAGGACCCCGAGTCAATTTCCATCCTAATGGGACCCCCTTGGACTAGTACCTCAACAAAGTAGCGGGGGTGTCCTGTAGCCACGCTGAACACTGGGGCGTCATCCTCGCTGCCGTCGGAGATGCGGCCCACGCCGTCCGGCTTCCGCGTGCCCTGGGTGCCGTCCTTTGGTCTCGTTGAGCGGTCTTGTCCCGCGGAGCGGTCTGCGGAGCTCCTCCGGGTCTCGCGCTTCTTCCTGCACACCTTGGCGATGTGCCCGCGGCAGCAGCAGTTGTGGCACTCGGCCTTCCTGAACGGGCACTTTACGCGGTCGTGGGCCGCTCCACAGCCGTCGCATCGCCGGCTCTCCTTCCGGACCCTCCGGACGTCCTCGTCATCGCTGCTCTCTGTGGACGACCTTGAAGTTCGCCGGGCCGCCTGTACCGGAACCTCTGCCTTGCTCGACTTCGGCCGCCAGTCCTGGAGTTCTTGGACCCCGGCCTTCGTAGCTTCTGCGGCCTGGGCCGCTCTAAAGACCTCCTGCAACGTGGGAGGCGGCTCTTGGTTCATTAATGTGCGCTGGGTTTCGGCGTCGTTCAGGCCGCACAGCACACAGTCCCGGAGGGTGATTTCGGCATTCTCCCATTTGCACGGGCCGGCCGCCAGCCGCAGGGCCGCCACGAATGCGGCGACCGTCTCCCCGGGCGCTTGGACTCGCCTCCAGAACGCACTCCGAGCGGGAAACATCGCCGTGGCGGGCCGGACGTGCTCACGCAGCATCTGCATGAGTTCCTTGGCCTTGAATTCGCTCACCCTCCTCGGTGCAATCAGGTCCACCAAGGTCCTTTTGGTTTCTTGTCCGAGCATCCTGGTGAAGATGGCTCTTTTCTTCGCCTCTTCCGTGACTTCGGACTCGATCAGTGCGGCCTGGAAGTCCATCTCGAAGATCTCCCAGTCGCCCGGTTTCCTGATTTCGAAACCGGCGCATGTCTTGGTCCCGTGGGCTGCCATATCCCACCTTCGTCGCCAATTTAGTGTAAGGGACCAAAGACAATGAGACAGCCGAAGGGTTGGCTTAACACAGGTTTATTGCATGATGATCCGGAGGAACATGTGGTAATGGCGGATGGTTAGCTCAATATATACAGCTGGCTATACATTTGAATGTGGCTCGTCGACAGACTATTGGTTGCTGCCTGCGTGACGTCGTAGAAGGTCACGCCCTTCTTGACCAGGTGAAGAGGTGGCAGGGAATCTTCCCGCGCAGCTGAACCAGGTGAATATGATCCATGAGAGCTGGACGCTCGCTACTGCCCTCTGGTGGTCACTAGCTCGCGTCCCCTTATTAGGTTTACATTGATACAGCTGATGGTTATAATGTTGCACACAGAAAGGTTACATTGATAACACATGGCAAAGGTACATTGTTAAAGGCACAGCTTTACAGAACACAACAAGCTGGAAAGATCTTTACTCATGCTTTAATTAAAAAAGGAATACTGCTTTTAATCAGAGACCCTCTCCAGTGCCTCAGTGTTTTAAATGGTGTTTGTATTTATTTATTTTTGTTAATGTTTGTAAAGGAGAGGCTAGTCTATATTTGAAATTTTTAATATGTTTATTTATTTATTTATTGCCGGGCTGTTATAAACTGTGATTAGTTGTGTTTGTTTTTTTGCTTTTGTGGATTAAGAAAAAAACAAAGGATGATATACTTTTTTTAAAAAAAATATTTTACCAAATAATTTTTAGTATGTGTTTTTTTTAATAGTTGTACCATAGGTAATAATTTTAAAAATGTGAAAGTACATGTTTTTTACAATAAATGTTTTTAAACTATGTTTAGATGTTTTGGGTTTTTATTTTAGTTAAAATTCAGCACAGGATTTTTGAAAAGTTTTTATTTTATTTTATTGTCATATGTTTGTGATTTGTGTTAAATTGTGATTTTGTGTTCTTTTGTTGACCTGTTTTTACTGTTGGGGCCTTTTGTTTGGGCCTGTTGTGTCGTTGTGAATTGTTTTTATTTTTGTGGCCAGCAGGTGGTGCTGGTAAGGTGTTTTCTTGTATTTTGACTGTTTTTTCTCTCGTGGCCTCTGGGTGGAGCTTCTTCTGGTAAGTAGTCTGTTTCTTTATTCATTTTGTTTCCGGTCGTCGTGGAGTGAGGATGTCTGTTGGTGAGTTCCCTTGTTTTATTTATTTTGTCTCTCTCTCTCTCTCTCTCTGTGTGTAGTGTTTGGATTTTGTGTTGTTTTGGTGTGTTTTTGTTGTTTTTGTGGTGTTTGGCTGGGTGCTGTTTGTGTTTTGTTATTTTTGTGTGTGTTTACTTTGTATGTTTTTGGTGTTGATTTTGGTTGTTTCTCTTTATTTTTGGATGTTTTTGATTGTTGTTTTGTTTTAAGGGGGTCTTTCCTTCCCGCGGGCTGGGCTCGATGCCTGGCCCATGGAAAGGAAGGGCAGCGGCGGGGTGTGTGTGTCTTTCCTTCCCATGGGCTGGGCTCAATGCCTGGCCTGTGGAAAGGAAGGGCAGTGGCAGGGGTGTCTTTCCTTCCCGTGGGCTGGGCTCGATGCCTGGCACGTGGAAAGGAAGGGCAGTGGTGGTGGTGGTGGTGGTGGGGTAATTCCTTCCCATGGGCTGGGCTTGATGCCTAGCGCGTGGAAAGGGATGGCAGTGGCGGGTGGGGGGGTATTTCCTTCCCATGGGCTGGGCTCAATGCCTGGCCCATGGAAAGGAAGGGCAGCGGTAGGGGGGTTCCTTCCCATGGGCTGTGATGCGCTGCATTTTTATTTTTATTTTTTGCGCGATGGCTTTCTCATGGTGTGAACGTTGGGAGGGAGAGAGACCGGTCCATTTGCTGGTCTGCTGATTGCTGCCAGAGGCATGCACCAACAAGGACATGTGTTTGGGCAATGACAAAGTGAAAAAAGTGGCTTCATTTTGGCAGTCCAGGTTTTGATCAGGTCATGAAAGAAGAAGAAGATGATGATGATGACGACTGAGGATAAGTTCCTTACAGTCCATAATGATTAAGACTGCCTATTTGATCAGTTAAAAAAACCTGACAAATTATTTTAATATTTTGCCTGTATCTTTTCTGAGAAAGGAAGTTTAGGAGGCACTATTTAAATGCAAATTTTAATGCAAACCTACAAAATAGTAATAATAATAGACCAAGAGGGCACAGGTGTAGAGCAGATGCTTGTGAAAACAGACAAGGTCTTGAAATAATTGCATCCATTTTTACATATATCTGCAGGTCTGAATTTGGGTGAAAATATCTTCTTCTTTTGTTTAATGCTGGCATTTTGTTATATCTGATCTCCTGATTCTCTTCCTCAGCTCCCGCTCTCCACCATTTATGTAAAGCAGTTCCCGAATCACAACCCCTTTTGTCTCATTGACAGTAAAAATACATTTTCCCTTTCTGCTATGTACAAAAGTGCTTATTAAATGGAATACAAAATTCCTTTCTAAAAGCCCCTGGGAAGGTTCTATTGACTGCCCTTTAAATAGAATTTAAATTTACTCAAGACACATCTGAAAATGTACTGAATTATACAGTCCATAGTGTGCCTCCAGTGAGTGTTTCTAGAGGGCAGAGTGCACCTTGGATCAGAAAATAGATTCAACATGCTGGCCTTGGATGCAATACTTAGATCTAGGGAGTGGCATTCAGTTTCTGAAAATCAGAAGGGCCTAAAACTCATTGCAGCCACATGGGGATTTTCCTGAGTCCTGGATGGAACTGACTTTGTTAATGTTTTTTTATTGGGATGTGCAGATTTGCATTTTTGGACTACAATTCCCAGAATTCAAAAAGTCCCAGATCATAAGTTGAACATCTTGAGTATCACTAACTCTATAACTTCCTGTTTTTCAGTAGTATCTAAAATTTGAACAATGGCTTATGGAACAAAACATACTTTTTCATCCTGTCTTCTTTGGTGTTGCTTCAAGTGATTATATGTATAGTGCTGTAATAGCGAACCTTGGCACTCTAGGTGTTCTTGGACTTCAATTATCAGAAAACCAAGTCAGCACTCCTGCTGATCAGGGCTTCTGGGAACTGAAGTTCAACAACACCTGGAGTGCCAAGGTTTGCAATGACAGGTATAGCATATTCAAAATACATGTATTGCCTACTATTGACAAATGTTGAGGTCTTGCCACACCCTTATGCACTGCATCATAGAGCTCCTTCAATTTCCTGCAAAAATATGATCTCCATTACAATTTTGCTGGTTTCATTTAATTCACCTGTTCTTTTGTGCATGAAATTGTCAAATTATGCACAGCCCAATGTACTTTCCAATCAGTCTTCTGTTTGAAAGATCCCATTACTAAATAGGAATTGTAATAATGATGTGCAGAATTGTGATTTATTTCTGCAAGAAAATGTTCATAAGACATCCAGGAAACCTCATAGAATTCCTGTGAGATTTTTCAGAAAAAGAGAGAGAGGAAAAAAAAAAGGGGGGGAAATACCCTTTAATGTGAGGAGAACAGAAGGATTTTTAAAAGTTTTTTTCCCAAAGACTGAGAAATGACAAAAAACACTTTCCTACATATGGTATTTTCCATCTGCCATATAATGAAGCTAAAGCTTGTAATTATAGAATTAACTAAAATGCTACAGGCACACCCTAAGAGGAGTGACATTATTCCAAGTTAGGTAATACTTGCAATATGATGAAGTTTGGCATTAAAGGACATTAAAGTTAATTTATTATTTGTTATTATTTCTTGAGGAAATAAAATATGTTACAGCATAAAAACAACTGGTTTCTGCCACTTTAAGGAATAAGATGACTGAAGGAACTGGCCATGTTTATCCTTGGAAAAAGAGACTAAGAGGGGATATGGTAGCCTTTTTGAAAAACTTGAAAAATAGTCTTAAAGAGGAGGTGCAGGATCTGTTATCAATTATCCCAGAGTGCAGGGCATGTTATAATGGATTCAAATTACAAGAATCCAGATATAGGCTGAATATCAGGAAGAATTTCTGAACTTCTTCTTCTGTGTCTAGACTAGATATGAAACTGCCAAAATGAAGCCACCTTTTGGTGAGTTCACTCTGCGTTTCCTTTTGCCTGATGTTGTGTGAGAAATAATAGCTGGCACACATACCACAATCTTCAAGGAGGCGCTTTCTGTGTACCCAACTTCTGAGCTGTTAGAGCGGTAGTGGAAAATAATGGCAAAAATCACCACTGGATGTGGTGAGTGTTCCAACACAGGAGGCATTGAAAAGAAATTTGAACAACCATTTGTCTAATCTATTTTGCACAGTATTCCCACATTGATCTACTTTGGGTTCCTGCATTGTGCAGGGCTCGATGGCCTCATAAGCCCCTTTCAACTCAATGATGCTATAATCCTATTATTCGGTTAGTCAGAATCTTTCCTGGACCATGGGACATTTCATTAGAGGTACTCCTGCACTGGAAGAAGTGGATTGCAACCTGCAGACTCACTGGTGCCAAATAAAACTGCCTACGCCAGGAGTTCTCAACCTTTTAAAGCCAGGGGCTGGGTCACTCTCCCTCAGACAGCTTCAGGAATCGGATTGTCTTTTTGCCCTTCCTCTACCACATGGCACTTCCTGGTGTGGTGGAAACAGTGGGGGGGGGCACATGAAATGGTGCCACGGGCTGCATCCAGCCCATGGGCTGCAGGTTGAAAATCCCTGGTTGAAGCCTATATCTTCTTGAGCTTCTTTGGTTTTTTGTTTGTTAGAAGCTTCAAATCTTTATCCACAGGTTTCTTCCTGGTTCGTCCAACAGAACTGATTCTGATCTTGCTTTTTTTCATCGGATTTTCCAAGGGAATGAAATTGCTAGCAATGACAGAAAAACAAACATATCCTTTTCTGGTGTCAATTTGTTGGGCAGAAGGCTCAGAAACCAAGGGTGAGGACAGCTGAGGTGACAGACTTCTGTTACCTTGTTACCCCACTCAGCATCTTCCATGTTGAGTCCACAAATAAAACTGACCCAGGATGCTGATGAAACTTTCCTTGATGCTGGAGTGATCCTCATCAAGGGTGTGAGGAGGATAGTCAGAGCTGCTATTTGATCACCAACCACCAAAGCAGAGACTGAAATCAAGGCATAGCTTCCTCACAACTTCTGCCCCTCTGAACAACCAGCCCCCACAGACCATCTTAGAATATGGAAGGCAAACAAGGTGCCACAAGATAACTGGGCAGAACCACATGACTCTCTACTGCCTGGCCAAGAACATCCATGGCCTGTGTGGAAAGCTCTAAATTGACTGTGTGCACGAGTAGGAAGATCATGGGCTAATCTGAGAAAGTGAGGTTTCCCTGTAGACAACAGCCTGTGTGAACGCGGAGAAGAAAAAATGATTGCCCATATGATACAATGCACACAATGCCCCTCAACATGCAGTGAGGAGGACCTTATGTTGGCAAGAGGAAATGCTATCAATGTGGTCCAGTATTGGGCATATGCCATCTAATTCCTGTTTCTTTTAGATATGTTAATTTTAGCTTTGTATGTTATTATATGCTTGTGGTGCTTCTGACATGAATAAAGAAATAATGTGAGACTGGGAATTTGTTGGGAGGAAAACTCAGGTGGTCAGCTGACTCTGGTAAAGAAGTAGGTTGGAGTAGGGTTCCTGGGCATTGTCAGAATGTGAGATAGGGCACTGACCCATGCCTCTAATGAAGGAGTTCTCAACCTTTTTAAGCCAGGAGCCAGGTCACGCTCCCTCAGACAGCTTTGGGGGCAGGATGTCCATTTTGTCCTTCCTCCACCACATGGCACTTCCTGGTGTGGTGAAAGCAGTGGGGGGGCCACATGAAATGGTGCCATGGGCCGCAGGTTAAGAATCCCTCTTCTAATTGATCAGGCATGTTTGCCCTTCATTTATTTCAAGCTTGACACAAACTGTTGAAGAATGTGTCAAGGGAGATATTCTGCTCCAAATTAAATACTGATATATGCACTTGTTTTGCTTTTCCTTTCAAACCACAGGAATTTTCTCAATGGCAGTTCCACTGCATTTTTTGACTCACCATAATGGGCTGCAAAATAGCCCCTGAATTAAAGCTGCTGCTGCGATGTGAAAATTTATGTAATTGCCCACTAATTCTTTTAAACTTTTGCATGGCATATATGCATATTGTGCTAGACTAGATGGCTGCCTATCTATAAGCCTTCTAATAAGGTCCACTGGGTTACCATATTGTATTCCATGAATCGGGAAGACTGAATTCTCATCAGCACTGAGGGCATGAGTGGCATTTTTTTTAAAAAAAATCCTATTTAAAATGGTGTATTATGATGGGAGTTAACTGGTGATGTCCCTTTGGAACCTGTTAGCTATTCTGTTAAGACTCCTGTGGACAAAAAAAGAATATTTCATTCTTCAAAAACCCTCAGGGGAGGGGGCGTGTCAACATGGCAAGCTGAACAGCCAAGGTTTCCCTTAGCTCTGCAAAGGAAGGCAATTAAAAGCAGAAAAAAGCACATAAAATGCAGAAAAGGTTACTAAAAACTTACTAAAAAGTGAAAGTGATGCTTTGAGTTCCTGATCATGATGTTTTGAAGCCTTAAATAGGTTGCTGTGGGTTGCTGCCTGGACGACTATCTCAGCCGCGAGAAGATCAGGCCTCTCGGCCTCCCAAGAACCGGCTAAGTGAGCTGAGTTGAGCTGGGCCGAGACAAGCAAGAGCGAACCTGGACTGAGTGGTTTTGCTAATAACAACACCGGTGGCTGGTCTCAGAGAGGAGGGGAGAGTGGAAGGAGAGACTGAGGATTGAATAGAGCTTTTTTGCAGAGGCCGGTTCCCAGTCCCCATTGAGGAGGCCAAAGGAGGCAGAGACGGTGCTGGAGGCAAGGCGCCAGTAGCGGAGAGACAGACGCAAGTGGGCGAACAAGCGAGCAAAGCTTTTGGCGAAGGGTACATACAGTGGGAACCTGACGGGGGTAGCGGAAGTGAGCCTCGGTCAACTGGTCTTGCCGGCACCGAAGTGCTAAGTGGAGTTCTTGCGGAGCTTGCGATTTGTTTGTGGCAATCCTGATTAAGATCTGCTGGACTGGGAAAAGTGGAGTTTTACTTGCTTTATTTTCTATCTACTAATAAAAGTTGGAATTCTGAATTCTGCAGGGTGAAGGAAGAAAGGAAAAAAGGTGCAGAAACACAGGACTATTTTTGATGTGGCTGTGGTTGCTGTAATTTTTTTCTATTTTTCCTTTGTAGTAGTTAAAATGGCGCTGTGGAAATGTGAACAGAACTGAGCCTGTGACACAATTAAAAAAGTTTTGTCTCTTGCCCTTTCTTACTGAAATTGGAAATAGTATGAAAGTCTGATATTTGGATGATATTTTTTCCTTTTTTCCGCTACAATTACTGAGACTTTAATTGGATATAAACAGAGTGGATTTATCTAAAGTGAATACTTAAGTGGCAAGTGACTGTGTTAATTTTTTCTGTCTACACTGTTTTGCTGACCGGAACATTTTCTTGGCAGTCACAGCGGATTCTTAGTGGAATGTGAATGGACACTATTTGAAAGGGAATACTCAATTTTTTTTATGGGCGAACTAAGTTTCCCTGCCCCCACTCTGCTATTGATAGACTTTTTTGTCCTGGTAGCCATAGTACTGGTCTTTTGGCAGTGGGGAACAGACTTTATTTGAAAGAGAACACTAAGCTATACGCGGAGGAGCCAAATTCTCTCACTTTCATTTTTCTCTAGACGGAACTCCTTTTTTTGGCACTCACAGTATTGGACATTCAGCAGAATGGGAAGGAACTTTTTCCTTTGAAAGCGAACATTTAATTTTCTTTTATTTCCACCCTGACCTTGACGGTACTTCCTTTTTGGTTGTTATAGAACTGAAATTTCAGTAGTGTGGATTTATTTAAAGTGAATACTTGAGTGCTAAGTGACTGAGTTAAACTTTTTTCTGTTTCCACTTTTTTTCTGACCAGAAATTTTCCTTGGCAGACACAGCTGGAATTTCAGTGGAGGGAGAACGGATGCTACATGAAAGGGAATACTCAAGTTTTGAGTGGTTGAGTTAAGCTCTTCTATCTACACTCTGTTACTGATGTTTTGTTTTTGTTTGGTTTTGTTTTTTGCTCTGGCAGCCATGGTACTGGAATCTCTCCTTTTCTTGAAAGTGAGTACTCAACCCTGTCTCTGATGGAACTTTTTTCTTGGATGTTATAATACTGGAATTTTTTTTCCTTCTTTCTCTCTCTCTCTCTATTTGATGTAATTGACTGGTTATTTTTTGTTATTAGTGACAAATAGAAATTTGACAAAAATATACTCACTAAGTATTTTTAAATATATTATTGAAAATTAGCTCCCCCAGGCAAAGTAATTAGAGCGGATTGTGGGTAAATGATATTTTAATGAAGTTTATTGAGATTGTATATGAGCTGTAATTGGAAGTGTAAGTGGGTAACAATTAAAGAAATAAAATCCTTTTATGGATTCGGTTCCAAGTTTAAAAATAATAATAGAGCAATTGTATCAGCAAGAAACAGTGAAAGTTAAAGTTAATAACACATGTACAGAAGATATATTACTTGATGCAGGAACCAGGCAGGGATGCCCATTATCTTCAATTTTATTCATAATGTCAATGGAATTACTTGCAACTGCTATTAGAAATGATAATAACATAGAAGGACTGATGGGAAATAAAATAAGTTTATACACTGATGACACTTTAGTGATTATGAAACATCCAATGAAGTCAATGGAAAAAATCCACGAGCATGTAACGAACTTTGAGGAAGTGATGGGGTTAAAAATTAACTGGGAGAAATCAGAAATGATAACCTGCAATATAGGGGAGGAGGAACAGCTGAGGATACTAGAAAAATTCAAAATACAAATTAAAGATAGTTTTAAGTATTTGGGTGTTAACATCACAAATAAACTGGAAAATCTTTAAAAATTAAACTATGACAAACAAGAGAAGACGATCAAATACCAAATTTGTCATTATAATAAGTTGAAATTGTCATGGTTTGGCAGGGTGGCATTGTGAACAATGATGTTATTACCACAAATGACCTTTTTTTGATGCCCTACCAATACAACTTAAGGACAAAGAGATTAAGAAATATCTAAATATTTTAAATAATTTTTGTAATGGTGGAAGAAAATTGAGAATCCCAAAATGCCTGTGGTACTTGCCACAAAAGGAAGGTGGATTAGGAATGCCTAATCTTAAAAGTTATTATAGATCATTTCACATTAAAAATATAATTAAGATCCTGATGAAAGAAAAGGCAACCTGGGAGAATTTGGAAACAGATGACTTTGAACATTTAGGTAATGCAGCTTTCCTAGATAAGAATATTGGGAAAATAAGAATCAAGAATAATATGTTGAAAACACTATGGCCAAAAATAAGATGACTAGATGGTATTGTAGATGCAATGGGCACAAAGCTGTGTGGGCCAAAGAACCCTTTCCCCATCTTCTTGGGGGACTTTTTTTTCTTGTTTACTCAGTGGCTTAAGTGACTAAGATGCTGACTGGGAGGCAGAAGGTCAGCAGTTCGATTCCCGAGTACTGTGGGACGGAATGAGCTCCTGTCTTTGTCTCAGCTCCTGCCATCCTAGCAGTTCGAAAGCAAGAAATTGCAAGTAGATAAATAGGGACCACTTTGGTGGGAAGGTAACAGCATTCTGTGTGCTCTGGTGTCTAGTCATGCCTGCCACATGACCACGTAAATGTCTGCAGACGCAGACAATGCTGGCTCTTTGGCTTTGAAACAGAGATGAGCACTGAACCCTAGAGTCGGATACGACTGGCTTTCGAGCAAGGGAAACCTTTACCTTTACCTTACTCATTTTTAATTATTATTTTTTCCTGGGAAGCAAAGTAAGTGCAGAATAGTAAACCAGCCCCCTAGGGTTACCAACTACTTGTAAGCAGCTTGGCCTTAATGAACTAGCCTTGCACATGGCTAGACACCCATCCACCCTCCACCCCCAATTAGGGTGGAGGAGCAAGGGATTAATCCCCCTCAAAAAATTAACCAATCTATTTGTTCCTCACTGCAACCAATTGAAGCACCAACATCTGAGAATGTCGGATCCAGTTTAAGGAAGGGAATTAGTAAAGAAGTAAAAAGCAACCTCTGTAGTTTCCAAGCCTCCCAGCCTCTCTCTCTCTCTCTCATAAAGTGATCAAGCACCATCTGCCCCACCCCTCCCAAGTTAACTCTAGAACAAACAGAAATGGAAGCCTCCAGCCAGGAAGCAGGGCAGAAACAGCTCAATTAAGCATGAGAGTGAGAGAGAAGTCTCTCAATGATTTGCCCCTGCATATATGAAATATTGCTCACCTCTAGAGTAGTCTCCCGAGTCCCATGGTGGCTCCGAACAGCGAAGCCTCCATGACCACGTGGCAGGGAAGGGAAATGAAAGAGAAACTACAGAACGCCCCCACCACCTTCTCTCTCACTCCCCTTCCACAAGCGAAAAGTCTGCTACACAGCGACCTCTGGTGGCCGAAAAAACATACTGCAGCTTCGGTCAGGACTTTTTTTAAAAAAAATAAGGGATATTACGGGGAAATTAATAAAACAGGAGGGGGTGGGAAGAGGGGTTTCCCCAGGAAAAATGGGATACTTGACAGATGTGGCTGTCGACCTGGACCTAGGTCATAAACTGAGGTTTTACTGTACTGTATATACATTGTCAGCTGCCCTGAGTGGTGCTTGCATAAAAAGTGTGGGCTATAAATATAAATAAATATTCACTTCCTGCTGTTCTGAATCATAGATACAGAAGCAAAATATCCAGAGATGTTTGAAGAATTTAATTTCTTGGCTTTTTAAATGGAAGTTAAAGTATACATACAGTACACACATATTCCAACTCAAATTTCCATCATGTAGAACTGGGGTGCCCAAACTATGGCCAGCGGGCCACATCTGGCCCACACTGCCTAATAATCTGGCCCATGCCACCATCGCCGCTCCTGAAAGTGGAAGTTAAACTCCCCTGCACATACTCAAAATGTTGCCATAAAGCACCCTCCACTGTCATAAATTTGCAGCAGCATTTTGCACATGCACAGGTATGTTTTCCTTCTGCTTCCAGTGGCAGGAACCATGTGACCAGTCCATGGCCTGAGAAGTTTGGACACCCCTGATGTAGAATTACATAGTCCTAGGAGATTCTAGAAAATGTTGACATAATCTGTACTATGGTTACTGGGGGACAACAGAAGCCAAAAGTGCTGGGATGCAGCTGTAATCCTTCTGTGGCAAAATATTTTTAAAGAGTTGATTTTGACTCAAAGGGGAAGGGGGAATTTCCTCCCCAAAATAAATGAAGACCATTTTTAAGTTAAAAAAACAGCTAGAGGAGATATAAGGGACAGTTTGTCTTCCTGCTAGTTAAAGCAAGAGCTGCTTTCTGGTTGAATTTCTGCCCATTCCAAACATGAAAAGAGGAGCCTTTGGAGACTGTTAAACAGTACTTGGCCCTTTAAGAAGAAAGATCTTCTTTTGAACATGCTCCAGAGTTACAAGATGACTGATTTTGTATTTAAAAGGAGTGTTTTAACTTGTTAATATTTCTACAACTAGGTAGAATTGCTGAAAATGACAAAGAGAGATAAGAGAGTTGCTATTCTTTTTGATAAAAGAGTTAAGAGTTTGAAAATATATTTTCTAATCTGATGACAAAAAAGGTCATCAGTTTCTGCAAGGGAGTATAAATCCTATCTATACTTAAAAAATCATAACTTTAAAACGTTTAGCCAAATAGCACTAAATTTGGCAAAGGGCAACACCAGGCTTTCTGCTCATACTGTGTCAAATGTGATACTGAACTGAAGATTGGCTAAAAGTTTTTTAAAATTGTTTGGGACATCCCGCTTTTAGAAATGCCTTGTAGAATGTTAGCAATAGCAAAAACAATTATACTTATATAGTGTTTAGTGCACTCTCTGGGCAGTTCACAAGTTACCGACCTTCAAAGGACGGAAGGCTGAGTCAACCTTGATTACTGGTCAGGATCGAACTAACAATGTTTTGGCTGCAGTACAGCAGTTTAACCACTGCACCACCGGGGTTTGGTTCCCAAATGTTGTTTTGCTGTCTCACAATAATATCAACAACACTCCTGTGGAGTGATAATGAATCTCATTTTAAGACGGAGTTTCCTTTTGTTTTAAAACAAATTGATACAGCATTTTCTTTATTCAAGATTCCAAAAAATAAGAGAGCAGTATTATGTGCATCATGCTGGCCGTGGTATTCTGGGAATTGTAGTCCTTGTGATGATCTGAACTTGTATAACTAATGCAACCAAACGGTTTGGGATAACTATGACCCATTTACAGTCCTCCTGGTAGGCTTTTATCTATATGCTGATGACATAGGATCCTCCCTCCACCCACTCTGGTCTTTTATTAGCATTGGGTAGCCGTGGAATGATTGTTACACCTATGTAGTTGGCTGTGGGATTCTCAGAGACATAGTCCAAAAATACTGATGTTTTCAGCCTCTGCTCTTTACTGGTATGGCCAAGATATTAAAGAGGATCTTCACATTTTGAATGATAAAAAGTCCCTGTGCCCTTCCCCTGCATTGACAAAAGATACTAATTTCCTGAATTTAAATATATTGTTTGTTAGAGCATGATTTTTTTCAAGTATTCATGCTCTTGATCGGATGATGATGATGACTGATTATTTGTTTCTTCTGCAAATCACCAACATCCTATTTCCAGGGAATAGCAAAGGAATTGAATTTTTATATACATACTAGCAGGGGTACCCGGTGTTGCTTGGGTGTGGGACCCAACCCGTGGCAAGTAGAGAGATGACCTTGTGCCCTGGACTGTTCTGGAGATGGTGCACCGCTGTGGTGGGTGCATGGTGGTGTGCACGTTGGGTCCTGTGGTCTCTCCCCCCCCCACCATGTGAGCCCCCACACCCAAACCTACAGCCCATCCTGGTAGGCCAGAGGCTGGGCACCAGCCCAATGGTGGGCTGCATGTGCACAGTGTGTCCAGCACCTTGACCCACATCCCCAGACCAATGGTGGCATGTGGGGCCCCCCTGATGGTGGGAGTATTTTGCCAGACCCCCCAGTCTTCATGGGGGGGGGGCATTCGGCCTGTGATGGCTCCCTCTGAAGTAGTAGTAGTAGTAGTAGTAGTAGTAGTAGTAGTAGTAGTAGTAGTAGTAGTAGTAGTAATAATAATAATAATAATAATAATAATAATAATAATAATAATAATTATTATTATTATTATTATTATTATTATTATTATTATTATTATTATTATTATTATTATTATTATTATTATTATTATTATTATTATTATCCTGCGCTACTTGGCACAGGCCAGCTCAGGGCAGCTAACAACATTTCAAATAAAGATACAATATAATTATACAGAAATACAATGGAGTAAAGCACATAAATACAGAATATAACAAGGTAACATAAAAATAAGATACAAAATATACAAATTAAAAATGTCTAAATTTTAAAGCATCAAATCCAGTAGAGTGTTTCCTGTTGAGGAGGGCATAGGGTGTTGTGGGGGCCTGTTCCGACCATTCTCCCCGCTAGGCCTCCTGGGTTGGGCACACTCTGAGGCCCCTGTGCCCTCCCCCCTCCCATGTTGGCAGGCCTACCTGGTGTGTGTCCCCAGCCATTGTTGGGTGCATCCCTGCCCCCTCGCTGCCCACTTCCCCATGGGAGCCCCCCCCATGGGTGGGCTACCTGCCTCCTCCCTTCATGGGGCGAGGCTCCTTTCTGGCCAGTTTCCACCCGTATGTCTCTAGGCCTACCCGGGGTATGAGTCCCCCGGCAGTCTTGGCTGGGGGGGGGGATCAGGATGGGTGGTGTCAGCCAAGCCTGGCAGCGTGGCTATGTGGGGAAGGTTTCTGTGGCAGCTGCAGGCTCCACCATTGCTGCCACTGCCAAAGTTCATGCCACCACCTCTGAAGTTTGCTGGGGCCAGGCCTCCCCAAGTCTTTGGGGGTGGCAAGGAAGCATTGACCCAGTGAAGATGGTGGTGGCAGTGGGCTGAATGTGGCGGTGGCGTGTGGAGTCCAGGGTTTGTGCGACACATGGGCCTCCCCATGGCTTTGGTGGTGGCAGGGCAGTGTCAGCCCAGTGAAGACGGTGATGGTGGAGGGCTGCATCACCACGGCTGAAGGCGGTAGTGGCAGGTGGAGTCCGGGGTGTCCGTGCCGCTGCTGAAGTCATGTTCCTGGCAGCTTTCTGCTTGCATGCTCAGCAGTGGAATGGCCGGTGCGCATCGTGGGCTGCAGCAGGAACCCAGATATCCGGGGTCAGGCAGAGCCTTCTGCTATGGCATGCGCAGTTCAGGCCGGCCAGGCTTGGCGCACATGTCCAGTCTTTTGGGGCATGCACAGTGCAGGCCTGCCTGGCCTGTTGCACATGTCCACTCTGCGCAGACCCACCCTCCATCGGTGGACTTCTGGACAGGTTGGGGTGCCCCTGTGTGACCCTTTTTGGGGTGAAGGACCATGGGGGCACTGCCAGTACCCTACACTGGCCCAGCTAGGTGCCATAGGTGGGCAGGGGTGTGGTTTCTGGGGTGGTGTGTGCCAAGGTGTCATGTCACATGAGCCTCAAACGGCACAACACCTTGATTTTAGTGATATAGATATTTATATTAACATAATAGTAGGGTTGCACACTAGCACCAACATTTGGATTTGAACTGTGAATTTGGAATTCAGTATAACAGCCTTTAGGATCTGGAATTCAGAATTTTAAAAATTTAGAAATATACAGACAGAATTGCAAAATCTATTATGTTAGTATATATGTCTATATATAACAGAATCTTACTCCATTGCCTGATATACTCAAAAGGGGCATCAACCTAAAATATTTTTCTGTTGATTAATACCATATTAATCTACGAATCTACTAATATTAAATCTTATTTCTAACTAGATTAAATAGGCAATATACAATGAGATGCAAAGGATGCAAATGTAAGTTGAGGGTTCAGAAAAAGACACAGAGAAAACTGCTTCAGTGCAGGCTTGCACCAGAACAAATTCCACAGCAAATGCTTAGGGGCTTTATGAGAAGCGATGGTCACCTTTCAAGTATAAAAAAAACACAATGTAAAAAAGTACATTCTGATGTCTGTGCTCACGTCTAGATTTAATTGGGTGCAGACAGATACCAATTTGCTCTCACCTAGCCCCCCTTTCCTTGGAAAGCCCCTATCAGGAGACACCGAGTCTTTTGGCCCCACTACACTTTGTGCAACAGCATCTGAGGCATTTAAAATCCATTCCTCAAGAAATCATTACAGAATCCTGGAAAAATAGGTTTCACTATTTATTTATTTATTTATTTCTGCGCATTTATATCCCGCCCTCCTAGTGGGTACACCACTATTGCTTCTTTCTCTCACAAGCAGAAACCCAGCCTTTTGCTTTTTAATCTATAAGACTAAACAAGACTCCAGAAATCAAAATTTAGTATTAGAAATATCTGAAACTATTGAACTGAATTTGGGATATATCCAGAACTTTCTGAATGTGGCATGATTTGGAATATAGGGCTTTAAATAAATGCATTCTGGGCCTACTTATATCCACTACCCAGTCAGGAGAGTTTTTACTAAATGTTAGAGATAGGTAGTACTCACACTATAAGGGCTCACACATTCAAAGTCCTGAGACATTTTTCTTAACAGAGACAATAACACAACTACCTCCATCTTCCTTATTCCCTTTGAACAGAGGTCCAGATCTAACAGTAAGTATGGGGAGAACATGGCTTTTCTACCAAACATATGAATCAATGCGTTTGGTTGCGATTGTGAAATCTCAGTGGCAGTGTGGCTATTGAAAATGTAACAATGATTATTTTACTTGGCAATTTACCCCTATTCCACTGGATGAGAAGAATGTAATGTGGGACTGAAAGCAGCATGCCTTCACTTAAAACATATAATCAGGCCCTCCATTCTTAGGAGCTGATTAGCCGATGACATACAGAGGCAGATCCTGTCCATGAGGACAGATGGGCAATTTACACTAAAAGAATATTGTTTAAACATTGGATGAGCTAAATATTGTCTATGATTTTAACAGTTTATTTCAACATATGGTTTCATATAATGATGCTACTTTAAAAATGCTGAGCTAGTGCTCTATCCATCTCCCAATTTTGTTTGTATAAACAATTGAACCATATCCACTTTAAATGGAATCTAGTCTTGAGGGTTTCTTTCATTTTCTTTTTGGCACCTGATTAATATGTACGCATATGAAACAGTATTTGCCTTTCTTGTTCCTATTTCTACCAGTGCATTAAGAATTCTGTTGGGGTAGAAAAGAATGTGAGACAGAGGGGAGAGAAATCTGTTCTATACATGATAGTGCTTCTTCCAATAAAAGGCATTTTTAACATTTCCCCCTCCTTTTCTTCTTCTTAAAAAAATAGCTTAGCAAGAAATCTTTCAATTTCCTTTCGGTATTTCCTTCTTTTTTAAAAAGCATTCATCTTTGTAGTACAAAACAACATTCCATAAGAGTCAGAACTTGCTAACTGTTGGATAAACTGTAATAAAGTCTCTTGTTGTAATAGTACCCTGCTGACCTGAAAAGAACCAGGAAAGAATTAAATTTCACTCAGCCAATGTTACATATCCATATTCAAATCCGAATATTGGTGATCCTCATGGAAATCAGCCATGAAGACTGTCCTGAGAATATAATGCAGTGGCCTTTCATCTACCTTCCGCATATCAGTGTGACACCCATACCACTGATCCAGTTTCGTGAGTCACTTTCTGGTCCTGAGCCGTTTAGGTACGCAAAGTCCTTCTCAGCCCCAGGCCAGTACTGATGAAGCTGCTGCCCTCCATCAAGAGGGATTCAAGTGGGATTAAATCCACTTGGAGACCATCACCCTTCCCTGTAGACTTCAGCACCCAGGTGTTAGTCCTTAGGGTTGTCAGGGTAGTTACCTATCGCCTGACACTCAACATTGAATCACTGGCAGCATGGTCTACTCTATTGCCATAGCAGAATAACCTGGCCAGATTTGACCTTGTAAGGGAAATCTTTTTGAAATATTGTGTTTACCTGGCATAGAGAGTTGAAGAACAACTGTTCAGTTGAAATTTGAATTTGGATCTTGGGAGGTACTAGTTTGGACTTCTTCTGAACTTTTTCTACAGGGTGCAAAGACAACTTGTTCACTTTCTTATTCATTTATTTATTTATTTATTTAGACTTATATCACTGCCCACTTGCCATGGCAACTCAGGGCGGCTTACAGTCAACAAAAACAACAATCACAGTAAAATACACCTTATTAAAACATCCTTAAAACAGTTAAACTAAAATCCCAGATGGCAAGTTATTTAGAGGAGTCATATGAGCTGGGGGGGTTGCTCCCATTGTGTTACCCCACACCTGCTGGGCCAGCCAGGTCTTCAGGCCTTTCCTGAATGCTAGCAATTCTGATTGGAGGTGGAGGTCAGTCACCAGGAGGTTCCAAAGAGCCAGAGTGGCCACCGAAAATGCCCTCCAACTGTTTTCAGTTGGTACCCTTAGAGAGCCCCTCAGGTCCACTCTAGTGGGACGGGCTGATATCCTTGGGGTGATGCAGTCAGTTAAATAACCTGGCCCACTACCATGTAGGGCTTTAAAGGTAATAACCAGCACCTTGAATTGCACCCAGAGGCACACAGATAGCCAATGCAGCTCCTGCATCAAGGGTGAGGCATGGTCATAGGCGACCACACCCCACAGCCTCATGTAGAGTGTGTTGCAATAATCTAACTGGGAGGTGACCAAGAGCAAGGATTCTTAATCCTTCAACATGCTTATGAATAGTGAGATGAATTTTGCTTTCTCCTGTATTTGAATCTTTAAAGCCCACGTTCTTTCTTTCCTGGATGTGTAAGTTGCTAATTTTGGTCAGTTCTTCTGGGTGGCATCTGTGCCAGCAGGGTGGGATATAAATATTCCAATCCCAATAAATAAATAATGAACAGGAACAAAATTTTCACCTATCTGTGCTAGCCAAATTAGATAGGTAGAGCTATAGAGGGGATTTTGTTGACACCTGGTTTATATATGTTACAAATGAAGAAATTTAAGTGGGAGGAAGAGAAATGGCTATGGTGAATGAATTATTACGAAGGGCTTGAAACTCAGAGCTTTAAGATATAAACAGTCAAAGCCCATGGCTTGAGATGGAGCAATTTATACTTTATTTCATTTTATTCCTTTTTATTTATGTTGTTATACTCCCAACTTCTTTTCATTCTATTCTATTTATGAACACAAGTCTGATTTTTTTTTGTAATGTTCATATTAAAATCCAAATTGAAACATGTTTATCTGTCTTCACTAGACTCTTAAGTTGAGTTGTGTTTCTTCCATAATACAATAGAAGGAGTAGATTCAAGGTTGTTCTTACCCATTCCATTGTTTTTATTTCTTCTTTATCTGTAAAATATGCATAACTAAACCTTAAAGATGCATAGCCTCTCTCTCTCTCCCTTCCCTAGCTCTCCCACTCTTTCTGTAACTCAGGGTATAACTACATTGACAATTAATGTTGGAAATGCTTCAAAATGGTCTGAATTACACTATTTTCCATTCACTGCATAACATAAAAGTCAATGTGAATCAGCTGGAGTTTCCCCCTCAAATCTGTAGATTTTTCCTCTGACAATGGGGCTTCTACTTCTTCATTTTGCATTGGTTCATTTTATCTTATAAGGAACCCTCATATTAAAAAGCCATTCCATTCTGCTACACCGGCCCTGAGTGACACAGGACAGCATGGGAAGTGGCTGTAATTTGGGTCCTCTTCTCCTTACACCTGGTGCCTGCATCTACTTTCATCTTCCCTTGATGACTGGAAGGTCGGCAGGTCAGCAGTTTGAGACCTGAGTGCTGCAAGACAGAGAGAGCTCCTGCCAAACTTGCAGTTCAAAAGCAAGAAACTGCAAATAGATAAATAGGTACCAATTTGGTGGGAAGGTAAACATGTTCCATGCACTCCGGCATTTTTTAAAAAAATTTAAATTCAGATTTCTATGCCGCCCAATCAGGTAAACCCAACTCAGGGTGGCTCACAACAAGTTAAAACATACATAAAAACAATTAACCATTAAAAACTCAAATACCCACCCACCTACCAAGTTCATCTTTAAAAAACTACCCACATTAAAACTGCCTGCATTGAACAATTAAAAGAAATGGGGGCTTATTTTATAAGCCAACAGGTGGGGACCATCCTTCCATCTGGGCCCCACACCTGCCCCATCAACCAGGTTTTTAGGTCTTTTCTGAAAGGTAGCAGCTCCGTCTGCTCCCACAACTCTACAGGTAGGAGGTTCCACAAGGCCGGTGCGGACACAGAAAAGGCCCTCCTTCGTGTGCCAGAGAGACGAGCCCCTCTGGCAGATGGGACAATTAGGTAGCCCCTCTGGTCCACTCTGCTTGGACAGGCGGACACTCTTGGGATGATGCAGTCTTTAAGGTATCCTGGCCCATCTTTCCACATGACCACAAATATGACTGCAGATACAGACAGCATTGGCTTTTAGGCTGTAAACAAAGATGAGCACCAAACCCTAGAGTCGGATACAACTGGCTTTCTAGCAAGGGTGACCTTTATCTTTACTAATATGGCATTAGGCCAGCTAGGTGATCAAAGGAAAAAGAAAAGAACAAGGAGAAAGACATTTTAAGGTAGCTATGCGGTAACCTTTCCTCCAGCAAATTTGGGACAACTAGAGGGGAAATATCTTAAAACTTCATCTTCTCTCAGCCAGTCCCTTGCCTCTCTTTCTCAAATTTGATCATCTAACCATCCTACCACTAGGTCAGAGAAAGAAAGAAAGAAAGAAAGAAGTTGACCCAGACATCATATGTGGAGAGGATTCAAATGATAAACAAGCTGTAAGCCCCACTCTTTGTTGACTCCTGTGTGGTTGGTTGAAGCAAATTATTGGGGAAACCCAACTTCACAGGTGTGACTTCACAGTGGATCTATACACTTTCTCCCTGGCAGAGTATTTCCACCTTGCTCAGAGAAACAGAAAGAAAAGAGAGAACATCACAAGAAATTAAAACACCAGTACTACAGCAAGTACATGTTTATTTAATATGTACATCAGTATGAGTTGCTTTGTGAGCCATTAGCGTGGGATGATGTTAGGAATTCTTATATTTAGCCTAGCTGTACAAAAGAGCCTTTGCCCTCTTCGCTGCCTGCTTTGCTTGCTTGCTTTCCTGCTTATCTGTTTTACACAACAGTCTCTTTTCTTTTCCCACTTTCCACTGACTGCTTTGTTATGCTGAGATGTTATTTTGGTGCTACGTTTGAAAGAGCCAAAGTGACTTGCAAAAATACCCCTGTGTGGTTTATTTGCAAATTTCTTTGTGAAATTTCACACAATTTGCACTGTTCAAGTAGATGGGTCAAAGTATCAGGGATTTTGGATTATTTACAACCTACAACCTCTTTTCAGTTTTCCTACACCATCTGACTTTAGTCCCAATCCTTAAAGTAGGAGGAGGGTGAAGTGAGATTGACCCTGCCCAGCAAAGAAATATTAGAGTATTTTAAAACTTATTTCTTTCTTAATTTTGGAGTGACCTGGTCTTGAATGGGCTATTTGGACAAATTTAACTTTTTAAAAAAGCCTTCCAGAACTGGTCTTTCAATATGGACTAAGAAAGTGTTCTGTATTTCTGAACTGTTGTGTACTCAAAATTTTCATTAGTTCCCAATCCCTGCAAATGATATGTTTCCCTATTGCAATACACAGTTTCCCAGAAAAATATCCATTAATTCAAATTGACTTCTCTTCATGTAATTCACCTTCATTTGTAATCTAATTTGCTTTAGCAACAGTGAAACTGACAGAAACTTTGAAAGGTTCTGTGGATCTAATTGAGAGAGACATCTTCCAGTACGCTAACTTGCTTTCTCAACCCACAATGCCATTCTTTTTTATTTCCTGACTTTTGATCTCTTGGACCATTAAAAATTAATTTTGCATTCAGATTAAACAAACAACATGTGCAGCAAGTATGGAGGGGAATTTCATTTTCTGTACCATTCTGATTTCCCAGGATGTTCAAATCTGAGTTTTCCATGTCATGATGTTTCCATTTCTCACATGGGTCATTAGACAACTCTCGGAGGTTAAGCCAGTCCTTCTTGGCAGAACCCAGCTCATGTGCTTCCATTGTAGAAGTTTTTTATAGGAAGTTCATCACTTTGTGTGCTTTTCTTCTATATGTGGGTACTATCATTTTGATTTCATTCCACCCATTTTCTGTTCTTGCTTATCTTTAGTATTAGCTAACAGGGTGCCCTCTCATAATTATAAATAGATGGTCATTTGCAGGGATTTTTAACTGACTACCTTCCTTTCATATGATACAAGTATTTCCTTTAAACATGATTTCATATACTAAAGACATTAATGCATTCACAGATAACAGGTTGAATTTCATACTGGGTACGTATAGCATTAAAAATGGACACCTCTCAAGAAGATGGAATGGAGTGCTTGAATCGGAAAGAAACATATAGGTCAAGCTTCTACCTCTGTACGTTAGAGCTTGAAGTTCCTTGGATCAGTGACTTTTTTGGGGGGAAATTCAATTTGCCCTTTCCTTCTATTCTAACCTTCTAGTCTAACCTTGTCATATCACAAATTCTAGCCAAATTTCAGATGATGCTTTTGAGACATGAATACACATCCCTTAATAGAAGAATCTCTGACTCCTAAATAAATGTTCTACATTTTAATATTTACATTTTGACACCACTCAAACTAGAGGTAGCTATTATTATTATTATTATTATTATTATTATTATTATTATTATTATTATTATTATTATTATTATTATTATTATTATTATTATTATTATTATTATTATTATTATTATTATTATTGCACAACAGTATTATACATGTGCAGTCTGTTCAGGGAGTAAAGCAAATCTAGCTGAATTCATAGAAACAGCTTCAGTGAGTGTTAATTGTAGTATATAACTGAACACTAGCTTGTGAGGAGCAGTTAGCATGTGTGGGCAATTACTTGCATCCGTAGAATGTAAAATGTTGTAGTACTGTGCAAAAGTCTTAGGCCACCACCAGCTGGTTTGGGGGTAATTTAAGTGAGTGACTTGAGGGGCCATACCTCAGATACCAAGAGAATCAGCAAAAGACTCTGTCCAATTTTGGTGTGTCTAGGTTGCTTGCAAGCTGAGTTATACTCCCCTCAATCATACATTAAATTTCCCTGAAGCCAGCTGCTGGTGACCTAAGATGTTTGCACAATACTGTGCAATTTACCATGCCAATACATTATCATGGGCGTTGTGGTCCATAAACATAACTTCCCACCTCTGTTCCACACCCAGCTTCTGGATGCCTGTGATTAACCACTATAAAAAAACCACAACAGAAGTAGATAGACATTTGGCCTGAATTATTTTTATTTATTTATTTGGATTTATATCCCACCCTCTTGCCCTAGGGCAACTCAGGGTGGTGCACCTACACATAAGAACTATAAAATCTCCTTTAAAAACTTCCATAAAAATAATTTAAAACTATCTCACAATTAAAAGACCCTCCCTTCCCACCCAACAATAAAAAGGGACAACTGCTTCTAGCAGAGCCAACGCACTGGAATTAGAACCCTGTCGGCCCCCCATACGTGCCCCGCCAGCCAGGTTTTCAGCCCTTTCCTAAAGGGCAGCAATTCAGTCTGCGTCCATAGGTCTGCCGGCAGATGGTTCCACAGGGTTGGGGCGGACACGGAGAAGGCCCTTCTCCTTGTGCTAGAGAGGTGAGCCCCTCTAGCTGATGGCACAGTAAGGGAGCCCCTCCGGTCTGCCCTGGTGGGGCGGGCAGACTCCTTTGGGGTGACCATGTAGTAACCATGTAGTCTTTCCATATGTTCTTACCAAAGAAATGAGCCTGCATCCAAGGAATTGTTTTATTCTTGGGAACTATACTTAATGTTGTTGGAGTCACACTATCTTTCAAGTGGCTCTTCTGCTCCACCTATCTCTGCATGCTATGGGAATGAGTAGCTAGACAGGTTTCCTAATCCCTAACACTGACTGGGAGGTGGAAGGTCAGCAGTTGGAGACCAGAGTACTGCAGGACAGAATGAGCACCCATCTCTGTCCCAGCTCCTGAGCAACCTAGCAATTCAAAAGCAGGAAATTGCAAGTAGATAAATACGGACCACTTTGGTGGGAAGGTAACCAGCATTCCATGCACTTCAGTGTCTAGGCATGCCTGCCACATGTCCACAGAAATGTCTGCAAATGCAGACAGCACTGGCTCTTCGGCTATAAACAGAGATGAGTACTGAACCCTAGAGTCGGATATGACTGGCTTTTGAGCAAGAGTTACCTTTACCTTTAATGGTTAATAATGTTCTTTATGTCTTGCAGATATATGGCTTTAAAACTTCTTTTGTCTTGGCAGTGAAATTGATATAATGCCTTTCAATAAGTGTTGGTGCCTTTTAAAACCAAGGGGTGCCATTGACAGAGAACAAAAGGGTTATTGTTCCAACCTTCAGTTTTCAGCTGAATGCAATTATCCTTTAGGAACAGCTGTTTCTCTGGCTATTATATGAAATATGGAGGGGGAAATAACAAAAATAAATGCTCCTTAAATTTGCTCATTTTCTTATTTAAATTTAATTTTGCATTCATCTAAAAATAGACCTTGAAATCTTGCTGTGAGTTTCCCTGTCACCCTAGACTCAAGCTTCCTGGAATCTGTTTGAAAATGATAACCTAAGAACAGGGCATTATCTGTGATATTAGGTGTATTACAGAAGAAGGGGTGTGGTGTATTTGAAATTGGTGAACTACAGTCTCCAGAGGTCTGTGGGAATTTCCCCAGGCAGACTTTTGGGAGCTTTAGTCAAGAAATGAAAGTCCTTTCAGATCACAAGTTAATGAATTCAGACTTTGGCAGCTATTTTCATCTTGTGGAGAAGTCAGAGGATGTGGGTGAGTAATGCTAAGCTTCATAGGAGGTACAACAAAATTATGGGTCCTTCAGATATCTGCCTAGGGAATTTCTGGCGGCTGCAGTCCACAAATTCCAAAAAAAACCATGCCCCTACTTCTTACGTGCACTTCTGATCACAGATAATGTTCTGTTCTGAGTTTAGAGGCCATCACCTTCAAACAGATACCTAATACTTACTAATATGCAACTAACTCATTAATTGCCTTGCTCTTTTTATTCCTGTATCATGTATAATGAGACAAAGATATGTCCTTTCATGGAACTTAGGTTTACCGTGGAACACTATTGTGGGTTAAGTCCAATTGTTAGTCCCACCTACAGTAGACTCATTGAATTAATGGAACATATTATATGAGTGTCCAAATTCCTATTGGCATTTTGTATGAGAACAATGCAAATACCATTTTGGAAGTGATTTACCTAAAGATATGAAGTCATCATAGTCATTGCCTGTTGCATCCTATCTGTATGTCTCAGTATGCGACAGATAAAGTCTACAGTGATTTGCTAATTTTCTCAATTATTTTCTCATACCATTTGTGTTACACTCTGGCTTGGGGCATAACTAACAGGGTTTGGGTCATTGACTTAATGGGTAGGCAAAAGTAGGATCTATTATAGGTCACAGTTGGCAAATGTGATAACAAAATTGGTTCAGGTACACAGAAAGAACCTCCTTGAATTGTGGTATTTTTGAACTACAATTGGGTGTACCCCGGGCAATGGCTACCTTGTGCTGGCTAATCTTTCTCACACTAGGTCAGGTGCAAGGAACTACAGAATGAATTCAGCAAAGAGCTGCTTCATTTTGGAATTTTGGTGTCTGACCTAGTAGACATGGAAGAAGACGTTTAAGTGATTTAATAAGTAAATACTAACTAGGATTAAGGCAGCACATAGACAGTAACATCTGCTAGGTGTGTTGTTTAACCAAAATTTATTATAACATTTTGGTTTCATAAGCATACCGTGGTAGTTGAGCATATTATTTGTGCATAGAAGGGCTCACATTGTGTTAGATAAGCTGGATTGGTCGGTGTTGCTTCCAATTTTGGCAGACTTATTATTATTATTATTATTATTATTATTATTATTATTATTATTATTATTATTATTATTATTATTATTATTATTATTATTATTATTATTATTATTATTATTATTATTATTATTATTATTATTATTATTATTATATTTCGACATGTATTCCGCCCCACTCGCAAATGTGACTCTGAGCGGCTAACAAAGAAATAAAGTATTACAAATTACAATTACAAAGTAACATCAACACAATATAAGAAACATTTCAAGAACAATACATTTCAGAGCAATACACAGAGAAGAAATATATTGCAAAAACTCAGACTTGTCCACTTTCCTCCAGGCTAACCAGCTGAGGGAAAAAGTCTGGTAACAGTTCCTCCCTCCTTCATCTCAGTACTGGATTTATACACAAGATAACATCTTCAAAGCTTGGTATCTTGCTTGGTAACTGACAGAGAGACTCCTCCAATTGAACTCAGCCCAGATCACTCAGTCTTTCCAGGTGTTGTATCTCCAGATTCCAACCTGAAGGGACTGGGCTTTCTCGGTGTTACCCCTTCAACATTGCACACCCTTCCTGTGTACATTTAAATGATTCCTTTCCTCAAAGAATCCTGTAAACTTGTAAAGACTTAATTTTTAGAGATGTTTTGTTAACATATTCTTTCTCACCCTGCTCAATAGTTCTCTTGTTTGGATTGTCTTCGCCCTGTCTTAAATCTCAACCTGTTTTTTTTTTTGTCTGTTGTTGCTATGTATTTTAATTGTTTTATTATGGATATTGTTGAATCTGCTTCTTCACAACACTGTGTGGTTTTGGATCAAACGACCAGTATATAAATGTAACAAACAAACAAATAAATAAGCAGCCTACAGTTTATGGCCTCGGATTATGACAGAGCATTAAATAAAGTTTTAAAGAAAGATTTTTAGAATGATACATTTCTATAATACTATGAAGCCTCTTAAGGTTTCCCCAGTTTAAGGCTTCAGCAGATACCAGTCCACCCCATTTCCCCTAGAATCTTATGTCTATTTCTGATTACTGTGGTTAAGGAGGATATCAGGAAAACTGGGAGATACCAGAGGATGGTGACCATGTTGGTGATGAACCTGGAAACCATGTCTTGAGAGGAAAGGTTCAGATAGCTTGGTGTCTTTGGCCACGTGTTGAAACCATAACTCATAAAAATCAAAATATATTTCACAACTAGTCAGAGTTGACTTCTTCTAATATTCACCTATTTGTTCTCCTGGACAGCGAGGAGAACAAATAGGTCAATCTTAGAAGAAATCAATCCTGACTGCTCATTAGAAGGTCAAATAGTAAAGATGAAGCTGAAGTACTTTGGACATCAAATGAGAAGGGAGGATTCACTTGAGAAGGCCTTGATGCTGGGAAAGGTGGAGGGCAAAAGAAGCAGCGGGCGGCCAAAGATGAGATGGCTAGATGGTATTGTGGACGCAGTGGGCACAGAACTGGGAGTGCTGAGGGGGATGGTGGAGGACAATGGTCCATAGGGTCGCAAAGGGTCGGTATCGACTGTACGACTGAACAACAACAAAAGCTCTATTTTGAACCCCTTCCTCTATTGGCACAATTTCATTTCCCCTTTCTCTGTTCCTTATGGCAGCTGGCCATCCATCCACAGTATAATCTGCAGCTGTAACCACTTCACCAAGAAGAGTGGAGGAGCCACTCCAGAAGGAATAAACTCTCAAGTGTTTTTGGATGTTTTCATTCCCCAGAGGACACCAAACTGTCAGTATTCATAGGAAAGATGGCAGATTTCTTTGACAAGGGCTTCTGTCTGAGAGAAAGGGAAAATAAAGAGCCTTCAGAAATAAATATTAAGATGATTTGAAAGTTATATTGGATATTCCTATTGGATATTCCTCTCCCTTTCTTATCATTCACCACAGATCCTTGGATAGTGTGTGCCTCTTCTCTCCACTGGATAGTGTGGTTCTGACCAGGCAATCTTTACTGTCCTTCCTCTGAACTGGTTTTTTAAACAGAAAGAATAATAGAGAATTCCTACTGTGAGTGTGGGAGTTGAGATGGAGCACCAAGTGACTGTAATTTATTTTGAAAGTTATTTTGCTTCCCCTGATAAAGAGGCAGCTGAGATGGTGATTCAGAAGTCTGGACTCACCATAGATAAAGCCTATCTGTTATAATTTTCCCCCAATAATCCTCTGTTCAAAAGCAGTCAATTTTTGATATTTCTATTTCTATGGAGGTTATCCTGTGGTGAAAATTAAGGTGTATCAGGGCAATATTCTTATGCTTGCTAGAACCATTTGATATTTTGCTGGCAAAGTATAGCAGCCCTAACACTTGAACTTGTCGCTATTGAGAAGATGTAAACTTTTTTGAGACTGGCAACAAGCAAAGAATAATACTTGCTATTTATTACCTGGCAACATCCATTTATGATTAATGCAGGATGTAATGATTTAATTATTGATCTTTTGTTTCTGAGCAAATTGTATAACTTGTAAAAAAGCTTGTAAAACCAGGTAACTGGATTGTAAAAGATAATGTTTTCCTTTGTGGTCTTTTATCACATGGAGACGTCATGTTTCTTTGGGGCCAACCAGACCAGCTTTCTTACTTTTTTTTAAAAAAAATTTTTTTTATTAAATTTTACCACCAACATTACAACACAAGAAAAAAAGAAAAAAAACAAGTCTAAATACAAATATAAATGTCAAAAATACAAATGAAATACAATACAAAAAATAAAATCATATAAATTCACTGCAGTGGCTCAAGTAGCTAAGACGCTGACTGGGAAGCAGAAGGTCAGCAGTTCGATTCCCGAGTACTGCAGGACGGAAATGAGCTCCCGTCTTTGTCCCAGCTCCTGCCAACCTAGCAGTTTGAAAGCAAGACATTGCAAGTAGATAAATAGGGACCACTTCGGTGGGAAGGTAAACAGCGTTCCGTGCACTCCGGTGTCTAGTCATGCCTGCCACATGACCACGGAAATGTCTGCAGAAGCAGACAGTGCTGGCTCTTCGGCTTAGAAACAGAGATGAGCACTGCACCCTAGAGTTGGATACAACTGGCTTTCGAGCAAGGGAAGCCTTTACCTATAAATTCAAATGAATTGCAAGCTTAAATTTATAGCAAAAACCCTCTTAATTATTAACCAATTATGCATATCCAAGCTCAGATCTTATACTCAAATATTCCATTACCATTTTCAGCCTTAAAAATCTTAATTCAATATTAATTATTAATCCATATTAATTGTTAAATCAATACTCTACTATACCACTACTGAATTAAGACAAAAATACAATGACTATAATATATTAAACAATTTTACAATACACACCCAGTGTATTTACAATATTGTTGAGTTTGCAGGATGTCACAGTTATTCTTCACTGTTTCCAAAAACTCCTTTGATCTGGTACTGGACTGCTCCCCTCATCCCCCTTCAAAGAGTGATCCACAAATGGTTGCCATATTTTCCAGAATCTGTTTTCTTTTACTTTACCCTTGTTTTTGTTTATCTCCCATGTTAATTTATCGTTCAATGCAAGATCCCACATTTCCTTATACCATTTTTCTATTTTTAAAATTACTTCAGTTTTCCAGTTTCTTGCAATGCACAGTCTACCCATTGTCAACATTATGGATAATAATTCTTTTTTATCCTCATTTAAGTTCATATTTTCCACATCCGTCAACAAAACTGTACTTGACTCCAGTTTAAGTCCCATCCCCATGGTATCACAAATCTCTTTCTCAATTTCCCCCCCAAAATAATTTGCCATATTACATTTCCACCACCTATGTTCATATGTTCCCAATGAATTTTTACATCTCCAACACATTTTACTTTTGGTATTATCCATTTGGTGTAACCTCACTGGAATCAAGTACCATTTCCACAACATTTTATAATGGTGTTCTTTCATTCTAACGGACATAGTTCTCATAATCTTTTTCTTCCATTTATTTTTCCAGATCCTTTCTGGAATTTTTATATTCAGATCCTCTTCCCAATTTGTCTTCAGTGATTATTGCGGATTCCTTTCATTCTTTAATATTTTATATATTTTACTTACTATGCCCTTAATTCCAATTTCTCCTTTTCTTATCTTTAATATCAATTCCTCAAATTCCATTTTACCTCTTTCCAAACTAGGTTCTCTCCAATATTTACAAATCCATTTACTTAACAACACTATCTGGAACCAGTTCAAACTCAAATTTGTGTAAATTTCTTCTCTCTATCTTTACAAGCTCGTATCCAGTCTTTCAGCAGAAAAACATTATTTCTAAGCAATACCTCTTTCACCCTTTATCCAGTTTTATTGGAACATTTTAAATATCTTCTATTTCTATTATTGGGGATATATCTGGGCTTAGTTCCTTCTTTACCTTATTCCATATTCCCAACATTGTCTTCATCATTTTATTGTTGACAATTATTTTTCCCATATTACTGCCTAAAAATATCATTTTACCCTTTTGACTTAATTCCCTCATCTCGACTTCTTCCCAAATTGCCCTTTCCCTCATTAAAATGTTTGTAATATTTTTAACTTGAAAAGCTCTATAATAATTCCTCACGTTTGTTAATCCTAATCCCCCTCCTTTCTGAGGCAAATACAATTTTTTTTTTTTACTATTCTGGGTTTACTTCCGCCATTACAGTAATTGTTTAACATATTTTGAAAATCCTTATTTTCCTTATCATTTAATTGAATTGATAGGGCATCAAATAAAAAAAAATCATTCTAGGCAACAACATCATTTTGCACAGCACAATCCTGCTGAACCAGGATAACTTTATCTTTTTAAATTGTTGTATTTTGTCTTTAATTTCCTTTTTCTCTTTTTCATAATTCAATCTCTTAAGGTCATCAAGTGTATTTGAAATGTTTATCCCCAAGTACTTCAAACAATTTTTAACCTGTAACTTAAATTTATCTTTTATTTTCTCTTGTTTCTCCTTATCAATATTATAGAATATCATTTCAGATTTATCCCAATTTATTCTCAAACCCATCATCTCTTCAAAATCTTTTAAATATCCTTGTATTTTTTCTAGTACCTTTCTAGGATGTTTCACAATTATCAAAATATCATCGGCATACAAGCTTATCTTATTTTCTAGTATTCCTTCAATGCTTTTATCTTCTCTTATGGCATTCGCTAACAATTCCATCGCCATAATAAACAATATTGGTGATAATGGACAACCCTGCCATTTTCCTGCTTCTAATTTTATTTCTTCTGTAAATTCATCATTTATCTTGACATTGGTGGAACCATGTTGATATAATTGTTCAATCGTTTTTCTAAATTTATACCCAAACCCATAACATTTAATTATCTTATTAATTGTTACCCATTGCAATGAGTCAAATGCCTTAAATATATCTAGTGATAATAGTCCAACTTCCTCTTTAGTTTATCCTACAGTATCTATTAAATCCAAAACTCTCCATGTCAAGTCCGCCATATGTCTTTCTTTCAAAAAACCCACCTGATCTCTGTTTATATAATTGTCCATAAAACCATTCGATCTGTTTGCTAATATTGCTGTAAAAATCTTGGCATCTTGATTTATCAAAGAAATAGGCCTGTATGACTCCACTTTTTCTAAATCCTTTCCAGGTTTTGGCAGTAAAACATTTATGGTTCTATACCATGAAGTCGGAATTTGCCCTCCATCCAATATGCAATTAAATAGCTTCATTAATCTTGGAGCCACAATTTCTTTAAATTCTGTACAAAACTCAGCTGACAACCCACCTTCTCCCAGAGATTTATCCATCTTCAAGTTGGCTATTATGTCTTTTATCTCTTTCTCTGTTATTCTCTCTTCCATTCTATTTTTATGCTCCTGATTTATCTTATTTTGTATTTGCTTCTCCAATTGGTCCCTCAACATTTCCAAATTTGTATTCTTTTTGGTATATATTTCCTGATAAAACTCTTTAATTATCTTACATTTATCTTTAATCTTATTACATCTTCTACCATTCTTGTTTGTTAAAATTCCAATTTCACTTTTATTCCACTTTTCTTGCTAATAATTTCAAACTTCTGTTACTGTATTCAAAATATTCCCTCTTTAAATACATTAAATCTTTTTTCACTTTTTGTATATCTTTTCCTACCATTTCTGTCTTTAATCTTTGCATCCTATCAAAAACATTTGATTATTTCTCTTTGCAGGTTCCTACTGTAAATGTTTAATCTCATTTTCAGTTTCATCATGTTTGTCTCTAAATTGCTTATTTTTAATAATAGCCAACTTAATACATTCCCCTCTGAAAACCGACTTCATCGTGTCCCATACCATGTTATAACTAACCTCTCCTCTATCATTCCAATCCCAACTCTCATTCCATTTTTTCAATTATTTGTTCTTTACCTTTATGATCTTTGAATAATTTATCATTATTTATCTCTAATTTTTCCTAATTTTATTTCCCCCCTCTATTTTTAAATCCAACAAAAGTTTTGTGTGATCAGATTCCTTAAAAATTCCAATTTCCACATCCTCTAAATTCCTAATCATATTTTCTGTAACAAATATATAATCTATTCTGGAATATGTGTTGTAAACCTGTGAGAAAAAGATGTAAATCCTTTCCAATCCTTTAAGCTCCCTCCATGTATCTTTCAAACCTAAATGTTTCATCCATTTATCTAAAATCCTCATTTTAGCACCTCTTACAGTTCTTACTATATCTGTACAGTCTATAGTTGTCCTTATTAGATTAAAATCTCCTGCCACAATCATTTTTGTTGTTCTCTCCTTCTCCAATATACCATATACTTTATCTGAGAACTCTTCTTGATGATCATTTGAAGCATATATATTCACTAACATTATTTCCTCATCATCAATCTTCCCTTTTATTATTAAGTATCTGCCATCTGGATCAGAGATACTATTTATCATCTCAAAATCTTCTTGAAACCAAGACCGCCACACCCCTTGCCTTCAAAGTGCCATAAGACTTTTCATAAATCTGCATCCATCCTAGAAATATCTTATTTGTGTTTCCTGATTTTTGATGACTTTCCTGTGGAAAAAAACTACATCCGGCCTGTCCTTCCTCATAGCTGATTCTAATCTTCTTCTCTTCACCTGACAGCCTGTACCTTTCACATTCCATATCAATACTTTAATATTCCTCATATCTTAACCTTAATACCCATCTTCTATGACCTCTGCAGCCTCCTACGAGTGTAATACCCTTCACCAAGCATAATCTATAAAAAAATTAACAACAAAAACAATAAACAATCAGACCTGCCCTCCCCACTCTTCTCCTCAGAAGGTGGCCCTTGACATTCAAAGGGGGAAGGGGGGAATCATGGAAGATATGCATATTATCTAGTGCTCTAGCACTCTATCCACTAAAAATATACTAAAAAAAACAATTATAAAAACATTTTCCTCTCCAGTCACTCCATCATCTTCCCCTCCTAATCATACCTTATCTCACCCTTCCTCTGCCACTACTTGCACTTCAGATCCCACGTCAGATCCTCCTACAGCACCTCTCTCTTGTTTGCTTCCATACTCCCTTTCTATACCTCCTGTTTCTATTAGAGCCTTCCTTAACCCATGCCATTCTCAAGATGCCACCTTAACCAAACCAATCCGACACAGGTAATCCAAAGGATCCATTTCTTCATCCATCATATGCATTTTTATCATAAAAGAATCTGAGTTGTTAAGGAAATTTCCAATGGTATGTGATCACTCTCTAAGAAGTTTTGTCACAAGTTTCATCTTATAACGCCATATCCGTTCTTCAACCGATATATCGTTATAGACCTCAACATCACACCCATCAATTTTTAAAATACCATACCCTGCCTGTTTTATGAAAGCTATCAACTTTAATTTGTCAGCCCAATTAGCAAATTTAACCAGAACATTTCTTTGAACCTTTTCCCCTTTCCTTGCCCCCAGTCTAAAAACGCTGGCAATGTCTTCATTTACAAAATCTCTCCCCATTTTCAGACTGTTTAACCAATCAACTATTCTTTCCTTCAGCTGGTCTGGCATTTTTTCCACCAAATTATGGATTACTACGTTCTGTTTTCTCATCATCTCTTTAACCATGTCTAATCTTCCCCCCTGTGCTTCCACTTTCAGGTTTACTTCTTTTTCTTCTTCATGCAACCCTCTCATATCATCCTGCATCAATTTTATAGCTTTTTGCACCGAATTCATAATTCTATCCATCCTCTGAAAGTTAGCATCAACCTTTGTAGATAGGTCAGTGAATAATGTAGCAAGTTTCTTTTGGCTCCCCATTATCTCATCCTTATCTTTTACCCTCACACCATTAATTTCATGAAAGCCCTTCACATTTGCCTCCTCCATCCTATCAAATTTTAAAAACAATTTCCCCAACTCTACAATAATTTGCATTTGATCCATTGGTGCAGATTCCATTGTTATAGTTGATGAAGGTGCCTCTATAGCTGCAGTTTTGTCTTTCCTCTCCTCCTTTCTCATCTCTGTCTTCTTTGGCTTTACCACTTCCTCTTCCTTCCTCTTCTCAATTTTTTCTATTATATCCTCAAATAATAACCTTAAAGACAATACCCCCTTATAGCCTCTGTACTCTTCCCCCTGGTCAAATTCCAGATTTAATTAAATATACCTCAGCAATAAAAAAAAATTAAAAAAGGAAAAAAAACTTAAGTCCAAATGTAACAGTCAGTTAGTTTCTAAATCAGTAACTTTCCCCTGTTTTTTATAAGATGAAGGTATTCCCTCTTGTAAATTTAATGTCTTCTTCAGATCCCAAACAGTGTTGTATTCAATTATAGTCCAATACACTCCAAGCCAAATGTTTTCAAATATTATAATCCAATTGTATTTTAAAATTTACTCAGTCCAATTTATGTTCAATTTGTATTCCAAACCCAATCAAGTCCTGTAGAATTGCTTATTATAATCTGGTTGCTATACAGTACCAAAAAACAAAAACAAAATGATGCAGTTAGAAATTCCAAGCGACTGTATACTTCCAAAGGGGAGTAAGAGGAGAAAGAGTGGTGAAGAGGCAGCCCAATACTGTAATCCAATGACCATTCCAGGGGGAGAAGAAAGAAAAAAACAAAACTAAAAATGAAAATAAAGGAAGGCACTCAGATCCAATTGAAAAACTAAGAATCTTTTTAAAAACAAGCTTAAGAAGGAAATTTCACATATAGGGCAGCAAAAAAAAGGGAAGAGAAAACCCGTCAGACACAGTCACTCTTTATAATCTAAACCGTGATAGCAGTAGAAAAAACCAGAAAGTTGTGCTTGCTAAAGAAAGGGGGAAAAGCTATCTGTGGAAAAAACCTATATCGGCTACAAAATAGAAAAAACGAGGGTTTATTGAAACAAAAAATAAAAAGAAACACAATATTGTTGCAGCCTCCAGGGGCCTCCGAGGCCAATCTCCTCCCCCTCATCTTCAGCCCGAACACACAAACACCATTCGTCCGTCCTTAGCGCTTTATACTTTCACCTTCTTTCTTTCTCCTTTTACCTCCTTCCTTTCTCATCCACCTTCCTTTCCGCACTCCCAAACCTCTTCCAACAGCAACCACCTCTGTTTCTACCTTCTCTCTTTTACTTCCTTCTTCTTCCACAACTTTCCCTTAACTTTTGATTTCTTCTCTGCTGCCATCCTTAGCTCTCTCACACACACTCTTTCGACTGCTCCCTCCGTCCACACTTGCCTTTTCTACTCCGGGCTCTCACCGCTTCACTCTTCAGAGACCCCAGCAGCCACCACACCACGTTTAGAGTCCATCTTTCTTCTTTTCTCAATTCTCAGCTTTGCTGGCCTCCCTGCTCGGATGTCCCGCCCACCCACGGCCTGGCTTGTTTGGTCGTGGCTTTCGCCACTTGCCTTACCCGCCACCGCTGCTCCACAGGCTTCAACTCACGAGTCGAGGTGACCAAGAAAAAAACTCTTTAATTAGACAGACTCATCCAACACTTTCTGGAAAAAACACTGGACACTTTCAAAACCTCATTGAATGGTGCGAGCAAATAAAGTGTGTGTTAATCCTTCGTCATCTTGGCCACACCCCCAGACTATCTTTCTGTTCTTGTTATGTGCATGGGTCTTTTGGTTTACTAAGGGAAAATTGTGGTTTGAACACAACATTTTGTGCAAACTGAAGAAGTTTTAATGAAAAAAAAACATTTATGTTATTATTAGTTTCTTATTAGATTCATACTAGCATATTTTGCCCGGCAAGCCAAGTATGTTTAATGTGTGTTTTGGTGGATAGGGGTGGTTTGGGTGCTGTTGGCTAAATTTGGAAGAATGGTTTTGTTTTAGTTTTCTTTGTTGTTGTTTGTTTGTGGGGAGATTTTTACTAAAATAAATTAGCTTTTCTGGTTGTGGATTTTGTGTTTTTTGTATTTATTTTATTTTTATTAGTTTGGCTAAATGGTATTTGGATTTTTTTTATTTATTTTTTGCCTGTAGGATACTCTTCCAGCCTCTTGGTGGGGCTGTGATTAAGAGTTTTTTCCCTTTCTTTGTTTCTTCAGTTTTGCCAGGGAAGGCATGGTGAGAGGACATGTTTTGTATGTTGTCTTGGGTTATCATTTCTTTTTTTCATTTTGTTGGGATTTTGGGGTGCTGGGCTGGTTGGTTTAAGTAGTGTGTTTGTTTGTTTAATTTAGTCTTTTGGCTTGATGTTTAGTATTGTTTTTGGATTTTTATGTGTTTTTTTGGTTTTTATTTTTCTGGTTGTTATTTCTTATTTTGAATTTGTTCGTATTTATTTTTGTACATTGTGTTGTTTTCGATTTTGAGTAAGGTTTTTTTGTGTTGTTGTTATGTTGTAGATAGGTGTTTTTAGTGAATTTTCATGTTTTTTCGTTAGCTTTTTGTATTTCGGATGTGTTTTGTTGTGTTTGTTGTTGATTGTTTTGTTGTTCACTTGTTTATTTTGTTTATTCATTTATGTCTGTATTTTTTTAGATTGGGTGTTCCTGGGAGGGTAGGGTGGTTTGTCTGGTGCCCGGGGTGGACATAGGGCCAAAGGACCCGGCCACTGTCTCCTCCCCGGGCGAATGGGAAGTTTGCTGCATGCGCCTTTGGCACCCTTGCATTCCTCGCTCTCTGTGGAGGAGGCAGTGGCCAGGTCCTTCAGCCCTGCATTCCCGGGTGAATGGGGAGTGTGCTGCAGGTGCCTTTGGTGCCCTTGCATATTTCACTGCCCGGAGAGGATGCATGGCTAAAGGATTTGGCCATGGTCTCCTCCCTGGGCTAAAGGGCCAGCCGGTAAAAGGTAAGGGGGGCAGGGATTGGGGGTCAAGGTGGTGAGGTGGGTGGGTGGTGTGGTTTCTGCCCCCCCCAGTCCCTGCCCTCCCCCTTACCTTTTGTTGGCTGGCCTGTTCCCCCCGGTGTGGCCTTCTGAGTTTGGATGCACACTGGTCTGTCCTCCGATCCTGCCAACATTGAGGCCTTGACGCTGGCAGGATCAGAGGACAGACTGGTGCACGTCCCAGCAGAGAAGGCTGTGTCATGGGGAAAGGCCCAAACCACAAAATGTAAGGTGGGGATTATAGATTGAGGGGGAAAGGTGGTGGGGTGAGTGGGCATCATGGTTCCTGAGTGCTGCCCCCCTTCAGTTCCTCTCCTTCTCCCCACTTACCTTTTTGCAGCTTGGGCTTTTCCGCGGCACATTTTTTTTTAATGGCCACACCGGCTGCCCAGCTTCCTCTGCACTCGTGACCTTCAGCCTCATTGGCTGAGGGGTGGCATGACATGGAGGACGCTGGGTCTTGTAGTTTTTTTTGCCACATTCATGGGGCAGTCGCCCCACTGGTGACTGCCGGACCCTTTCGGCGAGGGTCAGTTGGGGTGAAGGCAAGTCTAGGCAGTTCAGTAGGGGATAGTAAGGATGGGTGTGGGTGTGCATGCCGGAATCCAATGGTTAACGAATGATTTTATAGGTATAGAAACTGCCCTCCTGGCTAAGAGGCCACCCAGGGTGTTGAACATAAAAGGATTAAAATACATAATAAAATAAGATATAAGGTAAGGCAAAAGCTGGCTTTGCTCAAAAGCCAATCATACCCAATTCTAGAATTTGGGGCTCATTTCCATTTATAGCCAAAGAGCTAGTACTGTCTGCAGATGTTTCTGTGGACACATGGCAGGCATGGCTAGACATCAGAATGCATGGAATGATGTTACCTTCCCATCAAAGTGGTACCTATTTATCTATTTGCAATTTCTTGCTTTTGAACTGCTAGGTTGTTAAGAGCTGGGACCAATGACAGTTGCTCATTTTGTCGTTCAGCACTTGGGTCTCAAACTGCTCACCTGCTGACCTTCCAGTTGTCAAGTTCAGCGTGTTAACCACTAAGCCACCACAGTCTCTAATAAAACAAGATATAGCATACAAATATAAAATATAGAAATTCCCAGCATGAAATGAAACCACAACAGGTGGATGAACAAAATCAGTTAGCATCACACATCAGTTAGAATCTCAATCTTTTCAGGATTCAGCCTCAGTCTGTTAGCCCTCATCCAGTCCATTATCATGATCAGACAACAGGCTAGGGCCTGGATAACCTCACTTGTTGAAGATGTAAAGGAGAGCTAGAGTTGTGCACCATAAGTGTACTGCTGACAACCCATTCCATATTTCTAGATTACTTCTCCCAATGGCCTCATGGGAGTGATGATTTAGTCCTGTGGGACATCATATTGGTGTATCCACAGGGCTGATTGAGCTTCCCCAAATTGGACCCTCTGGACCTACTTGACTAGGAAAGAGTGGAACCAAGACACAGTGACACTTCCAATACTTTACCCAACCAGCCGGTCCAGAAGGATACCATGGATTGAAGGCATTAAATGCCACTGAAATATCCAGGAGAACTAGCAAGGCCACACTGCTTCATCCCTATGAATCAAGCATTATTCTAATTTTGAAGCCAAACAAATCTTCCAGGATCCCCCCCCCCCCAACATATCTTTATGCAGGAGAAGGCTACATTTTAATTAGTGTATTCAAAGGAAGCAGTTGAAAAGAAAGCTGAAAGTCTGCAGCAGAATAATCTTGCTCTACTCCTCCATTTGCCCAAACAACATTGAAGTGGTTTAGTGGTTCAAGATCAGGGGATATGTGTCCTAGATGCATTCATAACATACTTGGGAGATTAATTAGCTGGATTGCATGAATATTGCAGCTGTGTAAGAGAAACAGCACGTGTGCCCCCTGATGTGATAACAGATGGTTAAGGGCCTGGGCACTGAAGTGTAAGTGGTAGGAGGGAAAACAGAAACTTGGCTAAATGGCTAGAATCCATTTCTTTTATTTCCCTTTCTTTAAGCAGAGAGAAACAGATAGCATGCAGCAACACTTGCCCAACAAGTGCAGACAAATGCGTTTCTTTAAAATGCCTTTCCATAATTTATGCTCAAATGTTAGTGCCCCGTGGGCTTTTAAGGCAACAAACAGAATCATAAATACACCCATAAAATCATGATTAAAAGCAGTAGTTTCAATTAAAACAATAAAATAGCAGTGCAAATCCATTGTGAAGACAGAACTGACTTCAAGCTGCCCCCAAACCTATTCTAACTAAACATAAAGCATTGGGCCAATTTTTCAGACTTTATGCAGCTACGAGGCAGGAGACAATCCATCTAATCAAATCCACCCAGTAAAGAAAGATAAATCTGCCAGATTACTTTATCCCAAATTTTCATGGAATTTTTAATTGTTGCACTGAGTTTGAAAAGAAATATGTGTCTTTTGGAAAGTATTGGGAGAAAATAATAATTTAAAAGAACTCACTCATCTGCACAGGCTGAATTCAGAAGGTACAGCTTTCCTGATACACAGAAGATCATGTCATACAGATTTGCCACGCCTTGGCTTTTAATTTAAAAAAGTGGCAATACATATGTTTGTCTTTTAAGTTTATATGATAATCTCTCTGTGACGGCAATTTGCTAGCTTCTGCTGAACCAAACTTCAATTCAAATCCATCCTGGGTTATCCAACTTTGTGTTATCTCCTGTCTTGCTAATGCAGCAAGCAGGGAGATAAGATCACTGTGCAGTAGATATTGGTTATCCTTAGATAGTATTAACTGAGCATTACATTTCTTTATGCTTAAGGGCAGTCCACCCACGTATGCAACATCTTTCCCTACTTTCTTTCCAACAAAATGAGGATGATGTTGACACAAATCTTGATAACTCTGAAGAACAAAGGTGACTTCTTTGGATTGTTTTATCTTATCCTGAATGCACAGCAATTCAAATCCAGGATAAGCTAAGAACTGAACTCTCAAAGTCTTCTGCTCTGTTGAAGAAGTTTTCCCTCTACTCCAGGTTTATCATTCTACAGCAAAGTCTGCTCAGCTCAAGGTGCTGGAAGGATGCCATTTTCTATGAAATTTTGTAATAATTTTACACAGAGTATTTTCCTAGCATGGGGAAGTGACCATGAAATGTGTGAGTAGTATTATATTTGCTATCAGATTACTCAGAGAAATATTTTGAACAGAGACATCTCACTAGGAGGAGAAAATACAGACCTCCCGAGTTTCACATCACTACTTTAGACGTTCAGACTGTAATAATGAATAATGATATAAATCACCAGATCTCATTATCTCCAAATAACAGGATGTTCCTGGATTGGGCAGCAGGTATTCTAAGGATTTAATACAATGGTCATTCATAGCAGTCTCTGGATTTCATGTCTTTTGAGCTAGCTGGGATCCACCTTAAACAAATTCATGTCAATGCCATTTTTCCTGCATTCTTGGATATGAGTTGCAGCCAACGACTGATTCTAGGAAATAGATCAAAATAGCTTCTTATATTGCTTACAATCCACTTTGATTTGTTGTTTAAGTTTTTAAAACTCCAATATTTGACTTAAAAGCACAAAAATCTAGAAATGTATATTGTACAAAAATTAGAACAGTGATCTACTGAACACAGAATTGTCAAATGTGAATGTCAGGATTTTAGTTAAGATTCTTTCCTAGTCCTCCATGGATATCCATGCTATTCCATTGAGCATTCCCATCCAAATACTACTCAACCCCAGGTTTGCTTAGCATCTGAAATCAGGCACAATCACTGTTGTGTATTTAAGGAAATGTGTTTGCCATTTTGTCTTGTTGTGAAAGAGTTTAATATGTATTTGCTTTACTATGGTCCGAAGTCTCGCAAGACTTTGGGAGGGTTCTGAACGAGAACAGAGCTGTCAACGGTTCTAACGGTTTTTTCCAACTGTCAGTTCTGATCAGAGATAGCTAAGGAATGTGAGGGTGTGTTATTAGCTCTGGCCACCTATTCTTATTCCAAATAAAGTTGTGTGTTTGGCCCGTATTGCTGGATGCTGCCTATTATTTCCAGAACACTAAATTGGCAACGAAGGTGGGATGGCATGCCAACAGAATTCCATTGGCCCTTTCGATATCTCAGTACCAGAGAAATGGGTTCACTATGAAAAGCACTTCAAGCACACAATGGCAGCTGATAACATAGTAGAGGAGGACCAGTAGCGTTCGTGTTTCCTGGCGAGATATGGCCTGCCTACGGTCAAGCTGGCCATTCACTTGGTGCTGCCAAGGGATATCGACGATGTTCCCCTCACAGATATCCTGACTGCCCTGCAAAGCCATTTCCAGCCAAGGGTCTCCATAGTTTCCACCTGGATGGTGTTTCACCACCATGACCAATGCCCTGGGGAGGCTGTGGCTGACTATACTGCTGCCCTTTGACTTGCTGCTGCCCCATGCCAGTGGCCAAACATCGAGGATGCCCTCCGTGATCGCCTGCTAGCCCAATGCAGGCTGATGACCTGAGACACGTTCACATTCAAGTCTGTGCTGAAGGAAGTGTTGGCATCTGAGGCGGCCAGGTCGGGGGTAAAGTCATTCAAGCTACAGCCTGTCATCTCCGGGGCTCCGGAGTCTGTTATACAGGCCCATCACTGCTCCTCATTGTTATGCTCATCTTCGACAGCATTGCTGGTGTCATTGTCGACATCAGGGTCCAGCGATGAGGAAGGAGGGGTCGGAAAGGTCCGAAGGAAAAAGGAGAAAAATGCCCCAAAAGTCTTGAAAAGGTGCAATGGCTGTGGAAGCAAGCACGACCGTCGAAAGTGCCCCTTTCGAAATGCAGATTGCCACCATTGCGGCAAGCGAGGGCACAATGCAAAGGTGTGCTGTCAGAGGAGCAGGCAAACCCCAGGGTTGGACCAGCACCCGAGGAAGCTGAAAGCGCGATCTTCAAGATCTCCACGTCAGAGACTTCATACTGCAACGTGGTGAATGTGTCCGGCCGGTTCTTTGCTGACTTGCAAATGAAAGCTGTACCAATTTGCATGGAAGTGGACTTGGGTACATCTTATTTCATTCTGCCCCAAAAAATAATTCTTAAAAATTCCCCCCGCCTCTACCCTAAGTTTTGGGCATTGAAGACATCCCTCCAAGATGTTCAAGGGTGTCACATACCAATTCTGGGGGTTGGGGATTTCACTGTACATTTCAAGAACATTTCCACCCAATTGCCTCTTGTGATGGTGAAGCAAGGAACTGACTGTCTGCTGGGAGTCCAGTGGTTCGACCCGCTGGGATAAGACTGTCCGGAATCAATGCTGTTTGTAACATGCACCCAGAAGTTTTCAAGAAAGGATGTGGCATTTATGTGGGCCCCCTGGTCTCATTTGAACTTGACCCAGCCATACAGCCAGTCTGCCTTAAGCCACGCCATGTTCCTTTCACCCTTAAGGACAAGATAGAGGCTGAAATAGATAAGCTTGTGGGTCAAGGTATTCTGGTACCTGTTGATTCTGCCGAATGGGAAACTCCTATTGTAACAGCCATTAAGTCAAATGGGGAGGTTAGGATCTGTGCAGACTACAAGTGCACAATCAACAAAGCCATTTGGCCCAACTCATATCCAGTCCCTGTTGTCAGCCACTTGCCGGCTACCTTACACAGGGGGAAGTGTTTCGCTAAATTGGATTTAGCCCAAGCATACCAGCAGCTAACGGTCACACCTGAACGTCTACTGAAAGGTCTCCCTGGGGTCCTCCCCTATTTTGACGATGTTTTAATCACTGTGGGGGATGAATTCGAACTGACAGAAAGGTTGGACTGGGTTCGAACAGGCAGGGCTCTGGTTACGTAATGACAAATGTGTATTCTTTGCCAGGGAGGTTGAGTTTCTGGGATTCAAAATAACTCCCGAGGGGGTTAAACCCTCAGATTCTAAGGTCTCTGCTGTACGTAATGCCCCCCTTCTCGGCCTTCTTCTAAGTCTGAGTTGCAGTCTTCCCCGGGTTTGCTTAACTTTTACCACTCCTTCCTGCCCAGGAAGGCATCTGTAGCTGAGCCACTGCATCGTCTTCTCAAGAAAGATGTGGTGTGGAGGTGGGGCAGAGCCAAGACAAGGATTTCAGAGAGCTCAAGGAGCTACTGTCCTCGGAGGCAGTCCTCACCCATTTTGATCCCCAAAAACCTGTGGTATTGGTTTGTAATGTTTCACCAGCGGGGGTGGGGGATGTCTTTTGCCATACATTGGATAGTGGAGCAGAGGCCTCAATCGCTTTTTATTCAAGGTCCCTTTCCAAAGCTGAGAGAAACTATGCACAGACTGACCGTGAGCCTCTGGCCATAGTTGCAGGGACAAAAAAGTTTCACAATTTTTTGTATGGGAGAGAATTTACAATTGTGACGGACCACAAGCCCCTGTTAGGAAACTTTGTTACTTCAAAGCCCACTCCACAAATACTTTCTCCCTGAATGCTGAGATGGGCTATATTTCTAAACACATACCAGTTTAAATTAATTCATCGCCCAGGGAAGGACATAGGCCATGCCGATGCCCTCTCAAGGTCCCCATTGCCAGACCTTGGGGAACCATACTGCAAGACAGAGCAAGATCATCAAGTGCTGATTACTGAATCTCTCGATTTTCACCCCCCCCAATAGTTCCCTCAGACATCACTAAGGCTACAGCTAAGGATAAGCTGTTGTCCCAAGTGGTTACTTGGGTCCAGAAGGGTTGGCCCACAGCTCCCCTTTCAGAGGAGTTCAGAGCATTCTATAGGAAGCAGTTCGAGCTGTCGCTCAAGAGGGGTTGTCTATTATGGGGTCAGTGGGTAGTGATTCCTGCTGTGTTGCGGCCAAAAGTCCTGAAGCTTCTGCACATTAGCCATCCAGGAATCGTGTGCTCCAAAGCCTTGGCATGGAGCTATTTCTGGTGGCCTCAAGTAGATTCAGGCATAGAGCGGTTAGTAGGCACTTGCAACAGCTGCTAGAGTTCTCGCCCTGAGGAGTCCCGACATCCCTCCCAGGAACGGGACATGTCTCGCAGACCGTGGACATGAATTCACGTGGATTTTGCTGGCCCATTCTTCAGGGTGAGTTGGTTGTCGCATCATCGCCTAGCTCAGCAGAAGGCTCTTCCCCACATGGGGGGTGAAAAACACCCCTCCCAGCTGGAGAATCCATGGGGGGGGGTCAGCTATGTTGTGTACTTATGCCTCCCTTGTTATTGTACTTCATGTGATTGGCACTCTGGTCATGGCCCCATTTTAAATGTGCTTCACTTCACCCTGCAAGACAATCTGCCCACAGAAGGAACCTCTTTGGAAAAAAATGAGGGCTGCCAACAGATCTATATTTCCCTTCGACTACAGAACCCTGTTGGTTGATCCTTTCATTCTGGGAGCACCATTGGGTTGCTTCTGACCCAAATAAAGTATTTCAGTGTTCATTTCATGTCTCAGTTTTGTGCATAGCCTTTTTTGAGTATAATACATGTGGGATTCTCAAGCCACTCTGAGTATTTTTAGCTACAGAGCATAACATCCGAATATCCTACACTGATGTAGTTCCTTTCCTTTCAAAATAATCCTATAGTCATTTGCAATTGCAAATGACTATTGCTTGTTTAAAATATGCATTTGCAGCTTTGATTGCACTGTTAGTTATAGAGATTATTGGCAGAGACCATCCTTTTTCATGGACACCTATATGCTAGACGTTACTATTAGCATATTATCATTATCTAGTTCACTTGAGCACAAAATATTTTGCAATATTTTCCCCTGACACATTTCCAGGTAAAAGTTGTGTAATAAATGGCACTGCATAATGTTGCATATCCTTTTCACAGCAAGATCTCAGGCTGAAGACAGTAGATGCAGAGTTTTTTGGATCATGGTTCATAGAAGCTGACCCTGCTGGTTGGATACAATTGGGAGCTGAAGTCAAAAATCTATGTCAGAAAAAAATGAATAATAATCCATAAAGCATATCAATCAACCAGTTTATTACAGTCAACGACCAGCATAGTAAAATGGAGGGAAACTTTGTTAAAAAAACTTCAAATTTGTTATCTTGAAATGCCACAAACCAGACCCCTTTGTACGTTGTAATGTAGAACAAATCATGAGGCAATGAGAATGTTTCTACATATATCGCTATAATACGTTACACACACATGGTCTGAATGTTGACATGTGTTGCGGGATGAAATCCTGATACCATGAAAATGCTCAAGCAGATACGGTCCAGCCGACTGCTTTAGGAGAGCTCTGAAGGAACCAACCTCAACCAGTATATTTTATTGCCAAAATTTCAGTAGCAGATAAGAGTACAGGAACAATAGTGCATTCAATATCATAACTGGTAGCATAGGAACAATAGCGAATATTCAGCCATAGGTTACATTCTGCATACATTGTATTTAACATTAGGGTACCGTGTGAGAATCATGCAAGCTACAGTACGAGATTAGAATCCTGCTTGGTTAGAGCAGCTGAACAGCATACTAGCCTCATGAAACTTGCGTGATCAGTCTCTCTATAGCAGAAGCTAAAAGAAGGATTGAAAAGCAGATTATACCTTTTACCTTTGAAATTTCTCTTCAACATCATGATTTCTTTACCAGTAAATTTTGCTGCATTACGCTGTGTAAATGAACGGCATTGAAGAAACAAGTTAGGAACACATTGGATGCAGCAGCAGAGAAGAATAAGAAAACAACCTCCAATAATCAAACACATGAGCAATTGATGCACCCAGCCACTTTCTGGCAACCATGACCACAATGATTGCCACCAATCAGTAAAGGTGCCTTGGAAGGGTGCATCCCTAACCATATATTCCATAGTATTGATTGTATGAGTAATATTAGCTTGGAAATTAGAAATGTATATGCAACAATGTGAGTGAATGAGTGCACAAACTCCACCTTTGCTGGCAAGCACTATATCTAAAGCATATCTATTCTGGAGAACAACCTCTCTTATTTCGCCCATTTCTTGGTTGGCCAATTTTAGGGCTTTGATTGACTCATTAAACATAGCAACAGTCAGCCAAGATGTGAATATCTCTAGTTGGCAGATGTGCCAACAGCCAAAATAATAGCTCTTCCCACCTCCGCCCAACCAGATCATTTCAAAGGATGGAAGGCTCGATGGTTGTGAAGCCGGGCCCCCTGTATAGAGGATGAAATCATGACGGATGGTAGGAGATACCCAAGCGTGCAGGTGCCAGTCCACCAGGGGGGAATGAACCTATAAGCTCTCCGACCACATAGCATCCAGAGGTTCCCCAACAAATTAGTGATTCCCCACCAAGGACTGACCACCTCACGTATCATAGCCCGTACAAGATTGCATACTTGAGTGCAGTGTGTGCGATTTCCCATTACTTGTTCATGACATTCATATTCAGTGACATGTGTGTAGTCTCGGTTGGAGGTATTGAGCGCTGGCCACTCTGAAATAACATTGAAAGTTTTTGCACAATAGGGATACTCTCCCATCTTGGTGCATTTTTTTGCCAGTGCTATTGCTATGAGACCAGCAAAATGCAGCCCTCTCTTGGATTCTGTCTCCTACAGCCAATATGACATTAGTACCAACTTGGTTAATTAATATTCCAGACATGGGCGGGGATGCCTTCCATAGGGAGTCATTGAGTGGGACAGCATGAAAAACCAAACCTCCATGGGCTTTAGCGGGCATATGCATACATATCCAACAATCCCCATAACCCAGCTTTTTTGCCATAATCTGAGCATCTAACACAAAAGCATTATTTTCCCAGAGACCTTGTTCTGGTATTCCAGCAGGTCCAAAGTTTAGTCCATGTTCCAGGCCCTGCTCTGATGTTTCAGTGGGCCTGGAAGTGAGTAACAGTCCATTTTTCCCCAGTCCCTGCCTCGGTTTTCCGATGGGCCTGGGATTACATGAAAGTCTGTTTTTCCCAAGGTTCAGTCCATGTCCCAGGCCCTGCTCTGATATTTCAGTGGGCCTGGGAGTGGGTAACAGTCCATTTTTTCCCCCAGTCCCTCCTCGGGCATGGCAATAAGTCCAGGTTGCAATGCAAATTGTCCATTCCCTGGCATCTCCACCAGCATTCTGGTGGGTCCAGGGCTAAATGCAATTCCCTCTCCCACCAAAGAAAGCAGATGTCCAGTCAATATGACAGTAGAATTAGCATTTAAACAAGCCACTATTGCAGCAAAATAATTCTCAGAAGTCTCTTCTTGGCCTCCATGAACAATGAGGTGTTTAGCTTGAACTGATGAATTTTTTACCATTCCCCAAGTAACTTTTGGCAAGTCTCTTCACCGGCGGTTGGGATGGTGGCGTCTTTTCCGCCGAGCCCTCTCGGTACTTCCGCTAAGGGACATCGCTTCTTGCATCTTCAGAATTGGGTTGGCTGGTGCTTGGTGCCAGCTCATCTCTCCATCCTCGGTACGGTTGGACACACCTTCCGGGAATCCAGACTGTACCTGCAGGAGTGGAAACAACTGCAAAACCCCAGCCCCAACTGACTAAGGGAGCAGGACATTCCCAAGTGGGATAAGGTGGTTGCTTGAAAGTGACTAGGGGTCTTTCCAGTGGCAATTCCTGGCAGAAATGCCGTTTCAATGGGGTATGCATGGAACCATGGGGTATCAGGAGATGATTGAGCATGAACAGTGCCTTGGCCAAAGCCTCAGGGACTTTGGCAGGGGTGAGACCCTTTCCTTTCAATTGTTTATGAAGGAGAGATTTCAGCATGTGATGAGCTCGCTCAATGACAGCTTGACCTATGCAGTTGTAGGGAATACTGTGGTGGAGTTCAATGTCCCATAGGGTATAGAACTCCAGGAACCCCAGGGAGGAGGGTGGCTCAAATGAACCCAGAGCAAGTATCCACTGTGACATGGAGATGGGAAAGAGGAGTGAAAGCAGGAACAAGAGTAACATCCATTTGCCAAACCGCCCCAGGTACTAGACCTCGCGGGTTGACAGCAGCAAAAGGATAGGAAATAGGTGATAGAGAGCAAGAACAGCAGGTAGAGACAATGTCCTTAGCCTGCACATGAGGGATAGAAAATTGACGTGCCAAACGTGTGGCGTTAGTGTGAAAATAGGCATGAGCTTGAGCAGGATCAGTGAATAAAGACAAGGTATGGAGAGCAGAATCGGCAGCAGCATTGCCGAGAGGAATAGCATCTGCAAAACCTGTCTGGGAGCGAACATGTGCAACAAAGTAAGGATGACAACGGTCACAGAGTAAATTCTGTAGGTGCAGAAATTGCGAAAGTAGAGAATGATCAAGAGCAGGAGTAATATATGCAGTAGGAAGTGTTTTAAGCAGATGATAGACATTGCAGCAAAGGTTTGAAAAGCGAGAATGAAAGCAGCAAGTTCCTCACGCTGGGTGGAAGTGCAAGGAAGTGTAAAGAATGGAATTCGAATTTACTTTATGGATATACTCATTTGAACTTTTGGATTCAATAAATCTGTTGTATTGCTTCTATTCGTGTGCCTTTCCAAGCAGATTTCCTGAGCTGCCTATACACACCGTTTGGCCTGCCCTCTCTGCTTATAAGGGCCGGACATAACATTGGCGATGAAGTTGGGATTGAAGAATGACAAGTTGGCTGACCAAATCCCCTTTGGCTGCAACCATTTGACACCAGCAAGCCTCACCTGTGGCCGTACTATGAGATCCAGCTTGAGAGCTACTTCACAGTAAGAAAACTTGATCCAGCATTGTGGAAGGCAATGTTCTTGGCCCATTGTGGGATAGAGACTCTCAACATTGTCTTGAAGCTTCTGCCTCTCGACGTGCTCCAACAAGTTTCTCTGCCGGCACTGCTGCACATGCTGCCCGAGCACTTCCAGCGTAGATCGGCCCTCAAAGATAAAGAATTGCCGGGTCCAGCTACAACCACGGCCACCTTTTCAGAAGCATCCGGCCATGACCACAGAGACCTCGACAGCTCACCACAGGGAACATGGGCACCAACACCAATGCCAGGGTTGGTTGTGCCATGTCGAAGTTGCAGGAAGCGCCATCTCCGCACTGAGTGTCCCTTCAAGAGTGCGCAATGCCACCATTGTGATTAAGACAGGCCACATCTCCAAGGTCTGAAGGCAATGCATTGAAAGTTCGCCAAAACTCCAGTTCTGCATAGCCAAGGTCTTCACAAGCTATGGGGCTGATGACGAGAGATGAGACCTGAAGGATGGGATCAGCGTGGACCTCTGCATCAAAGGGGTACCTTTCCATCTTGTGATGGACTCCAGTTCCTTTCTCTCCATCGTGAGCGAAGATGAGTATCGTTGCATTCCGCCTGACCTCTGGCCCAAGCTCAAGGGCCTACCGGGCAAGTTAGTGGACTTGCAGGGTTGCAGTATTCCAGTATGGGGAATAGGGAACTTTGAAGTCCATTATAACTGTGTCTACATGAGTCTTCCCCTCGTTGTTACAAAAGCGGGTAAGATAAACATTATGGGGTTCCAGTGGTTCGGGGCCCTAGGCATTTGATTTATGGGAATCCAAAATTTTTTTGCAGGGGAGAACCAGTCCTTCATAATGAGGATGAGCCCCAAGCATTGTTACTACCAGGGGAGGGTTTGTCCCAAGGGCCCCCTGGAACTAATTCCTCCACGGAAGAGTTAAGTGCATTGTTTTCCCGACAAGCGCATGTTAAACACAAAGGCAATGACTTTGCCCAAAATACTGCTTATTCTGAACTGTTTGAGTTGCAAGAACTTTTGCCTCACCATCCCCTGCCCCCCAAGAAAATTGGACAGACAACATTGTGGAAAAAAACTGGCCACTTTATTGAACATTAAAGTGACAAAACAGCCCTAACGCAGGGGCTCGAAGCATGGAGGGTACCTCCTAAAGAGGAAGGGGCCTAAATCTAGACACTCCCTTGAAGGGGTGTGCCTGACTTTTGGCCAAGATTTTGTAAATCCGACCCCCTCCCTCAACCAAAATACCCCCTACCCTCCGTGCTTTCCACCACAGCCCGATGTCCAGGGACCTGACAGAGTCCCCCCCTCCAAACAGGAACAAATGCCCCTGCTAAGATCCCTGCCCAAAATTTATCTCCCCTTAGTGTCCAAATGTCGACCATCCCATTCAAAACAAGCATAATCAGTCCAAATAATTGAGCGTGGGAGATGACTTTCCATCCCTTTCCCCAGAAGATTTCAGTGATCCTTGCATTCACGAAGAGCCACGATCTCTCTATGCAACCAAACATTGACTCTCACCTGAGCTCCTTGGCCACTGCCTTCTCCTGCACTGGAAGTATTTCTGAAAATATACCAATCACACCGGGCCAAGGTGCCTGGATTTGCTCAGTGGCCTGGCCTGCCCCCCAAATGATGACATCCTCCTTTATGAAGCCTAACCCCAACCCCCCCAGGTGAAAAACCACCACCACTGGATCCCCAACCGAATGGAGGAAAGGAATATCCTCCTGCACATGCCAAAAACCTTTGCCAGGCTTGGTCTCCCACACCACATTGAACCTGTATAAGCCCAGGTGCTTCCCTAGAAAGGACCTTGCAGCCCAGCATTCAGTCCCCTCAACAACCTCATCCCCGACAATCCAAATTATCCATGTCAGGAAAGGTATGTCACCTGCAAAACAAAACTTATTAACAACATTGAAACTTCAACTTTTTAACAGCTTGGCAGGGTCCTCACATAAGCCCGGAAATGGTCCAAGCTCCACCTCCCTACCTTTTTGAAGGAACCTGGGCAAACTCACCCTGACATGGTGATGAGGAAGGGATGGTAGGTATTGAGGGGAAAATTTAGGAGGAAAGGAAGATGGGAGGGTAAGAATGAGGGAGGGAAGGAAAGAAGGAAGGGAAGAAGAATGGCTGGAGGTAGGGAAGGAAGGATGAGAGCTAATTACCCAGCCTTGGGTGTTTGTTGTATGTTTAGGTTTTTCAGACGCTGATACACCCCAACACACAGAGACTCTCTCTCTCTCTCTCATATATATATATTGAGGCACACCCAAACCCACTTTCTTGTGTATTGTATTGCACACACACACAGAGACACACACTCCCTGTCTCTCTCTGTCTCTCACTCCCACAGCATTGATGTACATTGAAAGTGTCTCGTTCCAGGGCTGTAAAGGCCTAAATGGAATGGGTTTGTTCCATCCACATCAGGACCTTTCTCTGTCAGTCATTTACTCTCAACTAATCACAGTCCAACATCCAAATCAGCTCTCTCCAACATTCTGTTTCCAGGCCTGGCTGTTAAACTTCCGTTTTTTCTCCCATGGCACCATAGGAGTTGAAGTTTCCATTTTTTCCCCATTTTGTGGGGCTTTGGCCACACTCTCAGCCCCCGGACCCTCACAGTGCTGATCTCAGGGACAAAAGGTAGGTGTGTGCAGAGCATTACAAGATAGGCTCCAGGGGTGTAGGTACACATTCTGCACACATACAGCCACACCCCTTCCTTATAGGTATAGATTGCTTGTAGTTTTCCTGCAGACCATACAGTAGGTTTTGACTTTCCCTTCTCTTTGGAAAATAGCCCCGTAGCTTTGATACAGTGTGACTTCTGGCCTATCAAGTGGCCTTCATCTGCAGTGTTCAAAAACACAAAGCTGCTCGACATATCTGAATCTCATCCAGAACATGTGGGAGGTATAAAAAAATAAAGAGGAATGAAGAGCCAATGTTATAATATCAAGAATGAGAATAACTACAGATGTGGATTATTATTCTTTCCCCCTGCTTTGAGACAGATGGGATATCCACAAGCTTATTTTCGCAAGAGATGATGTCAGCTGTCAGATGATTTTTCTCTTTTCCTGCTTTGAAATAGATGGAATATCTGAAAACCTATTTTCACAAGGGATGATGTCAGTAATTGAAAATCTGCACTCAACAAAGGGAAGCAATTTTTGTCTGATGTAATGGTGCAACATTTATGGTGGAGTTTTTGTTCCATCCCTGGTATCAAGGATAGCTGTTGTTGGTCCCAGAAAGGGGACCACCAGATAAAGGATAACATTCATAGTTACAAGCATTAAGTTTCAAAACCAATGCTTCATCTCTGTTATCAGTATATTAAAAGGAGATATGAGGCTTCTGTCCAAGTGTCAGAAGTGCCTTCAGCTTTCATATGAACCCTACTCTGGTTGAAGTTTATTACAGTGAAATGAGAGATGATATCTACTAGTAGGGATGTGTGATATATTTTCAAACCACAAATTTGTCTGTTTTTAATCATGAAGTTTTGCCCAACAGAGGACTTCCCCCTTCCTGCTTAATTTTTTTTTGCATTAGGACAGATGGCAGCTACAATTTTCATATATGACAATTCCAGCATGATATAATATGAATCACCAATAGTGGGATTGCAATTCATTTCTTGTCCAAGCCATGCTTATGAAATTACTGGTAGATGAAAATGTGGGATTGGTGATATGTGGAGTGGTTGATAAAACTTTGAAAGAAAATTTTATAAGCTTTATGGATGAAGAAGCTTTTCAGAAACATCAGGAATGATGCCTGCTGATATGCCTTTATTACAATTCACATCATTCTATAGGATTAAACTTTTGATATTATCCTTTTATTTGCACCCATTCAATTCGAACCATTTTTATATCACATTGTTAACTTTACACTTTTGGTTCCCAGTTGAAATTTGTTTTGCTAAATTATATTTTAATAACAATTTGCTCTATTCTATTCTTCAGTTTTTAAAAAGGATAAAATATGAACACCACTTAATAGTCTCTAGTTTGGTCATTCACATTTATGTATCACTGTTAATTAAACAATGTGAAATCCATTGAAGTAAGACAATAAATTAACTAATTAGGTAATTTCAATCAATTTTATTATTACAATCAAAGATCAGACCATTATTAGTTAGTTTGAATATCCTCACAAAAACTATTATATATTTTTGTACACATGTTTATGTGCATGGCAAATTTCATGTGTCATTACATGCATCTTTGCAGGCGCACCCCCCAAAGAAAGACTCAGACACTGGTATATGGATAAAGGCATTGGGCCACTTTTATTGAATAATGCCCTAGTCCGAATTATAACTTTCAATTGGTGTATTCATCCAATTGTAATTCTTAAGGCAAGCAGGCCGCAGTAACACTGGTAAGGTTGCTCCCAAAATTGCCAATGGCAATTGGCTACAATGTATCCATTTGTATCCATTTGTTTGTTGATACAAACAAATTGTTGACCGGAGTCAATAAACTATCTACTGACCACACCCTATGACGTGTATCCGTCAAATCACGGGGTGATGCATGCTGAAAAGCTCCTGCCATCACCCCTTGCCTGGTTCATCGTTGACCGGTCAAAGCTATTACACCTGTACCTGTCTAAGTGTTGGCCAGTCAATTGCGAACCTGCCGGATACCTATGGGTCATAAATCTTTACCTTACCAGTGCTACCCGCCACACGGGGAGGCTTCAATGAAGACTCACCGCCCCCGCCCCCCCAGACCGTCAGCTCGGTCAACAGGCCTGCTTGCAAATCTTCCAAAAAGAGGTTCATACCTCTAGCCGACAGGTGGACCCCATCCCCTGCATAAAGATCATAATTTTGTAAACTAATGGTGGGGTGTCGGATGACCATCCCCAAACCCTTGTCTGCCAAGAACCGGGCAACAGCCCTGTTCACCGAGCGGCGAGCGCGGTCAAGGGCACGGAGGTCAATACCTCCCCTGTAAGAATGACGCGGTATGATGTCCGACCATAGCAGCCTTGTGGACGGCCACACATAATGCAAATAAGCTAGGTCACTGCAAATCGTGAGTTTTAAAGAAAGGCCAGTGACCTGGGCGAGGTCATTGCCCCCGAGGTGCAGTACAAGGACATCAGGCGGTTCAGCATCCCTGATGGAAAACAGGAATGGCAACAGTTCCCGCCATCTCATTCCGTGCTTACCAAAGCAACGTATGCGTGCGGTCGCACGCAGTCCAAGCTGGGGTCCCCACTCTGTCGCCGCAGCTTACTGCGCTGCCCAGTGCACGTAACTGTGGCCCACCAGCCATACTGCCACCAGTGTGCGGGGACACACAGGGTCTGTAAAAGAAGAAAAGAGAACAATGACTTAACTGGTACTCATACCTGAAGAGGGCGAACATATAATGCAAAACGCATAGATCCCCATCTTCCCATACGGCGTATATCAGCCTCAGAGTACCCAAATGCAGCCGCAGTGGATGCAGCCCCTATCCTAAACGAATGAGTGCCGTAACGAGCCCTGGGGAGGCCAACACTGGACAGTGCCATACCAGTCACCATCCAAAATTGAAATTTAGTAAGGGGAGACCCATCCTGGTGGCAGAAAAATGGGCCAGGGTGCGTGCCACGCACTGCCAAGAACTCCTGTAGCGCACCAACCAGACAGATGTCTGCAATGGAACATCGTAGCAGTCTAACTCCACTGCCTACGCCGTGCTGATCAACTTTTGAGGACCGTATCCTCAACTGAGCCCACTCATTAGATACATAGACATCGTCGAGTTCCAGTGCCCTACGAGTTGCATCCGCCTTAGACAGTAGTACCAACTCACTGATGCGGAGCGCTCCAAAGAAGGCCACCGTGGTAGCCGTGTGAAAAAGAGCCGCCTCGTACTTATCAAAACACAGAGCATGCCAGCCTCGTGCAAGGTGGGTAAGTACCCCTTGTGAAATTGGGTGGCGAGTGTCCGGGCGGCGGCCACGTTCCCGTGTCCACCCCTCCAAAACATGTCGTATGCGGAAATCATTCATGCAGTCAGCAAAACCCCTCACCTTGGCCATAAATGCCAGTGCCAACAGCCTGGATGCTATAGTGCGAGGAGCCAAACCCTGACTGTGTAAATAAACCATAAATTGTAAAACTTGTTCGACTGGAATGGGCCACACTTCGGGCAACTGAAGTTGCACACAAAAGGTTCTAAATTGAATGAAAGCATGGTGATACGCCTTACGCGTGCGAGGTGCCAAAGACATGGCGATTGCCCGGTTCACCTCTCCTTGCCAAATGTCCAAATCTTGGCCGGGAGTGGCGAGGGGAATTCCTCTGCTTCCGGAGCCAAGGCACGGAACCGGGGGATCTGCAGGCGGGATAAAGCATCAGCAATATTATTAATACCTGGTACATGTTTGGCCTTAAAAAGCACATTCAGGCGTAGGCTGCGTAACACAAACTGAGGGACCAACGCCATCACTCTAGGTGACTTAGACGTCTGAGCGTTGACAATGTGCACTACCGCCACATTGTCACACCAAAAATGGACCACTGAGTCAGCCCACTCCTCGCCCCATAGCATCAAAACTCCCAGGATTGGAAAGAACTCAAGAAATGTAAGATTGCAGAGGCGATCCGTGCCCCGCCATGCTGGAGGCCATTGGCCATAAGCCCACCTCCCCTCAAAGTAAATCCCATATCCCAGGGAGCCGGAGGCATCCGACTGTAATTGGAATCTAGGGGAAACTAAAAGGTCGGATCTCCAAAAAGAGACCCCATTGAATTCCCGCAGGAATTTAAGCCAAACCAAAAGGTCAGCCCACATGCCACTGGTCATTCAGACCCTGTGATGGCGCTTTGACAGGCCAGACATGGCGTCAGGGCGTAACCACCCTACAGGCAAAGTTAAGATGGCCATGAAGTACCTGAAGCTCACGAAGTGACACTTTACGTTTGGCCAGCAAGGCCAAAATCATCGCGGAGATCCGGGTGACCTTGTCAATGGGTAACCGGGATGCCTGTGCGACCGTGTCAATTTCAATACCCAGAAATGTGAGCGTAGTGGATGGGCCCTCGGTCTTTTCGGGCGCTAAAGGGACACCCAGTTCCCGCATTAGCGTCTGAAATGTAGTGAGGAGACGCATGCACGTGTCTGAGCCCCGTTCACCCCCGAACAAAAAGTCATCGAGGTAATGGGCTACAGACCGAGACCCGGACCTGCGAACAATGGCCCACTGAAGGAAAGTGCTAAAACGTTCGAATGCTGAACATGAAATAGAGCAGCCAAAAGGCATGGCCTTATCTACATAAAACTTCCCTTGGAATCTAAAACCCAATAGCTAAAAGTCCCCCGGGTGCACTGGCAGTAATCGGAATGCCGATTTAATGTCACATTTTGCCAGGAGGGCACCAGGACCACAAGAGTGCACCATCCGTAGGGCTTGGTCAAATGACGTATACCTGACCGAACAAAGGTCATCAGAAATAGCATAATTGACAGAGTAACCCGCCAGGTACGATAGATGGTGGATTAAACGAAATTCCCCCGGGACCTTTTTAGGTACTAACCCCAGAGGGGAAACCTTCAGGTTTGGGAAGGGTGGTACAGAAAAGGGCCCCGCCACCCTCTTGGCCTCTACCTCTTTGGCAATACTTAGGGCAGCCACCTCCTCCTTACCCTTCAGAGAAAGTAAATTGGGGGCATCTTGGGGTCCCCGCACCCCTTTGAATGGGATACGGAAGCCCCACTGGAAACCCTCCAGGAGGTACCTCGCGTCCTCCCTCCTTGGATAAGTTGAGAGCCATCACTCCAACATATACACATTAACTGGGGAGGGGGCCTTTTGACTGGCTAGCTCCATCAGCAGAAGCTCTGCCCGCGCCCTGTCCACCTCTACCTCTGCCCCATGACCCACCGGCCCGCGGGCAAATGGCGGCGGCGTGGGGGCCAGCGCAAGAGGGACACTCGTGTTTATATCGGCACTGCCGCTTATTGCACACGCCATTAGCCGAGAAGCTCCAACACAGCAAGCGGGCTAGAACCCCCTGCCCCACCGGCTGGCGGGGAGCATGTGTTGGAGCAGCTCGCTGCACGGCATGGCCACAATGGTACCTATCCCCAGGCGCCGGATGCATGTACAAGAGCCACAATTTTTGATAGGGCTCATCCCATCTCATCTACGGTGTAGGGGCACCCTCATTCTAAATTCCTCATCGTAAGCCAACCACAATGGGCCAGGGAAATCCACCATTGCCCTGTAAATATTGTCCAAGTATTGGACCATAGGAATGGCCAGATCAGGCCGGGCCCTAAGGTACACCGCCATATAAATAAGATATGCTTGCAACCAGTTGGCCCAGGTGCGCGGTGGCTTAGGACGATGGGACAGCTCTTTGTCTGTCGTCCTGTCCCTCTCTCTCCTCCTTAGTGGGCTCACGGTTCAATAGGGAGAATATATCCACGTACTCCCCCCGCCAAATCTTTTCCCTCGTGACCTGGGACAAATGATCACCAAGGGGCAAGGAATAACCAGCAGTCGGCAAAGCCGTCACCGGCACATTAGGTATATGGGGCATTCGCAGCGGGACCTGGACAGCCCCTGCGATGCCCGACACTGCCCCGGGGGCGGAAACCCCCGCCCTCAATGAGGTGCCATTTGAAACCAAGGGGCACTGGGATAGACTGGTAACTGATGCCCACTCGCCTCAACTTGATGAGGCCAGGGCCACTGAACCCCACCACTGGAAGTGGGCTGTGATGTAGGTGCAGTAATTTGAACCTGATACTCACTAGGTGCACCCCCGTGAGCCACGCCCACTGGGGGTTCCGGACCATGGCGGGCGTCGGAGCTCGCGACCGGAATCGAGCTCTGGGGCCACATCTGACTGCTCCCCGTCTGCAGCTCTGGATGAACAGGGAGCTGTGAGACACCGGCAGGCGCAGGCCGGAGCGTCTCAAGCAGCTCAACCCGGCTGGCCGCCTGGTGCAGTGTGGCAGCCGTCGAGGTAGCCGGTGGGCACGAAGGGCCCACAGCAGAGAGAGAAAGGCCCCCTCCCATAGGAGGCTGTGCAATCCCCAAGGATGCCTCCAGCACTGCTAAACGTGCTAGTAAAGCATTCACTGCCACAGATCCCCCAGCATAAGGCGGGCAAGGTTGGCCGGAAGGCCCACTATGCATTTGAAAAGGAACACTGAAGTGAGAGCCTGGGCCAGAATAGGGCCATGCCCAAAACTCCGGCCCATGAGGGGCCAGAGTAGGAACGGGTTGCGCACCCGCGCCAGGCCCTCCCCCGCTGTCCTGACCCATGGCCAGCAATTGCGGGCCAAGGGCCGAAGCCCCTGAGGGGCCGGCCTGAGGCTAGCTAGCCAAGTGCCAGCCTGAATCACCCCACCGGTATAGGTGGGCAAGGCTGGGATAGTGCCCTGCTGCGGGGGTGCAGCCCTGGTCCTCCGACTTGATGGCTGCCCCCCGTCCTGCACAGGGCCCGAAAAAGTCCTCCCCTTTGGCCATGGTTTCACCGCCGGGGCCTTCCGTTTGGGAGGCATATCTTGAAGAAAGAGCAGGATCCCTTTCCAGTGATCGAAAACCTAGCGCCAAAAGCACAGAGCAGCCAACAAGCTAAAGGCTCTGTGCTAATCCTCCCTTCCCAGCCGGGAAGGATCAAGGGCTAAACAGCCAAAGACTACGATCAAACAGCGACGGAGAAAACTTCTCCTCTCTGTCGCTATTTCTTAAATGGCAGCTCGTCTGCCTTGTGGCCACCCCTTTTATAGAGGGGTGGCCACGCCCCCTAACTCACCCGGATGTCTGAGTCTGGTTGGGGGGCCCCCCGCAAAGAGCGCGGCGGCCATTTTGGCGCCGCGCTTTCATTCTGGAATATATGCTTCCATGTTCTTTGTATTTTTATTCTCAGTTGAATGTGTTTGTCTGTGCAATCTTCACAAAAATGTACTCCATTATTTGGTAACAGTGATAGTGGTGGTGGGTAACTGCTGTTTTTAAAATGGAGAAGTGGACTGCAATTTCAGAGAAGCACACACACAAAAAACAATGGATAATTGCATTCTGGTTCGCTGGTTAGACTTTGAAGGACACATTAAGTTGGTTCCAAATGAGATCAGAAGCAACAGAATTTCAGCTCCAGATCTACTCTGTGCATGTTCAAAGTATATTGTTCTATAATATTATGCCATGTTTCATTCTATCATGTACCATAGACAGAGAAAGTTGGGTGCTAAGTGGTCGTCACATGAGTTTTAACATAAAAAAAACATTACAAAGGAGGTAGTGATTTAGTGGTTAAGATGCTGAGCTTGAAGTCTTTTTGATACCCGAAGGGCTGCATGATTGATCTTGGGCACATGAAAGGAGCCTCAATTGGGTGTCCCCTGAGCAGAGTTTCTTCAGCAAAAATCCTTTCAACCCAGAGTAATTTCTGACATGAAATTTATTTATTTATCACATGATTTTTAACATGAAAAAAACTAACAAAGGAGACTGAAACCTACCTATTAAGAATCAGTATATGGCCAGCTAGTGGGCAACAGACTAAACAGGCATACATACATTACAATTGGCATAGTTAATTGCAATGAATTACTTGGAAGGAGAAATGAGATACAACTAAGTTACTTTTCAAAAGCAGATTACCAAAAGACAGCAAAGTCATTCTTCACACAAGGAGTAATATCTTATTTTTCCAATTATTTTTAAAGGTACCTTTCAGAGACATTTTCAGAAGTGTTTTTTTTTAAGTCTGATGTCACTCCAACATCAACACTAAGACCCCCTCCTAAACACCCCCCAATGAAAAGTGACAGTTTAGTACAGTGGTACCTCACTTGAAGAGCATAATGAGTACCACGGGATTGCTCTTTAAGTGAAACATCATTGTAATCACTTGTGACTTCTGGTGTGTGCGTGTGTGGGATGTGAACGCTGATTTAGTTGTTAAGCAAGTTTTTGGTTGATTTTAGTTAAGTGAGGCAACCATTCAGAGAAAATTCTGCTCTTTAAGTGAGTTAGTCTCTAAGCGAGGTGCCCTTTAAGCGAGGTTTTACTGTACAGAGATTTGCAACCTACAGCCCATTGGCCAGTCCTGGCTGCCATTCCATCCAGTCCATCACCACCTCCACTGCACTTGGAAGTGGAAGCGGATGCATTTATTCATGTGCGGGCACGTGCCCTTGCATGCGCAAATACACCTGCGACTGTCATAAATGCAGAAGCAGGTGCATTTATGACAGCCATAAATGCACCCACTTTCAGGGGCATGATCCAGTCTGCTCAGCTCTCCGGGAGGCGTGGTCAGGCTCATGGCTGGAAAAGGTTATGAACCCCTGGTTTAGTACAATCAGTAAGATAACAGATTACTTTCTAGTGCAGTGGAACTTCATACAACAATCACCCAGTATTACAATGAAATTGCATAACAATTAGGGGTTTTGTTTTGTTTTTGTTTTTTTGGGGGGGATGGGGAGGCATCTGTGGGGAAAAAAAATCATACAACAATTTTTCAATGGGAAAACCACTTAGCAAAATAATAATAATAGTTGTATGATGCATCCCATAGGGAAAATTGCTATATGATGCATGCATCATATAGCAATTGTTTCGTACAACAATGAGCCTTTTGGAATGGATTAAAATCATTGTATAAGGTACCACTGTATTGTAAAGAACAATGATATCTTTTCACTTTTCATAAAGCATTGGGAAGAAATTATTTTTAAGATGTAACTTTCCAAGCTTTAGTGCACTCCTTTATATTTAAATCAGCCGATGCACCTTTTATGAAAATCTATGACCTTTTATTGTTGAGGGATAAGCAGAAGAGTGTTAAACCACCAGGAACTGCTAAGAAAAAGGATGTAGAAACACTGAAATCTTTGCTGGCAAACATCTTAGACCTTTTGCGCAGAAGTCTTTATTTTGAAAAAAGAAGCAAAAGACAGCTTTTAAATAACAAAATAGACACTAGATGAGGTCTATCCTCTGCCTCACAGAATTATAAAAAAAACACCACCTGTTTGATTTCTTAGATCTTCAAGCTGGTGGTGTGTTCTTCAGTTACTCGGAGAACAAAGGAGAATTCCATGTGGATGAATGTTAGAAGTGATATATTTTCATCATTTTCCCCCAGCACTGTGATGACTCACAGGGTTACGTGGAATAGAAATAATATTGTGAGATCTCTCTTGCTTGTTCATTCTCTCTATCTATATGTGTGTGCTTTGTTGCCAAGTAATCATAAATGATGCACATCTCCATCTAAGTACTGTTCAGGCTATACTTGTTGTGCCAAAGGATTTTGAAAAACTGGAATGTAATGTACATAACTTACATGGAAGGGCCTTAGTGGGGAGTGAAGAGTTCTCACAGCTTCACTTATGCATGATGATAAGGAAGAGAGCTAAACAGCGTCAACCTGTTTCCTCCTCCTCTTCCATTGCTTTGTTCCTAGATATCCAGCTGAGTTCTAAGGGCATGCTGTAAGCCATACTGAACACAATTTCAAGAGAGCACAACACAAATAAGTACTTATTTTCTCCATCTCTTTGGCCTGCTAGTCTCCTGGCTTTAAATACTGCCTCTAGGATAACGTCCTTTTTCAAAGATGTCCAAGTTCTTGCTAGTTTTTCAATAATGCTTGCCACTTCCTACCACTATGGCTGGCAACATTCTCCTCCTCTGACCTCATAGAAATATATCCATCAAGTTCAGTAAAAGTGTTAAAGTTGTGTTAAACAAAGTGTCCAGCTCATGCTTTAGAATAGTGGTTCCCAATGTTGGGCTCATGCCCAACAGGGGGATTTCAATTCTCAACCACGTAATACCATGTAATACAGCCATAATACAAAAGAAGTCAAAACTGATGGGAACTGTTTGGACAGTCATTCCTATTGCATCCTGAGTGTTTCTAATTAGTAATTGAAGTTAATGAAATAATCTTAATATATAAAAGTACATTGGCTAATCAGTGCTTTGAGGAATTGACAAGCTTCTGGGAATTGATGTCCAAAAACCAAAGGTTGGGAAACACTGCCTTAGAACAATTCCTAAGACATGAGCTAGGACCAAGGACAGGTAAGTCAAATTTAGAACCAACTAGCAAAGGTACCTAGTGTTGCCCGGATGAGGGACCCAATCCAGGGCATAAGTTTCACCCAGACACATCACACATGACACAACACAAATTACACAACACACACCGACACATGACAAACCCACATAATACTCCCCACACACACACACAACACACACAGACACGAAGCACACAACACACACCCTCGACACACAACACACACACACCACATCCATACACATCCATGCACCCTTTCCCACACACACACATCCATACTCTCTCTCTTTCTCCCTCTCTCTCTCTCACACACGCACACTATCTCTATTTCTCCTCGGGACACACACAGAGCAGTGGCGTACTGTGATTCTGCTCTCTCCCCCACTCTTTTGCGCACTCTCAGATACTCTCTCTCCCCCCTCTCTCTCTCTCTCTCACACACACACACACACTCTCTCTCTCTCTCTCCCTGGCCTGCATCTCCAGGCAATGCCCTGCTTCCGGAGGCACCGTCTGTTGCCTGGAGATGCAGGCCATGCTGCCGGGAGATGTGGGTTACCACTGGGCTGGGCTGCATGGAGGCCCCCTGGCCCCCATGGCACTCATCTCACCTGTGGGGTGTCCTCTGCACAGCCCAGCCGGGCGGTAACCCACGTCTCCTGGCAGCGTGGCCTGTGTCTCCAGGCAATGGCCTGCTTCTGAAAGCACCAGCCATTGACTGGAGATGCAGGCAATGCTGGCAGGAGATGTGGGGTAGTGCCGGGCTGGGCTGCATGGAGCCCCCCCTCCCATGGTGCTCACCTCTCCTGCGGTGGCCGGCTGAAACACAGGTGCAGGCTGGTTGGCAGACGGAGACTGTGGCACATGCGCAGTCCCCTCCGTCCTCGCTGGGGAGGGCTCTTCCGGGTTGTGCGTGCATGTCATGCATGTGTAGCCCTGCCTTCCACACCGGACTCCCCAGCGGCTGGGGCACCTCCTTCACAGCCCCTTTTTGGGGTGAAGGAACCCACAGTGGGCTGCCGGTACCCCACACCGATACAGCTTAAGGGGAAAGGTATGTAATGGGCACAGTTCCAGGGGGTTTGGCGGCCAGGTGTCATGACACCTTGGTTTTATATATTAAGATTATTTCATTAACTTCAATTACTAATTAGAAACACTCAGGATGCAATAGGAATGACTGTCCAAACAGTTCCCATCAGTTTTGACTTCTTTTGTATTATGGCTGTATTACGTGGTGTAGCAGTTCTACTTCACAATACAGTGGTACCTTGAGTTACAAAATTAATGCATTCCCTGGGACGTTTTGTATTATGAAAAATTCATAACCGAAACACAATTTCCCATAGGAATGCATTGAAAACCAATTAATCCAATCCAGGGGGAAATTCGTAACTCAAGGCATTATTTTCAATGGATTTTCATTCATATTGTGAAAATTTCGCAATAGAAGGTGTTTGTAACTTGTGGTACCACTGTACAGATAATTAGGAAACCTGGAAATCACTACTCATGTGGAAAATATCAATCAATCAATCAATCAATCAATTCTTTATTGCGGCCAGTGGCCAGTTGCAGTACAAGGGGTTTAAGTCCAGGAAATACTGACAAAATACACCCTCATCAACACATTCATTAGTATTAAAACAAAATAGAGTAAAATCAGTTTGTAAATTTGTGCTACAATTGGGACACGAACAGTATCTAATTTAAAAGTATGAAGCACCACATAAATTTGTTTAAAAGTTGTTATAGCAATTATAAAGTAGGGATAAAAATGGCTATATATACAAGAGCACATGGCGGATATAATCACGTAAGTTGGATGTAAGACATAATTACTAATGTAAAGTAAAATCATTATTGTTGCTGATTCACCCTGTAGGTGCGTACCCTGGTACTCCTCCAGGCAAATCTGGCTACAGTGGCCGTCAGGTCAGTAGATCTGTCTGAGAGCATATCTCTATACATGTAGTTGTTCAGCTCCATCTGGGAGAGTGCAACAATGAGGTCACGTCTGAGACTGTCATAGAGTGGACAATCTAGGAGCATGTGCTCAGATATTACTCATGTGGAAAATACAGAATGGCAATTATGGGGTGAAAACTATATTTTTCAGACTCTTGTCCCCTTTTGATAGGAATCATCTTTTGGTGTAGAACATCTGATTTGGAGAATTGTGTTCTGTAGCACAACAACACCAAGAGGTAGCAGGATTGTGGCACTACCTTATAGTTTACAGGTCATTCTTCTCTAAAGACATAGACTTAGAGATTAGAATCTCCTTCTCTGTGAGCAGACCTAGTTTCTTTACAAATCCAGATATAAGTAGTTGGAAGAAGCTGGATTGCTGTATACAGTAAGCTTTACTGTTGATTGTTGGCTTTTTTATTTAGAGTTTGACTCTTGTAAACAAATTGCCCCTAAATTGTTCTGTTATGATAGATTTCCCCCCAAAAGCATTGATGTCTATATGGTTCCTACATTTCAAAAAGCATAGATATTTTCAAAGCAGATAAAACAGGATGATTTAAAATAAAAGTTATGTTTGAAGCTGTAGTCCACAAATCAAGACCACGAGTGTATCTCCTCCATCTTTCCCCTAAAACAATTGTACACACTGACAGATATTTTTTGTAGATGAACTCCTCCTATATACTAGTCCCACTAGCTATCCTTTTTTCTCTATTGTTCTGTGCTATCAAGTCAGAACTGAACTATAGGCACCGTAATAAGGGTTTCAAGTACTGTATATTTAAGAAGTGGTTTTACCAGCTGTAGCCTGCAGGGAGTTTCCATGAAAGAGTCAGAAACTGAATCCACATTTCCTGACTCCTAGTCCATTAGTCTAACCACACGGGTATTTCATTAGTTTATGAAAGCAACACCTCCCAAGATCTGACCCCCTAATCCAGTGCACTCAACAATGGGAAAATGCCAGTAGCCCACTACCTAAACCAGGGGTGCCCAAACTACGGCCCATGGGCTGTATCAGGCCCCCGACACCAATTAATCCATACACCTTGACACACTTGTCGCTCCTGCAAATGGATGGGGAACGTGTCTGCCAATGTGTATGTGCATCCAGAACCACTTCTGAGAGTGGTGAAACCACTTATGGGAGTGGTGGGGATGCATTTGCACATGTAAAGAAACATCCAGAACCACTTCCGGTAGTATGGTCAGACCTGCTCATTTGTTCTGGGGGCACGGTCAGACCACCGGTGCAAAAGGTTTGGGCACCCATGGCCTAAACCATTAATTCCTCCAACTAGCTAAGTGCCCAGAGTCCCTGACCCATCCAAACACCCATGCAAAAACACTGGGCTGAACAGTCCCAAACAGGGGGTGGTGTGTGTGGATGGAAAGTCACAGCCTCCACAGATAGCCAAAAGGCATGCACAGGAAAGGGGGGCTCAGCCCACCCCACCCGGGCCCAACTGGCCAGTACAAGTACAGGGCTGATGTGTTGGTGTTACTAGTCCTTCTGGCCACCAAGAAACAGCCAGTGATGCCACAAACACCCCATGACTGCTACAAAGTGAATATCTGTGGCCCACTCTGCTGCTGAAACTGCACCATCGCCACTGTGACAGGCATAAGAACATAAGAACATAAAAACAGCCTTGCTGGAACAGGCCACAGCCCATCCAGTCCAGCATTCTGTCTCACACAGTGGCTCACCATTTCCTTCAGGGTATTCCCAAGCAGATGCCTTCACCTGCTTAGGATTCCCTGGAAATGATATTGAGAGATATCCTGCCTATCTCTCCAACCCGGAGGTTGTCCTTAAGTATCCATAATTATAGCCATTGATACTCTTGTCCTCCATGAACTTGTCTAATCCTTTCTTAAAGCTGTCAAGACTTCTTCTGGCAGGGAGTTCCATAGACCAGTAATCCTCTGGGTGAAAAAATACTTTCTCTTATTTGTTTGAGAACTAGTACCCAAAAGTTTCATCGAGTGTCCCCTAGTTCTAGTGTTATGCGATAGGGAAAACAGTTTTTCCTTATCTACTTTGTCCACACCGTGCATGATTTTATAAACTTCAATCAGGTCACCTCTTAGACGTCGTCGTTCAAGAGTGAAGAGGCCCAACCGTTGCAGCCTCAGATGGTAAGGAAGGTGTTCCAGTCCCCTAATCATTCTGGTTGCCCTCCTCTGCACTTTTTCCAGCTCCATAATATCCTTCTGGAGGTATGGCGACCAGAACTGTACACAGTATTCCAGATGGGGCCTCACCATAGATTTATAAAGAGGCAAAATGACACTTGCTGACTTATTTTCTATACCCTTCCTAATGATCCCTAGCATTGAGTTTGCTTTTTTCACTGCTGATGCACACTGGGTTGACACCTTCATTGAGTTGTCCACCAGGACACCAAGGTCCCTTTCCTGGTTTGTCGCAGAGAGTTCAGACCCCATCAGTTTATAAATGTAATTGGGGTTCTTTGCCCCAACATGCATCACTCTGCACTTACTAATGTTAATGTTAGGCAGATCTAACTCAAGCAAGAGAAGCAGGAGACCTGCTCTTCTCATTTGCACCTTGTAAAAGAGGCTGAGCAAGAGTAGAGGCCATCCTTTAAGACTTATCATTCCTCCTCCTTTCAGTCATGTGGCTGGCTCTCTTTGGAGCCCTCCAGCCTTCTGATGATCTGGAGGAGCACAGATCCTCAGCCAGGCAGCTGTGCATCTCAACAGAGGTAGCCATTGTTTGGAGTAAAAGTTGGAAGAGAAGGATCCCTGTATGAAGATCATGAATCATGTATTAGAGCTGAAATTAAGCACTGACTTTGCTAGTGTCATTTACAGGAATAAACTGTAGTGCAGTCCTATTAGTCTAGTCCAACTGATCCATATTTGAAGGAAGAAAATTTTGCTATGTTTAATGTTTTTAATTGTAGAAAAGCAGAAAATTTTTTCCTCTGTTTTCCTCTCCTCCCCCTCCTTCTCTTTCTCTTTAGAAATTAAAGGGCCCATTCTTGTTTTTACTTCAAGTGGAGTTAAAGTTCAGAAAGGGTGTAGCAATGTTTTTATTTTAAGTTGTATAACTTGATCATTTTTTATTCAACCAAATGGTTTTTAATTTTTCATGAGAATTGTACATCAGTCACAACTGGAAGGGGCCATGGTGGCTTAGTGATTAAGACACTGAGATAGTTGATCAGAAAGCTGGCTTTTCAGCATTTCAAGACCCGAGTGCTGCATGAAAGAGTGAGGTCCAATTATCTGTTTCAGCTTCTGTCAACCTAGCAGTTCAAAAGCAAGAAATTGCAAGTAGATAAATTCTTGGACAGAAAAGGTAACCTTTTAGCTGGATGGGCTGTGGCCTGTTCCAGCATGGCTGTTCTTATGTTCGTATGTGTTCTGTGCACTTTTGCATCTAGTCATGCCTGTCACATGACTATAGAAACATCTGCAGACACTACCTGTAGACAACACTCTCTCTTTATGCCAATTGAAAATGCCTGCATCCACTTCTTAATGTTTAGCAATTTGTCACTGCACGTTATGCCAGTGGAGTTACACCATCATAAAAATACAGTAGGATTCAAGGCTGTGCACATCTTTGTTTGTTTTGTGGGGTTTTATGGAGACTGTGGTTTGCAAATTAACCCACCATGACTATGAGTAAGTCTAACATCCAAGAGATTTTATGTGTAAAATGCAGACATGAAAAGCCTAATTCAATAATGTTCATCTTATTCAACCCTCTGATAACTAGCCTTCCTCTCTATCAGGTATCACAAGAAAGGGGCCATTGATTGCTCAATTTATTGATTTCTGATGAACAGAAGTTTGTAAACATCTTCTTCTGCCACATCCAAATCAAAATATTGGTGATCTTCATGGTGATCAGCCATGAAGACTGTCCTGAGAATATAATGCAGTGGCCTTTCATCTGCTGTCCACATCACAGCAAGACACCTGTACAGTTCTGAGAGTCACTTTCTGGACCTGAACCCTTTTGGCACACAAAGTCCTCAACAGTCCCAGGCCAGTATTGATGAAGCTGCTGCCCTCCATCAAGATGGATTCAAGTGGGATTTAATCAACTTGGGGACCATCACCCTTCCCTGTGGACCTTGGCACCCAAAGCCATTAGTCCTCAGGGTTGTCAGGTTAGTTAACCGCCACCTGACACTTGGTGTTGAGATACTGGCAGTTGGTCTACTCGCAGGATAACCTGGCTAGGCATATAAAGTCAGACACTTTAAGACATATAAAGTCTTAAATGGATGAAGAAAACAAATCAGTTTCCTCCTTTCTTTTTCAAAAGGAAAGAGGATGAGTTGCCTCTCAGAGGATTTATGCTGCAGCTGGATGCTTTAATATGAGGATAGCAATCACAGCTGGCTATCTAACTGTTTTTAATTCTAGTACTAAATATGGATTACTCAGGAGCCTTAGTGGAATGGTCCCATGACCCCAGGTTTTGGCAATAAAATGTCAGGGAATCACACGATGTTGACCTGCTTTGATGTTCAGGAATTGATATGCAGCAGCCAGCATAACAGGGCCAAAGACAACTTTATTTCGGGAACTGAACATGGAGAGCAATGGTGCAGCAGCACCTATATATATACTATGGAGCATTCAAACATCTCGTTAGAAAGGGCGGGAGCCCAAGTCCCGCAAGAGCTTAGTTCTAAGAAGAACACAAAATGGAGGACCACCCAATCCCAACAATTCAATACAAACTGTTAAACCGTTACATTCAGTTACATACACAACACCTGCTAATTCTGTCTGTTAAGACCCACAGAAGTTTGTTGGCTATTTTTCATTGCCGGATGGAATTCTCAGTGCTGCTCAGTCCCAAAGATTGTCCTTTTTATTATTTACTTCTTTAAAAAAGGAAAACATTTGACTGTCACCAAAACTGCAGTCCCATTTAGTATCTCTTTTGCTGGACACTTTGATACACATGAAAATTGCTTTAAAAATATAAATCGAAAGAACACTACTGGGTGTTGATGTTCATTCATGTTGTGTTTTCTTTCATCTAGGAGACACTGCTAGGATGGCAGAGAGGAATGTAATGATAACAGGAAGAGGGCTTTGTTCTTGGAGAATACCCTTCATCTGAACTACTCAAAGAACTTGACTCATTATTTAATGAAGGCCAAACTATGACACTGGTGCAGTGTTAGTTGCGTGTTGTGCATTCAAGCTGAAGTCCTCATTCTTTTCAGTCAGTACTATACTCCACAGCCTTGTCAAGCAAGTAGATTCTGGCCCAGATCCAGTGCTATATTCAGCAGTTCAAATACATCATTTAAAAGAAAATAAAGAGAAATGTAGCTTCAGCAATGTTTTGGAGCTAAGTAAAATGATGCCTGATATTCTAAAGTAAGATTTGTCTTTTTGTTGTTCATTCATATAGTCAAGTCTGACCCTTTGTGACCCCATGGACCACTGCACGTCAGGCTCCCCTATCTTCCGCCATCCTCATCAGCCCACACAGATGCCATCTAGCCACCTCATCCTCTTCCACCCCCTTCTCCTTTATTTTCGATCTTTCCCAGCATCAAGACCTTCTTGAGTGAGTCCTCTCTTCTCATTTGGTGGCCAAAGTACTTTAGCTTCATCTTCAGTATTTGTCCTTCCAAGGAGCAGTCTGTGTTGATTTTCTTCAGGATTGACTTATTTGATCTCTTTGCTTTTCAGGGTACTCTCAAAATTCTCCTCCAGCACCACATTTTAAAGGCATCTATTATTCTGTGTTCAGCTTTCCTTATGGTCATTACAGTCATCTCGCGAACATACATTACTACTCGGAATATCATTGCTTTGACTATGCAGACTTTTGTTGGCAGGATGATGTCTCTATTTTTTATTATGTTTTCTAGGTTTCTCATAAATTGCCTCCCAATAATTAATCATCTTTTTATTTCATGGCTGCAGTCACCATCTGCAGTGATCTTGGATCATAAGAAGGTAAAATCTGTCACTTCTTCCATTTCTTCCACTTCTATTTGCCAGGGAGTGATAGGACCAGTTGCCATTATCTTGCCGTTTTTTTTTTTTTTTTTGAGGTTGAGTCTCAGGCCAGCTTTTGCACTTTCTTCTTTCACCCTAATCAAGAGGTTCTTTAGGTCTTCTTCACTTTCTGCCATTAGGGTAATATCATCTGCATATCTCAGGTTGTTGAGGTTTTCCCCCGCAATTTTAATTCCAGCTTGTGATTCATCCAGCCCTGCATTGCACATTATGTACACTGCAGTCTTGGCCACAGCCAAATGAATATATACACAGATCTAGGACAAGGGCAGGTGACAACAGCCCCAAAGGACAGCTCTAATAGACTGAAGACCAGTGTTTCCCAACTGTTGGTTTTCCCAGAAGCCTAAGTCAATTCCCCAAAGCACTGATCAGCCAAAGTACTGGCTTAGACTTCTAGGAATTGAAGTCCCCCTGTGGGGCTTGGGCCCCACATTGGGAAACACTGTTCTAGACCTATCAGCCAGCCAGGTATCTGACCCAATGGGATAGCCAGACCCACATATCATTGGCTTTATCCCAATCCTCTGTGATTCTTGTAGAACCCATGATTTTGTCCAGCCAGATGTGTGTAGGAGAGTCTTTAAAAACAAGTCATGATAACAAATGGCACAGCCCCATGGGAATCCTGTTCTTTCAACATTGTGACTAATCATAATGAAGAGAAGGGGCAATAACAAGAGGGGGGATTGGGGCAAATGAAGAAATATGTTTACACTGTTGCTAGAGACAGCTGTGGATGTTGGAAACTACAGCCACAGCTGTGAGGAAACTAACCCTGAACATCATTTTCAACTGTATTTCTTTCTTCAAGAAAAGTCAATAACTACAACACAATCATTTTTCTATAGGTGACTTCCACCTGAGGCAAAACATGAGGGGAGCCCATAGGTGTTCTTCTAAGACCAACACTATTAATTTATTTCCAGATGTTTCCAGATTATCATCTTTTTGTGGGGTAGAGAGACAGTTGGAACTCAAGGTTTATTCCCAATTTATTTTTAAAACAAATCCATTGACAACTACGTACTGAGCTTGAGTCACAGGAGAAAAAAGATTGAGTCAACGGGCAAGCAGGAGTAGGGGAGATTTCCAGGAGGCGGGCATGACTAGATACCAGAGTACTTGGAATGCTGTTACCTTTCCTGCCAAAGCAGTATCTATTTATCTACAGTATTAGGAATTTCTTGCTTTCAAACTGCTGGGTTGGCAGGAGCTGGGATAGATGACGGGTGCAGATTCCATCAAGAAGCACTTGAGTCCCAAACTACTTCCCTTGAACTACAACTAAAACCTTTAAGGTTCCTCTGAACAAGATTCTGCCCAAAAAATATGGTTGTATGGTAAGCAAATCTGGGCAAAATTTCCCTTTGAGATTTCTTGGATGCCATTATTATGAAGTAGGAAGGCAAGACATAACTAGGATTTGTTTAAGAAAATCTGTTAGATTTGATAAAACTAGAGATGGAAAGGAACATTCCTTTAATAGAAGACAACCTTCTCTCCTCATTTTGAGCTCCTGCTCCTGCTTGTCAGTTTGATTACTCAGTTTGATTATTCCAGGTTTTGCTATTCTTGGTCTAGATCTTAAACTCATTATCACCAGGTCAGCAAATTACACATTTTTATCTCCCTCTTTTGGGGAGAGTGGGTGGAGAGAGATCATATATTGGTCTCATAGGTCTCATATTTTTACTTCTTATCACAAAGCTGGATGATTACTTTTAATGTTTGTTCTTGTCTCGACAAATAAATAAGAATAATTTCAGTCATCAAATTGATTCAGACTTATGGCAACCTTTCAAGTTTTTTAAAAAGATATAGCCAGAATTGGTTTACTGTTTCCTTCTTCTGGGAACACCTTTGCCAAAACTATGCAGACCGGCTTTTCACCTGCTATTATATACTTAATTTTTGTTGCTATGTGCTGTAAAGTCAGATCCAATTTATAAACAATTGGAATTGGTCTTTATAGGTAACTGAGATATTTAAAGAGTAAGTTTCCTTGGGTGTGTGGGGATTCAAACCAAGGCCTCCAGTGTTCTATGCAACTCTGTCCAGTTCTCCACACTGAGTTCTCATATATTTCATACAATAAGCAAAACCCACCCAGAAATATATTATCTTTAACAGCTTTGTTTCAGAGTGAACTTTCATGGATCTCAATCCAATTCCTCAGGCACATTTAATGTAATGTTATTAATCTAATATGTTTGCCTTGTTTTCTGCCTAAGGCAGAATGAGAACAGAAACCATACAGAACCTAGCAAAGTGCTTAGGTATGGACAGGCACATTTTTGCTAGATCCTACAGCTTTTGCCAGCACAGATGATTCCTCTTCATTCTTTCACACATTTCAAAAAACAGCTCTGGACGGCTTAGAAACCTTCTGGAAAGAAGGCTTTTAGTACCTTGGAGGGAAATAAGCAACTAAACAATGAGGGAAAGAAAAATCTCACTTCTTTCAGTAATGAATAGCAAAGAACACATGCTGAAATACCTAAAGTCAGCCAAGTTTTGCCAATATATAATATTTGCACACAGCCAACTCAATTCCAACATATGATGACCATTCTTTGGTGTAGCTGGTGGTCATTAGCTCGCGTCCTATTACAGGGTTTATATGATACAGCTGAAGGTTACATTGTTGCTATAGGCAAGGTTACATTGGCTCAGATACATTGTAATCCATGTGTAAGATAAAACCATCAGAACACAACACCCCTCCCCCCTAGGACGAGACAAAGTCTCGAGCCCACACTTGAACACACACTTGAACACACTCCCCCCCCCTTAGGAGACAAAGTCTCTCAGCCAAGATGGCTTATTTCGAACACGCTGGGGTCTCGATGCGGGCTGCCTCTCCCCGGGTTTGCTACCTTCTCTTTGTCCCCTGGTTTCCTGTCCTGTAATTGGAGAGGGAGACTCGTTAGTGACTTGCCGCGGCTCCGCGGCGTTGTTGGGAGGTGTGCTCTTTCTTAGGGAGGAACCGGGGGCACTGGGGGCTAACGAAAAACCCCTCTTCTCGCTTGGATGGGTGGGGGAACACTCCTGAAAACCCCCCCGGCTCGCAAAATCAAAATCACAATTACAATCGGGGGCAGCGGTCGCGAACTCCTCTCCCCCTTCCCCGGCCCCTGATAGGACTGGCGTATCAAAAGGATATGAGTCGGGGCCGCTGCTTCTGCCTTCCCCCCTTGCTTGGGACTGTTGTCCCCTGCTGTCTCCCCCTTGGGTTAAGCGGGTGGGGGAGAACCCTAACGCTGAATCCTGTTGCTGAGCCCCACTGACTGGCCCACTCACTCGGTGCCTCAGTTGGTCTGCGTGCCTCCTCCAGAGGAGGCCGGTGCTAGTCTCGACCCGGTACGACACTGGCCCCGTCTGTTCTACAACCGTCCCTGGTACCCAGGCTGGCCCCGCGCTGGAATAGTTCCTGCAGTGAACAGGGTCACCGGCGGCGAAACCTTTCGAGACTGCCAACCCTATGTTTTTCCCTTTATCCTCGACCCTCGTCGGGTCTAGCCTGGACAGGATCGTGGTCAGTTTTCGCCGCATCAAGAGCTCCGCTGGCGAGTAGCCTGACGCTAAGGGGGTGACCCTATACGCTAAGAGGAACTGGCATAGTTGGTGATTCAGGTCCCCCGGGCCCATGCGCCGCAGCGCCTCCTTTGTTGTCCGCACCAGCCGTTCCACTTGGCCATTCGTGGCCGGGTGAAACGGTGCGGATGTGACATGCCGAATGGCGTTTGCCTCCATGAATGCTCCGAACTCCGCGGAGGTAAAGCAACTAGCGTTATCGCTGACTAAAGTGTCGGGTAAACCGAATGTGGAAAAGACTCTCCTCAGCTGGCTAATTGTCGTGGCGGAGGACGTGCTCTTTACCGGGATAACCTCCAGCCACTTGGAGAACGCATCTACCACCAGGAGAAACATGGTTCCTCGGAATGGGCCAGCGAAATCCACGTGCACTCTGGACCACGGCCCCCTTGCTGTGTCCCACTCCCTATGCGGGAGACGGGCCGCCTCAGGTCGGGATCCCTGGCAAGCCTCGCAAGTGCCGACCATGTGCTCAATGTCCGCGTCCAGCTGTGGCCACCAGAAGTAACTCCGGGCCAGCGCCTTTGAACGAACTATGCCCGGGTGGCTGACGTGCAGCAGTTCGAGCACCCTCGTCCGCAGGGGCGTAGGGACCACCACCCATTGGCCCCACAGAAGGCACCCCCTCTCTAGGGACAACTCTAGCTTTTTCCTAAAGAATGGGTCGAACTCTGTACTCGGGGACGAAGCCGGCCACCCCTTCTGTACCCATGAACTAACTTTCCCCAGCGTCCTGTCCTTTCCTGTCGCCCTAGCAATGTCGGCTGGTACTATTGGGGGTGCGTCTAAAACCTCAATTAGCAACACCTGGCGGTCTCTTTCTGCTCTCGCCATTTGGTCGTCCGACAAGGGCAAAGGGGATCTCGAAAGCGCATCAGCATGGCTGATCTCCTTTCCGGGCCGGTACTCCAACTCATGTTGGTACGCGTTGAGGAAAATAGCCCATCGCAGCATTCTCGGGGACAGGATCTGCGGCGTGGGCTTGCTCGCCGTGAAAATCCCTAGCAGTGGCTTGTGATCGGTCACGATTTTGAACGGGCGGCCATACAAAAAATCGTGAAATTTTTTGGTCCCCGCTACTATTGCTAACGCCTCCCTGTCGGTTTGTGCGTAATTTCGCTCCGCTTGGGACAGGGACCTTGAGTAAAACGCTACCGGGGCCTCCCTTCCGTCCTCCAACACGTGGCAAAACACCGCCCCCACCCCCACCGGGGATGCATCACAAACTAGGACCACTGGCCGTTTGGGGTCGAAGTGCGTCAGGATTGCCTCAGATGTTAGGAGTTGCTTTAGCTCTTTGAACGCCCTCTCGTGCTCGTCACCCCACATCCATGTCTCCTCCTTTTTAAGTAACCGATGGAGCGGTTCGGCCACGGACGCCTTCCGCGGGAGGAATGTATGGTAAAAATTGAGGAGCCCCAGGAAGGACTGTAGCTCGGTTTTGGATGTGGGGCGAGGGGCCTTTTTAATGGCTGCTACTTTGGATTTAGACGGTTTAATCCCCTCGGGTGTGATCCGGAACCCTAAAAACTCGACCTCGGTTTCGAAAAAAACACATTTGTCCTTCCTCAATCTCAGCCCCGCTTTCTCGAACACGGTCAATACTTTGTCCAACCTCTTTGCCAGTTCAGCCTCACTCCCCCCTGTTATCAACACGTCATCAAAATAAGGCAACACCCCCTCCAGTCCCTTCAGGAGGCGTTCCACAAGCGACTGAAAAAGGCCGGGTGCCGAGTTCACGCCGAACTGTAGCCGCGACACCTGGAACGCTCCTTTATGTGTGACTATCGTTTGTGCCGCGGCCGTGGCGGGGGTCACAGGAAGTTGCTGATAGGCTTGTGCCAAATCGAGTTTGGCGAAACACTTTCCCCCATTCAGCCTGGCCAAAAGGTGGCTGATCACTGGCACCGGGTATGCATTAGGGCGGATCGCCTTGTTAATTGTACACTTATAATCAGCGCAAATGCGCACCTCCCCGTTAGCCTTTAGAGCCGTTACAATTGGAGTTTCCCACTCCGCGGAATCAACAGGAATAAGAATCCCCTGGCCCACCAGTTTGTCCAGTTCCGCCTCTATCTTGTCCTTGAGTGCGAACGGCACCCTGCGCGGTTTGAGTCTTATCGGGTGGACCTCCGGGTCTATGTCGAAAGCTACAGGGGGTCCCTTGAACTTTCCGAGTCCTTTCTTAAAAACGGCGGGATGCGCATCGCAAACCGCTTGTATTGGGTCCCCCCCCACGGTATGCACTCCCCCTATGAACAAACCTAAGGGCTGAAACCACTGTGTCCCTAGGAGGCTACAGCTTCCCCCCTTGAGGACAACTAGGGGCAGTTCCGCAGAATGTCTCTTAAAATTGACCCGAAATTTCCCGACCCCCAACACCGGAATGCTGTTCCCCTGTACGTCTCGTAGCGTGGACCTCAACGCTTTAAGTTTGGGCCGCACGTGGGGGTCGATTTTCAAAAACTCTTTCTGGGGAATTATAGAATAGGAGGACCCCGAGTCAATTTCCATCCTAATAGGGGCCCCTTGTACTAATACCTCAACGAAGTAATGGGACTGTCCCGCGGACACGCTGAACACTGGGGCGTCGTCCTCGCTGTCGTCCGAGACGCGGCCCACGCCATCCTGCTTCCTCGTGGTCTGGGCGCCATCTTTGGGCCTCGCTGGACGGTCCGGTCTGGCCGCACGGTCTTGTGACTGCCTCCGGCCCTCCTTCCGTTTTCTGCATGCCTTGGCGATGTGCCCCCGACGGCCGCAGGTGTAACACTCGGCCTTCCTGAACGGGCATCTCGCGCGCTCATGGGCCGCTCCGCAACCCTCGCAGCGTCGACCACCCTTTCGGACCTTCTGGACCTCCTCGCCGTCGCTGCCTTCCGTAGACGACTTTGAGGCCCGTCGAGTTGCGTGCACCGACTGTCCGGACTTCCCGTGCACCGAATTTTCCGCCTTGCCGGCTCTAGTACGCCACTCACGCCACTGGTGCATCTCGTCCACTCCAGCATTCGTGGACTCTGCGGCTTCCGCGGCCTCTACGACCTCTGCCAGCGTGGGTGGCGGTTCCTTATTCATCAAGCTGCGCTGTACCTCCTTGTCTTTCAGGCCACACAACACGCCGTCCCTGAGGGCCATCTCCAGGATGTCGCCCCATTTACAGGGGGCGGCGGCTATCCTCATGGCGGCCACGAATGCCTCAACCGACTCATCCGGCGCTTGGACTCGCCTCCAAAACGCGCTCCGAGCGGGAAACATTGCCCTCGAGGGGCAGAACCGCTCTCGCAGCAGCTTCATGATGTCGCCCGCCTTAAATTCGCTCACCTTCTTCGGAGCGATTATGCCCACCAGCGTCCGCTTGGTTTCCATCCCGAGCATTCTGGTGAGGATGGCCCTCTTCCTCTCCTCGTCGTCTCCTTTGACTCTGAGTTCCACCAGTGCCGCCTGGAAGTCCATCTCTAGCAGCTCCCAGTCTTGCGGTTTGGCGATGTTGAACCCGCTCTGTGCCCTGGCTGTTCCGTGGGGATCCATTATCCCACCTTCGTCGCCAATTTGGTGTATGCAAACCAAGACACAGGACACAGCCTCGGGCTGGGTTAACTCAGGTTTATTGCATCGTGGACAGAGGGAACATGAGGTAATGGCGGATCGATAGCTCTTTATATACAGTGGTAATACATTTGAACGTGGTGCCATGGTAGCCCATTGGCTACTGTCTGCGTGACGTCATTGCGGGTCACGCCCTTCTTGTCCAGGTGTAGATGGTGGCGGGAAAACTTCCCGCGCTGTTGCCTTTGATGAGTTCGGACCAAGAGAGCTTGGACGCTCGCTGCTGCCAGCTGGTGGTCATTAGCTCGCGTCCTATTACAGGGTTTATATGATACAGCTGAAGGTTACATTGTTGCTATAGGCAAGGTTACATTGGCTCAGATACATTGTAATCCATGTGTAAGATAAAACCATCAGAACACAACACATTCCCAAGGTTTTCTAGGCAGTAAAATAACCAGAAGTTATAACCAGACTAATCAGAATGAAGAGAAGGGGTGATAGCAAGAGAGGAATTGAGGCTAATTAAGAAATATAGTTGCTAGAGACAGCTGTGGACACTGGAAACTACAGCCACAGCTGTGAGGGAACTATCACTGAACATCATTTTCAAATGTGCTTCTCCGTTCAAGAAAAGTCAATAACTACAACTCAATCATTTCCCTATATAAAATTTAGATCCAAAGTGTGACTTCCTTCTGAGGCAAAGTATCTGAGGGGAGCCCATACTGTAGGTGTTTTGCTAAGAAAAACAATATTTAAGCTATGTTCACATATTTTTAGATTATCATCTTTTTTTGCACGGTAGAGAGACAATTGAAACTCAAGGTTTGATTCCCAATTTATTTTTAAAACAAATCCATTGACAACCTCTGAGCTTGAGTCATGGCAGAAAACAGATTGAGTTGTAAAGTCAGAGTGAATTCAAAAATGGAGACACTTTGGTTCTGGTTATTGTTGGGGGTGGGGGCCTGGATTTCTTTGGACCCTGGCCAGAGAGAAGATGTGTTTTTCCATGGAGAAGGCCTGCAGTTCATTCCCGTGAGAAGAGGTCTGGCTGTTATCTGTCTGGGCTGGGTTAGAAGGTACACATGGGCCTCCACACTCCTCCACACTTCTCAAGGGGCACATTCCTGGGGGCATCAATACCAGAGGGGCTGGTATAACATCTAGAGTGTTGTCCCATAGTTTCCATACTGTGTCCCTGATTGGCTCTAGCTGATATATAATATTTGCACACAGCCAACTCAATTCGAACATATGATGACTTTTCCCAAGGTTTTCTACGCAGTGAATAACCAGAGGTAGTCTACCATTCCCTTCTGGGAGTGCTCTGAGACTGTGCAGCTTGCCCTTGATTACAAAGGCTGGCTATTATTATTACGTTTAATTTATATCCCGCTTTCCTGGCACAGGTGCCGCTCAAAGCGGCTTACAACATATAAAAATACAATATCATCAAACAGCAAAATTAATAGAAATACAGTTACAATAATATAAAACAGATACATCACAAAAATGATACAGTCACAAAGAAGCAGTATCCCAGCATTCATAATCCCCAGATGCCCCGGCGCAGTAGGAAACTGCCACAAAAGTTACAGTTACACCCATCCTTGCCAACCTCCTGGATGACAAAGGGGCCAGGAGGTGCAACGTCTCCTCAGCCGGGAGATTCCCCTTATCTCCTCCCCGGTGAAAGGGGCGGGGAGAGCACAGCGGCTCACGGCGGCGGCGGCCTCGGAGTCTCCCGGGCCAAGGGAGACTCCCTTTATCTCCCCGCCGGTGGAAGGGGTGGGGAGAGTGCAGCAGCTCACGGCGGCAGTGTCTTCGGAGGCTCCTGGGCCGAGGGAGACTCCCTTTATCTCCCCGCTGGTGGAAGGGGTGGGGAGAGCGCAGCGGCTCACGGCGGTGGTGTCTTCTGAGTCTCCAAGCCGAGGGAGACTCCCTTTATCTCCCCACCCGTGGAAGGGGTGGGGAGAGTGTAGCAGCTCACGGCGATGGCATCTTCAGAGTCTCGCGAGCCGAGGGAGACTCCTTTTATCTCCCTGCTGGTGGAAGGGACGGGGAGAGCACAGTGGCTCATGCCTGTGGAGTCCTTGGAGTCTCCTGGGCTGAGGGAGACTCCCTTTATCTCCCCGCTGGTGGAAGGGGTGGGGAGAGTGCAGCGGCTCATGGTGGTGGTATCTTCGGAGTCTCCTGGGCCAAGGGAGACTCCCTTTATCTCCCCGCCAGTGGAAGGGGTGGGGAGAGTGCAGCGGCTCATGGCGGTGGCATCTTCGGAGTCTCCTGGGCCAAGGGAGACTCCCTTTATCTCCCTGCCAGTGGAAGGGGTGGGGAGAGCGCAGCAGCTCACGGCGTCGGCGTCTTCGGAGTCTCCCGGGCAGAGGGAGACTCCCTTTATCTCCCTGCCGGTGGCACAGTGGGGAATAAAACTCCCAATCTCTCGCTCTGCAGCCAGAGACTTAGATCACTGAGCTATCCTACTAGCTTTTTGCTAATATACAAGGTCAAAAATCCCACACCTGCCTCTTTCTCTATCTGGCAGTAATGAACTACCATCATAAGAAATTAAACAGCTCACAATTTAGTGTCCTTACATGACACCCAAAATTTGCTTCCTGATGCAGTCTCCTTGCTCTGCTTAGTGGTAAGCTTAATAACAGGGTTTGCATGTCAGAAAAACCTCATAGGAAATATTGCCCTGAAAGTAAGGTGAGGGACAAAAAGATCTAAACTCTGTGGGACAGTGATAATGTATATATTTCATCAACAGTTTAGCTTAGGAGGGAAAAAAATTAGAAATGGGGTTATGCTAGTCATCCATAAGCATTTTGAAGGGACGTGCACCGGCAAAATGGCTGCCATGTGCTTTGCTGGCTCCACCCCTGAGGCACGGGCCCAGCGGAGTGGAGAGGGGGTGTGGCAGGCTTCCCCTTTATAAGTGGTGGCCAAGCCAACGGCCCCACCCTCCTTCAATTCGGCAGGGCCCTGAGTGCGTTTGCTGGGCCCAGCCAACCTTTTGTTTCGGCGCCGCTAGCCCAGGAGCGGGCTCGTGGCACTGTTCTGCACGGCCGATGGCCGCACACCTATCGACCCGAGCTGGCTTGCTCGGGTCCTCTGCAGGGCTCGGCCCTTCTTGTGCCGGCTCCTGGCTGGCAACGGGCTGGGCCCCGAGCTCATTGCTGGGCCCAGCCGACCTCTTGTTCCGGCGCCGCTAGCCTGAGAGCTGGCTCGCGGTGCTGTTCTTTGCAGCCGACTGCCGCACGGCTCTCGCCTCCTTCGATTCGGCTGGGCCCCGAGCGCATTTGCTGGGCCCAGCCGAACTTTTGTTTCGGCGCCGCTAGCCCAGGAGCGGGCTCGCGGTGCTGTTCTTTGTGGCCAATTGCCGCACACCTATCGACCCGAGCTGTCTTGCTCGGGTCCTCTGTAGGGCTTGGCCCTTCTTGTGCCGGCCCCTGGCTGGCAACGGACAGGACTGCGCGCCTCTGCACAGGCAAGCCGCCCCCACCTCCGGCCTCGATGGGCCTAGCTCGGCGCTGACCTCACCTGGGAACGGGTTCAGTCCGTGCGTTTTGTTGGTGCGCATTGCACCGAGGGCTGAGGCCACTTGGATGGCGTCGCAGCGCCCGGAGCCATCGCGCCCCAGCACCATGCGCTGGACCCATTCCAGCACTGAGCTCTCCCCCCGGCAGGGCTCACAGGGGGGCAGGTCAAGCATTCCTGGCTGGGCCCCACCAGTTTCCCGCGCCTGGCGGTGCCATGTTTACACGTCTCCCGCGTGCCACAGCGCGGCCCTTGGCTGCCCCCCGCATTGTAGGCCCTGTTGGCACCTTTTCAGGCAAACCCACCAGCCGGGGAACCGGGCGCCGTGGCTGCACCTGTGTGTCCTTCCGGAGGGTACCCAGGTGCAACTGGACTGAAGGGGTTTCCAACTCGAATGGCAAGTAGCCAATCTGGTACTGCTTCAGTAACTTATGATGAATTATGTATGTTCCATGCTCTCCAATGTCCAGTCGTGCCTGCCATGTGGCCTCATGAGGTGTTTGCGGGTGCGGCTGGTGCCTGCTCCTTGGCTGTGCAGTAGGTGGGTGCCGCTCCTGGAGCTGGACATGCCTAGCTTGAGCCAGAGAGACTTTTAGGCCTTTCCTGGGGTTTCTGAGCATGGAATACTTTGCAATAGCCTCCCGATTCAGCTGGGGGCACACCCTTGTTATTTTCAGCTTACCTAGGACTACCCAGCCTTGATTACTTTCCCTGGTGAACATTGTATGGAAATGAATTCCCTATTCCTGTTCTACGCCAGATGCTGTTCGGTGCGGAGCTAGCGAGCATTAGTCCAGGCAATGTCGAACCAAACGGCAACGGGTCTTTATTTAACAGTGTATTCATGACACACGTGTAGGGTGTTCCAGATGCAGACGTGGCTATAACGTCACGGGAATTCAGTCCCTCCTCACTCTTACTGCAGTGGGGCAATACACTACCTAGCCTCGAGTGTAGCATAGTGGTAGAGACCCAAGCTTAGCATTTTACTAGCTACATGTATGGAGTGGGAAGTGTAGCTCTGGTCTGACCCTACCTTGTCTGCAACGGGGCTTATATATAGTGTGTCCCCAGTGGTGGCTACTCGGTACAACCTAGCGAACCACGTGGTAATCATAGCTAGCCAACCATTACAGCGAACATGTGTTTGCATAGGGGGTATGTGGGCCATAAGTGTAGTCAGTCACAGGACTTTGATTAACACCATTGCCTATCCTGTTCAGGGATTTTTCGCGCCACTTGTGTCCTTCATTTGAATGGCGGGACACCACCATTTTCTATTGCACAGACGCAGCCCTAACTACTTACCTATATGCCTATCTACATAGCGGTTACATGACCCATCAGGCTATCGTGCCATCTTCATGTTTGACTTCTGATTTACTCGACTGCAGGACCCTTTCCTCATATGTTACTGCCCAGCCAGCTGTCGCCTATCTCAGGTGTTTGGGCATTTCCTCGATTGCTTAGGGCTTGCATGCGAGAACTTTGTGCCTACTAGACTCGGTGCATATGGTAAGGTGCACATGATGAATACGCTTGTAAATTGGGGGAGATTAACAACAACCCCTACTTTGCTTACTGGTAGGAAGCGTCCTAACTAGCTCACATGTGCACGGCGTTATTGAGGGTATTGTTGCTTTCTCCCCGCACCTCTCCCCATTTCCAGCCTCTCGTTCCAGTGCTGGTGTCTCTCTTGCTCCTGGACAACTCAGGGCACCCCTCCCCCCGACATGAGGTCAGTTTTATTGGTTTCTTGCCCGCCCTCGCTGCTTTGGGATTGCTCGAGTCCGCTGGGCTGAGTATTTGACCTATTGTCCCGTTAGGGCCGCATGATCGTGGCTGCCATGGGAAGGGTGTGGAGCCATCTGTTTGCAATTGGCTGTTCTCTGCAATTGGTTTGCAATTGGTTTGCAATTGGTGGGCTCCTCGCTGGTCCTGTCCTTTCCTTTCTCTTTCAGCCCATGGACACATGGAGGTGCTGGTGCAGGTCTGGAAAGTTCGTCGCAGTGATCGCACCTGGCCGGTCTGCTCCGCTACCTGGTCCCCAAAGAGCGTGGGTTTTCGGACTCCACGCCGTTGCGTTTTGGAGATGGTATGGACCCTACGTGATGGTGGGGCAGGGACTGCTCCCTTCCCGGGTGCATCGGGGAACCCAGCCCAGCTACCAAGTTTATGTTTCCTCTGGTAGTGATACACTTAGCATTCACCTCGGGCTCGTTATTGCTACTCACTAGACATAGCTTAGTAATTGGCCGAACGGGGCGAGGATGTTTGGCCGTCGTTACCCAGGTATTTTTGCGTACAGGCTCCGGGGACCGTAGTCCACCACCCGTGTGCTGACAGGGCAGTGGCCCAGTTTTTCACCAGAAAGGGTTTGGGATAGTACTTCAGATCCTCTTTCTCCCGAGTGGGCAGTAGCCCGGTAATTTATCAGTCATGTTCTCGGACGATGATCTGATTGGCCCGGAATTGACATTACAGCCTGGTTAGTGGACAGTAGCCCAGCCTGGTTTGTGGTCAGTAGTCCAATATGGTTTATGGGAAGCTATTCAGTTGTGTTTTTGTACTACGGTACAATGTGGTTCGTGGACATCAGTCCAACAGTGTCCGGGGCCAGTAGTCCGATGTGGTTAGGTGACAGTAGTCCATACATGGGTCGGGGCCAATAGTACAGTGCCCTTGCGCTCGCAGGGCAGTGGCCCGGTCTTTGATGAGCAGGGTTTGGGGTAGTACTCTGGCTTTCCTCCCAGGACTGTGGCCCAGCGCCCTTGTACTCACAGGGCGGTAGCCCGGTATTTGGCCGGGCAGGGTGTTGGGTTAATAGTCCTCCGCTCCTGACACCCTTTTAGGTCTGTACTGGCCAGAGGTATGGAACATTGGTCCAGGGGGTGCCATGCATGTCCTGCTGGGGTGTGTGGATCCTGGGTGGTTGCCCGGGCCTTCAGTTCCGTGACCAGGGCAAGACCGCAGTCCTCTCATGATGACGGAGTGCATTACTAGTCCGAGGTATGGACCACTTTTGAAGTCCTTGTGTGCAACCGGGCCCGCTAGTGCTTGGACATGGCAGCGGCCAGATACCCTTATGATCCGCATGCATGACCATGCTCTGTATCGCGGTGACGGGGTGCAGTTCTCAGTCAGAGATACTCTATCGGGGGTATGGGCCCATTCTTGACATACTGCATGCAATGGGCCCAAGGATCCTCAAACAAGCCGGCGGCCCGTTACCCTTATGATCCGCATACATGGCCGCAGTCTGTATCGCGGTGACGGGCTGCAGTTATCAGCCGTCAATATGGGCCTATTCTTCACATCCTTGCATGCTACTGGGCCCCCAGTCCTTAGGCAGGGCAGCGGCTCATTGCCTTATGGTCCGCATACATGACTGCTGTCTGTATTACGGTGCCAGGGTGCATTTATCATCCGGAGGTATCGACCTCTTAACATCCTTGCACGCAAACGGGCCCGCAGGCCGTGAACAGGGCAGTGGCTCATTACCCTTATGATCTGCATACGAGACCGCCGTCTGTATCGCGGTGATGGGGTGCATTTATCAGTCAGAGGTATCAACCTCTTCTGGACATCCTTGCATGCAACTGGGCCAGCAGGCCATGGATGGGGGCTGTGGCCCGTTACCCTTATGATCCGCATACGAGACCGCTGTCTGTATCGCGGTGACGGGGTGCATTTAGCAGTCAGAGGTATCAACCTCTTCTGGACATCCTTGCACGCATACCAGGCCCGCAGGTCTGTGGTCCGGGCAGGGGCCTGTTGCATTCATGCCATTGCTTTGGGGATGGTGATCCCACATCTTCTGGTCCACAGTGGCATACACTGGCACGGGTTGCTCCTGTTCCTCAGGTCCCTGAGCAATCAAGGTCCGCCGGATGTCCGGTTCATGCACCTGGGAGGCAACAATTTGGCCCGGGGCACAGGTTTGGACTTGGCATGTGCCACCCGCAGAGATCTTGCCCTAATGGGTCAGTCCTGGCCACAGGTGCGGATCATTTGGTCCCAGTTGCCGCTACGAGTGTCTTACAAGGCAGCCTTGATCCCCGGCCTTGACCGGGCCCGCAGGTCAGTCAGCGGGGCAGTGGCCCATTACATGTGCGACAATGCCTTGGGGACAGTGGTCCCAAACCCTTTGTTGCGCATACAAGACCGCTGCCTGTATCGCGTGGACGGGGTGCATTTGTCGGCAGGACGTATGGACCTCTTTTTGTACTCCTTGCAAATGGGCCTGTTGACAATTGGCGGTCATGGTGGGGCGGTGAGTCAGTGAACTCCTCCCCGTGTGGTTAGAGGCAACTGCATTAATACTTAATAGGGTAAATCCATTTGGTTGGTCATAGTGAGGACAAGGTTAGCCAAACTTATATGGCCAGCCAAATGACTTATAAAGGTTAACACCCATAGTGGGTCAACAACACGTTTCCGCAGAAGCTGGTTGTTGATGCAGCCTCTCAACTGTTACCACCGTAACAAGTGGTGAGAGGCAGTTAATTAGGGTTCTAATTGGATTTGCCCCTTACCAGTGCTATTTCAGCCCGTTTGATCCTTATCCGTTGTTAAGGTAGGACCATTTTGAATTAAATAAATGTGGCCCAATTTTAAATCCAATATTTGTGTCTGTGTCATTATTGGGGCATGGGTACAGCAAGGGATGCGTGGTGGCAAAATGGCTGCCACATGCTTTGCTGGCCCCACCCCTGAGGTGCGGGCACAGCAGAGTGGAGAGAGGGCGTGGCAGGCTTCCCCTTTATAAGGGGTGGCCGAGCCAACGGCCCCGCCCTCCTTCAATTCGGCTGGGCCCCGAGTGCGTTTGCCCACCTCTCCCTCCCTTAGGTCACAGTGTGATTCTTGGTCGCTTCGGGGCCGAGTGGGAATTTTTGCCTGAACCTGATTAGCACCTTGGTTCTTGGCTTTTTCATCCACTCCACACTGTTCCCGATGGGTGACTTACGGGGTGTTTCATATTGCCAGATTTTTGGCCACTTCTGGCGGATAGCACTGGTTAGGGGCAACTGCATTAATACTTAATAGGGCAAATCCATTTGGTTGGTCATAGTGAGGACAAGGTTAGCCAAACTTATATGGCCAGCCAAATGACTTATATAGGTTAACACCCATAGTGGGTGAACAACACATTTCCGCAGAAGCCGGTTGTTGACGGAGCCTCTCAACTGTTACCGCCGTAACAAGTGGTGAGAGGCAGTTAATTAGGGTTCTAATTGGATTTGCCCCTTACCAGTGCTATTTTGGCCCGTTTGATCCTTAATCGTTGTTAAGGTAGGACCATTTTGAATTAAATAAATGTGGCCCAATTTTCAATCCAACATTTGTGTCCGTGTCGTTATTGGGCCGTGGGTACAGCAAAGGCTGTCTTCTAAAAAATGGAACCTTGTCATCTTTTATGTGTGTACATTAAAAACATTTATGAGCACAGATGCTCATGCTGAAGTACATTTTATGGCTGAGAAATAAACACAACTGTAGAATGTGATTCAGCATCAACCAGTTAATATTTTTTCAATGCAATTAAATGTGTCACAAAGGGATCCTCAGGATTTTCTTTCTTCATTTCTTTTCTTTTCTCAGTTTCTCCATAATTCAGTGCAGACTGAATAATTTCAACTAGCAAGGCTTCCTGCCAAGCTAGCAGTTCAAAAGCAAGAAATTGCAGGTAGATAAATAGGTACCACTTTGGCAGGAAAGGTGACAGCCTTCCATGTTCTCTGGTATCTAGTCATGCCTGTGACATAACCATGGAACTGTCTGTACATGCAGACAACACTGACTCTTTAGCTGTAAGCAGAGATGAGCACTGCACTCTAGAGTTGGACACAACTGGCTTTCAAGTAATGGAGACCTTATGGCCCACTTGCCTATTTTACTGAGGAATTGTCTACAAAGCTAAGCCATTCCTGCCACTCAGATTTTATAGTGCCAATTCTATGATACAAACAGAAGAAAACACTGCTGATGTTAGGGTCCATATTCATCTGTCTGCTGGACCAGGGAATGTGATCTGAGCAAACACAGATGTATTTATACAGCAAATGGGGAAATACATTTCTTAACATGGATGAGGTTTCTTTCAGGCTTAATGCACCCAATAAAATAAGCCAATATCAAGAGAGAGGTTTATTTTGAAGCCTGGATGTGTCATAATACCAGCTCCCAAGCAGGGCTTACAAATATATAAATCAGAAAGTAGATTTGAAGGAATAGTTGTAATAACAACAAACGCTAGATGAGGCTAGGTAAAGGATACTGGTGTGTTCGTAACACAAATGATGCTATATTGAAAACATATACCAACTATTCCTGCTGAATAGCTACTGTATCTGTTTTATCATTTATGAAGGCAGGCCAGTCATTGAGTTTCAAACTAAACCTAAATTTCTTGGAATTTTATTTGTGTTTTTTTATGGACAGAGGGAGTAATACTAGACTTCAACTCCTATCAGCCCCAGCCATTAAAAAAGAGAGGACTGATGGGACCTTCTTCTTCAGGTGCTGTACCCATTCCAGATATTGGGTATCATCATGGTGATAGTTTTCCTGTTCTTAACTCCTCAGAACAGTTCTTCCAAGAACATTCTACACCTCTGCACACTTGTTCTGCAAGGAGAAGAGAGGCCCTGGGTGTAGACAGACTTCATAGCTAGAGAACCTGAGGTTCTCTAGCTATGAAGTCTGTCTACACCCAGGGCCTCTCTTCTCCTTGCAGAACAAGTTGGAGTATTCTATACTTTACAGGTATATTGTTCCTCATGATATGGCCATGATATCATATGTCTGGCCGGACATCCAGCTATGGTAATGAAGTAGGCCATATAGCCAGCAACTCAATGCTGAGTGTTGGGTGGCAGTAAATAACCTGACTCCCTAAAGGGACCAATGGTTCTGGGCAGATGAGCCCCTTTAGGTGGGGTAAGGACCCCCTCAGTGGAGGAAATGCCACTGGAAACCATCAGATTGGGCCCAATGTGAAAGATCAGCTTGATAATATCCTCAAGGTTGTAGCAGTCCACTGCAGTGTTAAATACTGCATGTCTCATTCCATACATGCTACAGGAGATGGCTCCATGATCACAGTGTGTGGGTCACTTCATTGCAAGCTGGGACCCATCATAAACAAATTCATGCCAGTGGCATTTTTCCTGGTGAAAATGATTTTCAGGAAAAAATGTATACTTGGATACGAGAAGCAGCCGCCGCCACCACCGACGACAGCCAAGATATTGGAGCTTTCTTTGCTTAATAGTCTTAAACAATTCTTATTCTTTATCCATGCAGCACAATACCTACATTATTCACATGGTCAATCCATGATATCCTTAGCAGCCATCTGTAGATCCACATTTCAAAAGCTTCTATTTTCAGATGCATTAGTCAATGTCTAAGCTTCGACTCCATATAGCAACAGTGGGAATACATAACATCTTACTATTCAGATCTTTGTAGGGACCTACAGCTTAATAATTAAGGGAAGGCAGTAAGTTATTTGCCTTTTATTTCTATTACACATTTCCCTTTCTGGAATTAACATAATAATGTGTGGTGGGTCTGTGATGCAAGCACTAACTAAATCAGGTATAGTGGACATGTGGCCCACTATATGTTTGCTGAACTACATCTCTCAGCATTCCCTCGTCATTAGCTCTGCTAGCTAGGACTGATGGAAGCTGCAGTCCAACATTGGTTGAACATGCAAACATTCCTCACCTCCAGTCCTGCTGTGTCATATGAATACACATGGGTCAAAATCGTTTTTTGCAGTTTCGTGCATCCAACAGTGATGTGAGCAATAGGAGGTGGAAATTGCTGCTAATTATAAAGTTCTTTTGGCAATTTTGGGGTGTGTGCTATTTTGTTGCATTGTATGTGAGTCACATGTGTATCCTCAAATGTCCTTTAATCGGGAGCAATTTTCTTTTAATTAGTGATGATTTGCCACTGATGATGTCACCATTGCAGTTGAACCATGGAACTGCACAACTGGATTTCATGAACTGAAGTGTTAGATGTCCTCATCTGATAAAGCTCTGCCAATGATAACAATAAGCGGGACTCATGATCTGTTAAACTGAGCATCTGCAGTTTCTCTCATACAAAAAAGAAAGCAGATGTACATAATGAAAGCTCTACTCAAATTTTATACAGAACATGTGTGTATGTAAGAAAAAGAGGTAATCATGTTGACTTGGACGGTGTGGACAAAGTAGATAAGGAAAAACTGTTTTCCCTATCGCATAACACTAGAACTAGGGGACACTCCATGAAACCTTTGGGTACTAGTTCTCAAACAAATAAGAGAATGTACTTTTTCACCCAGAGGACCACTGATCTATGGAACTCCCTGCCAGAAGAAGTGGTGACAGCTGTCAGTCTTGACAGCTTCAAGAAAGGATTAGACAAGTTCATGGAGGACAAGGGTATCAATGGCTATAATTATGGATACCTAAGGACAACCTCCGGGTTGGAGAGATAGGCTGGATCTCTCTCAATGCCATTTCCAGGGAATCCTAAGCAGGTGAAGGCATCTGCTTGGGAATACCCTGAAGGAAATGGTGAGCCACTTTGTGTGACAGAATGCTGGACTGGATGGGTTGTGGCCTGTTCCAGCAAGGCTGTTATTATGTTCTTATGGTCCTCGCTACCCCCCGCTTCAGAATTTAACAAAATTCACAAAATTCAAATATGGAAGTAAGTGAATCTGACATAATTATCTATCCCATAGTTTATGAATGTCAATTATGACAAACTGAGTGGGCATATTGTAACTGGGAAGCACTTATTTGCTTCTGACTACTGGATAAATACTCTTTGGATTGTTTAACATGAATATTTGCACGGTGTTGAATAGCTAAAAGAATTTATATATCCTCAAACCATTTTCTAAACATAAACAGTGGTAAAAAGCCACTCACCGCTGTTGTTTGTCTTGATTTCTAGTACGTATTTCCAACTATTAAGTGGGTTTTACTAGCATTTGGCTGCTATTCATATCATTGTCCTCCAACTTCACCCCCATGGCTGTGGTGGCTCATTGGTTAAGAAGCTCACCTTATTAACTGGAAGGCTGGCAAGTCAGCAGTTCGAGACCTGGTTACTGCATGATGCATTGAGCAGCTGTCTCTGTCCCAGCTCCTGCCAACCTAGCAGTTCAAAAGCAAGAAATTACAATAGGGACCACTTTTGGGGGAAAATCTTGGGAATATGAAAGGAGCCTCATTCGGGCGTTCCTCGAGAGGAGTTTCTCCAGCAAAAATCCTTTCAACCCAGAATAATTTCTGACACAAAATTATTATTGCCCCCATGGCAAAACTGGGATGGCAGTATTGCTAAAGTTGTTCCAGCTCTCACCTCTATCTAACATTAGCCTAATACTCGAACTGGTTTTTATCCAATTTTCCATTTAATCAGGGAATTCAAATAACATTGTCTTTACATTATTGTTCAATATCATGTACTATATTCCCCTTCTCGAAACAATTCAACTTATAGTATTTCTAATTGAAAGTGTTTAGGAGAGATCACTGGACTTTCTTTCTTCCATACAACCATATCAATTGAGAAATGACTTAGATATACCATTGAAAAGGTCACCCTTGCTCAAAAGCCGGTCATATCCAACTCTAGGGTTCAGTGCTCATCTCTGTTTATAGCCAAAGAGCTAGTGCTCTCTGCATCTGCAGATGTTTCTGTGGACTTGTTGCAGGCATGACTAGACACCGGGAAGACTGTTGAAACACTGTTTACCTTCCCACTGAAGTGGTACCTATTTATCAACTTGCAATTTCTTGCTTTCAAACTGTGAGATTGGCAGGAGCAAGGGACAGAGACTGGATCTCCCTCCATCATGCAGCACTCGGGTCTCGAACTGCTGACCTACTGACCTTCCAGTCATCAAGTTCAGTATCTCAACCACTAAGCTACCTCAGTCCATACCATTGATAAAGAAGCTATTAAAATCCAACATCCAAATTGAGTCATCATCTTCATCACCATCATGTGCTGTCAAATCAATTCTGACTTACAGGGACCCTTTTTAGGGTTTTCTAGGTAGAAATTAGTCAGAAGTGTAATGAGAATCTGAATGATGTTTACCACTTAATGAGGTACATGGATGTGCCTGTGTGATTTACTTAGTCTGGTGAGTCACGCTGTAAAGTAATGAAACTGTTTCTCGCTGTTATTGTTTTGAATTCCTGAACAGGAGGGCTTTGTGCCAAGTTTAAACAGAGCCTCTAGTGACTCAATTAATTATTAAGAGGATAATTTACCCATAAGGACATTCTCAGGTTCACAAACTTTGACCTCAAGGGTTCACGTACCCAAGAGTGGGGGAAGGACAGTTTTGACCTTGAGAGTGGGGGAATAGTGTCCTTGACATTGGGGGATGGGCAATCCCACTTTTTTATAAATTTTATTAGAAATTTTCAAAAATACATATAAAAAGTAAAAGATAAAGCATAGATTAACTAAGAAATAATAAGCATACAAAAACAATACTGAAGAAAAAACAATCCAAGGAGAAAAAGAAAACATTATACATTATCATCTTAACTTTCATAATCAGATATAAAAATAATAATATTAATAATAATGAACTAATTCCTTTTATACTGATTATCCCAATTTCTAAAGTTCTCTTTCTCACTAATTAGTACCAATAACAAATCAGAATAATTCACCCTGTGATATAATACAATGCCAAAGGGGAGCTGCGGCCTGTCCAATTATAACCTTTATAATCAAAAATTCAATTGATCCGACACCAGCATAGAACCACCTCTTTTTCTTAATGTATAGTCGAGATGTGGTTTCCAAATCTTCCCAAATTTATTTTCTTTGACTATTCCTTTCTTCTCATTTAGTTCCCATGTCAATTTATCATTCAGGGCCAATTGCCATGTTTCCCTATACCATTCTTCTAATACCCAATTTTGTTGGGTCCTTCCACTTTCTTGCTAAACACTGTCTACCCGTGGACATAAATACCATGGTTAATTCTTGTTCCTCCTTATTTAATATTAGACTGTCCAAATCTGTAAGCATGGCAGTGCCTGATTCAATCTTGATCTGTCTCCCTAACATCCATACTATTTCCTTTTCAATCTCTTTCCAGAAAACCTCAACTTCTTTAAAATTCCATCACATATGTTTGTAAGTTCCAACACTCTTATAACATCTCCAACACAAATCATTCCTAGACCTATCCATCTGCTTCAGTCTCACTGGAGTTAAATACCACAACCACACCATTTTATAATTATGTTCTTTAATTCTAACTGACAATGTTCTCACTATCCTCCATTTCCATAAAGATCTCCATTTTATTTCTGATATTTTTCCATTTAAATCATCTTCCCATGTTCTTCTCAAAATGTCTTGTAAATTATCTTCCTTCTTCAAAATCTTATAAATGTTAGCTACCAGACCTTTTACCCCAATCTCACCAAGCCTTATTTTGTACAACAATTCTTCAAAGTCCGTCATGGCCTTTTCAAGATTATCTCCTTTTAAATATTTATTATTCCAATTGTTCAATCTCGCAATTTGGAACCAATTTAATATTAAATCCGCATAAAGCAACACTTTCTCCTGCTCATCCATACATAATCTAAGCCAATGTCTCAAAAGTACAACATCCTTTTCAATTAACACTAATCTCAATTCTTCATTTATCATGATTGGGAAGGTTTTAAAATCCTCAATCTCTATTAAAGGGGATATACCAGGAGCTAATCTTCCCTTCAACCTCTTCCATACTTCCCAGATTGATTTTAGCATTCTATTTTTAATACTAACTTTCCCCCTTTCCTTATTTAAAAAAGCTGCATTACCCAATTGTTCGAAATCCTCCATCTCAAGATCTTCACATATCACTTTCTCTCTCATTAAAATCATAACTATATTTCTAATTTGAAATGCATTATAATAACTTTTTAGATTTGGAATCCCTAAACCTCCTTCTTTTTGAGGAAGATACCACCAACTTTTAGGAATTCTACCTCTTTTCCCTCCATTATAAAATTTATAATCATAACTTGAAAAACTTTTATTTATTTTTTAAAATTGATATGCCACCCAATCAGGAGAACCTGACTCAGGGTGGCGTACAACAGTTAAAAATGAATAAAAACAGATTTTAAAATCCAAAATACAACTAACAAAGGGAGGGATATTAACTAAGTATTAACTGGGGATGAGCCAACAGGCTGGAGTCGTATTCCCATTAAGGCCCCACACCTGCCCTGCCAGCCAGGTTTTCAGACTTTTCCTGAAGGGCAGCAGTTCTGTCTGTAGCCTCAGTTCTGTTGGCAGGAGGGCTGGTGCAGACACAGAGAAGGCCCTTCTTCATGTGCCAGAGAGGCTGGCCCCACTAGCTGAAGGCACAACTAGGGAGCCCCTCTGGTCTGCTATGGTCAGATGGGCAGACACTCTCAGGAAAATATAGTCTCTCAGGTATCCTGGCCCACTGCCATATAGGGCTTTAAAGGTCAAAAACAGCACCTTGAATTGCACCCGGAGAGAAACTGGTAGCCAGTGCAGCTCCCGGAATAGTGGGGAGGCACGGGCATAATGTCCACATCCCATCACCACCCATGCAGCTGCACTCTAAACCAGCTGTATCCTCCGAATGGTTGTCAAGGGCAGCCCCATGTAGAGTGGATTACAGTAATCTAGTCTGGAGGTGACCAGAGCATGAGTGACCATGAGTAAGGAGTCCCGGTCCAGGAGCGGGCGCAACTGGTGAATTACTCTAAGTTGAGTAAAAGCCCTCCTGGCCACAGCCGCCACCTGCTCTTCTAGCAGCAGTCACGAGTCCAGGAGGACCCCCAAGTTGCGCACTGGGTCTGTCTGGGGCAAGACTGCCTCATCCAAGACTAAAGGTGGTAGCTCACTGGATAACCCCAGACCCCCAACCACAAAGCCACTCGGTCTTTCCAGGGTTCAGCTGAAGCCCATTGTCCCCCATCTAGACCCCAACGGCCTCCAGGCATCCAGACAGGACTTTGACCGCATCACTTGGGTCCCCACGTGCTGAGATGTACAACTGAGTGTCATCCGCGTACTGATGGTACTGCACCCCGTGGGAACGGATGATCTCACCCAACAGCTTCATGTAGATGTTAAAAAGGAGGGGAGAGAGCACCGAGCCCAGCGGCATCCCATATTTAAGGGGCCTAGGGCTAGATCTCTCACTCTCCAACCACACCGACTGGGTATGGCCCTCCAGAAAAGAGGAAAATCTCACTATCTTTCAAATAAATTGGTAGGGCATCAAATAAGAAATTTATTTTTGCCAACATCATCATCTTACATAAAGCAACTCTACCAAACCAGGACAGACTTAATTTATTGTAAAACTGTAAAATTTGCTCTTTAATCGCCTTCAATTGTTTATCATAATTCAATTTCTTAATATTTTCCAATTTATTTGTTAAAACAACTCCCAAATATTTTAAATTATTCCCAATCTGAATTCCATATTTACACAAAATCTCTTGTTGTTGTACATTATTGACATTACATGTTATCATTTCTGCTTTTCCCCAATTAATTTTGAGACCAGTCATACCCTCAAAATCTTTTAATGTAATTGGATCCTTTCTAACGTCTTTGCCAGTTGTTTCATTATAACCAATGTATCATCCGCATACAAACCTATTTTATTTCCCAACAAGCCTTCTATATTGTCATCCCCTCTAATGGTTAATCCCTGATAATGATCTAATCCCAAGGACATCAGTTTCCTGTGAGAAAACAGGTGCAAAACACCTCGTAAAACACCCTTTAAAAAGGGCTGTCCGAGCTTAGACAGACGGAGTGGGAGAGGGAGACACTTTTTCGAGAGGATTTTGCTTTTTTCTTTTTAATTATTTTTTAATTTTACCATAACAAAAAACAAAATAGTACTCAAAAGAAAAACACTTAAACATAATACAACAATACAAACAACAAATAATAAAACAAATACTACAATTAAAAGACAAAAAAACATACTAATCTATACCTATAAGGAAGAAAAGTAGACGTACGTGTCACCAAGGCATGGCCACACCCCTAGAGACCATCCTGTGTTGCTTTACACACATCTTCCTTTTGCAACAGCAATGGTCTGTGCAAAGGTCTGGAGGCCGAGGGTGGATCCTGTGCCCCTCATATCCAGTATAAAGAACTGCACATGCCTGAAGCCCTAGGGAGGGGCTGGTTGCGCGTGAAGCCATTGCCGAGCAACAAATGCAAAACAACATGCTTGCACACAAAAAACAACACCAGACAGCCATTGAAACAGCAGAGGGGGCAGTGCCAGAAGTGCCAGCGACACACACAGCATTGGCACCCAGAACGAAGGCCCTGGGCCTCACTCCCCTCAGGAGGGGGAAGGAGAAGAGATGGGCGTGAGGTGAGTGTGTGTGTGTGTCTCCAGGAAGGGAAGGAAGGGAATGGTGGGAGGGCATGGTGTGCGTGTGTGTCTGAGTGCATGAAGGGTGGGAGGCATGGAGGACGTAGGGGACAGAGAAGGTGTGTGTGTGTGCATGTGTGATGTAGCGATGCATCAGTGACAGGGAAGCCGGGAAGCCAAGGGGTCTGTGTCTCTGTTTGTCTGCGTGTGTCTCTGTCTGTCGGCCACTTTGGGGACCGCACCACTGCCGCCAGCCCAGGGAGCCCAAAACACCATGGCAGGTGCGCAAGCACCACCACCACCCCCACCCCCAACACAGAACAGCAACTAGATAAATGGAGACCCTGGGATATCATACAAACAATGAGGGGGAAAGCAAGGAGGGGGGAGGAACACACTGACGATGCGGAGACAGAGGCAGGGGAGAAAAAAGCACATTACTATTATATCTCTTTTCTCCCCCGCCTCTCTGTCTGCATCCTCATCATGATCCTCCACCCCTTTCCCCTCACTGTGTGTATGATATCACTGCCTCTTCCTTTCTCTCCCTTCTGAGCTCTTAGGCTGCAGTTCCTCCCCCCCCTTTGTTGCTGTGGGTAGTGTTTCAGCTGGCTGGGAGACACGCAGTGTTTGAATGCAGTTCAAATTACCCAAAGGAACATGTTGTGTATTTAACGAAATGTGTTTGCCATTTTGTCTTGTTGTGAAAAAATTTAATATGTATTTGTTTTACTATGGTCTGAAGTCTCGCGAGACTTCAGGAGGGTTCTGAACGAGAACAGAGCTGTCAACAGTTCTAACGGTTTTTTCCAACTGTCAGTTCTGATCAGAGATAGCTAAGGAATGTGAGGGTATGTTGTTAGCTCTGGCCACCTATTCTTATCCAAATAAAGTTGTGTGTTTGGTCCATATTGCTGGCTGCTGCCTATTATTTCCAGAACACTAAATTGGCGATGAAGGTGGGATGGCGTCCCAACAGAATTCCATTGACCCTTTCGATATCTCAGTGCTAGAGAGAAACGGGTTTAGGAAAAGCAGTTCAAGCTCGCCATGGCGGCTGACAGCATAGTGGAGGAGGACCAGAAGCATTCATGTTTCTTGGCAAGATGTGGACTGCCTACGCTCAAGCTGGCCATTCACTTGGTGCTGCCAAGGGATATTGATGATGTTCCCCTCACAGATATCCTGATGGCCTTGTGAAGCCATTTCCAGTTGAGGGTCTCCATATTTCCCGCCTGGGTAGCGTTTCACTGCCATGATCAACACCCTGAGGAGTCTGTGGCTGACTATGCTGCCACCCTTCAACTCGCTGCTGCCCCATGCCAGTGGCCGAACATCGAGGACGCCCTCCATGACCACCTGCTAGCTGGACTTCGAGATGAAGAGGCCCAACGCAGGCTGATGACCCAGGACACGCTCACATTCAAGTCTGTGCTGAAGGAAGTATTGGTGTCTGAGGCGGCCAGGTTGGGGGTAAAGTCATTCAAGCTATGGCCTGTCGCCTCTGGTGTTCCAGAGTCTGCTGTAAAGGCCCACCACTGCTCCTTACCATTATGCTCATCTTCAACAGCGTCACCAGCATCATCGTCCATGTCTGGGTCCAGCGATGAGGATGGAGGGATCAGGAAGGTCCAAAGGAAAAAGGAGAAACATGCCCCAAAAGTCTTGAAAAGGTGTGATAGCTGTGGAAGCAAGCATGTCCATCGAAAGTGCCCCTTTCGAAATGCGGATTGCCACCATTGTGGCAAGTGAAGGCACATTGCAAAGGTGTGCTGCCAGAGGAGCAGGCAAACCTCAGCATCGGACCAGCACCTGAGGAAGCCAGAAGTGCATATCTCCAAGATCTCCATGCTGGAGACTTCATACAACAACGTGGTGAATCTGTCCGGCCAGTTCTTTGCTAACTATATGGTAGTGGGCCGGGTTACCTAAGAGACCGCATCGCCCTGAGGACGTCTGTCCGTCCAACCAGAGTGGACCGGAGGGGCTCTCTAATCGTTCCATCAGCCAGAGGGGCTCGCCTCTCTGGCACAAGGAGGAGAGCCTTCTCCGTGTCTGCACCGGCCCTCTGGAACCTCCTGCCAACAGAGCTACGTCTCCGGACGGAATTGCTGCCTTTCAGAAAAGATCTTAAAACCTGGCTGGCGGGTCAAGTGTGGGGTGCAGGTGGAAGGGTAACCGCCATTGGGTGGTTGGTGTAGAAGAACTCTTCCCCATGGTGCCTTTGGATCCTGCAGCCCTTGTTTTTAGGGGGTGGGTAGTTTTAACTGTTTTAACTGTTTTAACTTGTGTTTTTAATTTTTATTGTGAACCGCCCTGAGTTGGCTTTGGCCGAGTGAGCGGTATATAAATGTGATAATTAAATTAAATTAAAATTAAATTAAATTAAACTTGCAATTGCAAGGTGTACCAATTCGCATGGAGGTGGACTCGGATACATCTTATTCCATTCTGCCCCCAAAATAATTGTTAAAAATTCCCCCCACATCCCACCCCAAGTTGCGGGCATTGAAGACATTCCTCCGAGATGTTCAAGGGTGCCACATGCCATGGGGGTGGGGGATTTCACTATACGTTTCAAGAACATTTCCACCAAATTGCGTCTTGTGGTGGTGAAGCAAGGAACTAACTGTCTGCTGGAAGTCCAGTGGTTCGACCCACTGGGGAAAAGACTGTCCGGAATCAATGCTGTGAGTTTTGACCCGGTGCTGGATGCTTGCAACGCACACCAAGAGGTTTTGAAGAAAGGACGTGGCACTTATGTGGGACCCCCAGTCTCATTTGAACTTGACACAGATGTACAGCCTATCCGCCTTAAGCTTCGCCGTGTACCCTTTACTCTTAAGGACAAGATAGAGGCAGAAATTGATAAGCTTGTGGGTCCAGGCATTTTGGTTCCCATTGATTCTGCAGAGTGGGAACAATGAAGTCAAATGGGGAGGTTAGGATCTGTGCAGACTACAAGTGCACGATCAACAAAGCCATTCAGCCCAAGTCATATCTGGTCCCTATTGTCAGCCACTTGCTGTCTACCTTACACAGAGGGAAGTGTTTTGCTAAATTGGATTTAGCCCAAGCATACCAGCAGCTAACGGTCACGCATTCTGCTGTAGTCATGCAAACAATTGTTACTCATAGACTCAAAGTCACCTGTTTGCAGTTCGGGGTCAATGCAGCCCCCAGTATATTTCAATCAATTGTAGAGCATCTACTGAATGCTCTCCCTGGGGTCCTCCCCCATTTTGATGATGTTTTAATCATTGCAGGGGACGAATTCGAACTGATAGAAAGGTTGGACTAGGTTTTGCAGAGGTTCGAACAGGCAGGGCTCTGGTTACGTAAGGACAAATGTGTATTCTTTGCCAGGGAGGTTCAGTTTCTGGGATTCAAAATAACTCCCGAGGGGGTCAAACCCTCAGATTCTAAGGTCTCTGCTGTACGTAATGCTCCCGGCCTTCTTCTAAGGCTGAGTACCAGTCTTTCCTGGATTTGCTTAACTTTTACCACTCCTTCCTGCCTAGGAAGGCATCTGTAGCCGAGCCGATGCATCGTCTTCTCAAGAAAGACGTGGTTTGGAGGTGGGGCAGAGCCAAGACAAGGCTTTCAGAGAGCTCAAGGAACTACTGTCCTCAGAGGCAGTCCTCACCCATTTCGATCCCCCAAAACCTCTGATATTGGTTTATGATGCTTCAAAAGTGGGGGTAGGTGCTGTCCTTTGCTGTACATTGGATAGTGGAGTGGAGGCCCCAATCGCATTTTATTCAATGTCCCTTTCCAAAGCTGAGAGATACTATGCACAGACTGACCATGAGGCTGTAGCCGCAGATCTGCTGGCAAGAGGTTCCATAGGGTTGGGGTGGACACAGAGAAGGACCTCCTCCTAGTGCTAGAGAGGCGAGCCCCTCAAGCCAATGGAACACTGAGGGAGCCCCTCTGGTCTGCCCTTGTGGGTCAGGCAGACTCTCTTAGGGCGATGCGGTCTCTTTGTTACCTCAAAGCCCACTGCACAAATACTTTCTCCCTGAATGCTGAGATGGGCTATATTTCTAAACATATACCAGGCCATGCCAATGCCCTCTCAAGGTCCCCATTGCTCAAACTTGTGGAACCATACTGCGAGATAGAGCAAGATCATTTGGTGCTGATGATCGAATCTCTCAATTCACCCCCATAGTTCCCTCAGACATTGCTAAAGCTACAGCTAAGGATAAGTTGTTGTCCCAAGTGGTTACTTGGGTCCAGAAGGGTTGGCCCATGGCTCCCCCTTCAGAGGAGTTCAGAGCATTCTATAGGAAGCAGTTTGAGCTGTCGCTTGAGAGGGATTGTCTATTATGGGATCAGCGGCTAGTGATTCCTGCTGTGTTGCGGCCAAAAGTCCTGAAGCTTCTGCACATTAACGATCCGGGAATCGTGCACTCCAAAGCTAATTCTGGTGGCCGCAAGTAGATTCAGGCATAGAGCGGTTAGTAGGCACTTGCAATAGCTGCCAGAGTTCTTTCCCTGAGGACTCCCGACTTCCCTCCTGGGAATGGGACACATCTCGCAGACCGTGGTCACGAATCCACATGGATTTTGCTGGCCCATTCCGAGGCACCTTATTCCTTTTAGTGATAGATTCTTTTTCAAAGTGGTTGGAGGTAATTCCTGTCCCAAATACTTCATCTGCTGTGACAATTAAGCAACTACGTAAACATTTCTGTTGTTTTGGTTTGCCAGATCTGCTTGTCTCTGGCAATGCCACTATGTTCACATCTGCTGAATTTCAAGCGTTTCTCGAGTGAAACATCATCCGACATACCACGTCTGCCCCGTTTCACCCTGTCACCAACGGTCAGTTCAAGCACCAGGTCTGCACGACTAAGGAGGCTTTATGCCACATAGTGCAGGGGGACATTGAGCTGCAGCTCTGTCAGTTTCTTTTGTGCTATCAAATCACTCCCCTGGCCTTGGGTCTATCTCCTGCTGGCCTCCTCATATGTCAGAAACCTAACACCCAGCTGGACAGGTTAGATCCTTCCAGGGTCAAGGATAGGGGGGGGGTAAATTTGGAAGTGAGGCAGAAGAAAGTTTTTGCAGCAGGAGATCCTGTGCACTGCAGGAAATATGTTTCCAGGGGGCCAGCCTGGGTTCCAGGAACTGTATTAGAACAAATGGGGCCAGTCTCCTACCGGGTGAAACTAGGGAACGGCCTAATTTGGTGGAGACACACAGACCAACTGAGGCATAGGGTAACAGGCCCGTCACTGGAAGAACAGGGAGAATCTTTGATTTTGGGGTATCCTCAGCCACTGAAATGCATAATAATTCTATGTTAGAGTCCTCCCCCACTCATTTACTCCAAGGGGAAGTCGAAGTCTCAGCCCTGTTTTCAAACTCTGAGCGAGCATCTTTGCTCCTTGCATAGGACTCACAGCAGTCTGATATTTCCTCCAGTCAGTTGGAGTATCAGGAGGAGTTTTTTGAGTTTTCTTCTGGGACCCCTCATCCTCATGTGTTAGAGTTTACCCAGTCTACCCCCATTCATAACCAAAGGAGGGACTTTTGTGTTGAGTTGTCTCCTACTGAAACGGGCAATGGTGCTGAACATGAAACAGGTAATTTTCCGTACCATGCTATGTTTTCTAGAGGTGCCCCCACTAAGGAAACTTTGCCACCTACCTCAACTAGCCCTAGGGTTTCACTGGCTGACCAGGCGCCAGTGCGCCACAAAAGATGTTGTGGTCCTCCTAAATGGTTGTGGGATTTTGTTCAATCCTAGGGGGGAGGGGTGTTGTGTATTTAAGGAAATATGTTTGCCATTTTGTCTTGTGAAAGAGTTTAATATGTATTTGCTTTACTATGGTCTGAAGTCTCACAATACTTCAGGAGGGTTCTGAATGAGAACAGAGCTGTCAACGGTTCTAATGGTTTTTTCCAACTGTCAGTTCTGATCAGAGATAGCTAAGGAATGTGAGGGTGTGTTATTAGCTCTGGCCACCTATTCTTATTCCAAATAAAGTTGTGTGTTTGGCCCGTATTGCTGGATGCTGCCTATTATTTCCAGAACACTAAATTGGCAACGAAGGTGGGATGGCATGCCAACAGAATTCCATTGGCCCTTTCGATATCTCAGTACCAGAGAAATGGGTTCACTATGAAAAGCACTTCAAGCACACAATGGCAGCTGATAACATAGTAGAGGAGGACCAGAAGCGTTCGTGTTTCCTGGCGAGATATGGCCTGCCTACGGTCAAGCTGGCCATTCACTTGGTGCTGCCAAGGGATATTGACGATGTTCCCCTCGCAGATATCCTGACTGCCCTGCAAAGCCATTTCCAGCCAAGGGTCTCCATAGTTTCCACCTGGATGGTGTTTCACCACCATGACCAATGCCCTGGGGAGGCTGTGGCTGACTATACTGCTGCCCTTTGACTTGCTGCTGGCCCGTGCCAGTGGCCGAACATCGAGGACGCCCTCCGTGATCGCCTGCTAGCCGGACTTTGAGATGAAGAGGCCCAATGCAGGCTGATGACCTGAGACACGTTCACATTCAAGTCTGTGCTGAAGGAAGTGTTGGCATCTGAGGCGGCCAGGTCGGGGGTAGTCATTCAAGCTACAGCCTGTCATCTCCGGGGCTCCGGAGTCTGTTATACAGGCCCACCACTGCTCCTCATTGTTATGCTCATCTTCGACAGCATTGCTGGTGTCATTGTCGACATCAGGGTCCGGCGATGAGAAAGGAGGGGTCAGAAAGGTCCGAAGGAAAAAGGAGAAAAATGCCCCAAAAGTCTTGAAAATGTGCGATGGCTGTGGAAGCAAGCACGACCGTCGAAAGTGCCCCTTTCGAAATGCAGATTGCCACCATTGCGGCAAGCGAGGGCAGAATGCAAAGGTGTGCATGCTAGGGTTGCACTAGAATACTCAACAAATACATCAAAAAAATCTTGTGAGTAGGATAAGCGTATCCATTGTGGGATAGAATGATGCATAGTTAATATGGGGTATAAATACTACTGTTTTTAGAAATATCAGTGAGCTGTACCTTCTCTAGCAGCAGCTATCTTTTCCCCAGCAGCCACCTCAAAGGCAACACTCACCAGAATTCTTCTAGAGGTGTAAAACAGATTGGGCACAACGTAGGCTTATAGCTTGTCAACTATTCCCATTTGGGTGGGAAAATTTGCCACCAGTGAGTGACAATGCTTTCAGCCCAAAGCCTTAGGCATCGGAGCTGATTGCAAGTCATCCCTCTGATGAATAATATACCGTCATGTGCATATATCTTCAATTCCTATAGGATAAATGTAATGTTATTTTAAGGCTTCCTGCTCCTGAGATGAAGAGATTATTTCCAACCTGCAGCCCACAAGCATAGCCATTGGTTTCAAACACCATTAAGTTTCATTATAACAAAAAAAACAATGACATTTATAAGTTACCAGAGAGCACAACACCACAAATATGAAGCAGATAAATGGCACTTGATCCAAATAATTACTGCAGGCAATATTGGGCTTATTCAGAGTTGGCAGCTGCATAATTTTTTAGAGTTGTACCAGGTAGTATGCTGCAAACGGTTTTTAAAAATTATTATGATTACCGCATGCCCCATTTTCTTGTCTCATAAGTCTAAAAAAGTTAGGGTAGAACCTGGCTCAAGTTGGGCACCCATAACAGTTTCACCAGACACAATGTTGTGAAATAGAAGGGTCAAATTGGAAAAATTAGTTCCAGCTTCTCTTTTCCTAAGGAAGTAAATTTGATCTTTATTTTCCTCATTCCACATATGTTTTTCAAATCCTAAAACAAGGCAGAGAACAACTGCAATGCTAGAGAGGATCATATTTGCAGCATTCAGAAGTTAATGAAAATAGACATCTAAGCTTCTCATAGTCAAAATTAGTTCTGTTTTTCATTTCCCTCCACTATTCAACAAATAACTTTCATGTAATTTCTTCTGTCTTTCATTCTTGTCCATAAACATCTCCTCTAGCTACATAGAGCCAAGTCATAACTTCAGCCAATTTTCCTGTCAAAAAGTGTGATTTTTGAGACCTCTAGGTATGAATGTACTGCCACCATGCTAAAAAGGTGTGTGAAGGAAATATGATGTTCCTTATTGTTGTGTATTTAAGGAAACATGTTTACCATTTTGTCTTTGTTGTGACAGAGTTTAATATGTATTTGCTTTACTATGGTCTGAAGTCTCGCGAGACTTTGGGAAGGTTCTGAATGAGAAGTGCACGAGACAGAGCTGTCAATGGTGCCAACGGTTTTTTCCAACTGTCAGTTCTGATCGGAGATAACTAAGGAATGTGAGGGTGTGTTGTTAGCTCTGGCCACCTATTCTTATTCCAAATAAAGTTGTGTGTTTGGCTTGTATTGCTAGCTGTTGCCTATTATTTCCAGAACATTAAAGAACACATGAGCACAGATTACCTCAGCGTGACGGAAACAACTACATGAATGAGGTATCCTGGCCGCTAATTTGAACAGCTGTCAAACCTGGACTCAGCCAGCTAAATCACTTCCCACAGCAACAAATTGAAAAAACAACAACAGCCTAATAGTATAGAAGGAAAGGAAAAGCAGAGGCAGGGATATCAGCTCAAATTGCCCGCCAAAACACCACCCCGCTGAGGCTTTCTTCCTCACATTGCCTATTTGTATCCCATTCTGGAGTTCAGTGCTCCTCTCTGTTCATAGCCAACATGCCAGTGTGTTCTACTTCTGCACACATTTCCGTGGACATGTGGCAGCCATGCTTAGACACCAGAGTGCACAGAGCGCACTTTACGATCCAACTTATATAACTGCCATTTACTGCCCCCTGCCTCTTGCGGATGGGATGGAGAGGCCACTTGCACCAAGGGACTACAAAGACACCCCCCCCCCCGGTAAAGTCCCCCGGGCGAAGCCGGGCACTTCTGCTAGTAATAACAATACTACAAAGATAGCATACATTTATTACATTCTCATTTCCCACCTTCTTCTTCTTTTAAACTTCATAAAACCCCATATATCTTAGTTTCTTATCTATGTCTTATTTCAACACATATTTAGTATACTTATAACAAACTTTCTATTCATATACAGTGGAACCTCATGCAAAAATCACCCCCTATAGCAATGAAATCACATAACAATTAAGTTTTTTGGGGAAATGGCGTCCTGCATAACAATTTTCCCTATGGAAAAAATCGTACAACATTTTTTCAATGGGAAAAACCACTTAGCAAACAAAAACATTGTACAATGCATCCCATAGGGAAAATCGCTATACGATGCATGCATCGTATAGAAATTGTTTCTGTTGTGAGCCCGACCCCCGGCCCGGCCCCTGAGCTGGCCCACCTGGGGGATGAGGACTCTGAGGATGAGGGAGAAGAGCTGGCAGGATCCTCCTCCCCAGGAGTGCCCCCCCGACATTGCCTCAGCCTCCATTAGAGGACAAGGAGCAGTCTGATGGAGAGAATGCTCTTCAACAACAGCTGCAACTCATGGACAGCTCTGGTGACAAGGCATGGCTAGATGCCAGACATCGGAGCAAGGTGAAGTGACTCCAACAGAAGCAGAGGGGGAGGGCCAGGAGGTAATTAGGAAGCATTGGGCCACACCCCATCATACCTGTCAAGTTTCGGGAAATTTCTGTCAAATAAGGGAAATTTCCCGGCCAAAACAGGAAACTGGACAGCTATGCTTATCCTGTGCTGGCCTCCAGTTTAATTCCAGTCTAATTGTAGTCTAACTAATACGGGATGATGGCAGGAAAGAGTGTAAAATACGGGGGGGGGGGGGTTGACAGAAACTTCCCGAAACTTGACAGGTATGCAGCCCATGGGTGATATATGGAGCCAGAACACCGGGTGTGGCTCCGTGATGGACAAAGTTTGAGTTTCCCCGTTCCTGTCCCTGCCCATCACTCCTGCTCCTGGCCTCGGTTCACAAGGCTTAAAGAAAACTCTGGAATGGACTTTGGATTGAACTAAGACTTCTGCTTTTGGATCTGCCATGCCGTGAGTGTAACCCCGCTGTGGAAGTAAGAGACTCTCTCCGTGAGTGTTGAGCTCGGCCTGCCGGTGCCCCAGAAGAGGGGGGGGGGGAGACAGAACAGTTTCATACAACAATGAGCCATGTGAAATGGATTAAAATTGTTGTATGACGTAACACTGTATATGTATATTCTATGTATCCATAAAACATTCTAATTCTTCTTAACCTATAAAACCAAGGGTTAACCGTTGGAACTTGCTATAGGTTCCTAAGCTTCACCCTAATGACCCGCACCCACCATTCGTGCACACAGCCGAACTGGGTCCGCAGGTTAACAAAGGATTGAGAAAACCGGCAGTGGGGCAACAGCCCCACAAACGCGAAAAAGGGAAACAACTTCATTTCCCAACGTTCTTTGCACCGCGCCGCGCCACAGCAAATCAGGCTGAGAGGTGCGACCACAAAGAACATTGAGAAACGCACCGTGGCCAATCAAAATCAAGCCACAGAAAAAAATGCACCACAACCACAAATCACAAACCCATAACTACAAGCCCCAGAGTCCTGCGCGACAGGAGCGTGCAGAACGCTGAGGAAGCCGGCGCCTGAAAAATTTTAAAAACCAACTCACCACCTCATAGTCACGCAAACACCAACCGCCCTTCTTTCCCTCACCAACGGCGCCTGAAGGACCCGACTGGAGTTTCCCCTTTAATATCAGTAGGTGGGGGGTTGCAATCACCCTCTCCGCTGGCTCCCCTAGGGTTGGGAGGTTTGTGGAGACAAAAGGGGTTTGTCCCCCCAACCCTTCTGGACCCAGGAGACCAGGGAAAGGGGATCAAATACACCACCACCACAAAAAACCCTCCATCTTTAAAGAGAAGAAATCAAGTGGTTTCTTCTCTTAAAAAACAGAGGTTTTTTTTATTTGGAGGGGGTGAAATCGATCCCCTCTCCCTGGTCTCCTGGGTTTAGAAGGGTTTGGGGGGACATACCCCTTTTGTCTCCCCAAACCTCCCAATCCCAGGGGAGCCAGCAGAGAGGGGGGTTGCAACACCCCACCCACTGATATTAAAGGGGAAACCCCGATCTACTTCCCCGACTCCCCACAATCAAAGCACCATAACACAATAAAGCTCCCCTCCCCACCACCTAGCCCATCCTTCCTAACCCCCACCGACCACGGCCCCTCCCCACCACCTAGCCCACACTTCCTAATCCCCCAACAACCACGCCCCCCTCCCCACCATCTAGCCCACCCTTCCTAAACCCCACCAACCACGCTCCCCTCCCCACCACCTAGCCCACCCTTCCTAACCCCCAATGACCAAGCCACCTCCCCACCACCAAATAAATAAATAATTTTTTTAAAAATAATAAAAACACAGTCAAAAACCTCGAAAAACAAACAAAAACAACACCAAAAAAATACAAAGTAAACAAAAACACAATCAAAAACAAAACAAACAGACAAAAAATACAAATTCCAACCCCCCCCCCACACACACACACACAAAAGAAAGAAAACAAGCAAACTTACCAAAAGATGTCCTACCTCCACAAAGACTGGAAAGGAAATGAACAAAGAAAGAGACTACTTACCAGAAGAAGCTCCACCCAGAGGCCAGGAGAGAAAAAACAGTCAAAATACAATAACCCCTACCAGCACCACCTGCTGGCCACAATAGTAAAAACAATTCAAAAACACACAACAGCCCCAAACAAAAGGCCACAAGAGGAAAAATAAATCAAAAAAATAACACAAATTCACAATTTTACACAAAAGGTCACACCAATAAAAACAATTTTTTTTACACTAAAACACACTTTAACACAGATCACAAACATATGTCAATAAAATACAATAGAAACTTTTAAAAATCCTGTGCTGAGTTTTAACTCAAATTAAAACCTAAAACATCTAAACATATTTTAAAAACATTGAATGTAAAAAACATTTACTTTTACATTATTAAAATTATTACCTACGGTACAACTAATTAAAAAAATTCAAAAAACTAAAACATTATTCGCTTACATAAAACAATTTGAAAAAATTATACCATACTTTGTTCTTTTATTAATCCTAAAAAAAAAACCAAAAAAGCAGATCACAGTTAATAACAGCCAAGCCAAAAAAAATTTGCATAAATAAACATTTCAAAAATTAAAATTACAAACTAAGCAATTTTTAAAAAACAGCAACATAATTTAACCTTCCAACATAATTTAAAACAGGCCGGCAATGCCGGGCAACCTCTGCTAGTATACTATAAAATCTATGCCATCTTAAACCCAAGAAAGAAGAAAAATAAAATAAAATAATATAAAACCCAGTGATATTTACAATGCCTTGGTTATTGCGGTACTACACAACCATCTCATATTATAACCAAAAACTCAATTGATCTGGATCTGGCCTGCCACCTTTGCCTTCAACCAATGTATAATCTACAAAGGATCTCCATATATTTCTGAGAGGACATTGAAGCTGGAAGGAACACATTGTTGGGATCTGGGGTCCTAGGTGTGAGGAGGAGGAGGACTTTCAGCCGAGCCAGCTGTGCCTGCTGCTGGCTCCAACTTGGAATCTGAGCCTTAGGAGGACCCCTTGCCAGTTCCCCAGGCCACGGCCAGCTCAGATCAGGAGACCAAGTTGGAGGACATGGACATGACACTGGCCTCATAGCCAGTTGTCACTCTAGAGCCTGCCCAGCAGGGCCGAGCCGGGCTGGAAGTTTGGAGTTTGACAGTTTGGCCAGGTGCCATCAGGCAGGCTACTCAGGAACAGGCCGGCACACCTGCTCATTACAGGGTTTTGTTGAGGCATCAGATGCAGCTGAGAAGGAGGAGGGCCTGGGCATGCCTCCTGAACAGACCCTCAGCTGTGGGGTCTGACTCCCCTTAAAAGAGAAGCGTGCTGGCAGGCCCTTGTCGGACCAATTTGTCAGTTTGGTGAACCCGACACTGTGTTCCTGGTTTCCTGACCTTGATTCCCTGGATTCTGAACATCGGACTGTGACCTTGACTTACCTCTAGTATGACTCCACTGGCTCCTGACCTCTGGACTGGCAACAAAGACTCTGCTCTGCTCGTTCTGAAACCTGAGTAAGGAGAAGCTCCCCTTTCCCCGTTGAAGCTCTAACCAGGAATAGAGCTTTGCTGGTGCCAGGATCTGACTCATATTCCTAAGGGACCAAGATTGAATATCTGAAGCAATATGCGGCCTTGGAAGGCTGTCCCTTAAGAAGATAATGGCAATGAGTCTTCAGACTTAGTTTATTTTTCAGAGGCTAGACTTAGATAAAAAGCCAGCATTGATACTTTGCCATTTTTCTGACATCTTCGGACTGTGAAGATTTGTTGATAGTTTGACTAGCTTTACTTAGATAATAATTGTGCTTTGTTATTTTCTAGGGGACTAAGTACCAGAGTGTTGCCTGCTTAGGAAATTGGTTTGCTAGGGAGAGCAACTTAGAAGCTTGACAGCTTAGATTTTACCCAGGAATGAATGGGATATTTTATTTTGGTTATGCTGAACCAGATGATATACTTAAGTGTTGCTCTGCGTTGCTTTTTGGAGAGGTATTTTGCCTTATGGACAATGCTTTACCTTTTATTCAAATAAATGTATAAAGCTGTCCTAGATCTTATTTCCAAGGCATTTGGACTTTGCCTACCGACTTGCCAACTAACTCCTGAATTGCTTTTAAAACGCTATCTCATTCAAACCTTCCACAGCTCATCATTTGAAGATTGGACACAGGAGGGGAGAGTTGCCAACCCAGGGGTGATGCACTAGGCACAGGGCTGGAGTTTGGAGCTGTGAAAGTCAAAATAGAATTTTTGCAGGTCTCACCCTTTCCATGTTTTGACAAGAAGTACCCTTCTTCTTGAGATGATCTGGTTCCAAGACGCACATGCTGATTCTTCTCCTAGGAGACACAATGGGGAATAGAACTTCCAGTCTCTGCCTCTGCAGCCAGATACCTAAACCTCTCAGCTATCCAACGAGCTACATGTGAGTAACAGCTTTTTGAATAGTTCTAGAAAATTTGAAAGCTAGCATGTCCTTGTGCATTCAGGGCTAATTTTCATAAAGCTTTGACATGTGAGTAAAAGCTTTATGCAAACTAACCCTAATTAGGATATACAAGCTTTCAAGTTTTCTACAACTCTTCAAAAGGCTAAATGGTCAAAGTAGAAAAAATGTTTGTCTAGATGTTCAAGACATGGAGAACAGTAGCCCTACCCAATCCATTTGCATTTGAATGTCACAAGGGCAAACACAGAGGTTCCCTTGTGGCTTTAGCAGAAAGACAAAGGAACCACAGTCCTATATAAGAGAAATAGAGATTGACTTAAGGTGTAGGGCAGTGGTGGCAAACCTATAGCATGCATGCCAGAGGTGGCATTCAGAGCCCTCTCTGTGGTCATGTGTGTCCATCGCCCCAACACAGTTTGCCCCACCCCTCTGCCCAGCAGCCTAATGGGAGTGCTTCCTCCCTCCCCCAGCTTAGAGTTCACCCAGCCCCTCTGCCCAGCAGCCCAATGGGAGCACTTCCTCCCTCCCAGCACAAAGTTTCGCCCACCCCTCTGTTTGGGCACTCGGTCTGTAAAGGTTTGCCATCACTGAACTAAGGGAAAGAGTCCATTAAGCCCTGAGCAAAAGCTCTTTCCCTCCTTTTTATGTTCTAATCAACATTTAAGAAGTCTCCAATGTCTTTCTGAGTTGTGTAGAAAAAGCTGCATGTTGAATCATAAAGATGGGGAATCAGAGATGTGTAATGTTTGGATTTCAGACTACAACTCCAAGATTCCCACAGAAAGAAGAATGCTGCTGCTACTAATTTGTTGATAATTTGTTATACTATCTACATGAGCTGTCTCTGTTCAAACTCACAGAGACTGAATACTAAGGACTAATCAAAAGCTGCCATGTCCACTATTATATGGACATCTCCTTTATAAAGATTCCCTTTATGGAGAATGAGTTTGAAAGCTTAGCAAGTGTTGAGAGAAAGGCAATCTCAGGAGCAGTGCTGGCAAATCACACACCATCATACAAGAAAGAGTGGAGTGGTATAAATCATGTTTGCCATAAAAAAACTGGAGGCCCTGGGATTTATCTTCTGTCAATCGGGGTGAGAGACAAGTGATCACTCACTCATTGCCTTGCCTTCTGAGTGAGTGATGGTGCCAAATTGGACACTTCAGTTCCCCAGAAAGCATATCATCTATAATGTCAGGCCAAAGAGTTGGTCATATACTGTTCTCTTCAAACACCTGCCTAGCTGTGTGTGTGTATATTGTGTGTGCATACAAAGAGAGAGAGAGAGGAGAGATGGAAGGTTGGGGTTTATACAGCATGGTAATGTGAACTTCAGGATACTTTGAATATACTTTTGCAAATATGCCAGGGAGAAATGAAAAAAATATTAACTTGCTAACTAGGTGGCATTTCATCAAAGCTCTGCACTGTTGTGTATTGAGATAATTATTAGTATTATTATCATTACTTTTTATTGCTTGTTAAAATGGTGATTCGTGCCATTCTAGTTAAAGGTAATTTTGGCGCGCCTTCCCCGGTTCAAGGCGTGCCCTTATGCAAATGTGATATATCTGATTGGGTACTATTTTGGATCCTAGCAGGGATTTGTCAGGGCTTAAATATAGCATTGCTGATTGGTTAACTATGGTTGTCCAAAAGGGTTGCTATATTGTAACATTGAAAACGGCCGCTCTGACGCTATATAAGTGCCTTTTGCAAATAGGGCGTTGGCTCTTGGCTCGCACGCTTGCATGGCACACTCTTGTATGGATTACCTCCAGTAGGCACAGGTGCAGAGCTAATCCTGGGTAGCATAATAGCGGAATGAGCACAGCCAAGCTTCTGCATATTAAAGCTGTAGTATTGTTCCTGGAGTTGTGAATAAACCGTTGCATCATTGTTTTGCATCACCACTCATGGACTCTTCATTTTAAAGCTTAAGACACAACATTTGATGGCGAGGATGGGATCTCCAGAAGTCCAGATGGTTGATCTTGTTCCTGTTGGTATAGAATCATTCAACATCTCCAAGCCTGAAAAATGGCCGTTCCACAAACTGCAACTCGAGAGCTATTTCATTGCTAGGAAGCTTGACCCGACCCTGAGAAAGGCAACCTTCCTGGCTCACTGTGGATTAGCTACTGTCAAGATTGTGTCCTGACTGTTACTGCCCACGACCTTGCGGAAAATTTCTTTGCAGGGCCTGCTGGATCTCCTTTGAGACTACTTTCGGTCTCAGGCTGCTCTCCAGCAGAAAGAATTGTTGGGTCAGGTTCCGACCCCAGACGACATCGCAGAGGCTGTGGAATTCAGCCTCCAGGAAATTTCAGGAAAACTCCAAGGGACATGGGTACACACTTCAGGATCCATTGCACCATGTCAGGGCTGCGGCAAGCTCCACCTGTGGCAGGATTGTCTGTTCAAGAATGCAGAGTGCCATTCCTGTGGTAAGAAGGGCCATATCTTCAAGGCATGCCACCAGCGTTCGGAGTTTGTGGCCAGTGTGACGAGCCATCCAAAGGAGATGTACTTCATCTCCAAGGTCTACACTAGTCATAGGTTTGACAGTCTGGTCCAGGATCTGACAGATGGGTTCATTGTTGACATCCACTTGGAAGGGGTGCTCATTCGCATGGAGGTGGATTCCTGATCGTTCTCTTCATCATGGCTGAATGTGAGTTCCAGTGCATTCCTCCAGCTACCCACCCTAAGCTTAGGGCTCTTCCAAAGAAGTTGTTGGATTTGCAAGGCTGCCATGTTCGGGTGTGGGGCATTGGCAACTTCAAGGTGTTCTTCAATAACATTTCAACATGTCTATCTCTTGTGGAGTGCAAAGTGGGTAAGGCCAATCTTTTGGGGTCGCAATGGTTTGGGCCCCTGGGCATTTCTTTCATGGGTATAAACTTGGGGGTGGGAGCATCCCTGTCCTTAGTGTGGAAGACGAGGCCCTGAGTGTGCCAAATTCTGAGATGGGTTTATCCAAGGGAACCCTGAATGGTTATATGCCACCAAAGACTTTGCACCTACAGACTTCCATCATGTGCACGATGCCCAAACTGACTGTGACTTTGCTGACTTTGAAAAATGCTCTAAACAGACTTCTGAACCGCCCATAGACTTTGAACTGGTTGAAGCTCCTGAACTTTTGCAGCAGGGCAATTTGGAGCCAACAAGCCCCGAGTTTTGGGACAGTTTAACAATTACCCCACTTAAGTTAGGGTTGGACTTCGCAACTGCAACGTTTTGGGATCCTGTATTGTCACAAATTGTATTATGGGTTGACTTGGGGTGGCCGTCACCGCCCATTGCTGAAGAGTTTAAGGTTTTCCACAAAGACCGGGATAAGATAACATTCTTGGGAAGTTGTTTGTATTGGTTAAGCAAAACTATAACACTGTCCTGGGTCAGGGATAAGGTTCTGCATAATATACTGTCTGGGTCTGCTGATCTCCCTTGCTCTCAAATCGAGGCCTGGGTTTGGAAGCATAAGACTACATTCCCCCCATTCCCAGGGGGGAAGGAAAGGGTTCACGTCCCCAAGGGGAAAGGGGAAAGAGAGCAGAGTTTTCGGGGTTAGAAGGAACCGAGCAACATTCCCCGAAGGTGAAGGGGGATGTTCTGGTTTGCCCTGGGTTAGAGGGAGCTGAGCCGCAGCCCCCATGTGAAGGGGGGGGGGTGTTGCCAGTGTACTCAGGTCTCAGGGATTGTGATGTCCAAGGAAGAAGACGCGGGAAATACCATTAGCCACCATGATGATATTTTGTTGGGCAATACTGTTTATACATCCCGTGAAATTGCTCCAGGTTTTGCTACAATTGAGTTTGTAGGTCAGCCCGACTGTCAAAGGTGTGGGTTTCCTCTGGAGTAGGTTAATGAGAAATCTGAGTCTAGTTATGCGGGAGACAGGGGTTGCCTGAGACACCAAGTCTTCATTTCCAAACGGATTCCCTCAGGTTTTTTTTTAAACTGCCTCTTGCAGTACTAGCTAACTCAAGATGGGGAGCAGGTCTGGTGGAGAAAGTTAAGAGACTGAGTTTCAAGTAGGAACATATAAAAAACTTGGGGGGGGGGAGGAATGTTGTGTATTGAGATAATTATTAGTATTATTATCATTACTTATTATTGCTTGTTAAAATGGCGATTAACGCATTCCCCAGTTCAAGACGTGCCCTTATGCAAATGTGTTATATCTGATTGGGTACTATTTTGGATCCTAGCAGGGATTCATCAGGGTTTAAATATAGCATTGCCAATTGGTTAACTATGTTTGTCCAAAAGGGTTGCTATATTGTAAAATTGGGTAACGGCCGCTCGGGTGCTATATAAGTGCCTCTTGTAAATAGGGTGTTGGCTCTTGGTTCGCACATTCGCACAGCACACTCTTGTGTGGATTACCTCCAGTAGGCGCAGGTGCAGAGCTAATCCTGGGTAGCATAATAGCGGAACAGGCAAAGCCAAGCTTCTGCATATTTAAGCTGTAGTATTGTTCCTAGAGTTGTGAATAAACCGTTGCATCGTTGTTTTGAATCACCACTTGTGGACTCTTTATTTTAAAGCTTAAGACACAACATGCACACAAGTCCTAAATCAGGGGTTCTCAAGTTTTGTAAGCCAGGGGCCAGGTCATACTCCCTCAGACAGCTTTTTTTTTTGGGGGGGGGTGTGGATGGCCATTTTGCCATTCCTCCACCACATATCACTTCTGGATGTGGAGGCAGTGGGGGGCACATGAAATGGTGCCATGGGCCACATCTGGCCCATGGGCCAGAGGTTGAGAATCCCTGTCCTAAATAAATGTAAACAGAAGAGGTGTCATGGAAGCAACAAATAAGTGAAGATGAAGTAAGGGAGGAGCCACAAATTGGCAACATAAAGAGATAAAGGTAGACTGAATAATAGAGGTTCCTAAGCTGGTGACAGCAGGGCAGGCTTCCCATGGGCAAATGATTGCCAGTGTATAAAAATGTAGGCTAGATAAGCCTTTGGTGTAATCCATCATGGCTTTTCGTATGCCACTATGATAAAAAAATATTGCCTGACCTCTAGCTATGGAACGTTCTTTATTTACTTTAATATTCCACTTTTCTCCTTATTCAGGGACCCACAGGAGGTTGCAGAAAGTTAAAATTAGATATAGATAAAACACATTATTATAATATTAAACTTAAAATCTTGTCCTTTCCTCCTTGAAGTAAAACATTTTAAAATAGTCTAACAGCTTAGTTTAACAAAAATGGAAAAATCCAACATGCCACATTGAAAATTTCTTTCTTCCATAGCTAATTCAATTTCAAAAGTCCCGGTTGGCAGGAGCTGTTGCACCCCTCCCCCCACTAATTTGTGAAGAAAGTACTTTTAAAAATGCCCTTTGTAACTAAGGGTTTCCATGGGGAGGGGGGGGGGACGGACGGATGGACGGACGGGGGCCTCGAAGTGGAGGTGAAATAGGCTTTTCTTCTCCCTCCCCCCTTTCCCCCCCTACCTGACTGAGGAAGAGAAGGCCGCGAGAGGAGTGGGTTTTCGGGTTTGTGAAGGAAGAACTCTTCAAAATTCCCCTTCTGTCTAAGGGGGTCCGCGGGGGCTGTTCAGGCCCGGCGGGCTTTATCCACAGCGGGTGTTGGATGTGCCCGGTTCCGCCTCGGCCTGAAGAGAAAGGTCTTTCTGTTGGAGAAAGGATGACAGTAATGAAACCAAACTGGTTTTCACTGGGAGGGAGCATCAAAGCTTGTCACATAATAAGGCCTTTTCTCATGTTCTCACCAAATGACCCTGTGAAGTTGTCAAGACTGAGAGAAGCCCCTCTCCATACCTTAGTTTCTAGGAGCCTCATTCACAGTCCTTCAGATAGCCTAGACCAGTGGTGTCCAAACTACGGCCCACAGGCCCAATTAGGCTCACAGATCTCATTAATCTGGCCTGGGCTGAGAACCTGGGCCCTCTCTGGACCACCCCTCACCTGCCCCCACTGCCTGACGTAGCAATACATCACCTGCAGTGGTGGCGGCGATCGTGCTTCACTCATGCTGGTCTGAATAGCATGCACTTGGTCCCAGCACTTCAGAAGCCTTTGGCAACATGGATCGCCATGTTGCAGAAATTTTCCAAGCCTTCTCCATTTCAAAATCTGCGGCACTGGAAGGGTAAACCTGGCGCACCATGCTGACATCAGCCTTGGTGCACAAAGGGACTCTCCCAGCACCACAGATTTTGAAATGGCTTCCTAGTTTTATTTATGTATGCCCTTGATATTATTTACACCAGTGTTTCTCAACCTTTGGTTTTTGGACTTCAATTCCCAGAAGCCCAACTCAATTTCCTAAAGCACTGATCAGCCAATGTACTGACTTAGGCTTTTTAGTGTAAGGGACCAAAGACAATGAAACAGCCGAAGGGTTGGCTTAACACAGGTTTATTGCATGATGATCCGGAGGAACATGTGGTAAAGCAGTGCTTTGCCACTGCTCCGGGAGCTGCACTGGTTGCCAGTTTGTCTCCGGGTGCAATTCAAGGTGCTGGTTTTGACCTTTAAAGCCCTATATGGTAGTGGGCCGGGTTACCTAAGAGACCGCATCGCCCTGAGGACGTCTGTCCGTCCAACCAGAGCGGACCGGAGGGGCTCTCTAATTGTTCCATCAGCCAGAGGGGCTCGCCTCTCTGGCACAAGGAGGAGAGCCTTCTCCGTGTCTGCACCGGCCCTCTGGAACCTCCTGCCAACAGAGCTACGTCTCCGGACGGAATTGCTGCCTTTCAGAAAAGATCTTAAAACCTGGCTGGCGGGTCAAGTGTGGGGTGCAGGTGGAAGGGTAACCGCCATTGGGTGGTTGGTGTAGAAGAACTCTTCCCCATGGTGCCTTTGGATCCTGCAGCCCTTGTTTTTAGGGGGTGGGTAGTTTTAACTGTTTTAACTGTTTTAAATTGTGTTTTTAATTTTTATTGTGAACCGCCCTGAGTTGGCTTTGGCCGAGTGAGCGGTATATAAATGTGAAAAAAAATGGCGGATGGGTAGCTCAATATATACAGCTGGCTATACATTTGAATGTGGCTCGTCGACAGATTATTGGTTGCTGCCTGCGTGACGTCTAGAAGGTCACGCCCTTCTTGACCAGGTGAAGAGGTGGCGGGGAATCTTCCCGCGCTGCTGAACCAGGTGAATCTGAGCCATGAGAGCTGGACGCTCGCTATTGCCATCTAGTGGTCACTAGCTCGCGTCCCCTTATCAGGTTTACATTGATACAGCTGAAGGTTATAATGTTGCACACAGAAAGGTTACATTGTTAACACATGGCTAAGGTACATTGTTAAAGGCACAGCTTTACAGACACAACATCCCTCCCCCCTAGGATGAGACGAAGTCTCTCAGCCAAGATGGCTTGTTGCATGTGCGTTTGGGCCGTGAAGAGGGCTGGCCCCCCCTGGGGGCGCTACTGCTTCTTTGTTCCCTGGTCCCTTGTCCTGAAATGGGAGAGGGAGACTCGTTAGTGGCTTGCCGCGGTCTGGCGGCCTTAGGGGAAGGGAAGAACTCCATTGTGGGCAGACCGGGGGCAATCGGGGCTAACGAAAAACCCCTCTTCTTGCTTGGACGGGTGGGGGACCACTCCGAAAAAAAACCCCGGTTCTGAAAATCAAAATCTAACTTAGTAGGGGTATCCGCATTTGTGGGGACATTCCGCGAGATATGTATGGGGTCGGGTTCCTCCTCCTCAGAAAGATCCCCTAGGATATCTATGAGAACATCCTCCTCCCCCCTTGGTGGGGACCCGCGGCCCCCTTTCCCTCCCCCTTGGGCTGAACGGGTGGGGGAGAACCCTAACGCTGATTTTTCCTCTGTTTGGTCTGTGCCCTGCTCATCGGAGACCCTGCGTCGGAGCTGGTCCGTGTGCCGCCTCCACAGGAGCCCTGTGCTGGTTTCCACGCGGTACGACACGGGGCCGGTTTGCTCCACAACTACGCCCGGTACCCAGGCTGGGCCCGTGCTGGCGTAATTCCTGCAATGCACGGGGGCGCCTACACTGAAACTCTTTGTGGCCTCTAGCCCGATGTTCCTTCCTTTGTCCTCTACCCTCGTGGGGTCTAGCCTAGTAAGGATGGTGGCCAGTTTCCTACGCATTAAGAGCTCTGCGGGGGAGTATCCTGACGCCAATGGGGTCACCCTGTACCCTAGCAGAAACTGGCACACTTGTAGGTTCAGATCCCTGGGGCCCATGCGACGCAACGCGTCCTTCGTGGTGCGGACGAGGCGCTCTACTTGGCCATTGGTGGTTGGGTGAAACGGGGCGGAGGTGATGTGCCGAACAGCGTTAATCTCCATGAATGCCCTAAACTCGGAGGACGTGAAACAACTAGCGTTGTCGCTAATTAATGTGTCGGGTATGCCGAACGTGGAAAAGAGCCTCCGCAAATGCCTAATGGTCTGGGCCGAGGAGGTGCTCGTGACTGGGATAACCTCCAACCACTTGGAGAAAGCGTCCACTACAAGAAGGAACAGGGTGCCTCTGAACGGGCCCGCGAAATCAACGTGCACCCGGGACCACGGCCCATTAGCCGTGTCCCATTCCCTGTGGGGAAGGCGGGCCTCCTCTGGTCTGGAGCATTGGCAACTTTCACAAGTGCCGACCATGTGCTCGATGTCGGCGTCCAGCTGGGGCCACCAGAAGTAACTCCGGGCCAGCGCCTTGGATCGCACGATGCCGGGGTGGCTGACGTGCAGCAGTTTGAGCACCCGCGGCCGAAGGGAAGTGGGAATCACCACCCGCTGCCCCCACAAGAGGCACCCCCTCTCTAGGGACAGCTCTAGCCTTTTCCTGAAAAATGGGGCGAACTCCTCCGCTGGGGAGGACGCCGGCCACCCTTTCTGCACCCAGGAGCTAACTGCTGCTAACGTCTTGTCCTTCTCTGTCGCTTTGGCAATGTCGGCGGGCATTACGGGGGGCGAATCCAGCACCTCTATCATAAGAACCTGATGGTCCCGCTCTCCCTTGCTCACCTGGCTGGGCGTTAGGGGGAGGGGAGACCTTGATAGAGCGTCCGCATGGCTGATCTCTTTCCCGGGCCGGTAGACCAACGCGTGCTGGTACGCATTGAGAAAAATGGCCCACCTGAGCATCCTCGGGGACAGGATCTGTGGGGTGGGCTTATCTGCGGTAAAGATGCCTAGCAGGGGCTTGTGGTCCGTTACAATGGTGAAGGGGCGGCCATACAGAAAATCGTGAAATTTTTTCATCCCCGCAACTATTGCTAGTGCCTCCCTGTCTGTCTGTGCGTAGTTTCTCTCCGCTTGGGACAGGGACCTGGAGTAAAATGCTATTGGGGGCTCCCTTGCTTTTCCAGCATGTGGCACAGCACCGCCCCCACCCCCACCGGGGATGCATCACAGGTCAGAACTACCGTGCGTTTGGGGTTGAAGTGGGTCAGTATGGCATCGGACGCTAGGAGGCTTTTTAGCTCACTGAATGCCCTTTCTTGGTCATCGCCCCACTTCCATGCCTGGTCTTTCTTTAGCAGTTTGTGTAGCGGTTCAGCCACCGCTGCCTTCCGGGGGAGGAAGGAGTGGTAAAAGTTGAGCAGCCCTAGGAACGACTGCAGCTCGGGCTTGGAGGTGGGGCGGGGGGCTTTCTTAATGGCTGCCACCTTGGACTTGGATGGTTTTATTCCCTCAGGTGTCACACAAAACCCTAGGAACTCAACCTCGGTTGCGAAGAAGACGCATTTGTCCTTTCGCAGTCTCAGCCCCGCTTTTTCGAATATTGTCAGGACCTTCCCCAACCTCTTGGCCAATTCAACCCGACTCACCCCCCGTTATTAACACGTCATCAAAATAAGGCAACACCCCCTCCAGTCCCTTCAGGAGGCGTTCCACGAGTGACTGGAAAATTCCAGGCGCCGAATTCACGCCGAACTGGAGGCGCGTCACCTGGAACGCCCCCTTATGGGTGACTATGGTCTGCGCAGCAGCTGCGGCAGGGGACACCGTAAGCTGCTGGTAGGCCTGTGCTAAGTCGAGCTTAGCGAAACACTTTCCCCCGTGTAACCTGGCCAGCAGATGGCTGACTACCGGCACCGGATATGCATTCAGGCGGATTGCCTTGTTGATGGTGCACTTGTAGTCGGCGCATATGCGGACCTCCCCATTGGCCTTTAGTGCGGTTACAATTGGAGTTTCCCACTCCGCAGAATCAACAGGCACAAGGATTCCCTGGCCCACCAATTTGTCCAGTTCCGCCTCTATCTTGTCCTTAAGTGCGAACGGCACCCGGCGTGGTTTAAGACGAATTGGGCGGACCTCCGGGTCCAGGTCGAATGTCACTGGGGGCCCCTTGAATTTCCCCAGTCCTTTTTTGAAAACTTCGGGGTGCGCCTCGCACACCTCCTGAATTGGATCAGTCCCAACGGCGTGCATCCCAACGGCGTGCACCCCCCCAATAAACAAACCCAGGGGCTGGAACCATTGAGTTCCGAGGAGGCTGCAATCTCCCCCTTTAAGCACGACTAGGGGGAGGGACGCGGCATGCTTCTTGAATTTTACCTGAAATTCTCCAACCCCCAACACTGGAATGCTGTTCCCTTGCACGTCCCGTAGTGTGGACCTCAACGCTTTGAGCTTGGGTCACTTGTGGGGGACAATTGCCAAAAACTCCCTCTGGGAAATGATTGAATATGAGGACCCCAAGTCAATTTCCATCCTAATGGGAACCCCTTGGACTAGTACCTCAACAAAGTAGCGGGGGTGTCCTGCAGACACGCTGAACACTGGGGCGTCGTCCTCGCTACCGTCAGAGATGCGGCCCACGCCATCCTGCTTCCGCATGGCCTGAGCGCCGTCCTTGTGTCTCGTTGAGCGGTCTTGTCCCGCGGAACGGTCTGCTGAGCTCCTCCAGGTCTCGCGCCTCTTCCTGCACAGCTTGGCGATGTGCCCGCGGCGGCCGCAGTTGTGGCACTCGGCCTTCCAGAACGGGCACTTTACGCAGTCGTGGGCCGCTCCACGGCCGTCGCACCGCCGGCTCTCTTTCCGGACCCTCCGGACGTCCTCGTCGTCGCTGTTCTCTGTGGATGACCTCGAAGTTCGCCGGGCCGCCTGTACCAGAGTCTCTGCCTTGCTCGACTTCGGCCGCCAGTCCTGGAGTTCTTGGACCCCAGCCTTTGTAGCTTCTGCGGCCTGGGCCGCTCTGACGACCTCCTGCAACGTGGGAGGCGGCTCTTGGTTCATTAATGTGCGCTGGGTTTCGGCGTCGTTCAGGCCGCACAGCACACAGTCCCGGAGGGTGATTTCGGCATTCTCCCATTTGCACGGGCCGGCCGCCAGCCGCAGGGCCGCCACGAATGCGGCGACTGTCTACCCGGGCGCTTGGACTCGCCTCCAGAACGCACTCCGAGCGGGAAACATCGCCGTGGCGGGCCGGACGTGCTCACGCAGCATCTGCATGAGTTCCTTGGCCTTGAATTCGCTCACCCTCCTCAGTGCAATCAGGTCCACCAAGGTCCTTTTGGTTTCTTGTCCGAGCATCCTGGTGAAGATGGCCCTTTTCTTTGCCTCTTCCGTGACTTCGGACTCAATTAGTGCTGCCTGGAAGTCCATCTCGAAGATCTCCCAGTCGCTCGGTTTCCTGATTTCGAAACCGGCGCATGTCTTGGTCCCGTGGGCTGCCATATCCCACCTTCGTCGCCAATTTAGTGTAAGGGACCAAAGACAATGAAACAGCCGAAGGGTTGGCTTAACACAGGTTTATTGCATGATGATCCGGAGGAACATGTGGTAATGGCGGATGGGTAGCTCAATATATACAGCTGGCTATACATTTGAATGTGGCTCGTCGACAGATTATTGGTTGCTGCCTGCGTGACGTCTAGAAGGTCACGCCCTTCTTGACCAGGTGAAGAGGTGGCGGGGAATCTTCCCGCGCTGCTGAACCAGGTGAATATGAGCCATGAGAGCTGGACGCTCGCTATTGCCATCTAGTGGTCACTAGCTCACGTCCCTTATCAGGTTTACATTGATACAGCTGAAGGTTATAATGTTGCACACAGAAAGGTTACATTGTTAACACATGGCTAAGGTACATTGTTAAAGGCACAGCTTTACAGACACAACAAGCTTCTGGGAATTGAAGTCCAAAAACCAAAGGTTAAGAAACAATGCTTTACACAGTTCACTTAAATAAACAAACTCAAGAGTAGAGGTCTCCCTTGCTCAAAATCCAGTCGTATCCAACTCTAGGGTTCAGTGCTCATCTCTATTTTATAGCTGAAGAACCAACACTGTCTGCGTCTGCAGATGTTTCTGTGGACATGTAGCAGGCATGCCTCAACACCGGAGTGTATGGAGTGCTGTTTACCTTCCCACTGAAGTGGTCCCTGTTTATCTACTTGCAGTTTCTTGCTTTTGAACTGCTAGGTTGGCAGGAGATGGGACAGAGATGGTTACTCATTCCATCAAGCAGTACCCGGGTATCGAAATGCTGACCTCCCGCCTTCCAGTCAGTATTTAAATGTAATACAGATGAGTAACATTGGGGGATTTATTTTTATTTATTTATTTATTTATTTATATTCATATTTATATAGCCACCCAACTCACAAAGACTCTGGGTGGCATACAATCTTAAAACCCTTAAAACAAGAACAACCCCATTAAAACAAATTACCCCGCTAAACCCCCCACACATTAAAAAGTGGAAGATTACTTTGCTATTAAACCTACCAGCAGGTGGGGGTCACGACATCTTCAGGACCCCACACCTGCCCCGCCAGCCATGTTTTCAGATCTTTCCTGAAGGGCAGCAATTCCGTCTTCAGCCTTAGTTCCTCTGGCAGAAGGTTCCATAGGGCCGGAGTGGACACAGAGAAGGCCCTCATTCTTGTGCTAGAGAGACGGGCCTCTCTAGCAGATGGTACAAGCAGAGAGCCCCTGTGGTCTGCTCTGGTTGGATGGACAGACATTCTTGGGGCAATGCGGTCTCTTAGGTATCCTGGCCCACTACCATATAGGGCTTTAAAGGTAATGACCAGCACCTTGAATTGCACCCGGAGGCAAATTGGAAGCCAGTGCAGCTCCCAAAGCAGTGGTGAGGCACGAGCATAATGCCCACACCCCATCACCACCTGAGCAGCTGCATTCTGGACCAACTGCAGTCTACGGATGGTCGTCAAGGGCAGCCCCATGTAGACTGCATTGCAATAATCTAGTCTAGAGGTGACCAGAGCATGAGTGTCCATGAGTAAGGAGTCCCAGTCTAGGAGCGGGCGCAACTGGCGAATCACCCGAAGTTGGGCAAAAGCCCTCCTAGCCACGGCCGCTACCTGATCTTCAAGCAGCAGCCGTGAGTCCAGGAGCACCCCCAATTTGTGCACCGGATCTGTCTGGGGCAGACTAGCCCCATCCAAAACCAACGATGGTAGCTCCCAAGATAACACCGGGCCCCCAATCCATAGCCACTCTGTCTTGGCAGGGTTCGGTTGTAATCCGTTGTCCCCCATCCAGACCCCAACAGCCTCCAGGCACTCAGATAGGACTTTGGCAGCATCACTGGGATCACCGCGGGCTGAGATGTACACCTGTGTATTATCCGCGTTCTGATGGTACCACGCCCCATGGCAACGGATGGTCTCCCCCAGCAGTTTCATGTAGATATTAAATAGGAGAGGAGACAGCACCAAGCCCTGAGGCACCCCATATTTAAGTCACCTAGGGCTGGACATCTCACTCTCCAACCACACCGACTGGGTACGGCCCTTCAGGAATGAGGAAAACCAGGACAACACAGTGCCCTGGATCCCCAATCCTCAGAGCCATTTTAGAAGGATACCATGGTCGACAGTATCGAAATCCGCTGAGAGGTCAAGGAGAGCAAGGATGGTCGGATGGCCTCCATCCCTTTCTCACCAGAGATCATCCATCAGTGGCACTAATGCCATCTCTGTACCATGTCTGGGCCTGAACCCTGACTGAAAGAGGTCCAGATAATCCGCTTCATCCAGGACTCCACGCAACTGCCGCGCCACCTCCTTCTCCAATACCTTCCCTAAAAAGGGAAGGTTGGAGACCGGTCTATAATTAGCTGGAAGTACTGGGTCGAGACCAGGATTTTTTAGGAGGGGGCGCACCAAAGCATGTTTTAAAAGGTGCAGAGAATACCCCCTCCTGTAAAGGTGAATTAATTATCACCCCGACCCAGCCGCCTGTCACTGCCTTAGATGCTTTCACCAAGCCGGCAGGACAAGGATCTATAGGGCAGGTAGTAGTGCGAACAGCTGCAAGGGATAATTCCAATCTCCACCCATGGGCAAAAGGTTTCTACAAGGGGAAAAGACAGGAGAATAATTGTTACATAACAGGATGAAGCATATGTTTTGTCTGCAGCAAATACAGAACTATTTTATGGCCTTGGAACCTGAAAGGTGCTTAGCAGAAGAAATACATTAAAAATGCATGAACACTAAGGCATAGTGTTGGAAAATTGCACTGATCAGTTGTTTTGTGCTTTTGCTTATAAATCCTCCAAGGTTTCACTTTTACCTATCTACCTGTGACCAGAATCTTATTGCTGGTTTAAACCTGTATAAGAGAAATTGTGCAAATCTTGGTGGTAAATGACTGTTCATGAATGGGCAGCTGGTTACATTCCTTTCCATGCAGCCAAGCTTAGATTCATGATTACAACCAGCACTTTGTTAATGTGTTGTGATTTATCATCAGGACTATGCTACTTTCCTTATACAATTTAAATAATCAATAGGCTTCTTGCCTTCATTTACCAGGTTTCTATGCCTCTTCACAATTGAGTTAGAATGTGGACACTTTATTCTAGGGATTGCCAACCTGTGGCCTGTGGGCCAGATGTGGCCCATGGTGCCATTTCATGTGGCTCCCCACCACCTCCACAACAGGAAGTGCCATGTGGTGGAGGAAGGGTAAAATGGCCATCTGACTCCCGAAACGGTCTGAGGGAGCATGACTTGGGCCCCGGCTGAAAAACGTTGAGAACTCCTGTTTTATTCTGTGTTCTCTCTCTGTGTGTGTGTATTTGTGCACACTATTCATCCGAGTTATTCTCCATTTGGGATTTATCTTATTTCTCCCAATATTTACTTTTTTCATTCAGGAGATTTAACTTTTCATTGTGCCTGCTTTTCTCTATAGCCAAAATTCATTTTCCTACATATTTATTTTATTGTTTGCTAGCTTTTTCACTGCAGTTTTTATGTTCAGGATTTATCACTCTTTGCCCAGCAATCTGCCAAAGAATTCAATACTTTTTCATCTCGTATTGGTTTCTTTTTATAGCCTCTTCTTTGAACTTGTGACTGTGGTGGTATAGGTCTGTATGTATACATTTATCTATAGCTATTGAAGGAGTTTGCTTCAGAATCCATAGCAGGGATGTAAATCTTCTCTCATTTCATTCTTGAAGAGAAATATAAGTTTTGAAACTTTCTTTACTCCTTGCTGTGCAAGATTGCAAGAGGTTTTCTTTGGTATGCTCTTCACACGTTTAGGATTCCAGAAAAATCATGGACATGAAGTCTTTGCACAGAAAATCTGCAAAGCTTAAGTTTTTAAAATTAAAATGCAAATCATAAGGTAGACATTATAATTCAACATTACCAACAGTTTGAATATACAAGCAGTTTGAATACACAAGAGTCGGATTCTCGCTTAAATTTGCAAAGGTTTGGGTCCTGGCTGAAGAATCAAGTATTTACCACACATTTCCAGATAATAACAATAATTTCATGTCACAAATTATTCTGGGTTGAAAGGATTTCTGCAGAAGAAAATCTACTCAAGAAACACCCAAATGAGACTCCTTTCATGTCCCCAAGAGCTGGGATGGAGACAGGCGCTCAATCCATCATGCAGTACCTGGGTCTCGAATTATTATTTATCTCCAGATTGGGAGACATATCTTTAAATCAGGAATTCTCAACCTATGGCCCGTGGCACCAAATAATCCTGCTCCCACCCTCTCTCCAGCCACTGCCACCACCAGAATTGGCTGTGGACTCATTTACAGCTGTCGTAAACACGTTTACAAGAGCCGTAAATAGGGGGAGGGACAATCAGTCTGGCCCCCTCAACAGTTTGACTTAAAAAGGTTGACAACCCCTGCTTTAAATTAACACACATATTCAAATTACTTAAACAACTACACTACCAAGACATTTTTTCCCAGCATGCCTGTATGGCTTCCTTTTATTTTTTACTTTAATAAGAATAAAAAGATACATTTTCTCCCAGCCTTCCATGTCATCCTTTGGTGCAACATTTGAATTTGATGCAAGTGAAATTACTATATCAGATTATATAATTTTTTTTCATCAAAGACCTGCAACATAATTTTGTTGTTGCTGTTGTTTCCACATTCTTTCACTAAAGATTAGAAGACAACAAAGCCATTTAAAAAGAGTAAAAATCCAGAAGCAACTGAAAACCTAGTGAGTTTTAACATTCAATCTCAGTTAAGCATATTGTCATATAAAAGCAGCAACTGAATTAAAGCATTTTGAAACAATTTAAAAGCACATAATAACAAGTATATCTGAAACAGATATACATTTCCATCCATTAAAAGCACCTTCTTTAAACAGCATACTCAGTTACCAAAAGACTGCCTGAAGAGAATGTTATTTGCCTGTAAAGCAAGGTTGTAAAGCCTTGAGAATTTTTGGTTATTATTTCTTCTAATAGTTATCAGAGTATGAGGTAAAAGGTTCAATATCAACACAGAGCTCAACTCTCAGTATTATCCTCATTTCAATCTATAAATGTTTTAAGTAGAAAAAAAGGTACCTGTACAGTTGCCATTTCTAGTTATAGTCAGCAGAAAAACAGGAAAAAAAGAGAATCAAATACATGAACAGATATCCTTCATGCTTGCTACATGCTCAAAGGAGGGGCAGGGAAGAAAAGGTCTCATTAGATGTACTTATGGGGTGGCAAAACTGAAAGAAGCACTTGTCCAGAAAATCTCAAAACCCTGGAAGGCTAAATGTGGAAATGTGGGTTCTTCAGACAGTTGAGACTAGACATGTGGGTTGTATTTGAACAAATGTGGAAATAAGAACTGAAGTATTGGTATTTCTGGGTTGGTCATAGGATGGAGCAAAGAGCTGAAGGCCTCCCATGAGATGCAGCAACACCTTCTTCAATCTCTTCTGTTCAGTCCAGCATCGTGATGAGGAAAAAAAAGGGAGAGAAGAAAGCAAAGCAAAAGAAGACAAAGGCAAATGTGTTTTTGACCGTACACACGAGTCTTCATGGCTGCAAAGTCATTGATTAAACCATCATATTTTTTTGACTACAGAACTACTAATCCATGGAACAGAAAGGGTGAGAGCAGAAAACAGGACTGAAAGCAGGCCCGTGCTGGCCATTTGGGATACAGGGACAAGTCCCGGCGCACCCCAGTGACTGGCGTCCCCTAGGCATTGGCAGAAATATGTCACCTGGCGGTTACAATCAATGATGTCATGCAGTACCTCCCATAGGTGCTGCCCTCTACCTCCCTGTCCTGTGCCCTTTTAGAATAGCCAGCACACCCCTGACTGAAAGTATAGAACAGCACACTTTCTTTTTCTTTTTTTTACAGAAAGAATCAAAGACTACTGTGCCCATTGAATTTAAAAATCTCTCAGCCACTTTCTTTTCAGTCCCTGACTTTAGCACAGAGGTGCCCAGATTATGGCCCACGGGGTGAATACAGCATGCACCACCAATTAATCGGGCCCACGCCGCCCACGCTGCTCCCGGAAGTGGAAGTAAAATCACCTGCAGCTGTTGTAACCTCATTTTCCTTCCGCTTCTGGGTGGCAGGAATCATGTGACCGGCATGCTCAACCACATGACCGGCCCACGGCCTGAAAATTTGTGCACCTCTGCTTTAGCACATCAATTGAGACTTTCTTCTAGTGGTCAGGAGAAAAATACGGAGCTAAGTCAAAATAAAACTGACTGCCTAGCCCTGCATGACTGCTACTGAGCATCTTTTGCCCTGCCTGTACAATTCAATCAGTGACCCGACCCTTCTGTTTGTCCCTTCCCATTCAACTGAATGAAGTATTCCAGAAGAAGGAATGGGATCTTCACAAAGTAGGGGAAACACACCAATATCCTCAAGGACCCCAGCAAAGATCAGGTTGGAATCACATTAAAGGGCACAGGGTGAGTTGGTGCTGAACTGTGTACTATTAATGTGTGTGCAGAGTGAATTCGGACGGAGAATATACTAATCTTGATTGGAAAGGGTTTTGCACACCCGTATCCTAGATATAAGCCATACAGGTCATATTCAGCACTTTGTGGCTGGAAGTGGAGCAGTAGCAAGTAAAGGTAAGCATTTTTGTAAGCAGATTCAGTCAAGACTCTGGCTGGAACCTCTTGGACTCAATGAAATTTCCAAACATTTTCCTAAAGTTGCCTTACATTGAGTGAATTTGAACAATCCAAGTAGGATACAATAAAAAAAATTCATAACCAGATAAGATAACTAAAGGAACAAATGTAACTCTTTTTATGTCTGTCATGCACATGACATTATTTTGGCTGGTTTTTCTTTTTCAGGTGTGAGAATGCTGAGCAAATGTGCTCCAAAAAATCCAGAGTGGTGAAGTTGCCCATTATGTAGAAAGGCGGTATAGAAATAAAACTTCAATCAATCAATCAATTAATCAAGATTGAGGCACCAAGTCTACAAGACCTCATTCCCTGAGATTTCAGATTCAAAATCTCAGCCCTAGGAACATACATTTTTGATGTCATAAAAAACCCAGACACTTCAGCAACATTGTGAAGTGGTGTGATTGCAACAACGAGACAAGATGGGGAACCAGTGTTGCGTTTGAAGTCTAATGGAGAAGTGGTACCACCGAATTTCCTCTCAGAGCTTTTTAAAGGAGAGATTTGCTGGCTAAAGTGTGAAATGCATGGTGGATGGTGGAAGGAGTGCATTACTATAGGATAGTATTGCACATGATAAAGAGATAAAGTTCCAGGATATGCTAAATGATTGTTCCCTGGGACAGATGGTTAAAGACCCAACTAGAGGTACAAGAATCCTTGATTTGATCCTGAGCAATACTCAGGATCTGGTGCAAGATGTTAATGTGACTGATCAAATAGGGAACAATGACCACAACTCAATTATGTTTAACTTGATCATAGGCCGCAAGTCACTGATAAAATCTAACACAGAGACCTTAAATTTTCAGAAAGAAAATTTCCCAAAGATGGGGAAACTAGTAAAAAAGAAGCTGAAAGGGAAAATTAAGAGAGTCCAAACACTCCAAGAGGCATGGAGGATGTTTACAAAAACAATAACAGAGGCCCAATTGGAATGCATACCCAAAAGGAAAAAGGGCACTGCCAGGTCCAAGAGGACTCTGATGTGGCTTACAGGAGCTGTTCGGGAAGTGATCAAAATCAAGTAAAGCTCATTTAGAAGATGGAAGGCTTGTCTGAAAGGACAGCAGGCAAAAACATAAATTCTGGCAGAACAAATGCAAGACTTGTTGTCTTAGGACATGGAAAGCGGTACATAAATACCTAAATAAATAAAAATAAATAAATAAATAAGGCAACAATCAGGAAAGGAAAGCAAGACTTTGAGGAGTGTATAGATAAAAACACTCAGAGAAATAACAAAGACCTCTTTAAGTAAGTTAGAAGTAAGAACCCAACTAGAAAAGCCATGGGACCATTAGATGACAGGGAAGGCAAAGGGTTATTAAAGAGGAAACAGAGATTGCAGAGAGACTCAATGAATTATTTGCTTCAGTATTCACTGAAAAAGACAGAGACCACATGCACAAAACAGAGCCTATCTTTGTAGGGAGGGAAAATGAAGAATTAAGCCACATAGAAATAACCAGGGAGGAGGTCCTTCCATGTCTTGTTAAACTAAATGATAACAAATCACCAGGACCAGATGGCATCCATCCATGAATTCTCGGGGAACTTAAAGATGAAATTGCTGATCAATATATAATCTTTCCCTCAAATCAGGCTTTGTGCCTGATGACTGGAAGGTAGCGAATGTAACACCAATTTTCAAAAAAGGATCCAGCGGTGATCAAGGAAATTACCGACCGGTCATTTTGACATGTGTCCCAGGTAAAGTGATGGAAACCATCCTAAAAGATAGAATTAATAGGCACACAGAAGAGAAGGTGCTGCTAAAGGAGAGCCAACATGGCTTTTGCAAAGGCAAATCATGCCTCACTAATCTGTTGGAATTTTTTGAGAGTGTCAACAAGCATGTGGATAAGGGGGATCCAGTTGACATTGTTTATCTGGACTTTCAGAAGGCTTTTGACAAGGTCCTGCACCAAAGGCTCTTGAATGAACTTACCAGTCATGGAATAAAGGGACAGGTCTTGTCCTGGATCAGCAACTGGCTAAGGGACAGGAAACAGAGGGTAGCACTAAATAGACACTTCTCCAAGTGGAGGGAAGTAAAGAGTGGGGTCCCCTAAGGTTCAGTACTGGGACCCCTGCTTTTCAACCTCTTCATAAATGATCTAAAAGTAGGAGTAAATAGCAAGGTAGCCAAATTTGCTGACGACACTAAATTATACAGAGTAGTGACAACTGTGAGAGATTATGAGGAGCTCCAGAGGGATCACTTGACACTGGGGTAGTGGGCAAAACAGTGGCAAATGAGCTTCAACCCTAGTAAGTGTAGAGTGATGCACATTGGGGCAAAAAAAAACAATCCCAATTACATTTATAAACTGATGGGGTCTGAACTGTCTGCGACAAACCAGAGAAGGGACCTAGGTGTCATGATGGACAGCTAAATGAAGGTGTCAACCCAGTGTGCCTCAGCAATGAAAAAAGCAAACTCAATGCTAGGGAATATTTGGAAGGGTATAGATAATAAGTCAGCAAGTGTCATTTTACCTCTTTATAATTCTATGGTGAGGTCCCATCTGGAATACTGTGTACAGTTCTGGTCACCATACCTCCAGAAGGGTATTATTGAGCTGGAAAAAGTGCAGAGGAGGGCAACCAGAATGATTAGGGGACTGGAATGCCTTCCTTACCATCTGAGGCTGCAACAGTTGGGCCTCTTCACTCTTGAATGATGGCGTCTAAGAGGTGACCTGATTGAAGTTTATAAAATCATGCATGGTGTGGACAAACTGTTTTCTCTATCGCACAACACTAGAACTAGGGGGCATTCCATGAAACTTTTGGGTGCTAGTTCTCAAACAAATAAGAGAAAGTAATTTTTCACCAAGAGGATCACTGGTCTATGGAACTCCCTGCCAGAAGAAGTGGTGACAGCTGTCAGTCTTGACAGCTTTAAGAAAGGATTAGACAAGTTCACAGAGGACAATCAATTTCTATAATTATGGATACCTAAGGACAACCACCGGGTTGGATAGATAGGCAGGATATCTCTCAATGCCATTTCCATGGGATCCTAAGCAGGTGAAGGCATCTGCTTGGGAATACCCTGAGGCAAATGGTGAGCCACTGTGTGAGACAGAATGCTGGGCTGGATGGGCTTATATTCTTATGACAAGGGACATATTGATAAACCCAAGGTAGGTAAAGGTCACTCCTGCTCAAAAGCCAGCTGTATCCGACTCTAGTGCTCATCTCTGTTTACAGCCAAAGAGCAAGCGCTGTCTGTGTCTGCAGACATTTCCATGGACATGTGGCAGGCATGCCTATCAACCAGAGTGCCTTCACATTTCATGGATGGTACTATTCAAATTTACTGTATTTCCCTCCATGTGGAGAAAGACAACAGGCATGATGATGAGGGAGCAGTACTAGAACATCTCCCCCTCCTCATATATTGCCATGAATGCTTAGGAGCAGTGGAATTGGTCTATCTGTCTTTCCCGAGTTACCCTTCATCTACCTTCCTTTGTCTATTTATTTATAATTTCAGCCAGACACTTTTCAGATGGAAAGCATCTTTTTTGCCACATTGTCCTCAAAATTCCATCACTGGTGATGCCACTGCCATAACTCTCCTTGTTTTATTTAATACTAGCATATTTTGCCCAGCAAGCCGGGCATATATAATGTGTATGTTGGTGGCTAGGGGTGGTTTGGGTGGTGGTGACTAAATTGGGAGGAATGTTTTTTTCCCAGTTCTTTCTGTTGTTTTTTGTTTGTGAGGAGATTTTTTATGAAATAAATTAGCTTTTCTAGCATTTCGAGAGATGATTACTCCAAAACTATGCATCCTGTATAATCATATACTGGAAAGGAGGTAAGATTCCAGAATCATGGAACAAATCAATAATAGTACTAATCCCGAAACCAAACAAAGACCAAGAAAGAATAGATTCATACTGACCAATTTCCCTGTTAAACCAGGATGCCAAACTGTTTACAGCCGTGATGGCCAATAGATTGAGAAAAATTATAGGAAACTTCATACAAAGGGATCAGGTGGGTTTTCTCAAAGGACGACAATTGGGAGAGCATATAATAAGAATAATTAACATTTTGGAAATAGCGAAAAAGGAAAGAACTAAACTTTGTATTCTTTCATTAGATTTATTTAAAGGGTTTGATTCGGTACAGTGGCAAACGATACAAACAATAATTCAGAGAATGGGCTTTGGAAATAGGTTTCAACACGTAATCAGTCAGTTATATGGTAAATCGCAAACAAGCATAAAAGTGAATGATGTCTATATTAAGAATATAGAGGTCACGGCGGGAACAAGACAAGGTTGTCCTTTGTTCCTGCAATTGTTTGTATTATCAATGGAGCTTCTTGCCAATGCCATCAGAAGAGATCAGGTTATTGAGAGTGTAAACGGTCAAAAAATCAGTATGTTCGCAGATGATATGTTATTAGTATTAAAGGATGCAAAGAACGCAATTGCTAGGGTCCATGAACATATGTACAGTTTTGAAAAAAATATCAGGTTTAAGAATCAATTGGGAAAAGACCGAAGCATTTGCCTGTAATTATAATCAAAAGGAAAATGATGAAATTAATAAGAGGTATAAAATAGATGGTATAAACAGATATGGTGGTTGGCGCTTAATGATAAATTAACTTCAGAAATGAAAGTAGAAAGAGGAGAAGTTAAAAGTAATTTATTCTGGCAAATTTGGAGATCTTGGATAGGATATGGTTTGGCGGACAAAGATGGAATAAAGCCGGCACAGGAAGAAGGTACTTTTTGGACAAATTTGTAAATATTTGTTTGGTAGTAGGATTGACAATTTTTAACTTGTTTAGCATGGGGTGTGAGAGTGTGAATTGGGAGGATGTTTGGTGGTGTGGGTATTATGTTAATTGTTTGTGAAATTGTTAGATGGTATTGTGAACACAATGGGCAGAGGGCTGGACGGGCTGAGGAGGATGGTGGAAAGCAGCCTGCCAATCAACCTCCCTCTCCGCCATGCTGGTTCAAAGCTGGCCTTGAAAGAGTGAGGTGGAGGGGGAAGCTGACAGACTGCTATTTGTCTGGGGTGGCATGTCTTCGGGCAGGAAATAGCCAGCCTGCCAACCTCCCTCTCTGCCTCGCTGTTTCGAAGCCAGGCTCAAAACAGTGAGGTGGAGGGGGAGCTGACAGGCCGCTTTCCGTCTGGGGTAGTGCGTTCCTGGGTGGAAAGCAGCCTGCCTGCCAGTTTCCCTCTCTGCCTTGCTGTTTCGAAGCCGGGCTCAAAACAGCGAGGCAGATGGGGGAGCTGACAGGCTGCTTTCCATCTGGGGTGGCATATCCCAAGTCAGGAAGCAGCCTGCCTACCTGCTAATTTCCCTCTCCGCCTCACTGTTTCGAATCTGGGCTCAAAATAGCGAGGTGGAAGGGGGGAGCTGACAGGCTGCTTTCCGTCGAGGATGGTGTGTCCCCAAGCGAGAAGCAGCCTGCTTGCCAATTTCCCTCTCTGCTTCACTGTTTAGAAGCCGGGCTCGAAACAGCGAGGTGGAGGAGGGAGCTGGCGGGCCGCTTTTCATCCAGGGTGCTGACAGGCTGCTTTCCGTCTGGGGAGGTGCATTCCTGGGCAGGAGGCAGCCTGCCTGCCAATTTCCCTCTCCGTCTCACTGTTTCAAAGCTGGGCTCAAAACAGCGAGGCGGAGGAGGGAGCTGGCGGGCCACTTTTCATCCAGGGTGCCATGTTTCCAGGCGGGAAGCAGCCTGCCTGCCATTTTACCTCTTCATCGTGCTGTTTCTCCTTCTTCTCTGGTGATGGTGGAGGGAAGGGGGAAGGGAGAGAATGGGAAAGGATGGGGAGAAGGGAGGGAAAGAAGGCGGGAGGGAAGGCAGGAATGAAGGGGGTACAGAGGAAGGGTGGGAATAAATGAGTGAGGGATTGAAGGAGGCAAGGGGGAAAGAAAAGATGCGCAAGAGAAGGGAGGGAAAGTAGTGATGAAAAAGAAAAAGGGTTACTCGCTCCATCGCTCGGCAGTGGGCATGGTGGTGGGGCGCAAACAGTGAAGGGCATGTGCACATTGGGGCTTACGTGCTGGGCATGCGGCCGCTTGCCATTTCTCATGCGAATGTACAGCAGTTGGGATTGGTTTGTCCCTGCGCATACCAGCTCTCCTGCCTCCTCAACGCTTGAGTCCTCCTACCTGATTGGCTGAGGCATGCCATGGAGGACACTGGGAATCATAGTAGTTGTTTCTTTCACGGTCATGGGGCGGAAGCCCCACTCTCACCCCTGGACCCTCATGGCGCTGATCTCAGTGAAGTAAGGTACGTGTGCATGGTACATGATGGGCAGGATAGGCTTGACAGTTGTGGAAAAGCATTCCACACATGCACAGCCACACCCCTTCTTCATAGGTATAGATGCACCTCAATTAGGCCACTTTGTTCAGGTTTGTACTTTTCTCTTCCTTCCTCTCTTTAATTAAATTAGCTAATTGATGACCAGCAACCACCACTTTATACCTTAACAAAGAAACTCTTCAAATGAATTTGTGTTGGAATACTGGTAAGGTTTTCAATTTCCTGCCTGAAAATGGTCAAAATGCCCTTTCCCAGTTTGGACCCTGTGACCCCATATTTATAGAAATGCATGTTTCTTTTTCATATATTTTCTCTCAAAATAGCCATTTCTTTAAAATATATTTAATTTAATTTAATTAATTATTAAAATTATATCCTGCCCTTCTAGGAAAAACCTTCCTACTTAGGGCGGCTTACAGCATAAAATTAAAAAATACAAACTGACACAAATATTAAAATTTTGTTTTCATTGCCATTTTTTAACTTTCATAAGCTGAGAAGTATGTCGGAACTACTTGAGGAAGTGCAATATTCAATAGCTAATTAAGTTCTTTGATACACAAATTAGTCCAGGATGCATGAAGCATGCTAGATTATATGAGAACTAGTCAGTATAGAATTGCTCAAAGTTTTTTGCTTCTAAAGCACCCTTTTCAATCCTATACTGTACATAAAATCTCATGGCTCATGTCATCTGAGACAGGATGAAACTATATAATTAAAAAACAGACAAGGAGCAGACCCCGTTATATGTCATTAATTTCAGATATAGGTAATTGGTAGCCAATGGGCTGCATAGAAGTCTCAGAAACATTTTACACCACCTATTCTGAGTGTCCAAGTGAACTCCACTGACTCTAATATAGAAACCTCTCTTCTTGAATGTTGTGGAAATCAGCATATGTGGAGAAGCAACTTGGTGTATTGTTTTCCTCAGTACAACTGTGCAACTGGCATAGAATAAATTTGATATGAGAAAGATAAAACAGATACAGCCTGGGATATAATGCAAAGATGAAAAGTAAATACAAATGGGTTTGGGAGAAATGCAACATATTCCAATCTATTTCTTTTCATAGTCTCTGTTCACAGTTTTCTCTATCTACAATACATGACCTCCCCATTTTTCAAGCCGATAGGCACAAGAGAAGGTGAGAGACCTACACTTCCCCTTAAACCAGTGGTTCCCAATCTTTTTGTGGCCATGCCCTACCTTTTCTTTCTTTATTCATGTCAGATGCACCACCAACATATAATAACAAAGCTAATATTAACACATCTAAAAAGAACATAGAATTAAAAGGGGCTAGATGACATCTGCCCAATATCGGGCCACATCAACAGCATTTCTTCTTGCCAACATAAGGTCCTCCTCAATGCACGCTGAAGAGCATCATATGAATTGTATCATATGGGAGATAGTTTGTAGTTCTCCACAGTCACACAGGTTGTGATGTACAGGGAAACCCCACTTTCTCAGATTATCCCATGATTTTCCTATCCCTGCGCACAGTCTATTTAAAGCTTTCCACACAGGTCATGGTTATTCTTGGCCAGGTGGTAGAGAGTCCTGTGGTTCTGCCCAGTTATCTGGGAGTTCCTTGCTCACCTTCCATAGATCTAAGATGATCTGTGGGGGCTGGTTGTTCAGAGGGGCAGAAGTTGTGAGGAAGCTATGCCTACATTACAGTCTCTGCTTTAGTGGTGGGTGACCAAATAGCAGGAGTGTTTCCGAGAAACTTGCGTTGATCCACTCTTTCTGAGCAGCACTTTCTCGGTGGAATTTTGATCAAAAAAAATAAATGGTGGCTGCAACTGTTTTCACCTGTTGTGCAGCCCAGGGATGTCCTAGGAAGGCGTGAATAGTGCAAAAAATGTACTCCAACCCTCCCAGAGGCTGCAGAGGAGGCAGAGAGCCGGAAACGTGCACCCAACAATGGTGATTTTTTTTTGTCTCCAAACAGTAGGAGATCAAACACGATGCATTGGATAATACTAAAATGGTGTTATCTGGTGCAACAATTTTTTCAAAACTTTACGTCGTTATCTGATTAAGTCGTTATCCAGGGGTTTTTTTAATAATATTTTTATTTTAAAACAATAATACAAAATACAAAAACAATAAAAAGCATCAACAACTTAATGAACACAATACATTTTAATTAATCATAAAATCATTGAATTACAAAGATGATACTCTTTCAATAAAACTACTTCCCATTAACGTATAGCCTACACTTTAATATTAGAATTCAATCTCATTAATTATCACAGCCAATCTTCTTCCTAATTTCCCTGTTCCATAAATTTTCTCAACTATGCTGCGATAATCAAGTCCACTATAATCTGCTATACCTTTGTTTACCAAAAATCAAAAGAAATTACAAAAAAGAAATTCATTATACAGTTACAATAAACACCCTATGTGCCTACGCCTATAAAAGAGTCCGTGGGATGTCACATTTTTTTAATCTTACCATTTCCAAAAATGTATCTGCTCAGGTACCCGACTATCCCCATACTCTCCCTTCAATGAGTTATCCACAAATAATTGCCAAATTTTCCAAAATCTATTTTCCTTAACTCTCCCTTTATATTTATTTATTTCCCATGTTAATTTATCGTTCAATGCAAAATCCCACATCTCTTTATACTATTCTTCTATCCTCAGTATTCCTTCTGATTTCCAATTTCTTGCAATACACATTCTTCCAATTATCAACATTAAAGACAATAATTCCTTTTTATCCTCATTCAAATTTACTTTGTCAACATCTGTTAATAACACCATTCTTATGTCCAACTTACATTTCATCCCTATAATTTCACAAATCTCTTTCTCAATTTCCCCCCAGAAATCCTTTACCACTTTACATTCCCACCACATGTGTTCATATGTTCCCAGGGTGCTTTTACATCTCCAACATTTTTTACTTTTGGTGTTATCCATTTGAAATAACCTCTCTAGTGTCAAATACCATTTAAACAACATCTTATAGTTATGCTCCTTTATTCTAACTGACATTGTTCTCATATACCTCTTTCTCCATTTTTTTCTAACTTTTTTCTGATATCATTATATTTAAATCTCGTTCCCAACATGATTTCAACATTTCTTGTGGGTTACCTTCATTATTTAATATTTTATATAATTTGCTAACCATGCCCTTTAATCCCATATCTCCTTTTCTTATCTTTAATAACTATTCCTCAAATTCAGATTTATCCCTCTCTAAACTTAATTGTCCCATGTATTTTTCATTCCATTTATGTATCAATGCTATCTGAAGCCAATTCAAATTTAACTGCTTATATATTTCCGCTTTTCTTCCTCCATCTTTACACTCTCTTATCCAATCCTTCAACATGAAAACATCATTTCTTAATAATACTTCCTTCCCCCTTTTATCTAATTTTAATGGGAAACTTTTAAGATCCTCTATTTCTATTATCGGGGACACATCCGGACTTAATTCCTTTTTAACTCTTTTCCATACCGCCAACATCGTCTTCATCATTTTATTTTTCACAACTATTTTTCTATTGCTGCTGTCCAAAAATACTCCTCTACCTACATGTTCCATTTCCTTCATTTCCAAGTCTTCCCATATAACCCTTTCCCTTGCTAAAATTTTCATAATATTCTCAATTTGGAAAGCTCTATAATAATTTCTCAAATTTGGTATCCCCAATCCTCCCTCTTTTTGCGATAAATACCAAAAAATCTTTGCTATTCGTGGTCCCCCCCCAATTACAGTAATTATTTATTATATTTTGAAAATCTTTAATCTCTTTATCTTTCATTTGTATCAGCAGCGCATCAAATAGAAAGTTAATTTTTGGCAGCAGCAGCATTTTACTTAACGCTATCCTGCCAAACCAAGATAGCTTAATCTTTTTAAATTGCTCCATTTTCTCTTTAATTTCCTTTTTTTGTATCTCATAATTCAATCGTTTAAGCTCTTCAAAATTATTTGAAATATTTATGCCTAAGTATCTCAAAGATTTTTTAACCTGTAATTTATATTTACCTCTTATTCTCTCTTGTTCCTCTTTATCTACATTACAGAATATCATTTCAGATTTGTCCCAATTTATTCTCAGTCCTGTTATATCCTCAAAATCCTTTAAATGATCCTTTATCTTTTCCAGTGCCTTTCTGGGATATTTCATAACTACCAAGGTATCATCAGCGTAGAGACTTATCTTATTGTCTAAAACCCCTTTTATCCCATTGTCCCCTCTTATAGCATCTGCTAACAATTCCATTGCCATAATAAATAATATTTGGGACAATAGACAACCCTGTCTTGTCCCTGCCTCCAGTCTTATTTCTTCTGTAAACTCATCATTTACCTTGACTTTAGCAAATCCAAATTGATATAATTGTCCAATCAGATTACAAAATCTGTCGCCAAATCCATAAGATCGGATGATCTCCTTAATTGTCACCCATTGTAATGAATCAAAAGCTTTAAATATATCTAATGATAATATACCAACTTTCTGTTTTGTAGATCCTACTATATCTAATATGTCCAAAACTCTCCTTGTCAAGTCCGTCATATGCCTTCCTTTCAAAAAACCAGCTTGATCCCCATTTATATAATTTGTCATAAAGCTATTCAGTCTATTTGCAACTATCGCTGTAAAGATCTTGGCGTCCTGATTTATCAGGGAGATAGGCCTATAAGATTCCACCTTTTCTGGATCCTTTCCAGGTTTCGGCAATAGCACAATTATAGTTCTATACCATGAAGTCGGTAACTTCCCCCCATCTATTATAAAATTAAACAATTTCACCAATCTTGGCACCACACACTCTTTAAACTCCTTATAAAATTCTGCTGTCAAACCGTCATCCCCAGGTGATTTACCTGTCCTCAAGTTGGCTATTGTAGCTTTTACCTCTTTTTCCATAATTTTTTCTTCCATTCTATTTTTATGCTCTAAATATATCTGTTTTTGCATTCGCTTCTTCAATTGTTCTCTCAACTTTTCTATATTCACTTCCCTTTTGGTGTACAATTCCTGATAGAAATCTTTCACTATCATAATCTTATCCTTAGTCTTATTACACCTCCTACCAGTTACATCCACCAAAGTTCCCATCTCTCTTTTATTCCTTTTTGCTTTAGCAGCTCTTGCCATCAACTTCGAATTTCTATTGCTATATTCAAAATATTCTCTCTTCAAGTACACCTGATCTTTTTTCACTTTTTGTATATCTTTCCCTACCAATTCATTCTTTAATCTTTGCATTTTCTCAAAAACATCTTTTCTTTTTGTCTTTACATGCTCTTCTAATAACTGTTTAATCTCATTCTCAATTTTGTATTGCTTATCTCTCAAATGCTTATTCTTAATTGAAGCCAACTTGATACATTCCCCTCTAAAGACCGATTTCATGGCATCCCAAACCACATTATAACTGACCTCACCTGTATCATTCCAATCCCAATACTCGTTCCACTTTTCAATTACTTGTTCTTTACACTTTTGATCGTGAAACAATTTATCATCATATCTCCAATTTCTCCTATACTTTTTTCTCTCTCAATTTTTAATTCCACCCAGAATTTCGCGTGGTCCGATTCTTTTAAAATCCCAATCTCTGCATCTTCTAAATCTTTAATCAAATTTTCCGAAACAAAAATATAATCTATCCTAGAATATGTATTGTGGACCTGTGAAAAGTATGTCTATGTCCTCTCTGATCCCTTTATCTCCCTCCAACTATCCCTCAGTCCTAGTATCTTCATCCATTTATCTAAGATCTTCATTCCTGCTGCTCTCCCAACTCTTGATAAATTTGTACAATCTTCTGATGCCCATATTAAATTAAAGTCTCCTGCAACAATCATTTTTAAAGTTCTCTCTTTTTCTAGGATACCATGTACTTTATTTAAAAATACTTGCTGATGGTCATTTGGGGCATATATGTTTACTAACGTTATCTCTTCATCATCTATTTTCCCAATTACAATCAAATATCTGCCTTCTGGGTCTGAAATGCTTTTTATCATCTCAAAGCCGAGTCTCCTCGAGATCAGGACTGCCACACCCCTAGCTTTTGATGTTCCATATGATTTTTCATATACCTGCATCCATCCCAAAAATAGCCTATTAGTATCTTCTGATTTTTGATGAGTTTCCTGAAGAAAGACTATATCCAATCTGTCTTTCCTAAGGGCAGATTCTAACCTCCGACTCTTCCCTTGGCAGCCGGTACCTTTCACATTCCAGGTCAATACTTTAATATTCCTCAGACCTAAGACTTAATATCCTTTCTTTCTGACAATCGCAGACTCCTATTCGTGCCTTATCCTCCACCACATATACATTAACTATCAGACTACAACAAAAAAGAAATTACATTTAACATTAAATCTACAATCACAAAAAAACAATCATATCTGCCCTCCCCACCCTTCTTTACAAAAAGTGGCCCTTGACAATCAAAGGGGGGAGGGGGGAACGTGTAAAAAGTACGTATTATCTATAGCTCTAGTGCTGTATCTACTAATATTTTAAAATTATTGTTATTACCAAACAGACTCTATTTCAAATTAATCCATCTCACCCATCCTCTGCAACCACCTGCACCTCCACTTCCACCTCTGTTCCTCCTGCTGCCCCCCTCTCGGATTCACCTGCATATTCTCTCCGAATCCCCCCCCCCTGATTCCACCAAAGCTTTTCTTAATCCCCTCCATTCTTGGGATGACATTTTAACCAATCCGATCTGGCACATGTAATCTAAAGAGTCCATTTCATCCTCCAACACATGCATTTTTTTCATAAAAGAATCTGAGTTGTTTAGGAAACTTCCAATGATAATCAATCGATTGCTCCCTGAGGATTTTTGTCACAGGTTTCATCTTAAAACTCCACACTTATTCTTCAACCGATATGTCATTATATACCTCGACATCACATCCATCAATTTTTAAAATGCCAGATCCAGCCTGTTTTATAAAAGCCATCACCTTTAATTTCTCCGCCCAATTTGCAAATTTTTCTAATACATTTCTATGTCCTTTTTTCCCCCTTCTTGCCCCCAATCTAAAACAACTGTCAATATCTTCATTTACAAAATTTATCCCCATATTCAAACTATTTAACCAATCCACTATTATTTCTTTCAGCTTATCTGGCGTTTTCTCCATCAAATTGCGTATCACCACATTCTGTTTTCTCATCACCTCCTCAACCATATCTAATTTTTTCCCCTGGATCTCAATTTTGATTTGACCTCCTTTTGTTCCTCATGCAGCCCTCTCATGTCATCTTGCATCAATTTCATATCATTTTGCACCACGTTCAGAACTTTATCAATCCTCTGATAATTAGCCTCCACCTTTATAGATAGATCAGTTAACTGTGAGACAAGATTTTTATGACACCCCATTAACTCTTCCTTATCTTTCCCCCTCACATCCTTCATTTCACGAAACCCCTTTGCATTTGCATCCTCCATCTTATCTATTTTTTCATCAATTTCCCCAACTCCACCATTATTTGCAATTGATCAAATGAATCAGATTCTGCCCCTCCTGTTAATGTTGTCTCCATGGGTGCGGACTTCTCTTTCTTTTCATCCTTCTTCTCTTCCTTTCTCAAATCCAGTTTTTTCGGCCTAACCACCTCCTCCTCCTTTCTCTTATCCATTTCTTCTGATAGGTTTTCAAGCAGTGCACTCAAGAGATGTACCGTTTTTCGACCCACCAGCTTCTTTTCCCAGGCAAATTCCAGCTTTTCCAGACCCAAGAAATAATCAATTAAATCCAAAAAGAGGAGCCAATCGTATTATAATCCAATCTATATCAATTACTGTTCACTCTATTTTGTAATCCACTTGTAAAGCAATGTCCAGCAACCCAGTTTTAGTCTGTATATCCAAAAATATAGGAGGAGTAAAGAGCTTCCAAACACAGCACAACCCTCCAATAATCAGGATTTGATAGTCCAACCTTGTAAATCCAAAATAACCGGAGGCATATACTGAAGAAATCCAAAAACGATGGTCAAAGAATGAAGCCGATCGACTATATCCAAAATATCTCTTTCTCTTCTCTCTCTCTCTCTCTCTCTCTTTTTTAATAATCCAATTGCGGCAGCTGTACAAGAATTCAAAACATGCAGAAGTTCAAAGTAAGATGGAAAGATGGAAAGCTATCCTTTAACACAGGAGAAAAATTCCTCTGGAACGCTTCAATGTATCAGGAAGGCCCTGCAACTGTTGCTAAAAGGCTCGCTACAATGCTGTAGCCACCAGAGGCCTCAGAGCCTGGGCGCCTCCCCCTCCTCTGCAGCCCGAAAAGTCTAAATCCTTCCGTCAACCATTTAAAGTTTATACTTTATACTTTCCTCTTCTTTCCTACTTCCCTTCTTTCTCTATTCTTCCACCGTCCTCTCCTTTTTTCTCCACCAACACCCTCCTTTACTTTCTCAATGGGGCTAAGTAACTTTCTTTAAGTTTTATTTCGTTTCCTTCCCCGCCGCCATTAACCATCCTGTCCTTCCCTCTCGCTCCACTTCCCCCTCCTTCCGCACTTGCCTTACTTTCTCTCAGGTCCAACTTCTCCCCTCGTGGGTCCTGTTGAAAACTGTGTCCCATTTAAGAACCTTCTTGGCTCCTTTCCTTTTTCAAAGCGAGAGACAGATTTTCCTTCATGGGTATCCCGCCCGCCCGTGGCTCACTCGGCTGCAGCTTGTGCCGCTTGCCTTACCAGAGCCACCTCCACTGACTTCGACTTCCTGATCTAGAGGATCACGGCAAAATTTACTTGATCCAGGAGCTCAACAAACAACTTTCCTGAGCCAGGAACACATCAGGCTATTTCCAGTGAGCCTTTTCCGATGTTTTTTTTAAATAAAAATCTCATTCAAATCCACTTTAGTAGCGCGAGCTATCGAAAGTATGTATTAAGCCTCCTCCATATTGGCCATGCCCCGTTATCCAGGGTTTTACTGTATATGCAACTCATAGTCCTTCATTTACAGATTTTATCCATTATTATTGCAAATCCATAACTCGGGGAGTGTTATTTTTCCCCTGTATATCTCAGTGAGTTGGTTACTTGGCTGGGGAATCCGAGGTTGGGAGTCTCATTTCCTGTTGTGTTTCCTAGGAGAAGAGCCAGTCTATTTAGCCTTAAGCAAGATGCAGAGTCACAGAGCATGGGCAGAGGAAGAGAATGGAAAACCACGTCTGGGTACAGTGGAATCTCGGTTAATGTAATTAATGCATACCTGTCAAGTTTTGGTAAATTTCTGTCAAACCCCTGTATTTTACACTCTTTCCCGCCGTCATCCCATATTAGTTAGACTGCAATTAGACTGGAGTTAGACTGGAGGCCAGCACAGGATAAGCATAGTTGTCCAATTTCCCATTTTGGTCAGGAAATTTCCCTTATTTGACAGAAATTTCCCAAAACTTGACAGGTATGAATTAATGTGTTCTCTGGGATGTTTCTTTGGTCTTGGATGAGGCAGTTTTGTCCCAGACAGACCCAGTGCATGACTTGGGGGTCCTCCTGGACTCGCAGCTGCTACTGGAAGAGCAGGTGGCGGCCGTGGCCAGGAGGGCTTCTGTTCAACTTCAAGTGATTCACCAGTTGCGCCTGCTCCTGTACCGGGGACTCCTTGCTCATGGTCACTCATGCTCTGGTCATGTCCAGGCTAGATTACTGTAATGCACTTTACATGGGGCTGCCCTTGATGACCATTCGGAGGCTACAGATGGTTCAGAATGCAGCTGTCTGGGTGGTGATGGGGTGTGGACGTTATGCCCATGCCTCCCCACTACTCCGGGAGTTGCACTGGTTACTAGTTTGCCTCCAGGTGCAATTCAAGGTGCTGGTTTGACCTTTAAAGCCCTATATGGCAGTGGGCCAGGATAGCTGAGAGACCGCATCATCCCAAGAGTGTCTGCCCATCTGACCAGAGCAGACCAGAGGGGATCCTTGGTTGTACCTTCAGCTAGAGAGGCTCACCTCTCTGGCACGCGGAGGAGGGCCTTCTCCGTGTCCGCACCAACCCTCTGGAACCTCCTGCCAACAGAACTGAAGTTGCAGACAGAATTGCTGCATTTCAGGAAAGAATTGAAAACTTGGCTGGCAGGGCAGGTGTGGGGCCCTAATTGGAATACGGCCCCAGCCTGTTGGCTTATTTCCAACTAGAGTTCAACTGTCCCTCCTTTTTGTGTTGTGTACTGCGGTATTCTTCCATTCCCTATTCCCTTTTTAGTCTTTTTAAGTGGGGTGGGAGTGGGAGGGTGGGTTATTGGGTCGTTGAGTTAGGGTTTTAGTCTGTTTTGTTATATTTAACTGTATTTTATCTGTTTTTACTGTTGTGCACTACCCTGAGTCAGGTTTCCCCGAGTGGGCAGCATAAAAATCTAAGAATAAAATAGAAATAAATAAATAACATAAAATGTTTCTTACAGAGAAAAATTACTTTAACCAAATTTCCCATAGGAACACATTAAATGCAATTTCCCATAAGAAGAAAGTAATTCCAATAAAGTGTAATTCCAAACAAATATAAATTTCCTTTCCGAAGAGAATTCAAATTGCATCAGAAGTATTGGTACTGGGCATTTCAGATGCCACAGGTATAGCACTTGCGATCTGGTTTGGGAAACAAAAACTGTTATGTTGCTGAGTCTTAAGAAACCTTACGAGTTACAACACTGGAGTAATTGCAACAGTTCAGCATGCGTCTACTTGTGTGCATGTCCATGCAGATTAGCTTACATCGGGGAAACGGAATGAAAAATTAAAGTGCGCATAAACGAACATAAATCCAGGATAAAGAACAGTGTTCTACAGTCACCTCTACAGTCACATTTTTTGGAAAAGTGCCACCAAGCTGAGGACGAGATTTGTAGTATTAGAGTTAGTGAAAAGCAAGCAGTTTGAGAGAACAGATATTTCGACTATATTGTTGAAAAGGGAGGCTTACTGTATTCATTTTTTTAATACGTTGCATCCCAACGGATTGAATGTAGAGCAAGACTTCTCATGTTTCCTATACATAATGATGATACAAGGTTACATTCAGATGTCAGTATTTCTGTAAGTTTTTCAGGTGTAGGGATTAATGCAAGTATAGAGAACTTAAATGTGAGTAAGGGTGAATAGACGATTTAACATCATGGCCCAGAAAGAAAAGACATGAGAGGCTTAGACGCGAGAAAACTATGAGAACTGTATAGGTAAGCTTTAGATTAATTAATGTAATTTGTATATTTCCGCATTGTATTGTGCTAGATGGGAAAATGTAAAGTGAATATTGCTATGTATATTGATAATTGTTATTGTATCTTCTACAGAATATTTTCCTTTTCCTGATGATAGTGTATGAAAAGAGATTTACCGAATTCTCTTCGGAAAGGAAATTTATATTTGTTTGGAATTACACTTTATTGGAATTACTTTTTTGAAACAAACTCCTTGTGATAGTACATGAACTTTATTGGAATCATTATCCATCTGATATATTGAAGCATTTATACATTTATTTTTACTGAAGAAAAGTACTAATTATTATTACTGAAGAAAAGTACCAATTGTTTTTGGACATTTTTGAATTAATACTTAAGTTAGTAAAGAGATACACTTGTGAATCAAACAATTTTCAGTGGTTTATTTGAACTTACCAAGTTCGTGTCCCGCCATAGTGAACGGACTATTGTGCAACCATTATTATACCGTTCTGCCCAGATTGAACAACATATGTTGGCAATGTGGTCTCTAGTCCCTCTGCATTTAAACCTATTAATCAATTTATTTATTTATTTATTTTGGGGGGGATCCATAAATTGAGCCACTATTTTCTATGGATTTCCTTTTGTTATGTGATTTTTATGTTAACCAATCCATTTGTTAACCAAGGTTCCACTGTACAGTATTCTGTTCATAGAAAACTTTGCAAGCGTCACTATAAATCCAAATTTACATGACAGCACATAGTTGGTATCAACCTCAGAGAACACTATAATGACTGCCAGCTATCGAAAGTAATACAGTACTAGTTAAATTATTCTATAACACATATCCATTAGTGCCCAGAAACATCTCTGAGGCTATGTATATGTCACTAAAATTTATCTGTGTACACATACAATATATATAGATGTATGTGTGTTCTTGGTAAAACCAACTTAAGGATACATCAACCATTTGAAGCCTAATCCAAGCAAGACTCAAGTATGTGCTTTCCACCTTCGAAACTGAGAGTCAAGGGTTAAGCTGAATGTTACATGGCAAGGGAACTGATTACAGCACTGTTCAGCTCCAAAATACTTCAGTGTGACACTCTCTTTTAAGCAGCATTGCCTGTATACCAAAGCCAAAGTTAGTACAAGGAACAACATCATCAGGAAACTCACAAACTATAAATGGAGAACTCAACCATCCGTACTGCACACATCAGCTTTGGCCCTGAGCATCTCTGCAGCAGAGTATGATGCTCCAGTATGGAGTGCATTCACACACAGAAAATAAGTTGACATCACTGTTAAAGAAGCCAGTGATAAGATGCCTCAAACCTACACCAGTTGAGAAAATATACCCTTTTGTTGGTATTGCTCCACCTAAGTTCAGGAGAGAAGTAGTAGCGGGTGCTGAGAGAACTAAGCAAGCGAGTGACCCTTGATACCCTCTGAATGGATATGACCTCAAATCCACCGGCTCAGAACCAGGAAGAGTTTTATGGCAAGAACAAACATTCTTGAGGGTACACAAGAACAAAACCATATTAAATATGGAGGAAGGAGCTCACTGGGCAAAGAACATTATTAAAGGAGGATATAGCTGAAGATAATAATCTCCCCTGTGTCACTTGGAGAACCTTGAATAGGATGAGGGTTGGAGTCCCTAAATGCAAGGCCTACATGCTCAAGTGGGCACTGCTGGTGGACAACAACACACACTGTGAATATGGAGAGAGAGAGAGAGAGAGAGAGAGAGTCCAGCCCATTTACTGGTTTGCCGATTGCTCCCAGAGACATGCACTGATGAGGACTTGGGTTTAGCCAATGACAAAGTGAAGAAAGTGGCTTTATTTTGGCAATTCAGGGTTTGATCAGGACATGAAAGAAGAAGTTCAAATTATTTTCCAAAAATAAAATTTGAAGCTTGTGTATTGCAGATGCAATATTTTACATATAAAATTCAAAAAAGAGCCCTAGGTTATGTTTCAGACAGTCCTTCAGACAGCTCATCCTCCTGAATTTCTTGGGCGGCATGATTTAGAGCTAAAGGTAATGCAAAACAAATGTTCTAGGTTACTTTAACTGACCCTTCAGTTTTCAGGTAACACCTTCCAAAATTTATTTCCAGGCTTTGTAATGATAAATCTCATCCTGAGTAATTCAACAACCCATTAGAATGCTCCTGGCTACATTAGATGATGAACTGATGGGTGGAAATGAATCCTGCATGCTTCCTCCTGGGATGTCAACAAACTCCAAAGGCAAAACAAATTATCTTATATATTTTCTTTTTCATGCATTTTGTCTTTGTAGATATGCACCAGCTTTGAACTACAGTGTGTAATTAAGGCTCCCTAAAGGAGATTATCAGATCCTAATAAGGCATCTATTTTGGTAACCACCATCCTCACACATTTCCCAAGGATTAGGTCCGAATTCTTGTCCCATTACAGACCCATCTTCATATGTTAAAAACTCTTTTTAAGCCTTTCTCTCTTATTTTCCTAAACTTTTCACCCTCATTAAATTACATTCTTCCTCCCCTCATCCCCAACATTTGAAGGGTTTTTTCTCTCTGAAAGTCTGTGATTTTACTTTCAGGAAATAAAGCTATTCTCTGGTTTCTGATGGCTAGATCTTTCTGATCTCCCTATTAATAAATACATTCCTTTTCAATGATTCTATATAAAAAGCAACAAATTCTTCTGATATGTTAAACAGCCTTGCCACTGGCATCATCTGAAAAACCATCTCTAGTTGGGGTGTGGGCCTCTTTCTCTATTAATTACATAGCCTGAAAGAAACCCCATTTACAGATGTAGAAGTTCTCAGTATTTCCACTAGCTCACACTGCATGACAACCTATTCTTTACATCAGAGAAAAGGAAGAGAAAACTGGGAATAAGAGGAAGAGCTAAAAATAGCATCAGAAATAAGGTGGCTGCTAGCAAAACCTGAAAAAAGGCTCACCAAAAAGAATGGGGGGGGGGATAGTTTTGGAGAATAAAGTTTGCATCTGTGAATGTATGTGTAATGGAAAAGGATCATGCTGTGGTATCTGCTAGTCCCTAATTTGCTCAGGAATGGACAACATAGTACAGTGACAGCAAGCCTTGGCACTCCAGCTGTTCTTGAACTTCAATTCCCAGAAGCCCTGATCAGCAGGAGTGCTGACTTAGGCTTCTGGGAATTGAAGTCCAAGAACACCTGGAGTGCCACAGTTCGCCATCATGGACCTAGTCCCTTCTTTAAAAAAATAGACCACAGTTCTTATAATCCTAGACCAGTGATGGCGAACCTTGGCACTCCATGTGTTCTGCCCTAATGGTTAAACTGCTGTCCTGCAACCAGAGGTTTGTGAGTTTGATCTTGAGCAGGGATCAAGGTAGACTCAACCTTCCATCCTTCTGAAGTCAGTAAAATAAGTACCCAGCATGTTTGGGGCAAAATGATAATGAACTTGTGAGCTGCCCAGACAGTGCACTAACAGGGCTGTAGCCAGGAGTCTAGATTTTTTTTTTTTGACAGGGTGGTAGTGGTGGTGAAAATTTTTAAAGGAGGGGCAAAAAAAAATTCAGGAGGGGCAACAATGTCACACTCACACATATAACATTGGCATCATGGGGTGGGGTGGGGGCCAGGCTGTTAGCTCAGGAGGGTTTTTGCCCCCTCCCTCTGGCTATGGCCCTGGCGCTAAGCGCTGGTATATAAGTGTGATTTTATTTTGCTTTGCTTTGCTTCTTGGACTTCAATTTCCAGAAACCCAAGTCAGTACTCCTGCTGATCAGGGCTTCTGAGAATTGAAATAAAAAGGACAAAAAGTACCTTAAAGACTAACTCCTGCATTTGAATGTAATTTTGCTGCTGATGCAAAAGAGAATAGCCCTGGTTGTTTTGCCCTTACTCAAGAGTAAAATATGTCAGAGAAACTGACATTTATTTATTTATTTGACACAATGTCTCATAATGTCAGAAACCTTAGGCTGAGACACATCTAAGAGTCTGTATGTCAGATGTAACTCTCAGAATGGAGACTTTATGGGATTTGCAGTACAATAAAAATCTAACCCCCACCCCTGGTCTGCTTAATGATTAGGATTCACCTAAATAATAGTGTACAATTTGCTCCACCTTATAGCAGCTGATTTTTTTTCTTTTTCTCTCCCACCTACCTGTCATTTTTGACAATTTTTTTTGCTTCTGTGTCATAATGAGAATTAATTTAATCCAGTGTCCCTTTCATTTGCCAAAAAAGTTGGAAAGCATTTTGATTTGAAGCAGCAGGTGATTGCTTCATTGTAACCTAAGGATCAAATACATTCCAGTAGAAATAATTTTAAAATTGTAATTAAAACTGCATTGAGAGAAACATGGTGGCTGGGGAGAGGGAGACTGTCCCTGGGCTAATGCTTCTCACACATAGGGAAAATGAGTGGAGAATCTACTTCTCTCAGCCTGGTATGGGATTGACAGAGAAGGAAATTAATCAAAAGCTGGAGAATGCTATATTAGAGACTTCCTTAATCAAGACACTTGAAAGAGCCCAATCTGAAGTCATTTTACTCCCAATTTATTATGATGACAGAAGCCCAGTGGTACTAATGAAATGGCAATCTGATCAAACACAATAGGCAGTTTCTGGAAGGATACAATAGAGCAGTACAACAGAGACTGAAACATAAGGAAAGTGCCATCATACATTCCTAATCTTGCTATTAGGTAAAGTTAAAGGTTTCCCTTACTTGAAAGCCAGTCATATCCGACTCTAGGGTTCATCTAGGGTTAGCTATTACCCCTAGCTAATTATTGGATCTGGTGAGGACAGCAAAGTAGATGGAGGGACATTGCATTTTCCTAAGTCTGAAAGGCAGAGAAGCTTTACCTTTTAATTGTCCCCAAATATTGATGAGGAATAGCCCCGAAGGAAAGAAAATACACTTAATCTACGATTATTCTTAACTGGAAGAAGAGAAAGGAGACAAATATAGCATCTTCAAGAGGAACAGGGTTTTGGATTCCCCCACCCCCCTGTTTTACTATGTACAGTGGAACCATGACATACAAATGGTTCTACTTACAAAAAATTTGACATACAAATAGAAATCCTAGCTAAAAAAAATCAACGTACATATTTTTAATAGGAAAAATTCTGCTCCGGCCCTGTGGAACCTCTTGCCGACCGAGTTGCACCTCCAGGCAGAGCTACCAGCCTTCAGAAAGGGCCTTAAAACCTGGTTAGCGCAGCGGGTGTGGGACACTGCAGGTGTGGTAGCCCCTTCCCCTTTTCTAGCTTATATAAGGCCATCTGGGTTTTTCAATTTTATAGGGAGGGTGTTTTAATCTGGTTTTAATGGTTTTAAAAGTTTTAATTGTTTAGTCCTCTATGATGAGGATGTTTTGTATTTTGACCTTTTGATACTGGAGTCACTTCGGTGAGGGAGGCGGCAATACAAATACAGTAATAAATAAAATAAATAAATAAATCTGGGTGAGTAAGTCTCCTCTGCTCATTGAGGTCAGCAGTTATGAGGCTCCACTGGAGCAAAGATGGGTATGCCTCCCTCATATCTGTGCTAATCTCACCCTCTCATCAGTCTGAGGGTCCCATAGGAGGTTTGGCTGACACCGAACACAGGTAACCATTCTGCCATGACTACATTTCTTCTTGTTTTATCCTAACTATACTCTTTCCATCTCACCTGCCCTCTCATCTTCCTGCAGATGTTTCTCTTCCTTAACTCCTGGCCAGGTCCTTTTTTATTGTCCCCATCCCCATCTCCTGCCAACTGTGTTTCCAGGCAGAGAGTGCTCCTTCCAGAGACGTAAAAAATGGAGCAGACAAGAGTACAACAACGTTATCGGTTGTGGGACAGATTATGACCCTTTTCAAAGCACTGGTTAAAATGATTTTAAATCAGTAATGAAATACATTTAAACAATGAGTAAACTTTAAAACATGAATGGAAAAAACCTTGGACACCTTGGAGTTGTTACTCAACAAGAAGTCCGCACATTGGCAGATGTCCCTGCGACAACATTCTGCACACACAAAAGGACCTGAGAAATCAAGTCCATCTGCATACATTTTTTATTTTTTTTAAAAAAAGCCATTTGGCTATCACATCACCTACTGCATAGGAGGACCCTTTCACCTTGCCCAAGGGATCCGACAGAGGACGTTTTGGTGAGTTTCAGTCCCAGCCTAACATCATTGACAAGAGATGGACAACACTATCTCATTAGACTGCTCAAGCCCTCGCGCCACAACAAGGCTCTCACCTAGCACAGGCAGATGGAATGGAAAAAACCACAATTGAGAAATAAGCAAAGAAAGGGATGCCATCCCTTTCTTAAAAAAAAGATGATGGCACTTGGGCATGAATGGGCCACACAAATGGCACATCCTTTTTCATGGGTCTTTGTAAGTGTGCATACCTGTGGACCCCCTCAAGGAATGTTGCCTTGCCATGGCGAGGGGGCTTACATGGTTCAATGAGCTATGCCATGTAGGACCACCCAAGACCAACAGCCCAGGCCACAGCAGAGAACTGAGACTAAACACAATCCATTGGTGAAGGCACCGGCAACCCACACCAGTACCATTGCCAAGAGAACCCTATGGACAGTATCAAAAGGCTAAATGCTATGATGCTGGAAGATGAGTGTCTCAGGTCAGAAGGTGTCCAATATGCTACTGGGGAAGAGTGGAAGACAAATAGAAGTAGCCCCAAAAAGAGTGAAGTGGCTGAAAAGGGTTGGACTCGACTGTGCAACTGAACAACAAGATAAATAGATAAATCTTTATTGCAGGCGCACCCCCCAATAAAGGACTCAGACACCAATGAAAGTGGATAACGGCATTGGGCCACATTTATTGATTCATGCCCTAGTCCGAATTATAAATGTCTATTGGTAATAACCAATCATAATTCTTAAGGCAAGCAGGCCGAAGTAACACTGGTAAGGTACCACCCAAAATTGCCAACGGCAATTGCTACAATGTATCCATTTGTATCAATTTGTTTGTTGACAACAAACAAATTGTTGACCGTAGTCAATATCTAACTAATGACCCCACCCTCTGACGCGTATCCGTAAAATCACGGGGTGATGCATGCTGTCTAGCTATAGCCATCACCCCGTCGCCTAGTTCGTCGTTGACCGGACACCGTTTAACCAACTTATGCCTGTCTAGTGTTGTCCAGTCAATTGCGAACTTGCCGGATACCTGTGGGTCATAATGTTTACCTTACCAGTGCTACCCGCCACACGGAGGGGCTTCAAAGAAGGCTCGATGCCCCCCCCAGACCGTCAGCTCGGTCAACAGGCCTGCTCGCCAATCACCCAACAGGAGGTCCATACCTCCTCGCGACAGATGGACCCCATCCCCTGCATACAAGTCATAACTTTGGAGGCTAATAGCGGGGTGACGACTGACCCTCCCCCAAGCCCTGTCGACAAGGAAACGCGCCACTGCCCTATTCACCATGCGTCTAGCGCGGTCAAGGGCCAGGAGGTCAACGCCCCCTCTGTAGGAATGGCGCGGGACCATGTCCGACCAAACAAGGGTTGTGGCGGGCCAGACGTAATGCAGGTAGGCGAGGTCCTCGCAAATCGCATGCTTCAGCGACAAGCCGGTGACCTGGCCCAAATCATTGCCCCCCAGGTGTATGATCAGAATGTCAGGCGGGTCAGCATTCAGGCCTGAAAAAAGGAAAGGCAGCAGCTCCCGCCATAACTTCCCAGGCTTACCATGCCATGTGAGACTTGCGTATGCACCCAGTCCCAGTTGGGGTCCACACTCTGTCGCCGCAGCATAACGCGCTGCCCTGTGCACGTAGCTATGGCCCACCAGCCATACTGTCACCGGTGTAATACGCCACCCCGGGTCTGTAAAGGAAAAAATGAGGGGAAATAGGTAAGGTGACCGGGTCGGTACTCACGGGGGGAGTGGGCGCACATAAAATTGAAAACATTGCGATCCCCACCGTCCCATGCTACGTATGTCAGCCCCTGAGTACCCAAAAGCCGCAGCGGTCGAGGCCGCCCCTATACGGAATGAATGAGTGCCATAGCGGGCGCCTGGGAGGCCCACACTGGCCAGCGCTTTGCCCGTCACCCTCCAAAATTGAAATTTAGTAAGGGGAGACCCATCTTGGTGACAGAAAAACGGGCCATGGTGCGTGCCACGCAGTGCCAGGAATTCCTGTAGGGCACCAACCGGACAGATGTCTGCCAAAGAACACCGTAGCAGTCGCACACCACCGCCGACGCCATGCTGATCGGTCTTAGAGGAACGTATCCTCAACTGAGCCCAGTCTTTGGCTACACAGACATCCTCCAGTTCCAGTGCCCTACGACTTGCATCCGCCTTAGACAGCATTACAAGCTCGCTGATGCGGAGCGCTCCAAAAAATGCCACCGTTGTGGCTGCATGGAACAGGGCTGCCTCATATGCATCAAAACAGAGGCAAGGCCAGCCCCGAGCCAACTGGGTAAGGACCCCTGGGGAAATCGGGTGGCGGTCGTCCGGGCAACGCCCGCGCTCGCGCACCCACCCCTCCAAAACATGTCTCACACGGAAGTCAGAGGTGCTGTCCACATGACCCCCCCACCTTGGCCATAAAAGCCAACGCTGAAAGCTTGGATGCCATGGTGCGAGGTGCAAGGCCCTGAGAATGCAGGTAAACCATGAACCGCAGAACATGGGTTACCGGGATTGGCCAGGTTACTGGCAATTGAAATTGAGTACAAAATGCCCTGAAAGAATTAATTGCGTGGTGATACGCCTTACGGGTGCGTGGGGCTAGTGACAGGCCAATCGCCCGGTTCACCTCTCCTTGCCAATGGTCCATATCTCCTCCGGGAGTGGCGAGGGAAATTCCTCCACATCCGGGGCCAAGGCACGGAACCGGGAGATCTGTAGGCGGGACAAAGCGTCAGCAATATCATTATTAACCCCTGGGACGTGCCTGGCCCTGAACAGTACATTGAGGCGCAGGCTGCGCAACACAAATTGGCGCACTAGATCCATAACCCTGGGCGATTTAGAAGTCTGTGCATTTACAATGTGGACCACGGCCGCATTGTCACACCAGAAATGCACGACCGAGTTGGACCACTCCTGGCCCCATAGCATCAAAGCACCCAGGATAGGGAAAAATTCCAGATACGTGAGATCACGCAGGCGACCCGTGCCTGCCCAGGCCGGTGGCCACCCACCATAGGCCCACTTCCCATTGAAGTACATCCCATAACCCAGGGATCCCGAGGCATCAGACTGAATCTGAAATTGAGGGGAAGCCAGGAGGTCATGCCTCCAAAATGAGACCCCATTGAAGTCCCTCAGGAACTGTAACCAGACAAGCATGTCTGCCCTGATACCCCGGGTAAGCCTAACCCTATGGTGAGGCCTGGATAATCCCGCCATAGCGTCGCACAAGCGCCGGGCAAAAGCCCTGCCCGGTGCAACCACTCTGCAGGCAAAATTAAGGTGACCATGCAGCACCTGCAGTTCCCTCAGTGATGCCTTGCGCTTGGCCAACAAGTCCGAGATAAGGGCCACTATCCTCAACACCTTATCCCACGGTAACCTAGATGCCTGCGCTATCGTGTCAATCTCCACCCCCAGGAAGACTAGCTGTGTAGATGGGCCCTCGGTCTTTTCGGGCGCTAAAGGGACACTGAGTTCCTCCATTAGCGTCTGAAATGTGTTGAGGAGACGTGTACACGTGTCCCAGCCCCGTTCACCCCCGAATAAAAAGTCATCCAGGTAATGGGCTACAGACTGGGACCCTGACCTGCGGACGAAAGCCCACTCTAGGAAGGTACTGAAACGCTCGAAAGCCGAGCATGATATGGAACAGCCAAAAGGCATGGCCTTATCAAAATAATATTCGCCCCGAAATTTGAAACCCAGCAATTCAAAGTCGCCCGGGTGCACTGGCAAGAGGCGAAAAGCCGACTTAATGTCGCACTTAGCCAGCAGCGCACCCGGGCCACATGAGCGCACCATGCACAGCGCGTGGTCAAAAGATGTATACCTGACTGAGCAAAGGTCATCAGGGATAGCATCATTGACCGATCGGCCGGCTGGGTAGGACAAGTGATGGATTAGGCGAAACTCGCCTGGTGACTTCTTGGGAACCAAGCCCAGGGGCGATACCTTGAGGTTAGTGAACGGGGGTGCAGGGAAAGGGCCAGCGACCCTGCCCGCATTGACCTCCTTATCAATGCTGGCGGCAGCCACTTCCTCCCTCCCCCTAAGGGACAAAAGGTTGGGGGCATCCTGAGGGGACCTATCACCCATGAAAGGAATACGGAACCCCTGTCTAAAGCCCTGAAGTAGATAATCTGCATCCTCCCCCTTCGGGTACAATGCGAGCCAACGCTCCAGCATGTCCACATTAATTGGGGAGGGAGCCTTTCGGTGAACCAGCTCCATCAGCGGCAGTCTTGCCAGCCCACTGTCCGCCCCTCCCTCTGCCCCGCGTCCCTCCAGGCCTGGGACAGGCAGAGGCTGCATGGGGGCCCGCACAGGTGGGACACTCATGTCTGTACTTGCAATTCTTCTTACTGCATGAACCATTAGACGAGAAAGCCCAGCACAGCAGTCGGGCTGGAACCCCCTGCCCCGCCACTTGGCGGGGAACCTGTGCTGGAGCCACTCGCTGGACCGCATGTCCACAATGGTATCTTTCCCCTGGTGCGGGGCGCGTGGGCGTCATGTACAGCAGCCAAAGTCTCTGACATGGCTCATCCCACCTCATCTCAGGGTGCAGGGGAATTCTCATACGGAATTCCTCGTCATAAACCAACCACGACGGGCCCGGAAAATCAACCATCGCCCGGTAGATATTGTCCAAATACTGGACCATCGGAATTGCCAGATCCGGCCGGGCCCTCAGGTACACCGCCATGTAGATGAGGTAAGCCGGCAGCCAGTTGGCCCACGTCCGTGGCGGCTTGCGACGACGTGCCTGTTCCTTATCCTTCACATCCTGCCCCTCCCTCTCTTCCTTGGTGGGCTCCCTGTTTAGGAGTGAGAAGATATCAACATACTCCCCTCGCCATATTTTCTCTCTGGTGGCCTGTGCCAAATGGTCACCCAGTGGCAAGGAATAGCCCGCTGTTGGCAAGGCCGAGACAGGCACAGCAGAAACTGCGGGCATCTGGAAAGGGGCTTGAACTAACCCAGCCACCCCCAAAACATTCCCCACAGGGTAGGAAATGCTACCCACCCCGGGGCCCTGGGTGGTGGTTGACGTCGCCTGTTGGTGCGTCGGCAGCTGTACCGCCGGACCACCCATGCGAGGCCAAGGCCATTGGAAAGCCCCCCCCCAACGTAGCTACATGTGTAGGTGCACTAGTTTGTACCACATACTCACATGCTGCACCCCCGCGGGCCGCCCCCACCGGGGGTTCCGGCCCACTGGGGGCGTCGGAGCTCACGACCGCCGTAGAGCTCGCCGCCGGAGCTTGACCCGCGCCGGCTTGTTGGTTGGGGAGCTGCGAGGCAGTGGCCGAAGTCGCGCCACGCGCCTCAAGCTGCTCGACCCGTCCCGTCGCCTGCCGCTGCCCAGCAGACGACGCGTCCAAGCGCACCCCAAAAGGAGCGCCAGCGTGGCTGGCCCGAGCGAGGGAAGCCTCAAGTGCCGCCACGTGAGCCAGGAAGGCCTCGACACTGGCCTGGGGCCACGGGCCAGCCGGCCCGCCTGTTACGGGCGTGGGTACAGGCCCTTGCACCCCGGGGCCCGAATAAGGCCATGACCCCACACCCAGGCCCGGCAGGGCCGGCGTGGGCATCTGCCAAGGGAGGGGACCGCACCACCCCCCAAGGCTGGAAGGCCCCGGAGTGAGCTGGGCCCCGATGGAGGAAGGCCCAGAATGAGCACCAGGAGCGGCGTCCGCCGCTTGCGGGCCGCGGGCCGCAGCCCATACTGGACCCCTGCTCGGGTCCCTGGCCTCCGGCCAGGGGGTAATAGACCCCATCCCACCGGTCCCGGTGGGAGCCGGCAAAGGCGGCTGGTGGGAAGGCGCAGCCGCGGTCCTCCGACCCGGATTGCGCCGCCGCACCGCCTGAGCCGCGCTCGCGGCCGCCTTCTTCTTCGAAGGCATCTCAGTCGGACCTAAGGGAAGCCGAAAAGAGGAAAATAAGCAGCCAAAAGGCTTCCCGCTCGAGGTAAAAAGCGACGGAGTAAGAGGAAAAACTTCTCCGCTCCGTCGCTTCGCAAAATGGCAGCTCGGCTGCCTCGTGGCCACCCCTTTTATAAGGGAGCTGGCCACGCCCCTAACTACCCGGATGCCTTCGTCCTGTGGGGGGGCTCCCGCAAAGAGCGCGGCGGCCATTTTGGCGCCGCGCTTGCATTGTCATTGTCCTGCACAGAACAACGAGATTGGGGGAATGGCTCAAGGATATATTCAAAGCCTCCCAGGCTCCCTTCCTACTTCAAATGCAGAAATATACTCTATATGGTTCAACTACTGTGACAAGTCTTTTCAATTGATCTGTAGCTCTGCATTATAACAATTGATACTACTTAAATGCAGGTAGGCAACATTAGAGAAACTTTGTATGGTCTCTCTGGGGTGGAACACTGCTCCCTATGCTGTGCACATATGCTTGATAGATGGTTCTGGTGGCCTTCTATTTCTGCAGCCAAAAAGAATTATACCTTCAGCATGATGAAGACAAATGCACCAAGCAGAGCAAAGGGTCTGCAGGGAAAGCAAGAAAGGAGTTTATAGAAGCTTTTATGTGGCAACAACAACAGTAATAACAACAATGAGGTTGAAGGGCATTGTTCAAAGGGATCAGCTAGTGCAGAAGATCTGAAAAGATCACTATTTGGGCCTCTAAAGTATAGAATCATAGAATCACGAAATTACAGTGTTGGAAGGGGCCTTTTAGGCCATTGAGTCCAACCTCCTGCTCATGTCAGGAATCCACATCAAAGCATACCTGACAGATACCATGGGAGGAGGATTTAACAATTCTCCCAGGCAGCATTAGCTCTTAAGCAAGACGTTTTAGTAGATGCCACTACTGAAGGTATTGCTATTATATTTGAGCCTGATGCTGAATGAAGAATGGAAGCAGCTGCAACTTTGTCTAGACCAGTGATGGCGAACCTTGGCACTCCAGCTGTTCTTGGACTTCAATCACCAGAAGCCCAAGTCAGCACTCCTGCTGATCAGGGCTATGGGAATTGAAGTCCAAGAACATCTGGAGTACCAAGGTTCACCATCACTGGTCTAGGCTTTTCCTGGACAGCCTTTTAGATCAACTCTTGCACCTGCTTGCAGTGTGCCAAAAGTCTTTCTTTGCAAAAGAAGAACAGATGATATGGAGAGATTTCAAACACTCTACAGGAGGATAGCTCTGCAAATGGAGAATCGTCATGTCTGATAATAATAATAATAATTTCATGTCAGAAATTATTCTGGGTTGAAAGGATTATTGCTGGAGAAACTCTACTCAGGGAATGCCTGAATGAGGCTCCTTTCATGTCCCCAAGAGCTGGGACAGAGACAGGCACGCAATCCATCATGCAGTACCCGGGTCTCAAACTGCCACCTTGCCAGCCTTCCAGCTAACAAGATGAGCTACTTAACCACTGAGCCCCCGCAGGCATTGGGTTCATCATGTCTCATGAACCATTAAGTTTGGCAAGGTCATCCCCATGCTGATTCCCAGGCCATAAGTGCTCCTTCATGGCAGATGACTCTCCTTCTTAGAACTATCAATCTTTTGCCAATATATGTCCTTTTGGTGATGTAGAAATGGCTGTTCTATTGCTCTACTGCAGGGGTTCTCAACCTTTTCAAGCCAAGGGTTGGGTCACACACCCTCAGACAGTTTTGGGGGCTGGATGGCCATTTTGCCCTGCCTGCACAATGGGGGTGACCTGTACATTAAATAGGAACCACACATGGTACTTCCAGGTGTGGCGGAAGCTGTGGGGGCTACATTAAATGGTGCCATGGGCCACATACAGCCTGCAGGCAGCATGTTGAGAACCCCTGCATCTAGTTAATTCCCCTGGCTGAGCAGGGAAAGGTGCAACTTGGATTGACAAATGTATCTAATGATCCCACTCTGGTTTTTAAAGGAGGATCACTTTGTGGGAAAATATGCAAACCGCACACACTGATAGAACTACTGGTGCCTTACAGAAAGGATATGATACAGCCTGGCCTGTCTGCTCTGTATAAACTTCAGATCTGAAGTCTGGATTAGGAGCAGACAGTCAAACTTCTTCTTCATCTTCTTTACTTCCTCTTCTACCCCTTTGGGTGCTGAGGGATATACAAGGTTCTTGTTCTGGCATTTTCAGTGGTCTTCACAGGTGTTATTTAATGTTTTTGTAATATGCCATTGATATTCTCCCTCTGCCTTCCTCTGATTATGTCTTGTGGTCTTTGTCCTTCTCTTTCAACATATGCCTTGTAAGGTATGGAATTCCAAGACAGTCTCTCTAAATGGGCAAACCCCTTTATTTGTTGCCTCTCTATGTAGTTTAAAATTGTTTCTACAGTATTTCAATTATTTCCCTTATAATCTCTTTGCTTATTTTATCCCTTCTAGTAGTTCCAGCAGCCTTTCTCATACATCTCATTTCCATGATGATCAACTTTCATTTATACTGTATTCAGTTCTGAAATAAATGTTTATTTATTTAGTGCTAGTCCTTATTTATGGCCAAAGAGCCAGCACTGTCCGTGCATGCAGACATTTCTGTGGACATGTGGCAGGCATGACTAGACACCGGAGTACATGGAATGCTGTTTACCTTTCCACCAAAGTCGTCCTTATTTACCTACTTGCAATTTCTTGCTTTCGTACTGCTAGGATGGCAGGAGTCACAGTACTGTATTTCCGTTTAAATTACAACATTAATATCTAATTGTAATGGTGTTTTCAGATATTAGTTTAAATTAGTATATGCAAATATAATTTTATACACACACACACACACACACACACACACACACACACACACACACACACACACACACACACACACACACACACTTAGAAATTGCACATAAATATCATAATGCATCTACCCTTCAGATTTTATACTTTTCTGATTTTACAACCAAGTTTTTAGTTTTATAAAAACCTCTCAAACCCAGTGCTTTAAAATGTGTGGTTTTGAAGAAAATATGTCTAGACCTGTGCATTCTAAAATGGAAAAAAAGGTTTATCAATGTATATTTGGTGAAAAAATATGTTCAAATAACATTTCCTTATTTGAAATCCCCCATGGAATTTTCCCCCAAGTGATACACAACTGCCTCCATATGTTACTAAGAGGCTTTCAAAAATCATGTTGAACTGACTTCTAGTTTGCTTCTAATTTCAATCCAATATGCTGGTTTTGATCTATACAATCCTAAATATCTGGAGGGCAGGGTACATGAAAGATCAACACCATCTCCCCGGAATTTAATGTCTTTAGCAGAGCTCTGGCTATAAATCCCACTATCCTGACAGATTATAATGTGGGTTATGTGAGACACAGGGACTGTGGTGACTTAGTGCTTAAGATGTTGAACTTGACAACTGGAAGGCCGGCAAGTCAGCAGTTTGAGACCTGATGCACGATGGAGTGAGCTTACATCTCTGTTCTGGCTCCTGCCAACCGAGCAGTTTGAATGCAAGAAATTGAAAGTTGTTAAATAGGGATGTTGTGTATGTAACAGTATTACTTTAAGAATGTATGAATGTAACCTGACAATGATTACAATGTAACTCAGCTGTTAAAGGAACGTGAGCCAGCTGCCCATAGAGGGCAGCTGCGAGCGTTCAGCTCACATGGTTCAAATTCCCCCAATCACCGGCAGTCGCGGGAACCTTCCCGCGCAAGGATCACCTGGAGAAGATGGGCGTGACTCAGAATGACGTCACGCAGGTAGCAGCCAATGAGCTACCGTGCAACCCTTTTCAAATGTATTGTTGCAGTATAAAATGAGCTGTACTTCCGCCATTACCACATGTTCATCCTGACCATCATGCAATAAAGCTGTGTTTTAGCCCTCACTGCGGCTCCTTCTTTGTCTTCCGTGCAAGACATTAAATTGGCGATGAAGGTGGGAAGGCAAATAGCGTTCTGTGCACTCTGGTGTCTAGTCATGCTTACCATATGTTCATGGAAACATCTGCAGACACAGATAGCACTGGCTCTTTGGTTATCAATAGAGATGAGCACCAAGCCCTAGAGTCAGGTATGACTGGCTATCAAACAAGAGCCTTTATGTGAGACACAAACTTCCCTCCAAGGGAACATTTAAGGTTGGCAGAATTTCTGTTGATCTTCTGACGACCATTTAAACTGTAATTGTTCCAAAGGGCCTTTTGTCTCTATGCTTACACTTTAAAATAATTCATTTAAATAATGTTTTAAAATTGTTTTGTAATGATTCTAATCTGTTTTGAATGTTCTTGACCTGTTACTGACTATTTCAATTCTATCATCAATTTCCATGGGAGCCCTCTTGGTTAGAAAGCCTATGAGCCATTGTTTCAAGTCAAATGGAATGTGCTTTTCTTGTCTTTTAAACAAACATTCTGTCAGAAAATAAAAGGATGAACTTGTTGGCTATGCAAAAAAGAAAGAAGAAAAATTACTCCATATATCAGGGGTTCCCAACTTTTTCAAGCCGGGTGCTAGGTCACACTCTCTCATTCAACTTTGAGGGCAGGATGGCCATTTTGCTCTGCCTGCATGATGGGGATGGTTATTATGTCCCAACATCTTCAAAGGGGCAGCCATTTTGTTTCTCAAATGCCCTTGGAGGGGTGGGCAACCACATGAAATGGTGCTGTGGGCCGGATCCAGCCTGTGGACCTTAGATTCGAAACCCCTGCCATATATGCTCAGATGAAATGTGAGAGATCAATTAGTGAGGAATATCTCACATAGGAGCCATTTGGCAGAGATATATTGTACTTGTAATAAGCCCAGAAATGTACTTGTAATAACAATGGAGAGTCAGCAAGAGGAGGTCTGTCACAGGAGTGGCCAACCTTGGTGCCCCAGGTGTTCTTGAACTTCAATTTCCAGAAGTCCAAGTAAGCACACCTGCTGATCAGAGCTTCTGGGAATTGAATTCCAAGAACACCTGGAGCACCAAGGTTGGTCAGGACTTTATTTCTTCAGGGTACATTTTCCTGGAAGAAATACATTAAGAGCCATCCAAGAGCCTTCTAGGGTGAGTGACCAATTGTTATAGAAAAGTGGGATTCCCAGAGAAGGAAGAGCTCTTTCATCCCTGTTTTTTCAGGGATCAGAATGGAGTCCAAGAATGGTCTCTAATGGACACCTCTAATGGACACCTCTCTGTCTGAGAAAACATCTAAAGGGGTTACACCAGGGGTTCACAACCTTTTCAAGGTGGGGGCCGGGTCACACTCTCTCAGTCAGCTTCAAGGGTCAGACAGTCATTTTGCCCTGCGTAAATGATGTGGGTGGCCATTTTGACCCAACAGCTTCAAATTCCGTGGAGGGCGTGGGGGCACATCAAATGGTGCCGTGCGCCAGATCCAGTCCATGGACCTTGGGTTGCAAACCCCTTATTTACACAATAGTAATTGTAGATGAGAATGCAAAAAAAAATTTTTTTTTAATCTTTCATGTGTGCTTACTGTGTATTTTCCATCTTTATAGTTCTGTAGATTTTTTTCCACCTTTTCCCCATGTTTTATCTATTTTGCAGTTTTTGCTTTCTTTCTTTTAAAAGAGCTTATAAAATTCATTCTAGTATCTGGAACTGGATTTGGTTAAGGGAAATCTTGTATTAGTTCTAGTCCTTCATCATTTAAACAACATTTTACCAGGATAAACATAGCTGATAATTTTTGTGTCAGAAATTATTCTGGGTTGAAAGGATTTTTGCTGAAGAAACTCCACTCAGGGTATGCGCGAATGAAGCTCCTTTCATGTCCTCAAGTTCTTTCCCCACCAAAGTGGTTTAATAACATAGGTTATAAAACATTTTTTTGTTTTTGTTAACATAAAGGAAATAGTGGTGGTAGATTTTATAAAAAGAAACCACTCTCACCTGGTCAGAAGCCTTAACGTTTTCATTGGTTCTCTGAACACTCGTCCAAGTTCAGGGTAAAGAAACATGGGTACAGGGGACTGGCATTGGATAACCAGTCTGAGTGGTGGGTTTCTTGATACATTTAATATACAATATTTGCTTACAATAGCAAGATGCACTAGAGCAGGCCGATTGATTTCAATTTATTCAAATAGGCATCCTTTAAGTGCAATCTACTTTGTTAAAGTACTTAACTATGCTGATGTAAGTTGCTATAACAGTAGGGCCATTTGAATCAATTGAATGTACAGAGGAGTTGGCTCAACAAATAACCATTGATTTAATAGGCCTTCTCTAGACATGTTTTAAGTTTGACTTGTTGTAATGATCTATCTTACATTTGATTAGACTAATCAATGAATCAATCAATATTCATTTATCATTTTTATCATGTACTGAAAACATGTTGAGGATTGATGTGGGAATGGGATAGAAGATGCTCAAGGATGAAAAGTCATGTACAACTGAAATGGACCAGCAATTGACTGTTCTGTCTATTATTCCCTTAGTAACTTATTTTCTCTTTTTGTTCTCATTGACTTGTCCTCAGGTTGCAGAGAACACCAGACACTAAATACTTCTGTGTTGATTTCTGTGTGTTTTAGGGGGAGGCACTTCTAAGGATCCAGTGACATCTGTAGCTCCCCAGGATTTATGGTTTAGCTCTGTAAACAGATCCTAAGTTGAATGGCTTTTCAGAAAGATTGTGTACTATGGGATTTTGGAAGGCTTACAGGACCTTTATCTACCACAGACAGAATAATGCACCAGATGGAGGTGTGGGTGACATCCTACTCTAGGGTGTCCCAGCTGGGTAATGTGTTCCTTTAGTGTCCATATGATGCAAAGTTTGAATGAAATTTGTCCAGCCCTCCCCCCGCCAACATTGCTTTTCTCCTCTATAGCTCAGGGGCTTCTACTTGAGCCACAATGATTTGAAAAGGCTTTCCTTAAGATTGTTCTTGTTAAGATGGAGGGGGGAGGGACATGTAGGTGGTATATTGATGGCATACACACTTGGGGAGTGATGTTCAGGAAGTTCCCAATGTTCTTTCTTCTCTCTGATGGTCCTCCAATTTTTTACATAGATGAGATTAGTGCTAGAACAACCTATTACCTTATCATAGTCATTAGTATTTCATATATGTACGCTCCCCTTTCCCCAGACAACATTTATAGAAGAAAGCATGAGTGTTACAATAAGAGAGTTCAAAGAGTCATGGAGAACTCCAGATTGTTTATTCCCTCACTTGCTCTTTCGTTTTAGTAAAGGTTTCCCTTGCTCAAAAGCCAGTCATATCAGATTCTAGGGTTCAGTGCTCATCTCTGCTTCAAAGCCAAAGAGCGAGCACTGTCTGCTTCTGCAGACATTTCCATGGTCATGTGGCAGGCATGACTAGACACCGGAGCACACAGAATGCTGTTACCTTCTCACCAAAGTGATCCCTATTTATCTACTTGCAATTTCTTGCTTTCGAACTGCTAGGTTGGCAAGAGCTGTGAAAAAGATAGGAGCTCATTCCGTCCTGCAGTACTCGGGAATTGAACTGCTGATCTCATGCCTTCCAGACAGCATCTTAGTTCATTTTAGGTAAAGGTAAAGGTCGCTGTTGCTCAAAGGCCAGTTGTATCTGACTCTAGGGTTCAATGCTCATCTCTGTTTATAGAAAGGAAATCCATTTGAGGCTCGAATATATAATAATATCTAATTTAATGTTATCGTCTTATAGTAGATATATTCAGAATCTTCCAGTAATAGGAATACAACAAGTCAAATACGTTGTGAAAGTTAACCGGTATGCAAACTCTTTCGGGAAAACTTCCCTTCATCAGACAACTTGACTTGCTAACCTTCCAATATCTGGTTATATCATGTATATATATCATCTGTAAATACATACAATATATACAAAATTAAATTCTGAACAGGAATATTGATTTCTTTGAACACTTTTACTCCATTTGGCCACCTCCGTGTGTTCTTGCATCTCTGTTTATAGCCAAAGAGCCAGCACTGTCTGCATCTGCAGACATTTCCATGTACATGTGGCAGGCATGCCTCAATGCCGGAGTGCACAGAATACTGTTTACCTTCCCACCCAAGTGGTCTCTATTTATCTACTTTCAATTTCTTGCTTTCGAACTGCAAGGTTGGCAGGAGCTGTGACAGAGACAGGAGCTCACTCTGTCATGCAGTACCAGGGAATCAAACTCCGACCTTCTAGTCAGCAAGTTCCGCATCTGTTGTGTGTAAGGATTTATTATGTTCAAATGTCAAATCACGCCAAAACGGGAACCCGGAAGTGCACCATTTCTAAAGGCGCCAAATTCAAAGATGTGTCAAAGTGGGAAAGACTGGGCTTTGTATGTCCTCTGGAAGCCCGCCAAAATGTATCTTGTTTTGTAACAGTCCAAACACTGTACATATATTGGCCACACTTGTACATACTTCCCAGTCTGGAGCTTGAGCTGAATAAAGATCACTGAGTATAACCCGATCCTGCTGGTTAGAATACTTCTTTGTCTGGACTCAACATTGGCGACAAAGGTGGGATATGGCCACCGCCACTTCTTCCTTTGGGTCCTTTGACCTCTCCAAGGCAGAGTCTTGGCCCATGTATGAGATCCAGTTTGAAAACTTTGTCATCACTAAGGCGATTGAAGAGGAGAAACAAAAGGCAATGTTCCTGGCTTATTGCAGGTTGCCTACGATCGAGCTCATCGTGCACCTTCTACTGCCACGAGCTCTGAAGGACACCTCCCTGAAAGACATTTTGGCCATCCTGAGAAATCACTGGAAGACAAAGATTTCAATATTTCTGGTGAGAGTGGCCTTCTACTGGTGAGATCAAAAGATAGGGGAATCAGTCGTGACTACATTGCCATGCTTCGCCAAGCTGCAGTGCCATGCCAGTGGCAAAATCTGGACAAGGCCCTCCGTGACTGACTTCTTGTTGGCCTCAGGGACAAGGCAACCCAGCGTCACCTAATGAAGAGGGACACACTGACGTTCAACCAGGTTTTTAAGGAGGCTCAGGCAGCCGAGGTTGCCAATGCTGGGGTAAAGTTCTTCCAAGCCCAGCCTGCTGCTTCTGTCCAGAAGGAAGCGACCATCCACAAGCAGCATTGCTCCTGCCCCTCATCATCCTAAGACAATACAGAAGAGTGGGATGATGTTCGTAAGGCCCATTGTAGACACTCTGAAACTTCCAAGAACTCCATTGTTCCATGTCAGGGCTGCGGGAGCAGATACCTCTGTGCCCAGTGTCTGTTCAAATCTGTAGAGTGCCACAAGTGTGGGAAAAAGGGGCACATCGTGAAAGTGTGCCGCCAGCGCTCTGAGGGTTGTCCAGGGGACAGAGGTCGCTGCCGGCCAGAGTACCTGATTTCAAAGGTCTACGCAAGGCAAAGTACTTCATCCTGTGTCCATGTGGTGGCCAAAAGGTTCTTCATTGATGTCCTCCGGCAGGGTTGCCCATTTCGGATGGAGGTCGACTAAGGTACGTCCTACTCAATCACCTCCCAAAAAGAGTTTCTTTGACTTCTGCCTGTGACCCGCCCTAAACTGTGGGCTCTCCAGGTCAACTTGAGTGATGTGCAGGGTCGTCACATCCCTGTGCTTGGAATCGGCACATTTGACGTGCACTTCAAAGCCATTGTGGCTAAACTCACACTTGTAGTCAAAGCAGGTAAGAACAACCTTTTGGGTACATAATGGTTTGGGCCCCTGGGTATTAAAATTTTGGGAATTAATGGGTTCAGGCTGACCCCATTCAAGCCACTTGTGAACACTATCCTGATGTTTTTCGTATGGGACTGGGTATGTTCAAAGGGCCCCCTGTTAAGTTCGAGCTGGATCTGACTGTCCAGCCCATACGTATGAAGCCTCACTGAGTGTCTTTTGCACTCAAAGGCCACATTGACATGGAACAGGATAAACTGTTTACTCAAGGCATTCTTGAGCCAGTGGACTATGCTCCATGGGAGACACCCATTGTCACCGCACTCAAGGCAAATGGCGACATCCACATCTGTGCGGACTATAAATGCACCATCAATAAAGCTATTTGCACTAACTCTTATCCTGTTCCAGTGGTAAGCCACCTACTCACTACCCTCCAAGGAGGAAAGTGTTTTGCCAAATTCGACTTCACACAGGCATACCAACAATTGCCTGTCACCCCCGAGTCAGCACTGTGTCAAACAATCACCACCCACAGGGGTGCATTTCATGTTAAGCATCTTCAGTTTGGGGTAAATGCTGTGCCTGGCATATTCCAGGCCCTGGTTGAAAGGCTGTATAAAGATAAGGTGCTACCTTATTTGAACAATGTTTTGATTGCTGGGGAGGACAAGGTGGTCCTTGCATCCAAGCTAAGTAAAGTATTGGAACTTTTTCAAAATATGGGGTTATGTCTGAAATAGGACAAATGTTGGTTTGTTTGTTTTTTGTGCGGGAGGTAGAATTCTTGGATTTTTAAATTACCCCTGAAGGCATCAAGCCCTCGGACGTCAAGTTCAAAGCTGTGTGGGATGTTCCCTGCCCGACTTCTAAAACTGAACTTCAGGCCTTTCTAGGGCTCATGAATTTCTATCATTCATTTCTTCCTTGATAGGCCACCATAGCTGAGCCACCCCACCAGTTACATTATTCTTACATAAAGAAACAAACTGTGTGGTGGTGGGGTCCTTCTCAGAACAAAGCTTTTCATGAGGTCAAGAAACTCCTAACTTCTGAAGCTGTCCTCACACATTACAATCACAAGCCTCACCTGTGGGGGTGGGAGCCGTGCTTTGCCATGACCTGGGGGGGGTGAGGAAAAGAAATGCCTGCCACTTATTATTCTAGGTCCTTGTCTGTAGTTGAGAAGAATTATGCTCAGATCGACAAAGTGGCACTGGCATAATTGGTGGTACCAAGAAATTCCAGAATTTCATCTATGGAAGGGCTTTCATGATCGTCACATATCACAAGCCATTGCTAGGCATTTTTGTGCCACACAAACCTAACCTCAAATCCTGTCACAACGCATGCTGCAGTGGGCAATGTTCCTACAGGCATACCAGTTCAACCTACAGCATCACCCAGGTGCCAGCATTAGCAATGCAGATGCACTGTCCAGATCCCCAGTTGCGACTGTGGGCAAAATTGAAATGGACCATCAGGTCCTCATGTTAGAGGTTCTAGACTTCCTGCCAGTGTCTGGTGTGGACATTGTGGCTGAGATAAGGAAGGATCCCCTTCTGTCAAAGGTCTCAATGTGAGTTCAGAAAGGGTGGCCATTGCCACCAGTCTCTGAAGAGTTCAAGGTATTTTACAGCAAATGTAATGAGCTGTCAATTGAAAGAGGGTGCTTGGTATGGGGGTACAGAGTGGTTGTTCCGTCAAGTCTAAGGAACAAGGTTCTTCATACACCACATGTTAGCCACCCAGGAATTTTCTGGTCGAAGGCGCTAGCACATAGTTACTTCTGGTGGCCCAGATTATACCTCGATATTGAAGCATGGGTCGGGCGATGTAGGGAATGTCAAGCCTCCAGGCTGGAGGAAACACATCTTCCCAGTAGAGAGTTGGACACCGTCAGAGGTCCCTGGTCATGAGTCCATATTGACTTTGCTGGTCCCTTCAGGGGAGCCACATTTCTGCTTCTCGTAGACTCGTATTCTAAATGTTTGGAAGTCATCCCTGTGTCTGGGACTTCCTCTGTGGTCACGATCCGCAAGCTAAGGAGAGTGTTTTGTACTTTTGGTTTACCAGACATTGTTGTGTCCGATAATGCATCAACCTTCATGTCGGCAGAGTTTCAAGATTTTCTTTGCCGTAATGGTATCAGGCATATTACTGCCACTCCTTTCCACCCCACAACTAATGGACAGATTGAGAGACAGGTCAGAACTGTCAAAGACATTTTAAAGTGCATGGGGGTTGGAGATCTACATAAGAACATAAGAACAGCCTTGCTGGAACAGGCCACAGCCCATCCAGTCCAGCATTCTGTCTCACACAGTGGCTCACCATTTCCTTCAGGGTATTCCCAAGGAGATGCCTTCACCTGCTTAGGATTCCCTGGAAATGGCATTGAGAGATATCCTGCCTATCTCTCCAACCCGGAGGTTGTCCTTAAGTATCCATAATTATAGCCATTGATACCCTTGTCCTCCATGAACTTGTCTAATCCTTTCTTAAAGCTATCAAGACTGACAGCTGTCACCACTTCTTCTGGCAGGGAGTTCCATAGACCAGTAATCCTCTGGGTGAAAAAGTACTTTCTCTTATTTGTTTGAGAACTAGTACCCAAAAGTTTCATCGAGTGTCCCCTAGTTCTAGTGTTGTGTGATAGGGAAAACAGTTTTTCCTTATCTACTTTGTCCACACCATGCATGATTTTATAAACTAGAATTGCAACTATGCCAGTTCTTACTGTCCTACAGAATCACCCCCCTGGCATCAGGTTTTTCGCCAGCCGACCTCTTAATGAAGAGGAAACTATCCATGGTCTTGGACCGCTTGGATCCCCATTGTCTAGAAGACAGCGGTCTCAATATTGACATTGTGAATGCAAAGGGTTTTGCAGTAGGGCAACCGGTCCATTGCCGGAATTATGCACCCGGATCTCCGTGGTTGGGGGTGGGGGGCTTAGCGCCAACAGGTCCAGTATCATACACGGTACAAATGGACAATGACAAAGTGTGGAGGAGACACACTGACCAAATTCGGCCACAAGTGTCTGGCCAGAATGTTGAACCAGAGAGAGAGCTACAGGGGGAAGCAACTGCTACCAATGAACAGGATTTCGAGTTAGAGCTCTTTAGCAAGCCCCTACACTCAACACCTGTCCCCCCCATCTCCTGTATCCCCACAGCAGTTGCCCAAAGCTAACTTAGCTCCTGAGGCTAACTCCAGCAAACGACCAACTCCCGAACTGGTAAGAGTTCACACAGAATGGGCACCCAGCCCTGAGGTCCTCAGGTGCCAAAAACGGACTTGTTGTCCGCCCGAACGGTTGGGAGATTATGCTCCTCACTGGGGGGGGGGAGGAATGTTGTGCATAAGGATTTATTCTGTTCAAATGTCAAATTGCGCCAAGACTGGGAATCCTGAAACGCGCCATTTCTAAAGGTGCAAATTCAAAGGTGTGTCAAAGCGGGAAAGACTAAACTTTGTATGTCCTCTGGAAGCCCGCCAAAATGTATCTTGTTTTGTAACACTCTGAATACTGTATATATATTGGCCACTCTTGTACATACTCCCCAGTCTGGATCTTGAGCTGAATAAAGATCACTTTGTTTAACCTGATCCTGCTGGTTAGAATGCTTCTTTGTCCAGACTGAACACTGTCTTAACCACTTGAGCCACCACAGTCCCAATCATAGTCATTAGTCTTTCACATATGTACACTCCTCCTTATTTTCTTGCAATAACAGAGTACAAAGAGTCATGGAGAACTCCAGATTGTTCATTCCCTCATTTGTTCTTTCATTTTACACACACACATAAAGACATGCCATCAACTCAACCAATAACCGCAATAAAGGCAGTTCTTCTGTCCAAGAACAGCATGCCCACATATTCTGCCCCTTCTCCCTCTCTCTCTAAGTCCTGTAACTCAACTTTTCTTATTTCAGGTGGCAGGAAGTTGAAGCACTCACACCTCTCATGGGCTCTTAGGTCATTTTGAATAGAGATAAATTGCTCGGAAAGCCCTGGCTACAGTGGGGGTGACAGTGAGGAGACATACACAAACACAGTCAAGTAGGCAATCTGGCCAGGCATCCTCCTTTCTACCCTTTTTTGTATAATAAAAGGGATGATATAAAATATAATAACATATAAGATTACAGTGTATAAAATACTAAGGCTATCAATATCAGTACAATAGCAATATCAGTAAAATAGCAATATCTATAGTTTAATTTTTTTTAACTGTGACGAATACGTTCAACAACACTGGCCCAACAGATCTTCTGTACAGCTCAATCAATCACTTTATTACAATCTATGACCAGCACAGTAAAATGAGAGGTAATTAAAAAACAAAATTAAGTGCTAAAAATGTAGTTAAAATATATTACTAAAACATATTTTTGTTTCACTCATTACTCGAGGATATGTTTAGTATATGTACATAAGTATATATCTTGTTTTAACAATTGACTGACTGACTGCCAAGCCTCTGTCATGGATCTTTTCTCCTTTATTGCCTTTTCCCGTGGATTTTTAAGGATTTTCTTTTATTTATTTCAATTATTTTCACTGCTATCAGGCAGCCAGTCTGTGCTTCCTTGGGATTCTTTCTTTGATTCCCCCTACCTTGATTTGTTTGAAGACTACACCCCTCCCCTTTGTTTTCATTTTCTTTTTAATTCCTTCCCTTTGGGGTAGGGGTGAGGGTGAGGGTTATTTCTGCTATGACCAGGCCTGCTTGCTGCTATCTGCTGTATTTGGATTACATGGCAGGGCAGTGTGGTTTTTCTACAGATATGGAAGCTGCTGAACTTGAAGACTGGAAGGCCGGAGTTTGATACCCGAGTACTGCATGATGGAGTGCTCTTCTGTCTTTCCCAGCTCCTGTCAACCTAGCACTTTGAAAGAAAAAAAATGCAAGTAGATAAATAGGTACAACTTCGGTGAGAAGGTAAACAGTGTTTCGTGCACTCCCATGTCTAGGCATGCCTGCCACATGTCCATGGAAATGTCTGCAAATGCAGACAGCACTGGCTCTTTGGCTATAAACAGAGATGAGCACTGTTGTATATGTAACTGAAATATTCCTTTCAACAGTTTGTAATTATTATTGTGGGATCGGGGTTTTGGTGTCTTGCATGGAAGACAAAGAAGGAGCTGCAGTAAGGGCTAAAACACAACTTTATTGCATGGTAGTCAGAGTGAACATGCTGGTAATGGTGGACCAAACAGCTCTATATATAGCACACTGTACATTTTGAATAACCCGGGTTATAGTTCATTGGTTATTGTCCGCGTGACCTCATGGAACGTCACACCCATCTTCTCCAGGTGTGGTGTGGCGGGAAGGTTTCCCGACCTTCAGGTATTCAGGGGAATCTGTATCATGTGAGCTGGATACTGCTACTGTCACTGGCAGTAGCATCCTTAACAGCTTGCTACAATGTGTCTCTGATTATTTACAATGGATACAATTGCCAGATACAATCAGTTAAACAGTACTTGTCACATTCTATTCAGTACATAACATCCCTCTCCCCTAGGTGAGGACAAAGTCCTTTAGCCATTGAGGCTTTCCGCATGTTCGCTTTTGGCGAGTGGTGGCCGCACTTCGGGCCGGAGTCCCTGCATTGGAGGAGAGTGACTCGTTGGCGATTGGCTGCGAGTCGTGAGCCGGGGATTGGGGAGGTCTAGGTGTGGGAGTAAACTCCAGGTATGTGAGACCGGGGGCTCCAGGGACTAAAGAAAAACCCTGCTCTTTGCTTGGATGGGTGGGGGACCACTCTGAAAAATCCCCCCGGTCTCCTAACTCAAAATCTAACAACTCCTCAGAATCCCTCTCTTCTAAATTGTTCCTGTTACCCGGTGGGTCAAAAGGATGTGGGTCTGTCTCATTTCCCTCCCCTCTGTGGTCTGTGTCTCCCCCTTGGGATGAGCGGGTGGGGGAGAACCCTAACGCTGACTGCTCCATTTGGTCACTCACGTCTTGCCTTCCCACTACTCTACCTCTGAGTTGGTCGGCGTGCCTCCTCCAGAGGAGTCCTGTGCCTTTCTCGACATTGTAGGAGACTGGCCCTGCCTGTCCGACCACTATTCCAGGTACCCAAGTAGGGCCACCAGCCGCGTAGTTTCGGCAATGTACTGGCCAGCCAATCTCGAAACTCTTGGTGCCCCCCGTTTCTATGTTTCTACCCGTGTCCTTCACCCTGGTTGGGTCTAATCTCGAGAGAATCGTGCCGGGTTTCCTCCGCATGAGGAGCTTGGTGGGTGAGAGCCCTGACGCTATGGGGGTTACACGGTACCTTAATAGGAATTGGCAGAGCTGCAAGTTCAATTCCCCAGGGCCCATCCTACACAGTGCGTCCTTTGTTGTTTGCGCCAGGCATTCCGCTTGACCATTTGTAGCGGGGTGAAAGGGGGGCGCAGTTATGTGGCAAATTTTGTTAATCTCTATGAAACCCTGGAACTCCGCTGACGTGAAAGTTGTGGCGTTATCGCTCACAAGTACGTCAGGTAAACCGAAGAAGCTGAATACCTTGCATAATTGCTTAATTGTTGCAGCTGACGATGTATTGGCCATCGGAATTACCTCCAACCACTTGGAGTAGGAGTCCACTATTATAAGGAAAAGGGTACCCCTGAAAGGGCCCGCAAAGTCCATGTGTAGACGTGACCCCGGACCCCGGGCCGTGTTCCATTCTCTGTGCGGAAGTCGGGACTCTTCAGGCTGGGTGCTCAGGCAGCTCTCGCAAGTGCCTACCATGTGCTCTATATCTGTGTCCAGTTTGGGCCACCAGACGTAACTCCTAGCTACCGCCTTGGAGCACACGATCCCCGGGTGGCTGATATGCAGGATCTTGAGCACCCGGGACCTCAGAACTTCGGGGATTACTACCCGCTGCCTCCAGAGTAGGCAGCCCCTTTCTAGGGAGAGCTCATCTCTCCACCTACTGTAAATCCTGAATTCCTCCATAGGGGAGGTTGCCAACTAGCCTTTCTGTACCCATGAACTGACTAAGGCCAATGACTTGTCTTTCGCTGTAGCCTTGGTGATCTCAGCTGGCAGAATTGGGGGCGACTCTAGGGCTTCGATCAGGAGCACCTAGTGGTCCTGTTCTACCTCGCACTTGGGGTCCCCTGCCTGTGGTAGGGGTGAACTGGAAAGGGCATCGGCATGGCTGATCTTGCCGGGGCGGTAGGTCAACGCGTACTGGTTCATGTCTTTGCTTCCTCAACTGTGCATGGTTGGCCTTGCATCCAAGAGACATCTGAAGAGTCTCCATAGGCGGGAGACTGGTACGCGTTGAGGAAAATTGCCCATCGCAGCATCCTTGGGGACAAGATCTGCGGGGTTGGCTTATCTGTGGTGAAGATTCCTAACAGGGGTTTATGGTCGGTCACGACTTTGAATGGCCTGCCAACTTCTTGGTTCCTGCAACAATCGCTAGGGCTTCCCTGTCTGTTTGTGCGTAGTTGCGCTCTGCCTTGGACAGGGATCTCGAATAGTATGCCACTGGGGCTTCTCGCCCGCTCTCTAGTACGTGGCAGAGGACTGCCCCCACCCCCACTGGTAAGGCATCGCAGACCAACACAATGGGTTTCTTTGGGTCGAAGTGGGTCAACACAGCCTCGGAAAATAGAAGCTGTTTGAGCCCCCGGAATGCCCGTTCCTGACTGTCCCCCCACAGCCACGCCACATCCTTTTTCAGTAATCTATGCAGCAGTTCTGCTACCGACGCCTTTCCTGGGAGGAAAGAGTGGTAGAAATTTAGGAGTCCTAGGAAGGACTGCAGTTCGGCCTTGGTGGTGGGGCGAGGAGCATCTTTCACTGCCGCTACCTTGGACTTTGCTGGGTTTATGCCCTCAGGAGTTATTCGGAAACCCAGAAACTCTACCTCCTGAGCAAAAAACACACACTTATCCTTTCTCAACCTGAGCCCCGCTTTCTCGAACACTGTTAGTACCCGGTCTAGCCTCTTGGCCAATTCCTGTTCCACTCCCGCTGTTATCAGAATTTATCAGAATGTCGTTAAAATAGGGGAAAACACCTGGGAGCCCTTTCAACAATCTTTCTACGAGGGACTGAAAGATCCCCGGAGCCAAATTTATGCCGAATTGGAGGCATGTCACTTTAAAGGCTCCCTTGTGGGTAACAATTGTCTGAGTGATGGCTGTAGCTGGGGTTACCGACAATTGCTGATATGCCTGGGCCAAGTCTAGCTTGGTGAAACACCTCCCCCCATGCAAGGTTGCTAGCAGGTGACTTACTACCAGCACCGGATACGCATTTGGGTGAATTGCCTTGTTAATCGTGCACTTGTAGTCAGCGCAGATTCTGACGTCCCCGTTAGCCTTAAGTGCCGTAACAATGGGGGTTTCCCACTTGGTGGAGTCCACCGGTACCAAAATCCCCTGACCCACCAGTTTGTCCAGTTCAGTCTCAATTTTGTCCTTTAGTGCGAAAGGCACTCTCCTTGGCTTCATCCTGATGGGTCAGATGTCGGGGTCCAATTCGAAAGAAACTGGGGGCCCTTTGAACTTCCCTAGCCCCTTCTCAAAGATGGCAGGGTGTGCGTTACACACCTCCGTGATCGGGTCAGCCTGTATGGTGTGTATGCCTCCAATGAAAACCCCCAGGGGCCTGAACCACTGTGTACCCAGGAGACAGCAGGACCCTTCCTTTAGAACTACTAGGGGCAACTGCGCGGAGCGCCTTTTAAACTCTCCCACCCCCAGCACTGGTATACTTTTGCCCTGAACATCCCGCAAATTAGTCTTAAGGGCCTTCAGCTTGGGGCGTGACTTTGGGGGAATGCGCAGAAATTCCCTGTGGGAGATGATGGAGTACGATGACCCCGAATCAATCTCCATCCTTACTGGGACCCCCTGTACCAGCACCTCAACAAAGAACCGGGGGTGCCGCAATGGCATGCTGTGGACCGCCTGGTCGCGGTCATCGGGAACCCGTCGAGACACGCGGTGCTCCTGGGGCTCGTCGGTGTTGAAGATGCACCTGACCCCATCTGCCTTTCGTTGGGGCCGTTCCACCTGACCCTTGCCATCGTCTCGACGCCGTCTGCAGACCTTTGCGATGTGCCAGTGCCACCCGCAGTTGTGGCATTCTGCCTTCTGGAATGGGCATCAGCTCCGGTCGTGGGATGCCCCACATCCGTCGCAGCGGTGGTCCTCTCTGGCACTGTCTCGAACCTCAGGCATCCTCTGCACCCGCTGCATGTCCTCGTCCTCGCTGAAGTCGAAAGTGGACGTGGTGGACTCGGAGGGCCCCTGCTCTCTGTGGGAGGAACAGCTGTGGACTGTGAATGCCGTCGGGGGGGGGCCCAACCGCAGCGGTCTTGGCCCGGCACACCCGTTCGCCTTGTTGCACTGACTCGGCGGCTTGGGCGATGCGCAGGACATGCTTGAATGAGATGCTCTCGTCCTTGGCCAGTAGTTTTTTCCTGGCCCCCTTATCTCGCAGGCCTAGCAGGAGACTGTCTCTCAGTGCCTCGCTCAGGGATGCTTCCCACTGGCAAGGCACGGCAGCCACCCGCAGGATTGCCAGGAAGTCTGCCACGGACTCACCAGCCCACCGGCACCACTGCTGAAAGGCCAACCTTGCCGGAAACACCAACACTTTCGGGTGAAAGTGTTTCCTCAGCTCGGCGAGGATCTCATCTAGGGGTACCTCCTAGAGTGGTCTCGGTGTCAGGAGGTTAGTGGCCAGCTCCAAAGTCTCTAGGCCACACTGGGCCAGTAGGAATGCCCAGCACTGGGCTTCCTCCTCAATGCCTTTGAGGTCCATAGCGTAAAGGAACTGCTGCTCGTAGAGTTCCCATTTTTCTGGCTTCGTGGTGTTGAAGGGCGCGATGTTCACTTTTTGGGATGCCATTTTGGTGTCTTGCATGGAAGACAAAGAAGGAGCCTCAGTAAGGGCTAAAACACAACTTTATTGCATGGTAGTCAGAGTGAACATGAGGTAATGGTGGACCAAACAGCTCTATTTATAGCACACTGTACATTTTGAATAACCTGGGTTATAGTTCATTGGTTACTATCCGCGTGACATCATGGATCGTCATGCCCATCTTCTCCAGGTGCGGTGTGGCGGGAAGGTTTCCCGCCCTTCAGGTATTCAGGGGAATCTGTATCATGTGAGATGGATACTGCTACTGCCACTGGCAGTAGCATCCTTAACAGCTTGCTACAATGTGTCTCTGATTATTTACAATGGATACAATTGCCGGATACAATCAGTTAAAGAGTACTTGTCACATTCTATTCAGTACATAACAGGGGTGATCCTCCATTTTGTCTTCATGGTGCTCAGCTATCGCGGGACTTGCATTCTCACCCTTTATAACGAGATGCGTGAAGTCTCCACAGACTCCGGTCACCCCACGGTCACCCCACTTCTCTCCCAATCAATCCTGTTATTTCCTGCCCGAATGTATCCATTGTATATTGTATATAAAGCACTGCTGCGCCATTGCTGTTCATGTTCAGTTTGCTTACAATAAAGTTGTGTTTGGCCCTGTTATGCTGGCTGCTTCTCTTCAATTTCTCAACATGAAAAGCACTGAACCCTAGAGTTGGATACGACTAGCTTTTGAGCAAGGGTGACCTTTACCTTTACTATATACCAGGGATAACTAAATACTGTACACATCACTACTGTCTCTAGCTCTATGAGGCATTGTGTTATAAATATTTCTGAGCCAAAGGCACCATCTTGTTTGTGGGGTAGTTTCAAACTACCCTGACTCTTAGTTAAAATGTAAGCCTGGATATTGACTTGGAGGTTTATTGGTATCTTGTGAGGATGGAGGTTAAAAAGTGTGATATTGTAAGCTTCTCTATATCTATCTTATAACTCAGTATTTTCATGTTGTAATTAGTCCAGGGTAGGTTGTCAGGATGTCACTTGTTTACTTGTTTGTTCTGTGCTTAATTGTGATACATACTCCATAGGGTATGTACATGACATGGAAAGCATAATGTCTGCAACTTTAAGGAAATGATTTAAGTCACATGTTTCTTAGGTGAGAGATGCTTGTGTACTCTAATCTGTAGAATAAAATACAGAAACAACCTTATTTCATTCTTCCTCCAACTCTCTCACCCATCTCTCCCAGGTTTGAATTGGACCTGCTGAGATATTCAAACCTCATCTCTGCAAGACTTGCATCCAACAGTAATCTAGAGACCATCAGGCAGCCAGATTTTTGCATACTCTTCTTAATCTCGAGTGACAATTTAATGCTTCTAGAGATGAAGCTGCTAAGATATCTCTATGTGAGTTGTGGGAAAAATAATAATTAAAATAACTAAATAAAATAACACCTGACGTCACATCTGGCCACCCAAGCAGCAAGTGATTAACCTGAGCTAAGAATAGAGGGCATTGTGAGTAACACTTTCAGAGTCAGTTTTCATGCAGAGAAGCATATTGCTTTCATGCAGGCTACTTGAGGAATATGGGAACACACTTGAAAACTTTCTGCTGCATAGCTGCATTCAACATGTGTCTCTAATCAGTTACCAAAATGCTGCCACTCTCCAAGTCTCCTTCAGGGCTGAAGCTTTGCCATGGAAAATATTATTTGGGGAGGGGGGGATGCTTGTTTATTAGTTTCATCTTTGGGACATGGAAATTAAAAACCCTCCTGGGATCTATGCTGGCTGTGATAAAAACAACAAGAAGAACAACCACTCCATGTCCAAAATAAAGTGGGCCTGCTAGCTTTCAAACTGCACACTTGGCATGTAGCTATACATATATTACTTTTTAGCTATCTCAGCTGTCATTGATTCACCATGAATCTGTAATTGGGGGTTGAACAGATGGCAAAAGCTTAAAAATGACACCAACTGGCAGCAGTACCTCCTGGCTAAAATATAGTGGGAAAGATTCGGGGTATATGGGGGAAAGGAATACTCTGTGACGTGGAACTGAGATGTGCTACAGAACCCAAGTATTAAAAAGAAGCCATCGGTGCCGTCTGCTTTAACTGTTTCCTAATGTATTGCACTTGGAATCACCTTACTAGAAATTGGGTTGTGGTACTTCCACACTAGAACTAACACAACAACAAAAATTCATCAAATTACCCCCCCCCCCGAGCTTAGTTTGTTTTAATATTTAATGTTCTTGACAATTCTAACTGATCACTTCTGCAATTATTTTTTTAAAAAGCTATATGCCTGTTCATGGAGGAAAATGTTTCTGTGATAAGGAAAGTAGAGAAATTCTGAACCAGACATCAGAATTTTACAGGGCAGGTGGAGATACACTGGTGTGTGTGTTTTGATAGCTATGGCACTGTGCAAGAGGAGAAGGCAATGAGGTGTTGATTGTCCCTAAGCTATCCTCATATTTAAAGAGCTTGGGTAGCCTTGGCTTCAGACCCCCTGGGTTGAAAATACCACTGCTAAATTTGAGGTCAGTAAATGAAAAATAGAGATGCAGTGGCTCAAGTGGATAAGACACTGACTGAAAGGCCGGCAGGTCAGCAGTTCAAGACTCGAGTACTGCACAACAGAATGAGTGCCAGTCTCTGTGCCAGCTCCTGCCAACCTAGCAGGTCAAAAACAAGAAATTGCAAGTAGATAAATAGGTACCACTTTGGTGGGAAGGTAAACAGCATTCCGTGCACTCTGGTATCTAGGCATGCCTGCCACATGTCCATGGAAATGACTGGTTTTCGAGTAAGGGTGACCTTTACATTTACTATATGTAAAACAATAGTCATATAAGACTTAATCTTGGCATATACTACAGACCCTGGCTGGATGAATTGGGAGACTATCTCACACAACTTTGTCCACCAGGATTCTCTGTGTAGCAGCAGACAAGGTGACATTATGAAGGTCTGTTGTGTTTTTATCTCCCACATCAGGTGACATATTCTCCAGTTCTCCAGATATGTGTTTACATCTAGTTGTAGGTGCCCTGGATAGAAAAAAGATTCTGTAGGTATATTGGCTACCTCACACTGCTCAACTGTATTCCTGCCTGAACTGTATGAGCTGGTCTCAGGGATAGTGTTGGAATCCATGTGGCATGTTCTGTTGAGAAATTTCCATATCTATAAGAGGCATCTTTGTCAGGAGTGGCTCAGGTTGTGTTCAAAATGGTTCGCATGATAGGAGGGTGTGATTTTGTCCTCTTCCTCTCAATTACTTTCACACTTATAGGAAAATTACCAGTTCCACTCATCGTAAATTGCAATCAGATAAGTTTATGTCTTTAATCTCTTGGTACAAATGCAAAATGTATAGGAGAAAGTGGGCAATCTGGTTTAGATCTCTAGTGACATTTATAAAATCTGAGTCCATGTTTTTACTACTCACATGGCTTGATTTTTATCATAGAATGCATGCAATATTGTTAAGAAATGACCCCACATCCCCATGGCTGCACATACTTTCCAAAAGAAACACTATTCTAAGCTATCAAAACCTTTGGTGTCTCAAATAATACAGTGGCATATGTGGTTTTTTGATTTTTTTAAAAAACTATGATAACCATGTTAAATATTCTTCTAATTGGATCAGAGATTTGTCTTTGTTTTCTGAAGTCAAATTGATCTTTTCCAATGAATGTTATTTCCCCAATCTGTTGGCTAATATGCCTAATAATTTGACATCTTGATTTAATAGTGTGATTGGATGAGTCAAAGCAACTTCTCTGTAATTTTTATTTGCTTTATTAATTAGTATTATTCTGGCCAAAATCCATGAGGGGAGCATTAGATAATTATTCACAATTAATGTATACAAGTTAAGAAAATATATTATAGAATCATCTATTAAACCAGGTGCCTTGTGTGGTTGTTTGAATTGAATTATATGGATGAATTTGGTTTGTCTGGCAAATGTCTATGATCTTCAGTGATTTTAAAAAAAATCTTTAGCAATCATTAATCTTAGTTTTAGGCTTGGAAGGATTTTAAAAAATAGTTAGAATTCTTTAACAGCCTCATAAATTTTCTCCCCTTTGTTGTTTTTGGTAGCTTCTTTTTGACATTTAGCTTGCTTTTCCCCAAATATTATTAGCAAGCAATTTTGAAAAATTGTAGCCAGATGTGTATTATTTTTGCTGGAGATGTAATTGTTTTGATGTTTTACTTATCTATAATGTTTGAAGACTAGACCTCTTTCAAGCTAATTCTTGCAACTGTTTAGATTTTCTATCCTTTTTATGCATAGTTCCCAGAGATTTCATCTTGGGATAGAAATGAATCTATGTGATACTCATTTTAAATGGCAAGATTCAGCAATACATATGCCCTATGTTATAACCTTCAAAGCATTTCATAGCATATTGATAGGCCCTTCTGATGCATTGTTCTCTTTGATACAGTTCCCAACTGTCTTTTTAGGTTTTTTTTTGTCTTTTTTTCCTGCATAGTAAAGTTAGATTCAATGACCACAAGGAGGTCTTCTGTGATGATGAAACATTGCTTGGAGTGGTGTTTGATCAGAAGATGTTAGCAATCCAATTTGTGCTGACCGCAGAGATATTTTCCATGCATTTGAAACCAAATATAACCTAACCTTGAATAGGATTCATGTTATTTTGAAAAGTGAGAGTAGTCCCCCTCATTTGGATGCAGTTCTCTCTATGTATCTATAAAACCAAAATCAATGAAGAGTTGTTGCAACTAAAGTGCATCATCATCATCATCATCATCATCATCATCATCATCATCATCGTCGTCATCATCATCATCATAATATTCACACTTATATGCCGCCCACTCGCACAACGAGACTCCGGGTGGCTTACAAAAACAACAAAGCATAACAGCAAATAAATCACAATATTAATCACAACATCATAAAACAACAAAGAAGGGAAAAAAGAGAATCATTCATTTAAAAGTCCCAAAGCAGCAAAAATAATAGTCCCAACTGTCCCAGAATGAACTACAACCACAGCACCATAGCCAAAGTCTTGCCATTGCCCCTGCGGCTCTTATCCCCAGCCGTTGGTGGGGGCTGGGTCAGTGTTGTTACTTCAGCCACCCGACAGGGCTGCAGAGGCTCTTGTGAAGCTTTATTAGTGTTAGCTGGAAGGCCGGCAAGTCGGCAGTTTGAGACCCAGGTACTGCATGATGAATTGAGCATTCATCTCTTTCCCAACTCTTGGGGACATGAAAGGAGCCTCATTTAGGTGTCTCCCAAGTGAAGATTCTCTAGCAAAAATCCTTTCAACCCAGAATAATTTCTGACATGAAATTATTATTATTATTATTAATACCACTGATCAGGGCAGTTAAAAAACTGATTTCACTCTCCTTGAAGATAAATAGTTTTGACAATGTATCTTGAAGAAAAGAATTCTGCTGTATAACTGAACTGTATGCGGATCCCACTGCTAATTTAACATTGCTAATAAAACCCTTTACAAAGGGTTCACACTGGAAATTTATCCAAAAGAGAAGTTGATCCAGGTGATTTAGTAAATCCTGCAAGTGAATGACAGTACTTTAATCTAGTTTGTACTATTAGCAGAGAATGGGTCCTTTTCGTGCTAGGCTTCTTCCATCAATAAACCAGGTTCCTCATGTTTTATAATGCTTTGGATTCACTTTCATTTAAATGGGGATCTCATTCTATTGACACTGAAAGATCACTTCCAGATCTTGCATCCTAATTTAACATAGAGAGGTTCCTTGAGTGGATCTGAGAACTGCTATAATTTGGACACCATAGAAAATCAATCCGAAGTCCAGATAGTGATGAAGGAAATGTTTAAAATATGAAATACAAAATGCATGATTGAATTAAAAACACACAAAAGTTTGCAGGCATACTGGTCATTGCCAAAAGAGACCCACTGAAATTTGTCTAAAACTGTGCTTTATGTAAGCAGTTCCAGGCTGTCATCCAAAGGACAACAGCAATGAGAGGGTTGAAACTTGGGGGAATGATGATGGGACAGTAGTAACATTCTTTTATAACCTCCAGCAACACCAATTAACCTTGTTAGACCATTATTTGCAAAATACTCAAAGGAGAACTGAAACAGAAGCACTTAAATCTGATCAGTAGTTACCGTTCTAATTAGATAAAATGCTCACAGAATTAACAACCACTTATCTGAATGTTGTGTTGCATGAACACAACAGCATCTGTCTTTCCTTTTTCCTTGCCACGTTACAGTTGCCTCAATTACCCAAAAGATTCATTTGCTGACAAGGTAGGAACTTTTCCAGGAGGGATTATGTGAAAGGAGAGGAGCTAATCTCATGCCTTAAAGTAGGGGTTGCCAAACTTTTTAAGTCGGGGGCTGGGTCACACTCCCACAGTCAGTTGAGGGGGATGGACTGGTGGCGCCCTCTGCCATAAATGTTGACTTAAAATGTGTCAGCGGCTGTTGTAAATGCATTTACAATAGCTATGGGCACATTTATGACTGTTGTAAATGTGGCCATGGGTGCATTTATGGCTGTTGAAAATGTGGCCACTTCCGATGGCCGTGGTGCAGGTTGGGTGATTTGGTGCTGTGGGCCATGTCCAGACTGTGGGCCATTGGTTGCCCACCCCAGCCTTAAAGGATGGCTCAAAAATGGTTCTTTCCCCATTATGATTAATAATAAGGTGAGGTTTTTTTGGGTACCTGTTGTGTTCTGTAAAGCTGTGCCTTTAACAATGTACCTTTGCCATGTGTTATCAATGTAACCTTTCTGTGTGCAACATTATAACCATCAGCTGTATCAATGTAAACCTAATAAGGGGACGTGAGCTAGTGACCACCAGAGGGCAGTAGCGAGCGTCCAGCTCTCATGGATCATATTCACCTGGTTCAGCAGCGCGGGAAGATTCCCCGCCACCTCTTCACCTGGTCAAGAAGGGCGTGACCTCCTACGACGTCACGCAGGCAGCAACCAATAGTCTGTCGACGAGCCACATTCAAATGTATAGCCAGCTGTATATATTGAGCTACTCATCCGCCATTACCACATGTTCCTCCGGATCATCATGCAATAAACCTGTGTTAAGCCAACCCTTCGGCTGTTTCATTGTCTTTGGTCCCTTACACTAAATTGGTGACGAAGGTGGGATATGGCAGCCCACGGGACCAAGACATGCGCCGGTTTCGAAATCAGGAAACCGGGCGACTGGGAGATCTTCGAGATGGACTTCCAGGCCGCACTGATCGAGTCCAAAGTCACGGAAGAGGCAAAGAAAAGGGCCATCTTCACCAGGATGCTCGGACAAGAAACAAAAAGGACCTTGGTGGACCTGATTGCACCGAGGAGGGTGAGCGAATTCAAGGCCAAGGAACTCATGCAGATGCTGCGTGAGCACGTCCGGCCCGCCACAGCGATGTTTCCCGCTCGGAGTGCGTTTTGGAGGAGAGTCCAAGCGCCCGGGGAGACGGTCGCCACATTCGTGGCGGCCCTGCGGCTGGCGGCCGGCCCGTGCAAATGGGAGAATGCCGAAATCACCCTCCGGGACTGTGTGCTGTGCGGCCTGAACGACGCCGAGACCCAGCGCACATTAATGAACCAAGAGCCGCCTCCCACGTTGCAGGAGGTCGTCAGAGCGGCCCAGGCCGCAGAAGCTACGAAGGCCGGGGTCCAAGAACTGCAGGACTGGCGGCCAAAGTCGAGCAAGGCAGAGGCTCCGGTACAGGCGGCCCGGCGAACTTCGAGGTCGTCCACAGAAAGCAGCGACGATGAGGACGTCCGGAGGGTCCGGAAGGAGAGCCGGCGATGCGACGGCTGTGGAGCGGCCCACGACCATGTGAAATGCCCCTTCCAGAAGGCCGAGTGCCACAACTGCGGCCGCCGCGGGCACATCGCCAAGGTGTGCAAGAAGAAGCGCGAGACCCGGAGGAGCTCCGCAGACCGTTCCGCGGGACAAGACCGCCCAACAAGACCCAAGGACGGCGCTCAGGCCACGCGGAAGCAGGACGGCGTGGGCTGCGTCTCCGACGGCAGCGAGGACGACGCCCCAGTGTTCAGCGTGTCTGCAGGACACCCCCGCTACTTTGTTGAGGTACTAGTCCAAGGGGTTCCCATTAGGATGGAAATTGACTCGGGGTCCTCATATTCAATCATTTCCCAGAGGGAGTTTTTGGGAATTGCCCCCCACAAGCGACCCAAGCTCAAAGCACTGAGGTCCACACTACGGGACGTGCAAGGGAACAGTATTCCAGTGTTGGGGGTTGGAGAATTTCAGGTCAAATTCAAGGAGCACGCCGCGTCCCTTCCCCTGGTCGTGCTCAAGGGAGGAGATTGCAGCCTCCTCGGAACTCAATGGTTCCAGCCCCTGGGGTTGTTTATTGGGGGGGGTGCACGCCGTTGGGATGCAAGCCGTTGGGACTGATCCAATTCAGGAGGTGTGCGAGGCGCACCCCGAAGTCTTCAAAAAAGGACTGGGGAAATTCAAGGGGCCCCCAGTGACTTTCGACCTGGACCCGGAGGTCCGCCCAATTCGCCTAAAACCACGCCGGGTGCCGTTCGCACTCAAGGACAAGATAGAGGCGGAACTGGACAAGTTGGTGGGCCAGGGGATCCTTGTGCCTGTAGATTCTGCGGAGTGGGAAACTCCAATTGTAACCGCACTAAAGGCCAATGGGGAGGTCCGCATATGCGCCGACTACAAGTGCACCATCAACAAGGCGATCCGCCCGAATGCATATCCGGTGCCGGTAGTCAGCCATCTGCTGGCCAGGTTACACGGGGGAAAGTGTTTTGCTAAGCTCGACTTAGCACAGGCCTACCAGCAGCTTACGGTGTCCCCTGCTGCAGCTGCTGCACAGACCATAGTCACCCATAAGGGGGCGTTCCAGGTGACGCGCCTCCAATTCGGCGTGAATTCGGCGCCAGGAATTTTCCAGTCACTCGTGGAACGCCTCCTGAAGGGACTGGAGGGGGTGTTGCCTTATTTTGATGACGTGTTAATAACGGGGGGGGGGGAGTCGGGCTGAATTGGCCAAGAGATTGGGGAAGGTCCTGACAATATTCGAAAAGGCGGGGCTGAGGTTGCGAAAGGACAAATGCGTCTTCTTCGCAACCGAGGTTGAGTTCCTAGGGTTTTGTGTGACTCCTGAGGGAATAAAACCATCCAAGTCCAAGGTGGCAGCCATTAAGAAAGCCCCCCGCCCCACCTCCAAGCCCGAGTTGCAGTCGTTCCTAGGGCTGCTCAACTTTTACCACTCCTTCCTCCCCCGAAAGGCTGCGGTGGCTGAACCGCTACACAAACTGCTAAAGAAAGAGCAGGCATGGAAGTGGGGCGATGACCAAGAAAGGGCATTTAGTGAGCTAAAAAGCCTCCTGGCGTCCGACGCCATACTGACCCACTTCAACCCCAAACGCCCAGTAGTTCTGACCTGTGATGCATCTCCAGTGGGGGTGGGGGCGGTGCTGTGCCACGTGTTGGAAAACGGAAGGGAGGCCCCGATAGCATTTTACTCCAGGTCCCTGTCCCAAGCAGAGAGAAACTACGCACAGACGGACAGGGAGGCACTAGCAATAGTCGCGGGGACGAAAAAATTTCACGATTTTCTGTACGGCCGCCCCTTCACCATCGTAACGGACCACAAGCCCCTGCTAGGCATCTTTACCGCAGATAAGCCCACCCCACAGATCCTGTCCCCGAGGATGCTCAGGTGGGCCATTTTTCTCAACGCGTATCAGCACGCGTTGGTCTACCGGCCCGGGAGAGAGATCAGCCATGCGGACGCTCTATCTAGGTCTCCCCTTCCCCTAACGCCCAGCCAGGTGAGCAAGGGGGAGCGGGACCATCAGGTTCTCATGATAGAGGTGCTGGATTCGCCCCCCCGTAGTGCCCGCCGACATTGCCAAAGCGACAGAGAAGGACAAAACATTAGCGGCAGTAAGCTCCTGGCTGCAGAAAGGGTGGCCCGCGTCCTCCCCAGCGGAGGAGTTCGCTCCATTTTTCAGAAAAAAGCTAGAACTGTCCCTAGAGAGGGGGTGTCTCTTGTGGGGGCAGCGGGTGGTGATTCCCACTTCCCTTCGGCCGCGGGTGCTCAAACTGCTTCACGTCAGCCACCCCGGCATCGTGCGATCCAAGGCGCTGGCCCGGAGTTACTTCTGGTGGCCCCAGCTGGACGCCGACATCGAGCACATGGTCGGCACTTGTGAGCGTTGCCAATGCTCCAGACCAGAGGAGGCCCGCCTTCCCCACAGGGAATGGGACGTGGCTAAGGGGCCGTGGTCCCGGGTGCACGTTGATTTCGCGGGCCCGTTCAGAGGCACCCTGTTCCTTCTTGTAGTGGACGCCTTCTCCAAGTGGTTGGAGGTTATCCCAGTCACGAGCACCTCCTCGGCCCAGACCATTAGGCATTTGCGGAGGCTCTTTTCCACGTTCGGCATACCCGACACGTTAATTAGCGACAACGCTAGTTGTTTCACGTCCTCCGAGTTTAGAGCATTCATGGAGATCAACGCCGTTCGGCATATCACCTCCGCCCCGTTTCACCCGGCCACCAATGGCCAAGTAGAGCGCCTCGTCCGCACCACGAAGGACGCGTTGCGGCGCATGGGCCCAGGGGATCTGAACCTACAAGTGTGTCAGTTTCTGCTAGGGTACAGGGTGACCCCATTGGCGTCAGGATACTCCCCCGCAGAGCTCTTAATGCGCAGGAAGCTGACCACCATCCTTACTAGGCTAGACCCCACGAGGGTAGAAGACAAAGGAAGGAACATCGGGCTAGAGGCCACAAAGAGTTTCAGTGTAGGCGCCCCTGTGCATTGCAGGAATTACGCCAGCACGGGCCCAGCCTGGGTACCGGGCGTAGTTGTGGAGCAAACCGGCCCCGTGTCGTACCGTGTGGAAACCAGCACAGGGCTCCTGTGGAGGCGGCACGCGGACCAGCTCCGACGCAGGGTCTCCGATGAGCAGGGCACAGACCATGCAGAGAATAAGTCAGCGTTAGGGTTCTCCCCCACCCGTTCAGCCCAAGGGGGAGGGAAGGGGGACCGCGGGCCCCCACCAAGGGGGGAGGAGGATATCCTCATAGATACCCTGGGGGATCTTTCCGAGGAGGAGGAACCCGACCCCATACATATCTCGCCGAAGGTCCCCACAAATGCGGATACCCCTACTAAGTTAGATTTTGATTTTCAGAACCGGGGGGGGGGGTTTCGGAGTGGTCCCCCACCCGTCCAAGCGAGAAGAGGGGTTTTTCATTAGCCCCGATTGCCCCCGGTCTGCCCACAATGGAGTTTTTCCCTTCCCCTAAGGCCGCCAGACAGCGGCAAGCCACTAACAAGTCTCCCTCTCCCATTTCAGGACAAGGGACCAGGGAACAAAGAAGCTATAACGCCCCCGGGGGGGGCAGCCCTCTTCACGGCCCAAACGCACATGCAACAAGCCATCTTGGCTGAGAGACTTCGTCTCATCCTAGGGGGGAGGGATGTTGTGTTCTGTAAAGCTGTGCCTTTAACAATGTACCTTTGCCATGTGTTATCAATGTAACCTTTCTGTGTGCAACATTATAACCATCATCTGTATCAATGTAAACCTAATAAGGGGACGCGAGCTAGTGACCACCAGAGGGCAGTAGCGAGCGTCCAGCTCTCATGGATCATATTCACCTGGTTCAGCAGCGCGGGAAGATTCCCCGCCACCTCTTCACCTGGTCAAGAAGGGCGTGACCTCCTACGACGTCACGCAGGCAGCAACCAATAGTCTGTCGACGAGCCACATTCAAATGTATAGCCAGCTGTATATATTGAGCTACTCATCCGCCATTACCACATGTTCCTCCGGATCATCATGCAATAAACCTGTGTTAAGCCAACCCTTCGGCTGTTTCATTTTCTTTGGTCCCTTACACTAAAGTACCCCTATTTCTATGTTGTCCCTTTCTCCATAAAAGGCTTTGCCCACCCAACCCCACCCCACCCTAAGTGAAGAGATGGACACATGTCATGAGTTCAAACATGTGCCACTTTATTAAGCCAAAATAAGTTGTTGCAATCTATTGCACTGGGGACTAAGTAGTGTGAGTGCAAAATAGTAACTCAGGTCAATACCAGAGAATTTGGACCCCAAATAATAGGGACAGCAGAAAAACTCTGCAGGCAGGCCAGCACTGTGTCCAACAGTGGGACCAAGCTATATGACCAGGAAGTTCTTAAGGACAACCTCTGGGTAGGAGAGATAGGCAGGATATCTCTCAATGCCATTTCCAGGGAATCCTAAGCAGGGGAAGGCATCTCCTTGGGAATACCCTGAAGGAAATGGTGAGCCACTGTGTGAGACAGAATGCTGGACTGGATGGGCTGTGGCCTGTTCCAGCAAGGCTATTCTTATGTTCTTATGTTCTTAAGATGGCAAAGCTTCCTGATCAGCTGTCCCAGGTCTGTGGCTATTCGACAGCCATGAGACACCCCAAGTGATAGTGCTGTCCGAGGACCCAAATTACCCAAGACCCCAATCAAATAAGTGAACAGGCCATTCTGATTAAAATCACCCGCACTACCCGCCAAAGAGACCAGAATAACCTCCAGCGAAAAGTCAACCTGCAGTAACAGTATGGGATGGGTGAAAAAAAAAACACAACTCCAAGAGCCAAACAGGGGTCATGCAAAAATTCCCATCCAGCCCGGAAGCAACTGAATATCACACTGCTACGGAGGGAGGGAGGGAAGGTGGGATTTGTTTCTCCAATGTCGAGCAGTCAAAGAGGGCGAGGCAGGAAGTAGCCACCACCTGTAAAGGCTTCTAGGCTCCTCCCTATCACACCAGGCAGGCAGGCCTACAAGAGCACTAGTTGAATAACTAGTATATTTTGCAGCATTGCAAAATTAAAGGACGAAGATCTGGAAACAATTGCATGTTTGCTTTCTAAAAAACAATAGGATTCTTCTCTTTAGCAGCTGCTAAATAGTGTTTTTCCTAAGTTCCCTTTCAAATCTGACAATTATTAATGAGGAAAAGGAAATTCTATGCACTGAACTAAAATCCCCCTTTAAACTATGTAGTTCTGGACACCACTGAGTAAACAATTGAGAGTTAAATCAATTAAGTCTGTTTCAGATTCTGGAGAATTGACTCCTCTCGCTCTCAAATTTCCTTTGTCTTCCAGGAACTAAATTTGAGCCTGCAGATCTGCCATACAACCTGTCAGGTTTTTTTTTAAAAAAAATAGACTGCTGGTGCTCAATCCTGAACTCTTAAGGCTTGCTAGCCCTGATAGTTTCTTCAACAGACTTCTAACCTCTGTGTGAAGAGGATTAATAGCAGCAGTCCATTCTTGCTGAAGTAGCTTTATTTCTTCACGTACCTCATACAAGTTGCCTTGAGCTTTCATTGGCTTCTTCTCCAAGATAGGACACTTACTCAGCCTCTCTTTTGCAATCATCCCCCCCCCTGCAAAAATGAGTCTAATAAAAATTATTTGATTCCTGTGAATTCCTGACTCTTATCTTAAAGAGTTGCTTTACATGGTCTAGAACCTGTTAGAAGGTCTTATCCATGGCAATAGTCACAGTAAAGAAATCATTTCTGTCTGCCACCAATAAAAATAATTGTCAGAAATTATTCTGGGTCGAAAGGATTTTTACTGAAGGAACTCAGCTCAGGGGATGCCTCAGTGAGGCTCCTTTCATGTCCCCAAGAGCTGGGACAGTGTTGTGTATTAAGGCAGAATTGCAAGTTGCTCGGGCAATGCTTTGCAAAGATAAAATGGCGGTTTTCTGCCATCCAAATTAGGAACTAAAATTGGCATGAAATCTCCCTCTCTGGGCATGCTCATTGTGCTAATTAGAGTTCTGTGGTTGGTTACAACTTTGGATCCTATTCCTGATTGGTTAATACTTGTATATCCTGTTATGATTGGTTGGCTATGATTGTCTGGCGGGTTACTACATTGTAACAAGGAGTCACCACTGGGGAGAGAGTATAATAAGCCCCACGGGTAAACAAGCGTGGGGCTGGGCCGTATCTATACTTCCCATTACCGCACAGGTTAGCCAATGTCAGGCTAAGCCTGGGTCTCCTCCTTATGCTATCACACCAAGGTGTAGCTTAGTCACTGCCTCTATGATAGGAAACACGAGGGACCGACTACATGGGACTTGTGTAGCCATCTGTTGTCCGGAACGCCTTGTAAGTGTAACCTGAAAGACTGTGCAATAAACTCCCATTGTTGTTCTGTTCATCATTGCCTGGACTATTGCTTATAAGGGCCGGACGCAACAGACAGAGACAGGCGCTCAAACCATCATGCAGTACCCAGGTCTTGAACTGCTGACTTGCCCAGCCTTCCAGCTAACAAGGTGAGCTTCTTAACCAATGAGCCACCACTGCCCCTTCTGCCACCCATATATCTGCACAGTCATCCAATGGGGAGTCTTCAAGTGATCAAGGACCAAGTATATGCTGGTCCACAAGAAGAAAATGCAATTCACTTAATAGCTTGCTGTAAAGAATTTGTACAATAGTTTGCAGGCAGAAGTGCTCAGATCCACTCTTATTTATGGATGTAACTCTGGCTTCTGCTTGTTCTTTGTTATCAGATAAGTTTCATTTCTTGTATCCTGGGGATGTGGACAGAATTGTTAGAGAGGTGAGACCCATCACTTATATATTAGACCATTATCATTCCTGGCAAGTCATGGGAGGGGGAATGGCCAAGTGAGTAGAAGGAGAGATGAATACCTTCCTGCAGCACAGCAGGATACCAACATGCTTAAAAGAGGCAATAGTGAGACCATTGATGAAAAAACCCTCCTTGAATCCAATTATATTGGTTAATTGTCACTCTGTTTCAAATATTCACTTCCTAGGCAAAGTATAGAAATTGCTTCTCAGCTCCAAAGGTTCCGAGATGTGATGGATTATCTAGATTCATTTTAATCAGTGTTCAGGTTTGCTTTCCCTATCTTAGTACAGGAGCTATGTTGGGAAATAGATATAGAAAGTCTGTCCCTGTTTCTTCTATTGGACAGTAGTTTTTGATACTACTAGCAAGGGTTGCCCGGCGTTGCCGGACTTTTCCCCCCGTGTTTTTTAATTAAAAATGAGCCAATTTTTTTTGCAATAGTGTTACATTGTGTTGGAAGGTTAAATTGTGTTGTTTTTTTAAAAAAATTGCTTAGTCTGTAATTTTAATTTTTTAAATGTTTATTTATGTTAAATTTGTTTGGCTTGGCTGTTATTAACTGTGATCTGCTTTTTTGGTTTTTTTTTAGGGTTAATAAAAGAAGAAAGTATGATATAATAACTCAGCACAGGATTTTTTAAAGTTTCTATTGTATGTTATTGACATATATATATTTGTGATTTGTGTGACAGTGTGTTTAGTGTAAATTTTTTCCTTGTTTTTTTGGTGTGACCTTTTGTGTAAAATTGTGAGTTTGTGTTTTGTTTGGGGCTGTTGTGTGTTTTTGAATTGTTTTTACTATTGTGGCCAGCAGGTGGTGCTGGTAGGGGTTATTGTATTTTGACTTTTGTTTCTCTCTTGGCCTCTGGGTGGAGCTTCTTCTGGTCAGTAGGGTCTTTCTGTATTCATTTCTTTTCCAGTCCTGGTGGAGGTAGCACACTGTTTTGGTAAGTTTGCTTGTTTTCTTCCTTGTGTGTGTGTGTGTGGGCGGGGGGGGGGGGAGGGGGGGTTGGAGTTTGTATTTTTTGTCTGTTTGTTTTGTTTTTGATTGTGTCTTTGTTTACTTCATATTGTTTTTGGTGTTTTTGTTTTTGTGTATTTTTGGCTGTGTTTGAGTGTTTTTAGTAATTTTTTAAAAATTATTTATTTGGTGGTGGGGAAGTTACAAGGTATTTGGGGGTTTGGAATGGTGGGCTAGGTGGTGGGGAGGGGGGCATGGTCGTTGGGGGTTAGGAAGGGTGGGCTAGGTGGTGGGGAGGGGGGCATGGTCGTTGGGGGTTTGGAAGGGTGGGCTAGGTGGTGGGGAGGGGGGCATGGTCGTTGGGGGTTAGGAAGGGTGGGCTAGGTGGTGGGGAGGGGGGCATGGTCGTTGGGGGTTAGGAAGGGTGGGCTAGGTGGTGGGGAAGGGGGCATGGTCGTTGGGGGTTTGGAAGGGTGGGCTAGGTGGTGGGGAGGGGGGCATGGTCGTTGGGGGTTAGGAAGGGTGGGTTAGGTGGTGGGGAGGGTGGCTTTATTGTTTTATGGTGCTTTTTTGTGTGTAGTTGTGAAAGTAGATCGGGGTTTCCCCTTTAATATCAGTGGGTGGGGCTTGCGACCCCCCTCTCCGCTTGCTCCCCTGGGGTTTGGGAGGTTTGTGGGTACAAAAGAGGTATGTCCCCCCCACTCTTCTGGACCCAGTACACCAGGCACAGTGGATCGATTCCCTCCCCCCCTCCTTAAAACAACTCTGTTTTTAAAGAGTAGAAAAGACGGAGTTTTTTTAAGGAGGGGGGTGGGAATCGATCCACTCTCCCTGGTGTCCTGAGTCCAGAAGGGTTTGGGAAACATTCCCCTTTTGTCCCGACAAACCTCCCAACGCTAGGTTAGCCAGCGGAGAGGGGGATCGCAACCCCCACCCACTGATATTAAAGGGGAAACTCAAGTCGGGTCCTTCAGGGAGGGATAGAAAGCCGGCTGGTGTGTGCTTGGCTGTGACGCGGTGAGTTGTTTTTCTTTTTAATTTTTTGGGCGCCGGTTTCCTCAGCGTTCTGCGTGCTCATGGCGCGCAGGACGCTGGGGCTTGTAGTAATGGGTTGGTGCTTTGTGTTTTTGCTGGGTTTTTTTAAAATGCGTTTCTTTCGATTGGCTGTGGCGCGTGTCGGAACGCTGCACCGTGCGAGAGCCTCACAGCGTGATTGGCTCTGGCGTGGCGCAGCGCAAGGAATGTTGGGAAGTGAAGTTCTTTCCCTTTCTTGCCGTTTGTGGGGCTGAGGCCCCCGTGCCGGATTTTTAAATCCTTCGTTGACCTGCGTAGGCAATTCGGCCGTGCGCACGAAGGGTTTGTGCGGGTCAGTAGGGCGACGCATAGTAACCTATAGCCAGTTCCAACGGTGAACACTTGGATTTATAGGTTAAGATAGACCAGTGATGGAGGAAGCACTCTCAGTGGGCTGCTGGGCAGATCATACCTGTCAACAATCCCGTTTTCCCTGGGAAAACCCCTTATTTTTACCCCTCTTCCCACCCCCTCCCATTTTATTAATTTCCCCTTAATATCCCTTATTTTTTTTTGAAAAAATTCCTGACCGGAGCCCTCACAAGCGAAGCTGCAGTATGTTTTTCCTGCCACCAGAGGCCGCTGTGTGGCAGGCTTTTTGCTTGTGAAAGGAGAGAGAAAAGGTGGTGGGAGGGGCCTTCTGTAGTTTCCCAGCCACATGGTCAATGGAGGCTTCACTTCATTTTTGCTGCTTAGCTGGTCTCAGCCACCATGGGATGCACAGGGAATCTACTCTAGGTGAGCGATATTTCATATATGCAGGGGCAAATCAGTGAGAGACTTCACTCTCTCACTCATGCTTTAATGAGCTGTTTCTGCCCTGCCTCCTGGCTGGAGGATTTCGTTGCTTGATCACTATATGAGAGAGAGAGGGAGGGGGGGTTCCGTTTCTGTTCTAGAATTAACTTGGGAGGGGTGGGGGATGGTGCTTGATCACTATATGAGAGAGAGAGAGAAACGGGGTGGGTGGGGGTGGTTCGTTTCTGTTCTAGAGTTAACTGCTTACAAGTGGTTGGTAACCCTAGGGGGCTGGTTTACTATTCTGCACTTTCTTAGCTTCCCAGGAAAAAATAATAATTACAAATGAGTAAGGTAAAGGTAAAGGTTTCCCTTGCTCGAAAGCCAGTTGTATCCAACTCTAGGGTTCAGTGCTCATCTCTGTTTCAAAGCCGAAGAGCCAGCATTGTCTGCATCTGCAGGCATTTTCTTGGTCATGTGGCAGGCATGACTAGACACCAGAGCGCATGGAATGCTGTTGCCTTCCCACCAAAGTGGTCCCTATTTATCTACTTGCAATTTCTTGTTTTCAACTGCTAGGATGGCAGGAGCTGGGACAAAGACAGAAGCTCATTCCGTCCTGAAGTACTCAGGAATCGAACTGCTGACCTTCTGCCTCCCAGTCAGCATCTTAGTCACTTAAGCCACTGAATAAACAAGAAAGAAAAGAAAACAAAAGTCCCCCAAGAAGACGGGGAAAGGGTTCTTTGGCCCACACAGCTTTGTGCCCATTGCATCTACAATACCATCTAGCCATCTTATTTTTGGCCACCCCCTTATTTTGTCCTCCACCTTTCCCAGCATCAAGGCCTTCTCAAGTGAATCCTCTCTTCTCATTTGATGTCCAAAGTACTTTAGCGTCATCTTTACTATTTGACCTTTAATGAGCAGTCATGGTTGATTTCTTCTAGGATCGACCTATTTCTAACACCACATTTCAAAGGCATCTATTTTTCTGTGCTCAGCTTTTCTAATGGTCCAGCTCTCACACCCATACCTTACCACAGGGAATACCATTGCTTTGATTATCCAATTTTTTGTTTGCAAGGTGATGCCTCTACTTTTAACTATGTTTCCCAAAGCTTGTTTCCCAAGCATCAGTCACCTTTTTATTTCACGGCTGCAATCACCATCTGCAGAGATCTTTGATCCTAAGAAAATAAAATCTGCCAGTCGTATCCAACTCTAGGGTGCAGTGCTCATCTCCATTTACAGCCAAAGAGCCAGTGTTGTCTGTGTTTGCAGACATTTTCATGGCCATGTGGCAGGCATGACTAGAGCCCAGCAAGTCACATGGCTATATTTGGCCATGCCCACAGATTTGGCCACACCCACAGAGGGGTGTGACCAAAATTTCCCTTAATTTCAAATCCAAAAGTTGACAGGTATGGGGCAGATGGACAGGGCAAACTGTGCTGGGGTAACATGTACCCTCAGAGATGGCTGTGAGTGCTACCTCTGGCACACATGCCATAGGTTTGCCATCACTGCCATAGACCGTGGTCCTCTCTGTGGGATGAGATTTGGAGGCACTGCCTTGCAGTGGTACTGGTTCTACAGTGATGAACTGAGATGTTGGGAAAGTTGATGCTGTTTAACATACAAAGAAATAAGGATAAATTGTCTGGAGTTTAGGGGTTCACTGTCATTTATATGTGGATGATATCTGGCTCCATCCTTCTTTTCCACCTCATTTCAAGGAAGCTGTTTCAGTTCTAAATCAGTGTCTGATGTCAGTAATGGATTGGATGAGAGAGAATAACCTTGAAGCTTAATCTAGACAAGACAAAGGTGTTCATTCTCTGTTGAAAGATAAATCAGGGAATGCAGTTTAAGCTTGTGCTGAATGGGGTTGGACATTGAAAACACAGGTTCACAGGTTGGGTGTGCTTCTGGGTGCATCTCTGACACTGAATGCTCAGGTTTTAGCAATAATGAAGAGTACATTTGCACATTTAAAATCAATGGATTAGTTTTATTCATTCCTAAAGATAACTAATCCAGCCAAAGTAACATATGCATTAGTTACATCTACTGTTAAAGGAATGAGTATTGGCTGGCCCTCTCTTTTTTGTTTTTCCAAAAGGATGCAATTTATTTTCTGTTATGTATGATAACTGTATTAAATGACATGTTGAACATTCATACTGCCAAACATCCTGCACAAATTACTGTCAAACAGCGTTGCTGTTTGACAGCCATGTGATCTCGGCAGATCACGAAGTATCGCGAGATTTTGAGCGCAAAATTTAAATGCCGAGAGGCGTGCTCCTGAACTGTCAAAATGTATATTCTATGTAACTTGTATTCAAATCACCCAATTATATTTGTTCCCACTCAAATGTATCTAGTTTATTGTGTATATAATACCCGTTGTTCCCCTCCAAGTTGTGTTCAGACCCCAGAAATAAAAGAGCTGTACACTGGCCTTGGGCTGTAATAAAGAATTTGATAAAAGAGCTGTATGTCACTTCAATGATTGTCATCTCCAATTTCTGAACACCAAATTGACAACAAAGGTGGGATGGTGTCCCCATAAGGAAGCAACATTGGCCCCTTTGATGTGGCTCATCCGGACAAGTGGGCACTACGAGCACTGGTTCCGCAATGCCATGGCGGCCCAGAAGATCAGGGATGGGGTTTCCTGTTTCCTATCCCAGTGTGGATCTGAGATGCTGGAGCTGGCAATCCACCTCGTCCTCCCTCGGGATGTGGATGAAGTGCCACTCGCTGAGATCCTGGCAGTGCTGAGGAGGCATCTGCAGCCCAAGGTGTCGAACGTCCCAGCCCAGGTGGCATTCCACCGGTGAGAACAGCGCCTGGGAGAGTCTGTGGCAGAGTACGCCACCACGCTATGCCTTGCTGCTGCCCCATGCAAGTGGGACAATCTCAAAGAGGTGCTCCGTGACCATCTGCTGGCTGGCATGAGGGATGAAGATGCACAATGTCACCTCATGACCCATCAGATGCTGACTTTTAAGTCTATGCTGGACGAAGCACTGGCATCTGAGGCTGCACAGTCCAGAGTGAAGTTGTTCCACCATCGCCACGCAACTGCCGGTGCCACAGAGTCAGCTGTCCAGGCCCACCACTGCTCATCCTCTTCATTGTCCGTGTCTCCTGGGTCAACCTCAACATCCGAGTCCAGCAATGAAAAGGGCAAGGTCCGGACGGTCCACCACAAGCATCAAGACCAATGCGGAGTCCACGACAAGAAGCCTTGCCAGAAGTGTGATGGTTGCGGAGGTTGGCATAAGAGGCAGAAGTGCCCGTTCTGCAATGCAGAATGCCACAATTGTGGGCGGAAGGGGCACATCACCAAAGTGTGCCGGCAGCGCAAGCGGAGGGCCCCAACACCAGAGACCAAGTATGGCAAGTGACGAGAATCATCCATCGCCAAGGTGTCCTCCGGCTCGCCAGACCAGAGCCAGGTGTCCAGCATCAGCAACTGGTTCTACGCCGACCTGAGTCTGCAGGATGTCCCGTTCAGAATGGAAATGGATTCAGGTACTTCCTTTTCAATCTTTCCAGAATGGGAGTTCCTGAGAATTCTCCCGGCTTCTCGCCCCAAGCTCAAGTCTTTTGAAACTTCCCTCCAGGATGTGCAGGGCTGCCAGATTCCGGTCCTAGGGGTGGGTAATTTTGTGGTCCATTTTAAGTCCATCTGCACCACCTTGCCCCTAGTAGTCATTAAACAGGGCACTAACAGTCTGATAGGGGTACAATGGTTTGAGCCCCTGGGAATCTGGCTATCTGGCATACATGCAGTAGATTCTGACTCAATTCGGGATGTCTGTGCTGCATATCCTGTGGTGTTCAAGAAGGGGTTGGAAATGTACAAAGGGCCCCCTGTTGACTTTGAACTTGACTCTGCCATTCGGCCCATCTGAATGAAGCCACGCCGAGTGCCTTTTACTCTCAAAGAAAAATAGAAGCAGAGTTGGACAAACTGGTTGGGCAGGGCATCCTGGTTCTGGTTGACTCTGCCGAATGGGAGACACTGATTGTCACTGCACTGAAAAGCAATAGGGAGGTCAGGATATGCGCGGACTACAAATGCACTATAAATAAAGCCATTCAGCCGAACGCATGTCCTGTACCAGTCATAAGCCATTTACTTGCCTCCATGCATGTAGGAAACTGCTTTGCAAAACTTGACCTTGCCCAGGCTTACCAACAACTGATAGTAACGCCCGCTGCTGCTGCGGCACAGACTATGTACAGGGCCGCCATCAGAAATTTCTGGGCCCCGGACTGAGCAATCCTTTCCCCCCTGCCCACACATTTTGGGCCCACCCCTCTGTGGGTGTGGCCAAATCTGAAGCAGGCTAAGTTTTTTTTGTTTTGTTTAATCTGATATGCTTGAAACACATGCTATCATTTAAAAAGGTTTATTTTGTGCAAGCATAAACCTTTTTAAATGGTAGCATGTGTTTCAAGCATATCAGAGTAAACGAAACAAAAAAAAACCTTAGCCTGCTCCAGAACCACCCCCTACCCCCCACACACATACACAGAGAGAGTGCATAGTAAACAAAACAAGAGAGTGCAAAAACTTACTTACTCAGAGGAGGCAGGCGGCGGAGCAAGTCGTATCCGACTCTAGGGTTCAGTGTTCATCTCTGTTTCAAAGCTGAAGAGCCAGCACTGTCTGTGTCTACAGATGTTTCCATGGTCATGTGGCAGGCATGACTAGACACCGGAGCACATGGAATGCTGTTACCTTCCCTCGCAGGCGGACTTCCGCCCATGTAGATAAAAGCATAAGGTTGCAATCCCAACATACAGATTTAATTTCGGTTTAAGATCCAGTGAGCTCTGAGGGAATTATAGATACACATAGTTCTTTTTGGCTGGTACTTCTGACTTGAGCGAGTAATGGAGTAATGGAGAAATAAATTAATTATATTTTGCGCATTAACCCGGAGGGCAAAGGCGAGATACAGAAATAAAATTGTGCCTGTTGCTTTAGTTCGACGCTAGAAGCAGAGAGAGTCTTGCCCATGCTTCTGGGAGGGGGAAGCAGCCAGTCCATCACCCCGCCCACACCCCCAGCCCGAAGGCACATGAGAAGTGTAGATGTGAGAGCACGTCAGGACGGTGAGCCCCCTGGATGCTCTGGGACTCCTCCGAACTGAGGCTCTTCCTGAACCCAGCAGTTGCCTCCTCCTCCTCCTCCACAGGAGGAGCTGGGAAGCCCTCTGGCGGGGCATGTGCAGTGGTGCCGGACCCCTCACTATGTTTTTTAAAAAAGTTTTACAAATTTAATTTTTTTTTAAAAATGCACAAATCTGAGCTTTGTGGGGGGTGCCCACCACCGGGCCCCCTGTCAGCTCTGGGCACAGGATGGGAGTCCTGGTTGCCCCCCCCCCGATGGCAGACCTGGTAATGCACAAAGGGGCATTTAAGGTGACCAGACTACAATTCGGGGTGAATGCAGCCCCCAGAATATTTCAGTCTTTAGTCAAACATATACTTAAGGGGTTACCAGGTGTCCTGCCATACTTCGACAACATCCTGATCACCGTCATCGAACTAGCGGCCAGGCTCGATAAAGTATTGTCATGTTTCGAGTGAGCATGTCTGTGCCTTAGAAAAGACAAATGTGTATTTTTGGCAAATGAAGTAGAGTTCCTGGGATACAGGATCACCTCCCAGGGTATTATGCCCTCAGATTCAAAGGTGGCGGCCGTGCGAAATGCACCCATGCCAACCTGCAAAACAGAATTACAATCGTTTTGGGGTTTACTTAACTTCTACCATGCATTTCTCCATCACAAGGCCTCAGTTGTTGAACCGCTGCACCATCTACTCAAAAAGGACACTGTTTGGCACTAGGGCCATAGCCAGGAGAAAGCGTTCCAAGAACTTAAGAAGTTATCCTCAGATGCTGTGTTAACACATTTGAACCTTAAACAATGGGTCGTGTTGGTTTGTGATGCATCCCCTGTGGGAGCTGAGGCTGTACTGTGCCATGTGTTAGATGACATGAGGGAAGCCCCCATAGCATTTTATTCATGCTCTTTTTCGAACCCCCCCCCCAAAATATGCCCAAACTGACAGGGAGGCACTGGCTATCATGGCAGACACAAAGAAATTTCACAATTACCACTACAGGAGGTCCTTTACCATCATGACCAACCACAAGCCCCTCCTTGGCATTTTTTGTTAATGGGAAGCCCACACTGCAGATCCTGTCCCCGCGGATGTTGTACTGGGTGATTTTTTAAAATGCATACAATTTCACTCTGGTGCACTGACCCAGCAAGGACACCAGCCATGCTGATGCTCTGTTACGCTCACCCCTGCCCAGGGTCGGGGAGCCAGATTGCGAGATCAAACAGGACCACCAGGTCCTAATGATCAAAGCCTTCAACTCGCCTCCGGTTATCCCATCTGACATAGCCAAGGCCATGGCCAAAGATAAGGTTTTATCAAGGGTAACCTCTTGGGTACAGAAAGCCTGGTCTGTTTCTCCTCTAGCTGAGAAATTTAAAACATTTCACCAAAAACATTTAGAATTGTTCACTGAATGGGGCTGTCTTTTGTGGGGCCAGCGGGTGGTCATTCCTGGCACCATCCGCCAAAAGGTTTTAAACTTGCTTCATACCAGTCACCCGGGGATTGTCCGCTTAAAAGCCCTCACCCGTAGTTATTTTTGGTGGTCCCAACTGGACCAAGTTATCAAGCAAATGGTTGGCACTTCTGCCAGCTCCCAATGTTCTTGCCGCGAGCAATCTCACCTTCCCTCCCGGGAATGGGATTCTGCCAGGGGGCCGTGGTCCAGAATTCATATTGATTTTGCGGGACCATTTAGGGGGGCTGTGTTCTTATTGGTGGTGGACTCCTATTCTAAGTGGCTCAAAGTAATCCGTGTGTCCGGCACCTCTTCATCCATGACATTTATGCACTTGAGAAGGCTGATTGCTACTTTTGGACTCCCAGATGTTCTGGTATCTGACAACGCATCCACGTTCACATCTGCAGAATTCCAATCCTTCATGGAAAGGAATGCTGTTAGGCACATCACTGCCGCCCCATTCCACCCTGCCACCAATGGCCAGGTGGAGCAGCAGGTGCACACCACCAAGGATGAATTGTGGTGCATGGGGGGAGGAGATCAGGAACTTCAATTATGTCAATTTCTCCTCACGTATTGGCTCACCCCCTTCACCTCCAGGCTATCTCCTGCTGAGTTGCTCCAGCGAAGGAAGCTTACATCCTTGCTGGATAGGTTGGATCCCTCTAGGGTGGAGGACAAGGGTACTAATATAGGGATCTAACCCCAAAAAAGTTTCTCGGTTGGGGACCCTGTCCATTGCTGCAATTATGCAGCCGGAGGTCTTACGTGGGTACCAGGTTTTGTGCTTGAACAAACTGGTCCTGTTTCTTACAGAATCAAAACAGCCAATGGTCTGATCTGGAGATGGCACGCAGACCAGTTGAGACCCCGAATACTGGACCCACAGGACGAATGCAGAAATTCAATGTTAGGGTTGGCCCCCACCCGCTAAAAGCCAGGGGGCAGAGGTAATAGGCAGCAGCCAGCTAACCTAGACCCAGCAGTGAGTCCCAGGGATTGCTATGATTTTGGGGAACAGAGAGAATTTACAGAATGCTCCCTCACTCAGGCCGAAGGCACCCCCACATTGTTTTATCCCAAAATGCTGGAATCTCAAGTTAGCAATAAGCACTATTCTTTTGAGTCACCCTCCACTCATAGCAAGCACAGGAGGGACTCTCAGTTATCATTTTCACCTCCACAAGTAGACTTTAATTTAGAGCAATCCCTTGCTCCTCCCAATGACAAATGGGGCTATGATTTAAGTTTTCAGTCCTCTCCTAATAGTCAAACTCTCACTCCAGCCAGCTTGCCAGACCTAAGGGCCCATGAGCCGGCTCAGCCGAGTGTCTGACCCAGAAGGGAAACCAGACAGCCATCCTGGTTAAGACGCTTTGTCTATACCTAGGGGGGAGGAATGTTATGTATGATAACTGTATTAAATGACATGTTGAACATTCAAACCGCCGAATATCCCACATAAATTACTGTCAAACAGCGTCACTGTTTGATAGCCACGAGATCTCGGCAGATTGTGAAGTATCGCGAGATTTTAAGCGCGCAAAATTCAAATGCCGAGAGGCGTGCTCCTGAATTGTCAAAATGTACATACTATGTAACCTGTATTCAAATCACCCAATTATATTTGTTCCCGCTCAAATGTATCTAATTTATTGTGTATATAAGTCCCCATTGTTCCCCTCCAAGTTTTGTTCAGACCCCAGAAATAAAAGAGCTATATTTCACTTCAACGATTGTCATCTCCAATTTCTGAACACCAAATTTTCACACAGGCTTTTTCTTGGTACCTGGTTATTTAAGAAGGGTATCATAAAAAGAGGATGTTCAACTTTTAAAAAAGTTTTTAATGCTATTTGTTTTAATATTGAGAGCCACCTCAGGTCCTTTTGAGGAGATATAAATAACTACAGTATTATTTATATCTTACATGTCTGGCCAGACATCCCTACTCCATTACTACTAAGGTATTGGAGTAGACCGTATAGCCAGTGACTCAAGACCAGTGTTAGGCAATGGTAAACAACCTGACTCCCTAAAGGTCCAATGGCTACGGGCAGATGAGCCCCTTTAGGTGGGGTGATGGTTCCCTCAGTGGAGGAAATGACACTAGAAACCATCAGATTGGGCCCAAAAGCAAAATGAGCGGAGGAGGAACCCTGATTCCTGACAGTCATGGAGGTGGAAGAGGCTATGCCAGATGAAGGCACACGTCAATATCCTCAAGGCTGCAGCAGCCCATTGCAGTCCCAGTGTTAAATCCTGCATGTCTCATTTCATATGTGTTTCAGGAGATGGCTCTGTGATCACAGTGTGTGGGTTACTTCATGGCAAGCTGGGATCCACCTTAAACAAATTAACGCGAATGACATTTTTCCTGCTTCAGGAAAAATGCATTTTCGGATATGAGTTCCAGCCAATGGTGATGATATCTTATTATTTTTGTATGACTTAATGTAACTTCATGTATTTTTTGTATCTTTCTGTTTCTGGGAACAGACCTGAGTAGAGTTTACTATAGATTTGGCAGAATACAAATATTTAAAATTAAAAGGAATAATCTATTCCTCAAATTTTCCTGCTCAGCAGTTACACCACTACCAGAATTCTATTGGTAGTGTCCACATATGGAGTCCTTGCTGTAGCTAATTGTGCACATAGACAGCACAGGTAGGTAAACATGCAATGCAGTGACATTGGATCACATGTTTGCCTTACTGAATGTAGCAAAGCAGAAAGGTATAAGATACACAAGGCTTGAAAAAAGGTTTCAGCGTTCACTTCTACTGTTATGCTTGGTTGTATTGTAGATTAATGTTCTCATTTGCCCATTTATTGAAAACAACATCACTTGTCTTGGAAAGTTGTAATTAAGATTATCCTTGGAAATTTTCTGTACTGAAATGCAAAATCTTCTATACTTTGACCTAATTCGGGTATAAAGAATTGACCAGATAAGGCAAAAGAGGAAGACTGGTCTTTCCCCCCAACTCTGCATCTCAATGACCTTTGAACTGAGGTCACTGCTATATTCACTTTTTATGATAGCCTTTGGGTCATTTGCAATCAAAATGGATAAGAATCCAGTGCCATGATCTTAAATTAAGAATTGTTGTAATCCAAATTATTGAAAAGGGGAAGCTGTAATCTCATAGTATGACTCTCATTATATTTTAATACTTTAAATATTTGGGCTAGTGCCATGAGAATGTGCCATGAGAATGGCACTAGCCCAAAAAATTTTGAAGACCTAAATGATCCCTTTATGTTTTAATAACTGAAGAGAATACACAGCTAGATGTGCCAAGCAGTACAAATCCCTTCAAGGCAAACTGTTGATGTTTCTGATAAATCCTTTAACTTTGCTGAAATTTTTGTAGAGAAACCATTCTCACCACTTCATCCAGTGGTGGGATTGAGCAGGTTTGCCCCAGTTCGCCTGAACCTGTAGCAGAAATTCCACCTGGCCCCGCCCATGCAAGTTTTGAAATAAAGTAGTCCTAATTCAGGTGCAACACAGGGCTTTCCCTCTGGCCATGCCCACCATACCACACCCACAAGAGTAGGTAGTAAAACAAATTGAATCCCACCACTGACTTCATCTGTAAATTTGGTGGAGAATATCAGTGGTCAAATAGATACTTTAGCTCCATAAATTCCCAGATTTGATCCATCAAGCCTTAGGAACAGTTGAGTGAGATGTCATTCCAAGGCCTTCTTTATAATCAAAGCAGATAATATTAGGTTAAGATTAATCTGATGTAAGGCAACTTCGTATACTAGACTTCTCTTAATTTTAAAGATTGTTTTCATCTAAAACTATGATTAGCATTTAATTCTTTTTACTCTTGGCTTGCCTTTCTGCCCTTCTTTTATACAAAGGCAATTCATGGGAGCACATGCTGTCTCAAATTACCATCTTGTTTGTTAGTAGCTATCCTTCTTGACAAGTTTGTGAATATTATGGTGATATAAGACATATTCTGCACTCGTTCGCATCTATATTCTGGATTAAATCTAAGACCCCATCTGTCTTGGCTTGAAACATACCAGCTTTGTCTGATGATAAATTCAGTGAAGTCCAAATGACACAGCCGGACAAACAGCATGCTGGTATCAGGATGTCTGAGTTGGCTTCAAGATGAAATTGCTCATCATTCTGTGAAGGCTATGTATGTTCCTAGCCATACAGGAAAGCCTTTGATTCTAAACAGACATAAGGAATTGCAAAAAAAAAAAGAAGTATAAATCTACTCAAAACCTTTCTCATCCAGCAATTGCCCCAGATTTAGAAGCTGGAACAAATTGTGTGAATTGGGGCCAAATTTGATGGTCCATTATGTCTATCTTGCATCTGTTTTTAATTATTTAAATAATTGGCAAAGCTTAGAGTTTGGGGGAAATTATAATGAAAAACATTTGCCTGGATCTATGTTTGCTATCTATATGGTTGCATACTTCAGTGAGTTAGGTATCTAGCTGGAGAGACAGGGAATTTATTTTCCAAGAGGAGCTACCCTATATGGTTTTGGGAGAACTGTGAAGTCTTGTGAACAAAAGAGTGGTATAAAATTCTGTGTATTGTCTACCTAGAAAACCATGAAAAGGATCATCATGTGTTGGAATTGATTTTACATCATGCAATTATTATGATTATTATTATTAGTTTGCTCATGGAAAAAGTCATGCTTGGGTCTTCTTGCTTTTTTCTTCTATTTGTTGTTGTGTTTCACATTCAAAATCTGTTCCAGATGTTTTGGGGCACCATCCAAAATAAAGTGGCAGGAGGGGAAAGAGTTAGTGAAAGTTTGGGATAATGTTGTGTTTCACATTCAAAATCTGTTCCAGATGTTTTGGGGCACCATCCAAAATAAAGTGGCAGGAGGGGAAAGAGTTAGTGAAAGTTTGGGATAATGTGGGTAAATTGTCTGGTTTCACTTCTATCAGCAGAGATTTAATTTGCTTTCCATGGATGAAGAGTGTCCTTTGATAAATAAAAAGGTTCTGGTGAATGCCTCTCTATAGGTGCAGAGCAACACTTAATGTTTCATGTTGTCTGGTGTTCAAAAAGAGTTCTTAAACATGTGAATATCTGACTCTAGTATTCAGTGCTCATCTCTGTTTATAGCCAAAGAGCCAGCACTCTTTGGACATAATGAATTTGAATAAATAAATGTTTGTTAGCAGAGTAGAGGCAGTAAGAGTCTCCTAAGACAGGGGTCCCCAACCAATGGGCTGCAGGCTGGTACTGGGCCGCGGGCCATCCCAAACCAGGTCACAGAGATGGGTGATGCTGGGACTCCTGAAGTGAGACTTCTGCCCTCAACATGTTCCGATGGGTCTGCCCAGGGAACAGAGTAAGAGCATGGGCTTCAGACACACCACATTTAATTTAATTTAATTTAATTTAATTTAATTTAATTTAATTTAATTTAATTTAATTTAATTTAATTTAATTTAATTTTTGCATTTGTATGCCGCCCAATCAGGAAATCCGACTCAGGGCAACTTAACTACATTGTTTAACAACAGTGGGGCTCTGCCCCCACCTGTGTACAGTGTGATACCTCATAGCCCGAGTCAAACGGTGTGGCTGATAGATGGCTCCTTATTTTGGAGCTCCCCATACTTACTGGTCCAAGGAAACGGAAACTGGTCCATAGTGCAAAAAATGTTTGGGGACCTCTGTCCTAAGATATTTTCCTAAGTGCATTCATTGAATTAAATAGAGAATGAGGACATCATATAGTTTCTATTCATGCAAGCCTTACATTTGAATCACTGCACTACACATGATCTTTGATCAACCATTTTAAAATAGTCCTGTTATTATTATCATTAAGCTAAATTCCTTGCAGATTTAGGCTTCAGTCATGTACCATTTAGTAAAGGTAAAGGTTTCCCTTGCTCAAAAGCCAGTTGTATCTGACTCTAAGGTTCAGTGCTCATCTCTATTTCAAAGCCAAAGAGCCAGCATTGTCTGCTTCTGCAAACGTTTCCATGGTCATGTGGCAGGCATGACTAGACACCGGAGCACAGGGAACACTGTTACCTTCCCACCAACATGGTCCCTATTTATCTACTTGCAATTTCTTGCTTTCATACTGCTAGGTTGGCAGGAGCTGGGACAAAGACGGGAGCTCATTCTGTCCTGCAGTACTTGGGAATCGAACCGCTGACCTTCTGCCTCCCAGTCAGCGTCTTTTACTCACTCATAAATTCTGCTAACATCAGTGGGATTTAACACGTGTATATCTGATGACATGCTGGCCTCCTTAAATAATACATTAATGAGCTGAATATCAACTAATGTTGGCCCTTTGGGGCAGAGAGAAACATGGTAAAAAGGATTTAGAGTTAGCTTCTTAGCAAACATACATATACATAATTTACTTCAACAGATCTGTTCTGACCTCTTGAATTTTTCTTTTCCTCATCAATCTAATGAAAAGAATGTCAGTTTCTGCACTTGAAAACAGCATGGAAAATTTTGAGAGACCATTTGTTTGTGGCTCTAGATTTTCAGAGGTTGAAAATAAAACTTTTCTGTTGGTTATATGCACTGCATTGTGACTTCTTGGAATCAAGGCAAGCTTCTGTGGGGCCTTGAAACCAATGGGGCCTTTTGTTGTTGTTCAGTCACGCAGTCCATTCCGACCCTATGGGCCATTGTCCTCCAGGCACCTCTGCCCTCCACTATCTTAGTTCAAACAAAATATTTTTTTGGAGAAGCTAATCAACTGAGTCAACATATGAAGCCCTACCACCAGCAAAAAGAAGATGACTAGTGCTACAAAAACATGATGAGAATGATCAGATTGGAACATATCGAAGCAAGCCAAGTTTAGAAAGTTAATTTGCAACATGCAAATCATTAACAGCAGTGACCTCTTTAATTAGTCTATGAAGCTTACTGTCGCACCCTGTATGGGAACCATATGTTCTAAATGAACTATGCAGATCTGTATTAAGTAATCAGTTCCATACAGTGTTAGTTTACTCCTTTTGTAAAACTTTTGCACTGATAAAGCATTGATGCTTCCCCCTCTCTCAAACTCCATCTGATTTTTGCTCTTACACTCTCCTTCCCTTCTACAAAATGGATCTTAAACTTCGAAATATGAAGAGAAAAGACAATAAAATCAGAGCAGTGCCACAACTGGAAACCTGAGATATTGGTAACAATTGCTCAAAGCTTAGTAAAATAAATAAATTTCATGTGAGAAATTACTCTGGGTTGAAAGGATTTTTGCTGGACAAACTCTGCTCAAGGGATGCCCAAATGAGGCTCCATTCATGTCCCTAAGATCCGCCATGCAGCACTTGGGTATCGAACCATGACCTTCCAGTCTCTAAAACCAGCATCTTAACCATTAAGCCACCACAGTGCTGCTTAGTAAGGTTACAGCTTAGTCTAGTCTCCATCCATTGTGACTTAGTTAATGCACTATACCAGGAGTTCTCAACCTTTTTAAGCAGGGGGCTGGGTCATGCTCCCTCAGACAGCTTCGGGGGCCAGATGGCCATTTTGCCCTTCCTCCATCACATGGCACTTCCTGGTGTGGCAGAGGCAGCGGGGGACCACATGAAATGGTTCTGTGGGCCACAGGTTGAGAATCCCTGCACTATACTTTGAAAAGAGCACACTAAAGTTCAAGTGATTGAAATGGCACCCTGGGCAGGGGTGAACAATTTATTTGCTGGTTGTTTGGCAAAAATAGGAGTGTAAGGGTGGCGAGGAGAGTAAAAGCCAGAACTACATATGGAATAACATTAATTTTCATCTTTGTTGAAGTTCCCTGATCTACAATAAATTGCAGAACTTAGAAAGTTACTTTTGAATAGTCATCTGCTCTCATTAGAGTGTTCAAAAATAACTCATTATTATTACTCATTTCCATATTGACATGGTAACAAGTTATTTGACTTGTTCTATGGCTTGATTTTTTTGGCAAATTTTGTCTGTGTTTTAGGGAGGGGAAATAACTTTAGAATGATTAGAAAATGGTTTAAACCTTTAAAAAAATCTATCCAATGCTTTCAAAATGTCTTAAAATGTTATTTAAATGTATCTTTTGAAAGTAAACAGAATAGATTATTATTCTAATACTAATGTAACATCATTCATACTTGCGGGTTAACATTTCACTAGAATCTTGTAACTAAACAAGTAGATGCAGACATATACTTTGGTTGGAACTCCACTTCTGAATTCTGAGGTTGTAATGTATGATCCTCTCAGTAGGCAAGACTTGGACAGGAGAAGTAAGTGGCTGCATTTATTGTTTTGTAGTTGTAGAAAAACTAAAGGTGTGAGGTGTTTGATGTTGAAACTGACCTACAGTACAAAAGCTGGTTTGGGAAAAATTTAATGAGTTATTGGGGAGGCACAACTTGGTGTCCCTAACTCCAAACTTCACTAAACTCAGAGAGTGTTGAGAGGAGACTCAACAGAAGATACACTCCAGTTGTGGTGTGTCTAGGTGGCTCTGTTATCCCCCCATCTCTCATTGAATTTTCTTCAAACCAACTCATGTTTGCATCACATGATACCAGTGGCCAAGCAACTAGGTGGTTCTTGGCTCCCATGACAGAGTTGACAAGGTGGAGTTGCATGGGGTGGAGTTGCATATCTCCCAAATGGATGGAAGATACTAGTAAAAGGAGGACCACCACTTCAGCCAGCTCTGACTGCAGAACTTGCTGACTAGCCAGCCATCATTGCTGCCTCTACAACTACCACTGATCAGCCCCAGACATTTATTTGCTATCAATAGCTATTGACAGTAGTCAGGGCTGCCATCAGAAATTTCTGGCCCCAGACTGAGCAATCTATTGGGGGCCGCCCGCCCGCCCGCCCGCCCGCCCGCGCACGCACGCACGCACGCACGCACGCACGCACACACACACACACACTATGAGGTACACAGGAAGAGCCTCCTCGAAGACTGTGGTATTTTTCAACCACAATTGGGTGCACCCTGAAACGGAAACCTTGTGTTACCAGCTAATCTTTCTCACACAATGTCAGGCAAAAGGAACTGCAGAATCAACTCACCAAAAGGTGGCTTCATTTTGGGAGTTTCACATCTGGCCTAGACATGAAACAGACTTTTGCCATCCTCAATTAACACATTAGCAGATGTGTAATACTGTACGACAATGTTTATATTGAATCCACCCACTAACAATTTACAGCTCAACAGAACCAAACTTCATGGCAATAAATATGAACCCCAGTCAGGGATCTTCTGTTATTACAAGTTGTAAAAAGTCAAACTGATTTGTAAACTTATGTTATGCTAGCCAATGATTGCGTGCCTCTGTACGTGATATGTACAAATTGATGCCATGAAGGCTGACTTGATCCACAAAACTTAACATTAAAATACAGCAGTTAGTCTTTAATGGGCCACCTTATACCCCAAAACAGACTTTTATATAACACGAAGATAATTAAAAGGTAAAGGTTTCCCTTGCTCAAAAGCCAGTTGTACCTTTAGTGTTCAAGCAATGAAGAAGCAGACGAATGAAGTAGTGAAATTCAGCTATTTATTAGTGGGGTTTGAACACAGTTGGATGGGGCAAGACGGAGACTTATATACACTATAAACAGCAACAGTAACAACAATACAACAAGCCCATTGGCTAACAGAGTGTGCACATTTTCAATCCACTTATTTGCATAAGAATAGATACATGAGAAAATATATCTTCCGCTTCTGTCAGAGAACACAGTTAACATACATAACATTCTTCCACCCTAGGTAAAAACAAAATCCTTTAACCAGGATGGCAGTCTAGTTTCCCTTCTGGGTCGGATGCTTGGCTGAGCCAGCTCAGGTGCTCGTAGGATGGGTGACCTGACTGGAGTGAGGGATTGACTAGACAGGGAGGATTGTAAACCCAAATTAAAGCCCCGTTTGTCAGATGGAGGAGCAGGGGATTGCTCAAAACCAAAATCTAATTCTGTGGATGAATAAGACAATTCAGGGTCCCTCCTGTGTGTACTAAGAGTGGAGGGCGACTCCGAACAAAATTGGTCATCATCAATAAAAGAATCCAGAGTGCTAGGCTGGGACAGTATAGGGGTACACCTGGCCGGAATAGGGGAGCATTCCACAATTTCCCCTTGAAATCGATTCCTAGAAGACACTTCTGGGTCAATGTTGGCTGGCTGCTGACTATTATCTCTGCCCCCTGGGTTTAAACGGGTGGGGGCCAACCCTAGCGTTGAGTGTCTGTATTCATCTTGTGGGTCCAGTACTCTGGGTCTCAATTGATCCGCGTGCCTCCTCCAGATCAGACCAGTGGCTGTTTAGATTCTGTAAGAAACAGGACCAGTTTGATCAATCACAAACCCAGGCATCCATGTAGGGCCACCAGCTGCATAATTGCAGCAATGTACATTTTCTCCAGATGAGAAATCCTTCTGGTGTTGGATTGCTATATTTGTGTCTTTGTCCTCTACCCTAGAGGGATCCAATCTGTCCAGCAAGAATGACAGTTTCCTTCGGTGGAGCAATTCAGCAGGGGACAGCCCTTAGGCAAGGGGGGTGAGCCTATATGTGAAAAGAAACTGGCATAACTGGAGCTCCAAATCCCCTTCACCCATATGCCGAAGTACATCTTTAGTTGTGTGCACTTGCCGCTCTACCTGGCAATTGATGACTGGGTGGAATGGGGCCGCAGTAATGTGCATAATTGCATTCCTTTCCATGAAGGACTGGAATTCTGCAGATGTGAACATGGACGCCTTGTCGGACACCAGCAAATCTGGAAGTCCAAATGCTGCAAACAGCCTTCTTAGGTGCATTATCGTGGTGGCTGAAGTGGTATTAGGCACCCTAATCACTTCCAACCACTTAGAGAATGAATCCACAACCAACTAAAATAGGGCACCCCTAAATGGACCTGCAAAATCTATGTGCAACATGGACCACGGGCCCCAAGCAGAATCCCATTCCTGAGAGGGAAGGTGGGATTGCTCTGGGCGAGAGGATTGACAACTGGCACAAGTGCTGACCATTTGTTCTATGTCTTGCTCCAGCTGAGGCCACTAAAAGTAGCTACGGGCAAGGGCTATGGAACAAACAACTCCCAGGTGATTTGTGTGAAGTAGATGTAAAACCTTTTTCCTGAGAGTGACAGGAATGACCACCCTCTGGCCCCATAGAAGGCAACCTCGTTCCACTGACAGTTCCAAATGCTTGCGGTGGAATGTTCTGAATTCCTCGGCTAGAGGAGAGACAGGCCAGCCTTTTTATACCCAAGGCATTACTTTAGTCAATGTTACATCCTTGGCCGTAGCCTTGGCTATATCTGAGGGGACAACTAGGGGTGAGTCGAATGCCTCAATCATAAGGACCTGGTGGTCACTTTTGATCTCGCAATCGGCTTCCCTGACCCCTGGCAGTGGAGAATGTGACAGGACATCAGCGTGGCTGATGTCCTTGCCGGGCCTGTGCACCAAAGTAAAATCATATTCATTTAGGAAAATTGTCCAATGCAACATCCTTGGGGACACAATTTGAGGCATGGGCTTCCTGTTCACAAAGATTCTAAGGAGGGGCTTGTGGTCAGTTACAATTATTATTATTATTATGTTCAATTTATATCCCGCTTTCCTGGCACAAGTGCCACTCGAAGCGGCTTACAGCATATAAAAATACAATATCATCAAACAGCAAAGTTAATAGAAATACAGTTACAATAATATAAAACAGATACATCATAAAAATGATACAGTCACAAAGAAGCAGTATCCCAATATTCATAATCCCCAGATGCCCCGGCGCAGTAGGAAACTGCCACAAAAGGTACAGTTACACCCATCCTTGCCAACCTCCTGGATGACAAAGGGGCCAGGAGGCGTAACGTCTCCTCAGCCGGGAGACTCCTTTTATCTCCCCGCCGGTGGAAGGGGCAGAGAGAGTGTAGTGGCTCATGACGGCGGCATCTTCGGAGCCTCCCGGGCCGAGGGAGACTCCCTTTATCTCCCCGTTGGTGGAAGGGGTGGGGAGAGCACAGCGGCTCACGCCGGCGGCGTGTTCGGAGTTTCCTGGGCCGAGGGAGACTCCCTTTACCTCCCCGCCGGTGGAAGGGGCGGGGAGAGCATGGCGGCTCACAGCGGTGGTGTCTTCAGAGTCTCCTGGGCCGAGGGAGACTCCTTTTATCTCCCCGCTTGTGGAAGGGGCGGGAGAGTGCAGCGGCTCATGGCGGCGGCTTCTTCGCAGTCTCCCGGGCCGAGGGAGAAACCCTTTATCTCCCCACCAGTGGATGGGGTGGGGAGAGCGCAGCGGCTCATGGCGGCGGCGTCTTTGGAGTTTCCTGGGCCGAGGGAGACTCCCTTTATCTCCCCGCCAGTGGAAGGGGCAGGGAGAGTGCTGTGGCTTCGGGAAAAGGTCTTCCGTAAAGGTAATCATGGAATTTCTTAGTGCCAGCCATGATTGCCAATGCCTCCCTGTCTGTCTGAACATAATTTTTCTCAGGCTTTGAGAATGAACGGGAACAGAATGCTACGGGGGCTTCCCTCTCGTCATTTAGTACATGGCATAACACAGCTCCCACCCCCACAGGGGATGCATCACACACAAGTACAATTTCCTTGTTAGGATCAAAATGAGTTAATACAGCATCCAAAGATAGCAGCCTTTTAAGTTCTTGGAATGCGTTCTCCTGGCAATGGCCCCAATGCCAAACAGTATCTTTCTTAAGAAGCAGATGTAATGGTTCAGCAACTGAGGCTTTGCACTGGAGAAAAGCATGATAGAAGTTTAACAATGCTAGAAATGATTGCAATTTGGTTTTACATTTTGGCCTGAGTGCATTTTGCATGGCCGCCTCCTTGGTGTCAGAGGGCATGATACCTTGGTGTGTAATTCGGTACCCCAGGAACTCCACTTCCTGTGCCAAAAACACACATTTGTCTCTTCTGAGATGTAGACCGGCCCTCTCAAAACGTGAGAGGACTCGATCGAGCCTGGCCGCTAGTTCGACGGTGTCCTTATCAGTGATCAAGACATTGTTAAATTATGGCAGGACACCGGGCAAAACTTTTAAAATACGCTCCACAAGAGATTGAAATATTCTGGGGGCCGCATTCACCCTGAATTGTAGTCTAGTTACATTAAATGCCCCCTAAGTGTTACTATGGTCTGGGCTATGCCAGCAGCAGGAGACACAGTCAATTGTTGGTAAGCCTGGGCAAGGTCAAGTTTTGTGAAACAATTTCCTCCATGGAAGGAGGCAAGAAGGTGGCTTACAACGGGCACAGAATATGGATTTGGGTGAATAGCTTTACTGATGATACACTTGTCATCAGCGAATATCCTGACCTCCCCATTACTTTTCAAAGCAGTCACTATTGGTGTCTCCCACTCTGCGGAGTCCACTTGCACTAGGATTCCCTGCCCCACCAGTTTGTCCAGCTTGGCTTCTATCTTCTCCTTTAAAGCAAAGGATACCTGGCATGGCTTCATCCAGATGGGCCGGATGGTTGGGTCAAGCTCAAAGTCCACAGGGGGTCCTTTCTATAACCCTAAACCCTTTTTGAACACCTCAGGATGTACAGCACAAATGTCCCGGATTGGGTCAGCGTCTATTGCATGAATGCCAGAAAGCCGGATTCCCAGGGGCCTAAACCATTGGGTCCCAATAAGACAGTTAATGCCCTGCTTAACTACAACCAATGGCAAGGAGGTGTGAATGTTTTTGAATTTGACCAAGAAATTTCCCACCCCCAGGACCAGAATCTGGCAAACTTGCACATCCCAGCGGGAAGTTTGAAAGGATTTGAGCTTGGGCCGAGAGGCAGGGGGAATTCTCACAAACTCCCGGTGTGGGATTATGGAAAAGGTAGTACCTGAATCCACCCCCATCTTTAAGGGGACGTCATGTAGGCTCAGGTCTGCGAAGAAACGCTCGCTGACAATGCCCACTTGGCACGGCTCAGGTTCTGGTGACAGTTTGGTGATGGACGTTTTGTGGTGATGACTCTTCTTGGACTCAGGTGCTGGAGGTCTTTGCTTTCATTGTCGGGATACTTTAACAATGTTCCCTCATCTCCCACAGTTGTGGTATTCTGCAGTACGGAAGGGGCACTTCCTGAGGTCATGCCCGGCTCCGCAGCCATCATACTTGCAAAGGAATTTCTTCTCCCAATCATCATGGTGCTCTCGGTGCTTTCGTTGGACCGCTCGGACTTCTCCCTCTGCGACGCTAGACTCCGATGAAGAGGTGGAACCAGGCGATGCTGAGGAGGATGGAGATGAATTTTGCTGAGCTTGCACAGCTGAGTCGGTGGCACTGGTGGTGGAGTGGCGATGCCAGAAAAGCTTGATGCCAGACTGTGCAGCCTCTGATGCTACCGCCTCTTTTAGGACATCCTTGAAAGTTAGTGTCTCCCTGATCATGAGGCAACATTGAGCATCTTCGTCCCTCATGCCGGCCAGCAGACGGTCCCGGAGTGCTTCTTCGATGTTGTCCCACTTGCACGGGGCGGCAGCAATGCGCAGAGCAGCAGCGTAGTCTGCAATGGACTCCCCAGGTCGCTGCTCCCTTCTGTGGAAGGCCACCCTGGCTGGGAAGATTGAGACCTCTGGCTGCAGGTGCCTCCTCAGTGTGGACATGATTTCTTCGAGCGGCACCACATCCACGTCCCTTGGTAGAACGAGGTGGGTTGTCAGCTCAAGCATCTCAGAACCGCACTGAGCGAGGAAACAGGAGCACTTCTGGTTTCCGTCGGTGATCTTCTGCGAGGCCATTGCATTGCGGAACCGGCGTTCGTATGTTGCCCATTTCTCTGGATGCACTGGGTCGAATGGGCCGATGTTCCTGCCGTGTGGGGACACCATCCCATCCTCGTTGCCAGTTTCATGTGCAGGGAATGAAGAAGCAGACGAATGAAGTAGTGAAATTCAGCTCTTTATTAGTGGGGTTTGAACACAGTTTGGATGGGGCAAAACTCAGACTTATATACACTATAAACAGCAACAGTAACAACAAAGAACAAGCCCATTGGCTAACAGAGTGTGCACATTTTCGATCCACTTATTTGCATAAGAATAGATACATGAGAAAAGATACATTCTGCTCCTGTCAGAAAACACAGTTAACATACATAACAGTATCCGACTCTAGGGTGCAGTGCTCATCTCTGTTTCAAAGCTGAAGAGCCAGCGCTGTCTACTTCTGCAGACGTTTCCGTGGTCATGTGGCAGGCATGACTAGACACCGGAGCACACAGAACACTGTACTATACTATAAATTACTATTACTATACATTTCTATAAGTAGAAATACAGCGTTCCGTGCACTCCAGTGTCTAGTCATGCCTGCCACATGACTCCTATCTCCAGACATTTCCGATTAAGTATTAGTAAAGGTAAAGGAAAGGTATCATTGCTCGAAAGCCAGTCGTATCTGACTCTAGTGGTCAGTGCTCATCTCTGTTTCAAAGCCGAAGAGCCAGCATTGTCTGCTTCTGCAGACGTTTCCGTGGTCATGTGGCAGGCATGACTAGACACCGGAGTGCACAGAACGTTGTCTACCTTTCCCACCAAAGTAGTCCCTATTTATTTATTTGTAATTTCATGCTTTCGAACTGCCAGGTTGGCAGGAGCTGGGACAAAGATGGGAGGTCATTCCATCCTGCAGGATAATGTTTCCAACATTGATCTAGCCCTCATATTCTGCAGTAGCATCTATGTCATTATCAGTGGCAGGCTCATGCAGAATGGACTGCTTGGACTGAGACCCATGTGCTGCATGTCGGAGAGAGCTTCTGTCTCTGTCCCAGCTCCTGCCAACCTAGCAGTTTGAAAGCAAGAAATTGCAAGTAGATAAATAGGGACCACTTTGGTGGGAAAGGTAACAGCATTCTGTTCACTCTGGTATCTGGTCATGCCTGCCACATGCCCACGGAAACATCTACAAACACAGATAGTGCTGGCTCTTTGGCTATAAACAGAGATGAGCATTCAACCCTGGAATCAGATACTACTGGCTTTTGATCAAGTGTGAACTTTGCCAGCGCTGTCTGCTCTGGTCCTGTGGCAGGCATGACTAGAGCATGGAACGCTGTTACCTTCCCCCACCGAAGCGGCACCTCTTTGTTTACTTGCAGTTTCTTGCCTATGAACTGCAGGAGGTTGGCAGGAGCTGGAAGAAACGGCAGGAGAGTATTCCATCGTGCAAGCACTCTGGGATCAAACTGCTGATCTTGCCGTCATTTCAGTTCAACTGAGAGGGGGGCCTGAGAGCAGCATGGGAAGGGGATGTGGGGATCCGATGGGCCAAAGGAAGCCCACCCCCTTCTTCCCTCCCAGGTGATGGGGAAAGGCTCCCTGGGAGCTGCCTGGTGCCTTAACCTGCCTTAGCTTTCTCCCCGGGGCCTGATATGAGGGGGGTGGGGGGTGGAAATGGAGCCCTGCCCATCGCTGGCTCCTTACCTTCAACAGGGTACTCCGGCTGGTGGCGGCGAGTTCCTTCAAGCTGGTGGTGACTGAAGCAACGGCAGCAGCCATGCTGGGGTAGCAGTGGGGGGCATTGGTGCAGTTGTCCCCTCCTCCTCTGCAGCAGACAGCAGCTGCCTCTGGCCCTGGTGAAGGCCAGGCCCACAGTCTCTGCCTCGGGGCCCAGGCTGTCGGGTTTTCCCCCGCAGTGGCTGCCCGCACTCCTTGGGGCGGCCGGGGGCACAGTTGCCCTCTCCTCCTCTGCAGCAGCCGCCTCCTCCTCCAGCTAGCCCAGGTGCGGGGTCTCTTCTGGACCGGGACTGGTGCACCTCGTGGGCTGAAGCCTTGACCCCGGATCCGGATATCCGGGTCAAGGCAGAGCTGGCCCTCTGGCGGGGCATGTGCGGTGGTGCCGGGCCCGCACGCTGTGTTTTTTAAAAAGTTTTCAAAAGTTTTAAAAATGCACAATCTGAGCTTTGTGGGGGGGTGTCCACCTGGGCCCCCTGCCAGTTCCGGGCCCAGGACAGGAGTCCTGGTTGTACCCCCCCCCAATGGCGGCCCTGACAGTAGTCACCATCAGCAGTTGTAGTGGCCAATGGCTAGTAACAGCTGACCATCAGTCCCACTGAGATCAGGGAAAGAAAGCAAAATCAGGTTTGCCCCATTCCCCAGTTATCTATCTCTGTTCACATCTTTATTTTACCTTATTTTCATGAAATGTTTACAATGCATTCACTCTTATGGCAGATTAAATAAATCACCACAGTTGAGGACACAGTAGGAGGTTGCATTTTGGCTCTCCCATGGAGAGATCTGAACAGAAGTACAGCATATTCCTCTGTAAACAATCATAATAGATAGAGACACATTGAACTCACAGGACCCTTTTACCTTGTAGGCTAGCCCTCCTTGTCCAATTTCATATTGTATACAGTATTTCTGTTCAGCTGAAAAAAAATCCCTTTGTCCATTATCAGACAATTATTTGGGCAAAATGCTTGGAGGGAGATGGAATCTACCAAGATGGTCTATAAAACCATAAATTGGAAAAGAGTGGAGGTCACTTATTTGTAAGTTTGTTGCAAGTGACTGAATGGCATATAATATCAATAATAATAATAACAAATGAAAAATAAATATTTTAGATTTATTCATAAAAAATAGTTATTCAGAATCAATGTTGTATGTACTGTCAACTTAGTTCCAGTTAATGAAAACTTACGTTGAAACTACAAAGTGGGAAAAATGTGAATGGATGCACTGCAAAATTGCACCTAGAAAGTCAAGTTCCCATGTGTTAATTCACGTCAGCACACCATACGGGAGTCAACATAGAGGGAGGAGGAAATTATCTTTGTTTGCAGCTTGTTAACAATTTGAATCTTTTCCTTTATTCCCTTCCAGATGTGTTCCTTCTTTCTCCTTCTCCTTCTGCTTGTTTTTCTTCTTCCTCTTCTCCTACTGATAATTTGCTAATCTAACATTAGGACAGTTAGATAACAAAAGGAAAAGGGGGACAAGGACTTGACAGAAAGAGAGGAGGAAGTTTTAAGATAGCTCTTCCCTGGATGTCCAGATTTTTCAGGAGTTATGCTTACAGCAGAGCCAACTTAAAATTGTCTCCTCTCCTGCTACTGATTCCCTGCTTTATTTTTCTTTGTTTGTCCAGCTGCCCTAGTGCTAACTTAGCAAGTCTTAGTAAGAAATGAAATGAAATGATACTGCCTCTGTAGCCAGCTAAACTGGATCCAAACATAGCAGCTAAAAACAACTACATTTTGAATGGTTCACATTGACTTTTACTCATGTAGTCAGTGGACGCTGTCTGGCCGGACATCCCACTATGGTAAATGGAGTAGACTGTATAGTAACTCAATGCCAAGTGTTGGGCGGTGGTAAATAATCTGACTTCCTAAAGGGGCCAATGTCTACTGGTGGAGGAAATCCCACTGGAAACCATCATATTTGGCCCAACAGCAACCTGAGCAGAGGAGGAACTACTTCACTATTCTGATTCCCAACAGTCATGAACATGAAAGAGGCCATGCCAGATGGACTGGCTGTGAAGGTGCACCTTGATAATATCCTCAAGGCTGCAGCAGCCCATTGCAGTCCCAGTGTTAAATCCTGCATGTCTTATTTCATACGTGCTGCAGGAGATGGCTCTGTGATCACAGCATGTGGTTCACTTCATGGCAAGCTGGGATCCACCTTAAACAAATTCACACCAATGGTATTTTTCCTGGTAAAAATGATTTCCAGGAAAAAATGTATACTCAGATACGAGTAGCAGCAGCCTAGTCATTGGAAAATAAAACAGCATTCCAACTCTGGAGCATTTTCTGTGTTATCTGTCAATGTAGCTGCACAGTGCCGCAATCAAGGGGGACAAGGGGGACTGCCATTCGGGGCCTGATGCTGGCAGGGGCCCAGGTGGCAGCGTGTTAATTTCTTTTCTTTTTAAACTTTTTAAAAACTTTTTTTTAACTGCCGGCAGGCAGCGCCACTGCATGCCCCACCAGAGGGCTATACCTTGACCCATATATCCAGGTTCAAGGCTTCAGCCTTCAGCCCACGTGGCGCACTGGTCCAGCAGAGACCCTGTGCCGGGGCTGGAGGCGGCGGAGGCAGCTGCTGTGGAGGAGGAGGGGGCAACTGCACCCCGATGCTTGGGCTGGAGCTTGGTGGTCTTGCCTCCCTCTCCCTGCGCTCCGTCTATCGCGCCTGTTGCTGTGTGTGAGGCAGATGGGCACAGGTAGGCAGGGCGGGAGGGAGGGAAGCAGGGGAGTCTTTCTCTCCCTCCTTCTCTCTGTGTGTGTGCATGTGTGTCTGTGCATGTGCAAACACGCATGCACACACAGAAAGAGAAGGAGAGAAAGACTCCCCTGCTTCCCTCCCTCCCGCCCTGCCTACCCGTGCCCATCCATCTCACACACAGTGATGAGCACGAGCACGATGGACGGAGCACAGGGAGAGGGAGGCAAGACCACCAACTCGGTGTCTAGTCATGCCTGCCACTACTCACCTGCATATGCTGTCAGAGTCCAGGGCATGGGCAGTGCCTGCATGCCCCATGCCATTCCCAAGGGCCACCCATAAATGGAAGTGCCTCCACTGACCCACCCTCCCCCCAGCAAACGTCAACCCCCTGTCGCCCACACCTCCCGCCTACACCGCCACCCCAACAAGTAAAAAGCGGGCCCTGGGAACCCAATCGGCAAAGCTGGGTAGCCCATGCCCACAGATTTGGTGACATCCACAGATTTGGCCTCACCCACAGAGTGGTGTGGCCAAAATGTGCGTGTGTGGGTTGGCCCAATAGGATTGCTCAGTACGGGCCCCCGAAATTTCTGATGGCGGCCCTGTAGCTGCATGCTTATGGACCTTTCTAGAGGGAAACATCTCAGAAGAAATTTACCAGTCTATCTTTTGGCACTCTGGAACTACCCAAAGTCACACAGGTGGCAGGACTCTTTATCAGGCACACAAAGTTCTTTGAGACACATTGGATATTCAATCTCAAGCTCCTGCCTCTCCAGCCAGGTACTCCAGCTCACTGACTATACTAGCTCTTGATGGCAATTGGATTGCATTACACATGGTGATGAAAGTCTCCAAAAGTTCTAGGTATGAAGTATTTAAATGTGATTATTTTTCTGGTGTAATTTTGGTTCTGAGTAGCTTGCCAAAGGCAGCATAGACTGTCTCTTCTCTCAAAAATCACAGTAGAGAATTGTTTCTTATCCAGCTCTACATCTAGGTGGTATAATCTACTGAGCAATTTAAGCAAATATCAGAACCCATGCATGGGCAATATTTTTAAATAGGACTTTATAGTAGCATTGGCTTTGAATTCTATACCTTTTTTCTTTGAGCACAGTAATCAGTTGGTCTAGAAAAGTTAAAGGGATTGCATTCTCTCTTCTCTCTCACCTTCTTTTCCTCTTTCTGTGACTGACATCTCATGTTGAAAGCACGTTTTTTTTTCTTGCCACACTTGACCTTGGAAATGTTGAGAAAGCTGGACAAGAAAAATGTTTTATTTCCTTGCACTGTCACCATTCCCCAGTTGAGGCAATATGTTGTCTGAAACTCGAAGAGGAATTAAAATGAGAAAGAGAGAGAAAGATTCAAAGGGAACACAAATTACAACCATTGTGATCAGATAACAAGAAAACACAGTCAAGTCACCTCAAACCCAGGGGGAAAACACGTCTAATTACACATTCTGGAGCACTAATATTTCCATTCAGGCTGTTTGCAGGAAGGTAAATTTAGGGTAGTAACTTGCAAAGATGTCCACCTCCCTCTTTCTTTTCACATGTCCTGACCTCCACAGCTATCTTCTGATTTATCAGCAGGAGTAGATGGTTTTTCTCCACTTCAGTAGACTCCATCCAATCAAATGAAGCCAAACAATCACAAGGATTCGAGAAAAATAACCCAATGTCTGCAAACAAACATGGCAATTTGGCAAGTCCAATTTATCCATCAAAGACACTTTTTGCCAAGGGCACTTTCCTCTACTTCTATCCATAACCTGCCTCAAGTTGCAGACAAATAGAAAACCTTATGAAACCACAGGAATAAATGCAATTCCAACTCAAACTGGAGAAGTCTCATTGAAATGAGTTGTATTTCTTCTAAGCCAAACAAATAAATTTGGGGGGGAAATCTCTCAGTTGGCAAGAGTTTGGTGGACACAGACTATCTTGATGCAGCAAGAGAGCTTACCAAGTATTCTTCAAGACAAACAAGAAGTCTATGATGGTGTGGCTATACTAGAAAGCCAAATCAGAATGCTTTGGCTTTGCTGAAAATTGAACTGCTGCCTTTTTTACATTTAAATCTTAATCAGAGCTCACAATGAACTTGCAGATTGCATTGAGAGTTCATTGCCGGACCGACTCCCCAATAATGACATGGACACATGATATGGAATAAAAATTGGGCCACTTAATTAACTTTATAACTTAAAACTTTCTTTAACTACTGTTAAGGCAAAAGGGCCGTAATAGCACTGGTAAGGAGAAATATTATTTCCGAATCTTAATTGAACCTATTGTATCAATTTGATTACCACTGTAACAAATTGTTGTCCCTGGTACAACTTGTTTACCAATGAAACAAGTTGTTGACCCTCATCAGAGTGCTACTTATTAGCTTCTGGTTCTGAAATACATCCGGTCAGATTTTGAAGGTGTTGCATGCTGTTTTGAGCCTAGCACCACCTTGTAATGCTAGCCACTGATTGGCCATCCCAATTTAGCCTCTGCCTTGTCCTCCAGATGGCCAACCAACTGGGTAGCTGCCGGATTAACTGGGTCATGCACTTTCTCCCTACCAGTGCTAGCCGCCAAAGTGACCAGCAAAGTAAACAACAAAGCAATATACACCCCATAGTCTCAACCACCAGCGACAGTGTGGGATGGGCAAAAAGCCAAGAACCAAGGGGGCCAATGCATGTTCAAGCAAAAATTCCCATCCAGCCCCGAAGTGACCAAATTAATCACACTGACACCTAGGGAGGGGGTGGAGGGTAAACGCGCCCCAGGCCCAGCTAATTTTGGACTGCTGGAGGCGTGTGCGTGGCCACCCCTAATAAAGGGTGGCTTGCCACGCCCTCCCAGCCAGTCATGATGTGCCCGTGCCTCAGGGACGGGGCCGGCAAAGCGCATGGCAGCCATATTGGTTGCCACTGCGCGTTCCTTGCCGGACCTACTCCCCAATAACAACACGGACACATGATATAGATTAAAAATTGGGCCACTTTATTAACTTTATAACTTAAAACTTTCCTTAACTACTGTTAAGGCAAATGGGCCGTAATAGCACTGGTAAGGAGAAATATTATTTCCAAATCTTAATTGAACCTATTGTATCCATTTGATTACCACTGTAACAAATTGTTGTGCCTGGTACAACTTGTTTACCAACGAAACAAGTTGTTGACCCTCATCAGAGTGCTACTTATTAGCTTCTGGTTCTGACGTACATCCGGTCAGATTTTGAAGGTGTTCCATGCTGTTTTGAGCCTAGCACTACCTTGTAATGCTAGCCGCTGATTGGCCATCCCAATTTAGCCTCTGCTTTGTCCTCCAGATGGCCAACCAACTGGGTAGCTGCCAGATTAGCTGGGTCATGCACTTTCTCCCTACCAGTGCTAGCTGCCACACGGGGAGGAGTTCACCGACTCACCGCCCCACCCCTGACCGCGCAAGCGGTCACCAGACCCGTTTGATGTGCCATCCAGAGGAGGTGCATTCCTCGAGCCAGATGATGCACCCCATCACCGCGATACAAACAGGGAACCTGTATGCGGATCAAGGGGCGTTGGACTACTGTCCAGGAACTATGTTCAGCAAAATACCGGGCTACTGCCCTGTCAGAACAAGGGATATTGGACTACTGTCCCCAAACCCTGTTCGGCCAAATACCGGGCTACTGCCCTGTTAGATCAAGGGGCATTGGACTACTGTCCCCGAACTATGGTCGGCAAATTACCGGGCTACTACCCTGATGGAATGAGGGGTGTTGGACTACTGTCCACAAACCATGTCTGGCCAAATACCGGGCTACTGCCCTGTCAGAACAAGGGATGTTAGTCTACTGTCGCCGAACCCTGTTCGACCAAATACCGGGCTAATGCCCTGTCCGAACGAGGGGTATTGGACTACTGTCCACGAACCATGTTTAGCAAAATTACCGGGCTACTGCCCTGTTAGAACAAGGGCTGTAGGACTACTGTCCCCGAACCCCATTCGGACAAATACCGGGCTACTGCCCTGTCCAAACGAGGGGTGGTGGACTACTGTCCACAAACCATGTTTGGTAAAATACCGGGCTACTGCCCTGTTAGAACAAGGGATGTTGGACTACTGTCCCCAAACCCTATTTGGCCAAACACCAGGCTACTGCCCTGTCCGAACGAGGGGTGATGGACTACTGTCCATGAACCATGTTCAGCAAAATACCGGGCTACTGCCCTGTTAGAACAAGGGATGTTGGACTATTGTCCCGAACCTTGTTCGGCCAAATACTGGGCTATTGCCCTGGCCAAACAAGGGTTGTTGGACTACTGTCCACGAACCATGTCTGGCAAAATACCGGGCTACTGCCCTGCTAGAACAAGGGATGTTGGACTACTGTCCCCAAACCCTGTTTGTCCAAATACCAGGCTACTGCCCTGACAGCACAAGGGTGTTGGACTACTGTCCCTGGACCCCGATCGGCCAGTTCCGGGCTACTGCCCTGTTAACAGACTGCCGGTCCCAGTAAATACAATGAGGCACACTACCTTATTGGTAAAACGAGCGTGGGATCCTCTGAGACCCTACGATCCAAATCTGTGGCCAGCAATGACCCAGCAAGTCGAGGCCTCTATGTATGGCTAGGAGCAATTCCAAGCCCGTGGTTAGTGCTAAATCGTTCCCTCCCAGATGAAAAATTAACATGACAAGCGGATCGGAGTCCCCCAATGGAACCCGGGAATGGGAGCAGTCCGTGCCACCTCATCCCGTGGGAACCATACCACCTCAAATGCACCACGGTGCGGAGCCCCAGATGCATGTCCCATGCAGAATAGTAGCATGACAGGCCACCCATTGAACACGACTGTGTCAAACAATTTACACTCTCACCGGTATCTCCAAGTGTCCATAGGCTGAAAGAGAAAAGGAAAGAACAGAACCAGCCAGGTGCTCGCTGTGACAATGAGTGCACATTCAAGCAAAAACGCAAGGATCCCACTGTCCCATAAGTCAGATATATCATACGGCGCCCATATGGAATGAATGCGTCCGACCATGTAATCCTGTGAAATCCAAAGCAGCAAGGGCAGCCTAGTGCCCCTTCAAACTGACATTTTGTCAGGGGTGGGGGTGGCTGCATCCCGGTGCCAAAAGAGAGGCCCATGTGAGGTGCCACGCTCAGCTAAATTGAACGTAAGTCACGGACAGGGCAAATTGCTGGTGTACTGCCACCAATGCTAAGAAGGCCCCATATGTTTTTAGGTAAGCCCTATGGGTGAGGGTAGCCAAGGATTAAACCCACAGCCCTAATTCACTTTTCCTGCCAAACGTCCACATTTTGTTCAGGAGTGCAGAGAAGCTGTCAGCCTCTGGCAGTAGAGGCCGGAACCGAGAAATCTGCAGGCGAGGTAAAGCATCAGCAATACCCCCGTCAATGCCCGGAACATGTCTAGCCCTAACCAGTGTGGCAAGGTGTGAAGAACGGACACAAACTGCCGTACTGGAGCCCTGACCCTATGTGAACAGGACATTAGAGCATGGAATACCAATGAAGTGTGCGAAACGGGATGTTGATCATTCCATCAAGATTCATCTTAATTTTTCTTCTTTTTTTACTTTGTTTTTTTTTTAAATGAATCATAACTATAATCACAATCTATTCTCATCGACCGGGCTATGACAATGATGGTAACCTACTTATGAATTTAAAAAGACTCCTTAAACCCGTCAAAAAATACTCCGCATCAACCCTTTTCGGGTAGATGTGTAACCAATGCTCCAACACATCAATTTTGATTGGGGAGGGGGCCTTTAGAAGTTGATGCTGAGTCGGGGATAGCACAGCTCATGCCATGCTGACCTCATCCCCTCCCACGTGATCCCCCCGGCCTGGAGCAAGCAGTGGCCGGGTGTGGCCCCAAACAGATGCACTCATGCCGGTATTTGCACTGTTTTCGGGAGCATCTTGCTGCAGACGAATAGTTCCAGCACAGCAGGCGGGCTGGAACCCCCTGCCCCACCACTTGGCAGGGTGACTGTGCAGTGCCTAGCCGCTGAACACCGTGGCTGCAGCGGTATCGGTCGCCTGCAGCCGGGCGGGACGGGATCATGTATAGCAACCAGAGAAGTTGGTTGGGTTCATCCCAACGCATCTCCGGGTGAAGCGTGGCCCGCATACGGAATTCCTCATCATACGCCAGCCACGCTTGCCCCGGGAAATCAACATAGGATCGGTAAATAATATCTAGGTACTGGATAAGGGGGAGTGTGAAATCCGGGCAAGCCTTGATTGACACAGCCGCATATATCAAATATGCGAGTAACCAATTGGCCCACATGCGTGGAGGCTTGCGACGGTGGGCCAACTCTTTGTCCCTGTCATCCTCCTTCTCCTCCTCCTCCCTAGTGGGCTCCCTGTTCAACAAACTAAACAAATCGATGTCCTTCCTGCACCAAATCTTTTCCCTCGTGGCAGGCAATAAATGGTCACCCAAAGGCAGGGAGACACCCACCGTTGGGAGGGCCGGAGTGGGTACCGTGTGATAGCCGATGTTAGCCGTGGGGCTGTACAGCCATAATGGGTACAGTAAGCTCGGGCCGGCAGGTGGGACCCCAGGCAGCACTGGTGGGTATGGAGCCCTCCAAACCCCAGGTTGAGGGGCCGCGAATATCGCAGGCTGGGCCGGAGGAATGGGCAGCTGCTGCATAGGCCAGGGTCACGCCTGAATAATCGGCTGAGGAACAGGGGGCACCATGTGTGAACTAACTCACCCACCATACTCACCCATTGCCACCCCGCCAGCCGCCCCCACTGGGGGTTCCAGCCGGTCCGGGACGTCAGAGCTTGCGATCATGGTTCAGCTCATATGGTCCTGCCCCAAAGATCTCGGTTGCACCACGCCCATGCCCTGGCGCCGGTAGGTCCAGTGCCGCGTTTGGGCGCAGCGAAGAGTGCCGCCTCCAGGTAGGCCAACCTCCAATCCAGGGAAGCTGGAGGTAGGGGTACTCCCAAACCCCCCAGCCGGCTGCCCAATGGGCCTGAAGGCACCAGTGCCAGCAGTCAGGCCGGCCGCATGCTCCAGGGCCACAAAGCCATACTCCAGGGCCAAGGGGCCAACAGTGTAGGCCCCCCAGCAATGAGCACCGGTCCTGCAGGCCCACAGGTGTGGGGGAACTGGCCCCAGGGGCAGTGGTCCCCTCCCAGTCTGGGTGGCCAGGTCAGGCCATGGTGCCGGCCTGCCCCATAGCCTGTGCCACAGGTAAATAACCTACCTCCCGCCCAAGCCTTTTGGCTGGGCAGAGGCCCGGGGTCCAATGGTGGCCTGGCCCCGGACTGTGCTGCTTGCCACGGGCACCCCACCACTGCCGCGCCGCTGGGCACGGACTTCTTCTTGGGTGCCATGTGCACCTAACCACCAGCCTTAAGGCCCAAGCAAGGGTTGGCACATTCTGCCTGTTCCCGGGTGAACGGCACACAGCCTGGACTCACTGCCGGCAGTGGCCAGAGTGAGCCGGATAGAGCCGGCTGAGCAAGGAAGGGGACACGCCTAAAACGCACCCCAGGCCCAGCCAATTTCAGACTGACGGAGGTGGGTGCGTGGCCACCCCTAATAAAGGGTGGCTTGCCATGCCCCCCAGACAGTCATGATGTGCCCATGCCTCAGGGGCGGGGGCGGCAAAGCATGTGGCAGTCATATTGGTTGCTGCCGCGCGTTCCATGTTCACAGTCTATGACAGTAATGGTGAACCTTTTAGAGACCGAGTGCCCAAACTCAACAAGCTGCTATCCCCACTGCAGATAGGTGGGACAAACTCTGTTCTGGGGGAAGGAAGAAGCACTCCCATTGGGCTGCTGGCCAGAAGGGTGGGGTGAACTCTGTGCTGGGGTGACAGTGTGCATACCCACCCACAGAGAGGGCTCTGCATGCCTCTTCTGGCACATGTGCCATAGGTTTGCCACTACTGGTCTATGAGATGCAACTGGTACTCTACTGCCCTTTCTTTCTATCTTCTGGTCCTGCCCCTGCCCCTACTTTCTTCCAAACTGTCAATAGAGAGGGGGGAAGCTGGATTGTGGAAGAGGATACATAAAGGACTGGGGTGGAGGTGGTAACTGGTGGGTTCCTACTGTGGAATAAGTGGAATAAGGGATGGAGAAGGTGAAGGAAGAGACATCTGTGTGAAAATATGGAGGTGGGAGAATTATTTTAAAAGTTATATGATATACATTGTGGAGGACAGAAGAGAAAAAACAAATGAACACGGTGTTGTGTTCTGATGGTTTTACCTTACACATGGATTACAATGTATCTGAGCCAATGTAACCTTGCCTATAGCAACAATGTAACCTTCAGCTGTATCATATAAACCCTGTAATAGGACGCGAGCTAATGACCACCAGCTGGCAGCAGCGAGTGTCCAAGCTCTGTTGGTCCGAACTCATCAAAGGCAACAGCGCGGGAAGTTTTCCCGCCACCACCTACACCTGGACAAGAAGGGCGTGACCCGCAGTGACGTCACGCAGACAGTAGCCAATGGGCTACCATGGCACCACGTTCGAATGTATTACTGCTGTATATAAAGAGCTGTCGATCCGCCATTACCTCATGTTCCCTCTGTCCACGATGCAATAAACCTGAGTTAACCCAGCCCGAGGCTGTGTCCTGTGTCTTGGTTTGCATACACCAAATTGGCGACGAAGGTGGGATAATGGATCCCCACGGAACAGCCAGGGCACAGAGCGGGTTCAACATCACCAAACCGCAAGACTGGGAGCTGCTGGAGATGGACTTCCAGGCGGCACTGGTGGAACTCAGAGTCAAAGGAGACGACGAGGAGAGGAAGAGGGCCATCCTCACCAGAATGCTCGGGATGGAAACCAAGCGGACGCTGGTGGGCATAATCGCTCCGAAGAAGGTGAGCGAATTTAAGGCGGGCGACATCATGAAGCTGCTGCGAGAGCGGTTCTGCCCCTCGAGGGCAATGTTTCCCGCTCGGAGCGCGTTTTGGAGGCGAGTCCAAGCGCCGGATGAGTCGGTTGAGGCATTCGTGGCCGCCATGAGGATAGCCGCCGCCCCCTGTAAATGGGGCGACATCCTGGAGATGGCCCTCAGGGACGGCGTGTTGTGTGGCCTGAAAGACAAGGAGGTACAGCGCAGCTTGATGAATAAGGAACCGCCACCCACGCTGGCAGAGGTCGTAGAGGCCGCGGAAGCCGCAGAGTCCACGAATGCTGGAGTGGACGAGATGCACCAGTGGCGTGAGTGGCGTCCTAGAGCCGGCAAGGCGGAAAATTCGGTGCACGGGAAGTCCGGACAGTCGGTGCACGCAACTCAACGGGCCTCAAAGTCGTCTACGGAAGGCAGCGACGGCGAGGAGGTCCAGAAGGTCCGGAAGGGTGGTCGACGCTGCGAGGGTTGCGGAGCGGCCCATGAGCGCGCGAGATGCCCGTTCAGGAAGGCCGAGTGTTACACCTGCGGCCGTCGGGGGCACATCGCCAAGGCATGCAGAAAACGGAAGGAGGGCCGGAGGCAGTCACAAGACCGTGCGGCCAGACCGGACCGTCCAGCGAGGCCCAAAGATGGCGCCCAGACCACGAGGAAGCAGGATGGCGTGGGCCGCGTCTCGGACGACAGCGAGGACGACGCCCCAGTGTTCAGCGTGTCCGCGGGACAGTCCCATTACTTCGTTGAGGTATTAGTACAAGGGGCCCCTATTAAGATGGAAATTGACTCGGGGTCCTCCTATTCTATAATTCCCCAGAAAGAGTTTTTGAAAATCGACCCCCACGTGCGGCCCAAACTTAAAGCGTTGAGGTCCACGCTACGAGACGTACAGGGAAACAGCATTCCGGTGTTGGGGGTCGGGAAATTTCGGGTCAATTTTAAGAGACATTCTGCGGAACTGCCCCTAGTTGTCCTCAAGGGGGGAAGCTGTAGCCTCCTAGGGACACAGTGGTTTCAGCCCTTAGGTTTGTTCATAGGGGGAGTGCATACCGTGGGGGGGGGATCCAATACAAGCGGTTTGCGATGCGCATCCCGCCGTTTTTAAGAAAGGACTCGGAAAGTTCAAGGGACCCCCTGTAGCTTTCGACATAGACCCGGAGGTCCGCCCGATAAGACTCAAACCGCGCAGGGTGCCGTTCGCACTCAAGGACAAGATAGAGGCGGAACTGGACAAACTGGTGGGCCAGGGGATTCTTATTCCTGTTGATTCCGCGGAGTGGGAAACTCCAATTGTAACGGCTCTAAAGGCTAACGGGGAGGTGCGAATTTGCGCTGATTATAAGTGTACAATTAACAAGGCGATCCGCCCTAATGCATACCCGGTGCCAGTGATCAGCCACCTTTTGGCCAGGCTGAATGGGGGAAAGTGTTTCGCCAAACTCGATTTGGCACAAGCCTATCAGCAACTTCCTGTGACCCCCGCCACGGCCGCGGCACAAACGATAGTTACACATAAAGGAGCGTTCCAGGTGTCGCGGTTACAGTTTGGCGTGAACTCGGCACCCGGCCTTTTTCAGTCGCTTGTGGAACGCCTCCTGAAGGGACTGGAGGGGGTGTTGCCTTATTTTGATGACGTATTGATAACCGGGGGAGTGAGGCTGAACTGGCAAAGAGGTTGGACAAAGTACTGACCGTGTTCGAGAAAGCGGGGCTGAGATTGAGGAAGGACAAATGTGTCTTTTTCGAAACCGAGGTCGAGTTTTTAGGGTTCCGGATCATACCCGAGGGGATTAAACCGTCTAAATCCAAAGTAGCAGCCATTAAAAAGGCCCCTCGCCCCACATCCAAAACCGAGCTACAGTCCTTCCTGGGGCTCCTCAATTTTTACCATACATTCCTCCCGCGGAAGGCGTCCGTGGCCGAACCGCTCCATCGGTTACTTAAAAAGGAGGAGACATGGATGTGGGGTGACGAGCACGAGAGGGCGTTCAAAGAGCTAAAGCAACTCCTAACATCTGAGGCAATCCTGACGCACTTCGACCCCAAACGGCCAGTGGTCCTAGTTTGTGATGCATCCCCGGTGGGGGTGGGGGCGGTGCTTTGCCACGTGTTGGAGGACGGAAGGGAGGCCCCGGTAGCGTTTTACTCAAGGTCCCTGTCCCAAGCGGAGTGAAATTACGCACAAACCGACAGGGAGGCGTTAGCAATAGTAGCGGGAACCAAAAAATTTCACGATTTTTTGTATGGCCGCCCGTTCAAAATCGTGACCGATCACAAGCCACTGTTAGGGATTTTCACGGCAAGCAAGCCCACGCCGCAGATCCTGTCCCCGAGAATGCTGCGATGGGCTATTTTCCTCAACGCGTACCAACATGAGTTGGAGTACCGGCCCGGAAAGGAGATCAGCCATGCTGATGCACTTTCGAGATCCCCTTTGCCCTTGTCGGACGACCAAAAGGCGAGAGCAGAAAGAGACCGCCAGGTGTTGCTAATTGAGGTTTTAGACGCACCCCCAATAGTACCAACCGACATTGCTAGGGCGACAGGCAAGGACAGAACGCTGGAGAAAGTTAGTTCATGGGTACAGAAGGGGTGGCCGGCATCGTCCCCGAGTACAGAGTTCGACCCATTCTTTAGGAAAAAGCTAGAGTTGTCCCTAGAGAGGGGGTGCCTTTTGTGGGGCCAACGGGTGGTGGTCCCTACGCCCCTGCGGACGAGGGTGCTCGAACTGCTGCACGTCAGCCACCCGGGCATAGTTCGTTCAAAGGCGCTGGCCCGGAGTTACTTCTGGTGGCCACAGCTGGACGCGGACATTGAGCACATGGTCGGCACTTGCGAGGCATGCCAGGGATCCCGACCTGAGGCGGCCCGTCTCCCGCATAGGGAGTGGGACACAGCAAGGGGGCCATGGTCCAGAGTGCACGTGGATTTCGCTGGCCCATTCCGAGGAACCATGTTTCTCCTGGTGGTGGATGCGTTCTCCAAGTGGCTGGAGGTTATCCCAGTAAAGAGCACGTCCTCCGCCACGACAATTGGCCAGCTAAGGAGAGTCTTTTCCACATTCGGTTTACCCGACACTTTAGTCAGCGATAACGCTAGTTGCTTTACCTCCGCTGAGTTCGGGGCATTCATGGAGGCAAACGCCATTCGGCATGTCACATCCGCACCGTTTCACCCGGCCACGAATGGCCAAGTGGAACGGCTGGTGCGTACAACAAAGGAGGCGCTGCGGCGCATGGGCCCGGGGGACCTGAATCACCAACTATGCCAGTTCCTCTTAGCGTATAGGGTAACCCCCTTAGCGTCAGGCTACTCGCCAGCGGAGCTCTTGATGTGGCGAAAACTGACCACGATCCTGTCCAGGCTAGACCCGACGAGAGTCGAGGATAAAGGGCAAAACATAGGGTTGGCAGTCTCGAAAGGTTTCGCCGCCGGTGACCCTGTTCACTGCAGGAACTATTCCAGCGCGGGGCCAGCCTGGGTACCAGGGACGGTTGTTGAACAGACGGGGCCAGTGTCGTACCGGGTCGAGACTAACACCGGCCTCCTCTGGAGGAGGCACGCAGACCAACTGAGGCACCGGGTGAGTGGGCCAGTCAGTGGAGCTCAGCAACAGGATTCAGCGTTAGGGTTCTCCCCCACCCGCTTAACCCAAGGGGGAGACAGCAGTGGACAACAGTCCCAAGCAAGGGGGGAAGGCAGAAGCAGCGGCCCCGACTCATATCCTTTTGATACGCCAGTCCTATCAGGGGCCGGGGAAGGGGGAGAGGAGTTCGCGACCGCTGCCCCCGATTGTAATTTTGATTTTGATTTTGCGAGCCGGGGGGGTTTTCAGGAGTGTTCCCCCACCCATCCAAGCGAGAAGAGGGGTTTTTCGTTAGCCCCCAGTGCCCCCGGTTCCTCCCTAAGGAAGAGCACACCTCCCAACAACGCCGCGGAGCCGCGGCAAGTCACTAACGAGTCTCCCTCTCCAATTACAGGACAGGAAACCAGGGGACAAAGAGAAGGTAGCAAACCTGGGGAGAGGCAGCCCGCATCGAGACCCCAGCGTGTTCGAAATAAGCCATCTTGGCTGAGAGACTTTGTTTCCTAAGGGGGGGGAGTGTGTTTAAGTGTGGGCTCGAGACTTTGTCTCGTCCTAGGGGGGAGGGGTGTTGTGTTCTGATGGTTTTACCTTACACATGGATTACAATGTATCTGAGCCAATGTAACCTTGCCTATAGCAACAATGTAACCTTCAGCTGTATCATATAAACCCTGTAATAGGACGCGAGCTAATGACCACCAGCTGGCAGCAGCGAGCGTCCAAGCTCTGTTGGTCCGAACTCATCAAAGGCAACAGCGCGGGAAGTTTTCCCGCCACCACCTACACCTGGACAAGAAGGGCGTGACCCGCAGTGACGTCACGCAGACAGTAGCCAATGGGCTACCATGGCACCACGTTCGAATGTATTACTGCTGTATATAAAGAGCTGTCGATCCGCCATTACCTCATGTTCCCTCTGTCCACGATGCAATAAACCTGAGTTAACCCAGCCCGAGGCTGTGTCCTGTGTCTTGGTTTGCATACACCAAACACACATTTCTGTTACTTCACCTTAACTCAAACCCCAAGAGTCTCACCTTCATCCAGTGCTTTTTCTGTTCTCTTTCCTTTAGTCTTTTTTTCCACATTGGCCTTTTTCTGTCTCTCTTTATACTAAAATATGTTCCCAATAATCAGAAAAAAGTTCTGAGGTGTCCATTACGGAAATGAAATATTTCAGGGTTTGCATTCCTACTCAACATTAATGCCAGTCCCATTCATTTCAAAGAATCATCTCTAGTTGGAAATAAAATTGGTTTGAACCCATTGTTGGACTTAAGTTTCTTTCTTCTGCTTCAGATTTGTTTCCCTTTTTGTTTTTTCTCTCTCTCTTTAAGTGCTTCTTAATGAATTCAGGGGGATTGCTTTCCTAATTAATTTCAGATAGCAATGAAAATTGAGCTTGCTGAATAGATAAAGAAGGGAATGGGCTGCATTGTGTTCTGCTCACAAAGACCAGACCATGAGGAAACCTAATGGATTCTTGGGAATATGATTTGGTTGTTGTTTGTAGGCTACAATTGTGCCTTCTGCAGAGATTGTGTTTTGCAAAAAGTCATCGTCAACTGCACAGTTCTGCACTCATTCTCATATTAATTGCTCATTTTCCCATGTGGAAGATTACATCTCTTATCTTCAGCATGAGAGAGAGGTTGATTGGGCTTCTTTTCAATGCAGCAAGTGAATTTTGATTCTCAGAATTATGCCTACTTACCTTGCTCCATGGTATGCCAGAAATCCCCTTCTTGGATGTATACCTTAATGTAATGAAGGGGTTTGTATATATCCTTAAATCTGGATAGCAATGCTGTGAGGAAGCTAGACTCCATTATGAGGAGGACATTTTGAGAAAGACAACTACAAAGTATTCTACTCTGGTAATGACCAACTCACAAGAAATGGAATGGCTATAATACTGAGGCAAGGTGTAGCACAGGCAATTAGGGAGATTAATGCAAGATCTGGATCAGGGGTGGGGAAACTTTTCCTGTTGGAAGGCCACATTAGGTTAGCTATAACCAAGTAAGGCCACGTGCAATAAACTTTAATTAGATATATACTTTAAAATGTACATTATTTTGTCAAAATCTAAATAATATGTACTTAATAATTTTTTACAAAATCAAAACCACGACCACACTTAAGGACCTAGAAGGCCCCATTCAGCCTTAAGGCTGCAGGTTCCACACCTCTGGTCTAACAGAAAAATATAAATAAGACTTCGTAGAAAACCTATCAACATAATCATAATTCAAGTCTATAACCCAACTACAGATCCCGAAGAAGAGAAAAGTGAAAGCTTTTATGAAATCATCCAGAAGGAAATTGATCATACACAAAAGCAAGATGTGCTTATTATTACAGGTGACTGGAGTAAAAAAAATAGGAAACTAAGTAGAACCAAATGTTGTTGGGAATGTTGGTCTAGAGGACAGAAACCAAGCAGAAAAATGGCTCAGAGTTATGTGACAACAACCATTTGTTGTTTTTTTTTAAACAATTACATGTTTCAGACAACTAAACAAACAACTGTAGACATGGACATCACCAAATGGAAAGCAAAACAATGGAACACAGACTGGAATCATTCAATATGCATTCCCATCCCCAAGAAAAGAGACACCAAGAAGTACTGTGTGTATAGGACAATTACCTTAATTTCTGTGCACGGGGATCATGAAAAATTATGGGTTGTTCTGAAAGGAATGGGTGTATCTCAGCACTTAGGTGTGTCCTTAGGTGTAACATGAATAAACAAGAATAAACCTGCATATTAGGACAGAATATGAAGTGACATAATGCTTTCTTATAAGCAAAGGTATCAGAAAAGGATGTATTTTTATCCACAGAATCTGTACACAGAACAAATGATTTGGAAAGCTGAACTAGATTCAGATGAAAGATGGATGAAAATTGGTAGAAGAATCATTCATAATTTAATATGCAGAGTACACCATTTTACTGGCAGAAAACAGTAAGGACCTGAAATAACTTTTAGTGAAAGTTAATGAAGAAAGTGCCAAAGCAGGATTTTGCTTGATGATTAAGAAGACAAAAATAAGAAATTGAGATAGTGAAATATTTTGTATACCATGATCCAACCATCAGTTCAATTGGAGACTGTTGGCATGAAATCAGAAGAAGACTGATTCTTGGAAGGGCTGCAATGAAGGAAAAGATCCTCAAGTATAATGATATCTCATTGGAAACCAAGGCCAAGATTGTCCACATTCTTGTATTCCCAATAACTCTGCACAGGTGTGAAAACTGGACAAAAAAGAAAGTTGACAGGGAGAAAAAAGAATTCATTTCAAATATGGTGCTGGAGAGCTTTGTGGATACCCTGGATTGCCAGAAAGATGAACAAGTGTCATTGAATAAATGAAGCCAGAACTATTGCTGGAAATAAAAATGATGCAATTGAGGCTGTCATACTGTCCTTTGGGATCTTCATGAGAAGGCAAGACTCTGGAAAAGTCAATAGTGCTAGGAATGATTAAAAGCAGTAAGAAAACAGTTAGACAAAATATGAGGTGGAATGACTTCTTAAAGGAAGCCGCAGCCTTGATTTTAGATGAGCCGACCATGGCTGTTGAGTACAGAATATTTTGAACAGTTGTCATAAGACTTGGTGGCACTTGGTGATAACATGCCAGAGACGGTCTCAAGCACTTCAATTAATTGTGTTTTAATAGAGTCCCAAGAAGTAAGAAAGATGCTATTCTCCCAGAGTTACCAAAAGTGTTGTTTCCAAAAGAGGAAGGACATTACATTTAAGGATTCAGGCTTATGTGAAAGACTCTAATGCAAGCTTTGAAGTCATGGTTAACCACCGAGGCTAACTTGTAATTAGCCTTACAAATCAATTCCATTGCATTATATGCTACTAGCACTGAGCTGCGTCATTTGCAAGCAACCCTTCCAATCAGGGCTTGAAAGGTTACTTTTTAAAAAGTATTCATTGAACTACCCATTACTCTGTGACAACAAGGTTTTCAATTCTCATTAGCATTGCTCCATCCACAAAAGTGTCTCTGTGCAGAATATATTATTGTGCTGCCTTAAACTGAATGTGTTGTTGAAGGAGAGGTAAAATCTCAGAGATCCACCTAAGGAAATAGTCCTGTGAATAGTCCTTTTATATCTTTAGAGAGCCAGTGAGAAACAGAGGACACAGTGATGGAAAAGATTTCAGAAGACCTGGGTTTGAACCTCTGCTGAGCCATGGGGATTAGAACTGTTTAGCAGCAGTCCTTGAATATCTCACATACCTTGAACACTCTATTAGGTTTGCCATGAAATGGATGTACAGTAAATCCCCGGGTTACGATGAAGGTCCGTTCCAACACCCTCCATTGTAACCCCAAAAAATGTGCGAAACAGCATTTCCATAGGATTTGCTATTTTAAACCACAGCACACTTAAACTGAGGTGGCTGTAACCTGGAGTTTTACTGTATTTTGATGATACATAACACACACATTTACATCTTTGCCCTGTTGAATTGCAAGTGGTTAGTAGATGAATGCAAGACAAACACAAGTCTGTCTTGCATTCATCTATTAACCATTTACAATTCAAAAGGGTGAAGATTCACAACTAATCTGAAGGACAGGTGTAAAAAAACACATTGATTTATATACTTATCTGTTATGCTAACCATTCTGTAACTCTGTACCTGATGTGTATAAACTAATGCCATGAAGCCTTACTCTTATGTCGGACAAAGCAGTTGGTCTTTAAAGTGCCATAATGTTTTTGTCATTTGTTTTGTTTCATTTACTCTCTGACATGCTTGAAACAGAGACTAAAATGACTACCATTTCAAAACTTAAATGCTTGTTCATGTTCCCTTTGAGAGACTCCACTCTCTGATATTTTCAATGCAGGCTTTCATAAGGCAGTGCAAATACTGTCAACGTTCTCAGTGCAATTGCAACCTACAAGCGGTTAAAATAACTTAAGAGTGTGGGGCTGGCCTGGTAAGATATTCAGTATTAGTAAAATTGCTTTCCTAAATCAGCATGAGTCTATTGGGATAAGTGTTAAATAAAGCAAAAGAGCCTTAGGATATCTATTCACTCTGATCATATAACGCCCAAATCCTTTAGAGATTTTGCTCATACCCCATGGAGAATGAATTACTTTCTTTACACAGACAAAAATTAGAAATAAAATAACAGACCTGGCACATCTTGCCCATTTAATATGTCCTGTGTTTTTATGCCTGCAGAGATTTGATCACTAGTACAGGAAATAATAATTCTTATTATTAGGGCTGCAGCTCTAAACTGACTATACCGTTTAAATTAATTTGTGGGATGAAAATAACCTGTAAAAAAGGGTTGCTGGATGATTGGTCAGCAGATTGATTTATTGAAAATAGATTGTAAAGTAAATATTTATGTTTATGTTTATTCGATTTATACCCAGACCTATTCAGCACATGGCCGACTCAGGGCGGCTAACAACATATAAATAACCCCAAGGTAACCCAAAAGGTTTACATATGAAATACAAAATTCAAAATACAGTAATAAATACAATATTGAAAATGCAATTACAAATAGATACAAATTCTGTGGTACAATATATCAAATAAATGTAATAGCTGCAAAAAAAATACAATGCAAATTATGCAATGAAACACCAATTAAATAAATAAATAACAAATAACAAGATAAGTACCGCAATGACCACAGCCACCTAATGTCCATGAAAGAACCCATACTCTACAACCGTGACGGAGCCCCATAGTTCAGACGTCTTCGGCGGAGTCAGGGAAAGCCTGGCCTTGGCATAGCTGCGTTGCTCCAGCATTCTTTGAAAGCTTCCTGGCAGGCGGGCCAGGGGGGAAGAGAAAATCCAGCATTTTGAAGCCACGCCAGCCACCCCCAGGTGTTCCCTGGCTCCCTCAAGCCCTGGCTGGACTGGAACGCAAACCGGCGGGTGGAGGAGCAGTCAGGTGCGGGTGGTGCTGGCGTTTTGAAGACACACCAGCCATAGCCAGGTGTTCCTTGGCTCCCTCAAGCCCCGGCTGGGCTGGAATGCAAATCAGCGGGTGGAAGAGCAGTCCGGGGGGGGGGTTGGCACTGGCATTTTGAAGCCACGCTAGCCACCCCCAGGTGTTCCTTGGCTCCCTCAAGCCCCATCTTGGCTGGGACGTGAACCGGCGGGTGGAGGAGCAGTCCGGTGTGTGTGTGGGGGTGATGCTGGCATTTTGAAGCCACGCCAGCCACCCCCAGGTGTTCCTTGGCTTCCTCAAGCCCCGGCTGGACTGGGACACAAACCGGCGGGTGGAGGAGCAGTCCAGTGGGGGGTGGGGGTGGCGCTGGCATTTTGAAGCCACACTAGCCACCCCCAGGTGTTCCTTGGCTCCCTAAAGCCCTGGCTGGGCTGGAATTATAACCGGCGGGTGGAGGAGCAGTCTGGTCAGTAGAAGTTTTAACAGACAAGGAGAAAAAGAGTCACTTTTCTTTCTGCAAATTAGTTTTCTACACTAGCACATGCTGCTCCAAGAAACAGGTGCCACTGCAAATCAAAGAAAAGTCTGCTTTGTTTTCTTTAGGTTTATTGTTTTATATGCAAATGTATGCAAATTTAATCAGTTAATTAATCGACTGAAACTCATGCAATTAAAAGAACTGAGATTTCCTTAATTGGATGACAGGTCAGATTATTATGGATCTTCAGGTCTAGCATTCACACTCCATTGATTTTGAAGGCTGTATACTGGGGTAAACACAGAAAGAAGTCTGGCTGGAATCCTTCTGAGTAAATATGGTTAGGATCAAACCTGTAAGTGCATGCAGGTTTTCTGACAAAGTTGAAGAATGAGGAACACTTGTCTTTATTTCATTTTCCTGGGTTTACACCATCCCTTCTTCACTCATGTAGCTTGTTTTTAACCTTTGAATGGTGGGGGGGGGGGGGTAGAGATGGTGAAAAGACAAAATATTCATGCCTGCCAGTCTGGCTTCTGACAGTATCCCTAGCTGGTCATCCTCTTTCCCTTACTGTTTATCTTCCCTTCTTTCTTTTCACACCATCCTAATGCTAGCAGCTGTGTGTGTCATGCCACCTCTGGCTGAGCAGGAAGGAAGATTAGTTGTGCCCAATGCCAGTGGCAAGCCTATATCCTGGATTAGCTTGGCAGCAGGGCCATGGTTTTCACTAAGTCGCTTGCTGGATGTTGATGCTGCAATGGCTTTGGGCAGTTCTGTGGGAGAAAGAGCAAAGATGGAGGCCAGACTCCTTTCCCCCTATTCTGCTTGTATGGGACTCTACTGTATGAGAACTTGTTAAAAGAGGGCATCCTATCTTGTACAAGCATGAACTCCATTGATATCCATGGTGCTGATTTCCAGCTTCTGCAAGACCACAGAATGTTGCAGATATAGAACACTCGCCTACATATGCACAGAAAGCAACCAGATAATGACTGAGTGATCAGTTAAAAAGATCCAAGCAGCCCCTTTTATCTATAAAAGTTTGAGCAAAGTTGCAGCTGTTATATCTCACAATTTGCATTATTTGCATAAATACACTATTTGCGTTATTTGTCAGTTTTTACTTAATTTGAGCAAAGCAGTCACTCTCGTTTTCTTGTCTTCTCAAGGATGTCAAAATGCCTCACCCTCTTGCAGGCAAGATAATCAAGGATTTCAACTCCTAGTTTGTATTAAGCTTGTTTACATCAAACAAGTTTTTCAACAGAAGTAAGAAGTGAGATTGTCACATGAATTAATATGGGCCATAACATTATGTTCCCACTCACATTGGAAGGACTGGGAGCAAGTGGGCGTCACCATGCATTAAAGTATTATTACTGAAAAATTAAATGCCTCATTTTAAATTCCAATATTGCACTTACTTCATGTTAATTTGACAGAGAGTGTTCCAAATGAAGGCAGTTTTCATAGGCTTCTGGCACAAACAGTTTGATAGGAATGTATAGTTAGGAAAAAAACCACAAAGACACACCATTTCAGCAGTCAAAAAGCTTAGGATAAAAATGAAGTTTTTTTCAAATAAACTATTGCTTTTAAGTCAGAACTACTCTCACTATCTAACTCATTTGGGAAAAAGAGGCTGCTGAGATAGATTCTATCTCTAATCACAGCATAAAGAGTGGATCTGGAATGTGAGCCTGGGAAAATCCAAACAGGTGCTTATATCTAGTCCACCAGGTAAGGCCAAAAGCCAGGGCAATTAAGAGAACAGTACATTCATTTTGTCACAGGCGATACCATTATGTTAAATGCAGTTACACTACACATGAACGGGGATTGCAGTTTTTGAACTGTGAAAATTGTAGACCCAAGAAATCTCATCCCCCTAAAAAAAATTTTTTTAAAAAAGAAATTGAGAAACTGGTCTAACATTGCACAGTGAATTACATGACTCAGTGGGAATTAAAATGGAAAGCTCTGAAGTCTTACTCCAAACCTCTGTCCATTACATTACACTGATTTGACCCCCTCTCTCTGATATCTTGTGCTGACCTAGCCCAGTGGCCATGGTTGCCGCACAGCGGTGCTACACAGATAGTCTATTCAAGGAGAGTCCAAATAGCAAAGTCTAAAGAGCAAGCCAAGGTCCGGTTACTGGTAATTCAAGCAGTGTCTAGTCCAAAGGAAGTCCAGGGGCATCATTAGGGTTGGCAGAGAACTTAGGGGCATGGCAGGCAGGTCAGGGTCTAGGTAGGCAATCTCAAGAGGTATCTGAAGTCAAGCAGGGCATCAGACTTTGTACTGAAGAATTGTACCAAAGCTGAAATGCTGCAACAAACTTATGTAAATGCCTCCCAGCTAATCGCTATCAGCTGGGAACCTTCTCTGGTAAGTAGTTCTAGCTTGCTTGCATCGCAGGTGTAGCTTCTTTCTGAATCTTTCCCTGACTGAGGGCTGATCACTGTCAGAGCCAGACTTCTGATCTGACAGGTCATCTGCCTGGGGAAACAGAGTTGAGCCAGATGCAGGCTGAGATTCCTGATTCAGGACATTCTCAGGTTTGGGTGCAGGTAGAACTGGGCTGGGCATAGGAAGTGCCTTCTGATCCAGGTAATCTTTGGAGTCTGATGAGGGCTGGATCTCAACATATCTGTACATTCCTCATATGACACACTGTAAAAAAAGGAGTAACAGAAAAACACAATCACAGTTAGGGATGTGTTTGTTTTTTGAATTATTTCACTACAGAAATATTTTCATTTCTGGGAGTCCCACCTAGTGACCTCTGGGCCATACAAACTGTGCTCACTTACAGAGAAGGTTAAGCTGGGAGCCTTCATGCCTTGGATAAGCCTAACTTCCTGTATGAAGTTACCTTGAAGATGGCAAGTGCCCCAGCAGGCCTCTCTGCCTGTGCATGCTTTGCCGCCGCCCACACCCAGAGACGGGATGATGCTTGCTTACTGCTGGCTGGGTGGGGAGGAGCAACCACCCCTTCTTAAGAGGTGGCTCCTCCCTGTCCCACCATACTGTTTTCTACCACCGGAGAAGCTTCTTCGCTTCTCCTCCAGCTCAATTTCAGCTGTGTTGCCTCTGGGAACCCCTTGTTCCCTCAGCCCCGCTGCCTCCCGAACGTTGACCTGCATGGCTCCTGTCTGCAGGTCAGCCCATTCCTTGGGCGGACGCTCTGGCTTCCACCCTCCTCCTTGCTCTTTGGGGGCTCATGCCTCCCGGGCATCGGCCCACCTTCCAACCCATCCCCAGATGGCCACGAGCCTTGAGCCTCCTTCCTTGGCCACGGCTGCCTTCAGGCTTGACGGCCCCAACCCTGAGTGGCACATTCTTGCTGCTGCCCTCCTCGACAGGGTGGCCACACTGAAGGCCTCCTCTTGGCCTCCAGCATCCTCCCATCCCCCGGAGGGGGGCAAATCCCACGCCTTGCTAGATTCCCCAATTCAGTTCTCCCTAACCCCACCCTGCTGGGGCTCCAATCTTCTCCCCTCCCCACTCAATGTGTGGGTGGCCTGCCCTGCTCTATGCTCTACCTTGCCTCCCAGGGACCTGGCTCAAGATACCCCTCCTGCCTCTTCTGGGCCCGGTGTTTTGGGCCCCCATGAGTATACTGTCGCACAACATACACGACCCCCCGCCGGCCCTTTGCCTGGCCCACCAATTTCATATGATGTTTTCCCTTGGTCTGGTTTCCCCATGCCTGGTGCGTAGCAGCTCTCCCTGCCATTAGCACCTGACCGCTCTGTGGCCCTGTTGGGCCAGACCGCAGTAATATACCCCTGTCCACCCTTCCCCCTCGTGAGGATTCCCTCCCCCTTGAGGACCATCTCTTACAATCCACGAGGGATAAAATTGTTGGGGGGGAATATGTTGACATTTTCAGCCTCCTCAACCGCGATTGCCTCAGGTGGATTTTGATAAATTGGATGACCCCAATAAAGAATTGGTGCAGTACAAAAAAAAAACACAACCCATGGACGCGGGACAATTGGTTGCCTACCTTCCTTATTTACGCGAGTGTCACTGTCCATTCCCACCCAGCTCTCACTCTTCCCATGATACAATATCTTGATCTTATTTACCACACCCACATGGACTTTACGGGTGATGCCTGGACATCTTTTTTTAAAAAAATATTTTTATTAATTCATTTTAAAGAAAAAAAATTACAGACATACAAATAACAATATATCATATAACATAACTAAATACATAAGCCTCATAGAAAATAACCACATAAATGATAGTTGAACTATTATCTGTTATAGTACACATTCTATTAAATATCCGCGTTGAGGATTGATACTATAACTATAACTTTCAAAAAAAACTTTCAGTAGTACAATTGTTTATTAACAACTATCAAACTCCAAATTTTCAATTTACGAATCACCCAGTGTATATTTACATTGCCCTGGAGAGTTTGGTCTCTGTATTATCTCCAAAAACTACTTTGAGATGGTACAGGTCTAAAACATTCCATACCCGTAAGGGAGTGATCAACGAAAAACTTCCAAATACTCCAAAATCTATTTTCCTTCAATTTATCCCTTTTTACTTTTATCTCCCATGTCAATTTATCATTCAGTGCTAGATTCCACATTTCTTTATACCATTCTCTCGTCTGTATAATTACATCATTTTTCCAATTTCTAGCAATACATTGTCTACCCGTAGTTAACATTATTTCTAATAACTCTTTTTCCTCCTTATTTAGACACATACCTTGCACATCTGTTAGCATAATGGTACCTGATGCCAGCTTAATTTTCTTACCCATTATTTCCCCTATCTCTCTTTCTATTCTTCTCCAAAAATCATTTATCATTTTACAACTCCACCACATATGCTCATAAGTTCGAACAGTGTCTTTACATCTCCAACATAAATTATCCCTTTTATTGTCAATCTGATGTAACCTCAGTGGTGTCAGGTACCATTGCCACAACATTTTATAATTATGTTCCTTAATTCTTACTGACATAGTTCTCATTATCCTCTTTTTCCACTTATTTCTCCATTCATCATTTCCTAATTTTATATTCAAATCCTGTTCCCACTTCAGTTTCAAATCTTCCTGTGGATCACTTCCCTTATTTATTAAAGCATAAAGTTTGCTTACTAGACCCTTAATGCTTTTATCTCCTTTTCGAATTTTCAAAACCAATTCCTCAAATTCAGTCTTTTCTCTGGCTATACATAATTCTCTTCTATATTTTTTATTCCAGTTGTCAACCTTCATTATCTGAAACCAATCCAATTTTAACTGTTCAAACAGTTTTTTCTTCTTAATTTCATCTCCACAAATCCTTAACCATTCTTTCACCAAAGAAACTTCATTTTTTTCCAATATTTCCTTTAGTTTTTTATCTATTTTTATTGGAAAATACGCCAAATCTGCCAATTCCAAAATTGGAGAGACATCTGGGACCAAATCCTTCTTTAATCTTTTCCATACCTTCATGAGTCCCCTCATCATAGTATTGCTTGTACCTATCGTTTTAGCCTTAGCTCCCAAAAAAAAATCACTTTAACGATATTCCTATAATCTTTCATCTCCAATTCCTCCCAAATTACTTTTCCTCTTGCCAAGATCTTCACAACATTCTTAATTTGAAATGCTCGATAATACGCTAACAGATTTGGCATTCCCAAACCCCGTTCTTTTTGAGGCAGATACCAAAGTTTCTTTGGCAGTCTAGATTTTTTACCTCCATTGCAAAAGTTATTAAACATCTTTTGGAACTCATTAATCTCCTTTTCCTTCGATTGGATTGCAAGTGCGTCAAATTGGAAATTAATCCTCGGCAACAACATCATTTTGCAAATTGCAATCCTCCCAAACCATGACAACTTCAACTTCTGAAGTCTTTGTATTCTAATCTTAAATTCTGCTTTCAAGCTGTCATAGTTCAGTCTTTTAAGTTCTTCCAATTTATTTGAAATAATTATTCCCAAATATTTCAGCTTATCTTTAATTTGTATATTAGATAACCCCACCATCTTTTCCTTCTCCTCTTCCCCCATATTGTTGTTGTTGTTGTTCAGTCGCACAGTCGATTCCGACCCTTTGCGACCCTATGGACCATCGTTCTCCAGGCGCCTCTGTCCTCCACCATCCCCCTCAGTCCTCCCAGTTTTGTGCCCATTGTGTCTACAATGCCATCTATCCATCTCATCCTTGGCCTCCCCCTTCTTCTTTTGCCCTCCACCTTTCCCAACATCACGGCCTTCTCAAGTGAATCCTCCCTTCTCATTTGATGCCCAAAGTACTTTAGCCTCATCTTTACTATTTGACCTTCCAATGAGCAGTCAGTGTTGATTTCTTCTAAGATTGACCTATTTGTTCTCCTCGCTGTCCAAGGTACCCTCAAAACTCTCCTCCAACACCACATTTCAAAGGCATCTATTCTTCTGCGTTCAGCTTTCCTAATTGTCCAGCTCTCACATCCGTACATTACCACTGGGAATACCATTGCTTTGACTATTCTAATTTTTGTTTTCAAGGTGATGTCTCTGCTTTTCACTATGTTCCCCAGGTTTCTCATGGCTTGTCTCCCTAGAATCAGCCGCCTCTTTATTTCATGGCTGCAATCTCCATCTGCAGTGATCTTAGATCCTAAGAAAGTGAAATCTGTCACTGCTTCTACTTCTTCCCCGTCTATTTTCCAGGAACTGATCGGGCCTGTTGCCATTATCTTGGTTTTCTTGATATTGAGTCTCAAGCCAGCTTTTGCACTCTCTTCCTTCAAACCGATCAAGAGATTCTTTAGGTCTTCCTCACTTTCTGCCATTAGGGTGGTGTCGTCTGCATATCTCAGATTGTTGATGTTTCTCCCAGCAATTTTGATCCCATATTGTGATTCCTCCATCCCTGCATTGCGCATTATGTGCTCTGTGTATAAGTTGAATAAGCAGGGTGACAAAATGCAGCCTTGTCTTACTCCTTTTCCTATTCCAAACCACTCGGTCATTCCGTGTTCTGTCCTAACTGTTGCTTCTTGGTTCATGTACAGATTTCTCAGGAGGCATATGAGGTGTTCTGGTATTCCCATCTCTTTAATCACTTGCCACATCTTGTTGTGATCCACACAATCAAATGCCTTAGTGTAGTCAATAAAGCAAAAATAAACTTGTTTCTGGTATTCCTTTGTTTTCTCCATGATCCAACGTATGTTGGCAATGTGGTCTCTAGTCCCCCTGCCTCTTCTGAAACCAGCCTGCACCTCTGGTAATTCTCTTTCCACATGCTGCTGAAGTCTATCCTGTATTATCTTGAGCATCACCTTGCTGGCGTGTGGGATGAGCGCGATTGTTCGATAGTTTGAACATTCTTTGGCATTGCCCTTTTTTGGGATTGGAACATATACTGATCTTTTCCAGTCCTGTGGCCACTGTTTTGTTTTCCAAATCTGCTGGCATATTGAATGCAGTAATTTGATGCCATCATCTTTTAGAGCTTTGAAAAATTCAACTGGGATACCATCATCTCCACTAGCTTTGTTGTTTGCAGTGCTCTTTAGGGCCTTTCTGACTTCACTCTCCAGGATGTCTGGCTCAGGTTCAATTTCTTCATCATTGTGACTATCAGGAGTGTTGAGTTCCTTTTTGTAGAGTTCCTCTGTGTACTCTTTCCATCTTTTCTTAATCTCTTCTGCATCAGCTAGCTCCTTTCCGTCTTTGTCCCTTATCATGGTCATTTTTGCTTTAAATGTTCCCTTGATTTCCCGGATTTTTTTGAAAAGATCTCTGGTTCTGCCTTTTTTGTTGTTTTCTTCCATTTCTTTGCACTGTTCTTTTAGATAGTTTTCCTTATCTCTCCTTGCTTTTCTTTGAAATTCTGTGTTCAGATGATTGTATTTTTTCCTTTCTCCTTTGACTTTTGCGTTCCTTCTTTCCTCTGCTATTTTAAGAGCCTCATCAGACAACCACTTTGCTTTCTTACTCTTCTTTTCTTTTGGTATGGTTTTCTTTGCTGCTTCCTGCATGATGTCCCTCATCTCTGTCCATAATTCTTCTGGCACTCTATCTATTGAGTCTAAGCCATTGAATCTGTTCATCACCTCCACCGTGTATTCTTTAGGGATGCTGTCTAGGTGATATCTGTCTGGTCTCTTTGTTTTCCCTATTTTCTTTAGTCTAAGCCTGAATTTTGCAATCAGCAGGTTGTGATCTGAGCCACAATCTGCTCCAGGTCTTGTTTTTGCTGACTGTATGGAGGTTCTCCATCTTTGGCTGCAGAGTATGTAGTCAATCTGGTTTCGGTGTTGGCCATCTGGTGATGTCCATGTGTAAAGTCGCCTCTTGTGTTGCTGGAAGAGGGTGTTTGCTATGACCAGTGCGTTCTCTTGGCAGAACTCTATCAATCTTTGTCCTGCTTCATTCTGTGTTCCAAGACCGAACCTGCCTGTTATTCCCTCCACTTTTTGATTGCCTACTTTGGCATTCCAGTCTCCTAGAATAATTTGAACATCATTTCTTGGTGTTTGTTCTATGAGGTGTTGTAAGTCCTCATAGAACTGGTCCACTGTGGCTTCATCTGCACCCGTGGTTGGTGCGTATATTTGGATCACAGTAACATTGAAGGGTTTGCCCTGAATTCTTACTGACATCATTCTGTCATTTTTGAGGTTGTATCCCATTACTGCTCTTCTCACTCTTTTATTGACAATTATGGCTACTCCATGTCTTCTAAAGTTTTCTTGTCCACAGTAGTAGATGTGATGGTTTCCAGAGCTGAATTCGCCCATCCCTGTCCATTTGAGCTCACTGATTCCCAAGATGTCAATGCTTATTCTTTCCATCTCATTTTTTACCACTTCCAGTTTACCTTGATTCATTGATCTCACATTCCATGTCCCTATACAGTATTGCTCCTTACAACATTGCATTTCCCCTCCCCCTTTCCTGTCCATCCCCTTTCTCCCCTCTGAGGTGTTAAGCATCCTGTATCACCTAGCCTGCCCTTTTGTTTTGCCTTTTGTTTTGGTCCATAGGGTTCTCTTGGCAAGCTTTGTGGCGTGGTTTGCCGGTTTCTACGCCATTTTTTTCCTCGCATCATACATCATATCACAGTTTTAAAAGTTTAGAACAGTTTACACTACATATTGTCATGCATAATTATCACACTCTAAAACACAGTCTCTATGTTACTTGCTATATTAAGTCAGTATGAAGTCTCTATGTCAGTCTCTATATTAATTCAGCTACATTTTTCACATCAGCTACTTATCCTTGTGTCCTCACTCCCCAAGTGGGGTTGTTGTCTCTGGGTCCCTTGCTCCAGGGGCATCGCAGTGGCGGGCAGTGGATGTTTTCCCTGTGTCTCAGCTGTTCCTCTTCCTCTGCCTCTGGCTGCAGTGGTGGATGGTGACCTTCTCCCTCCCAGGCCTCTGGATGGTTTCTGGGCAATTGGGGCCTGGTCTTTCTCTGCCTCTTTCTTCCTTGCACCCAGGTTTCAGGATGGGGTGGAAGGGAGGGGCCGATTCTTCACTCACCTCCCTCCAAGGCTTCTGGATGGTTTCTGGGCAGCTGGGCCTGGTCTTTCTCTGCCTCTTTCTTCCTTGCACCCAGGTTTCAGGATGGGGTGGAAGGGAGGTGCCGATTCTTCACTCACCTCCCTCCAAGGCTTCTGGATGGTTTCTGGGCAGCTGGGCCTGGTCTTTCTCTGCCTCTTTCTTCCTTGCACCCAGGTTTTAGGATGGGGTGGGAGGGAGGGGCCGATTCTTCACTCACCTCCCTCCAAGGCTTCTGGATGGTTTCTGGGCAGCTGGGCCTGATCTTTCTCTGCCTCTTTCTTCCTTGCACCCAGGTTTTAGGATGGGGTGGGGTGGGGTGGAAGGGAGGGGCCGATTCTTCACTCACCTCCCTCCAAGGCTTCTGGATGGTTTCTGGGCAGCTGGGCCTGGTCTTTCTCTGCCTCTTTCTTCCTTGCACCCAGGTTTTAGGATGGGGTGGGGTGGGGTGGAAGGGAGGGGCCGATTCTTCACTCACCTCCCTCCAAGGCTTCTGGATGGTTTCTGGGCAGCTGGGCCTGGTCTTTCTCTGCCTCTTTCTTATTACACAACATCATTTCCGATTTATCCCAATTTATCATCAATCCCATTAGATCCTCAAAATCCTCTATTTGCGCTTTAATCCTATCCATTGCCCCTTCTGGGTGTTTCACCATTAACAACGTATCATCTGCATACATACTCACTTTATTACCCATTATCCCTTCTATACTTGAATCCTCCCTTGTGTTTTTAGCCAAGATTTCCATTGCCATAATAAATAAGATAGGGGACAAAGGACAACCCTGCCTAGTGCCTGCCTCAAGCTTTACCTCATCTGTAACCTCTTCATTTACTCTAATCCTAGCAATCCCTTTTTGATATAATAAATCGATTACCTTTCTAAATCTATCTCCAAATCCATAACTTTTAACTATTTCCTTAATCGAAGACCATTGTAACGAATCAAATGCCTTAAAGATATCCAAAGATATTAACCCCACCTTTTCCTTCATTTGATTAACATTATCAATTAAGTCTAGAACCCTCCTGGTCAAATCAGCCATATGCCTTCCTTTTAAAAAACCTACTTGATCGACATTTATATATTCTCCCATAAATTTATTTAACCGATTAGCCAATACTGCTGTGAAGATCTTGGCATCCTGGTTTATAAGAGAGATTGGTCTATATGATTACACTTTTTCCAAATTCTTTCCCATTTTTGGCAGCAGAACAATTGTAGTCCTATACCATGAAGTCGGAATTTGTCCACCATCTAGAATATAATTATATAACTTTACCAGCTTTGGTACCACAACATCTTTAAATTCCTTATAAAACTCTGTCGATAGTCCATCGTCTCCCGGGGCTTTCCCCAGCTTCAAACCACTAATTACCTCTTTTACCTCTTTCTCAGAAACCTGTTCTTCCATTTTGTCCCGGTGTTCCTGCTTTATTCCATTCCCTAACTGCCTCTCCAATACTCCTTTAAGCTTCCCAACATCTATCTCTTTTTTTGCATATAATGTTTGATAGAAATCCTTCACAATTTTACATTTATCACTAACCTTATTACACCTTATCCCTTGTTTATTAACCAACACCCCAATTTCCCTTTTTTCCTTTTTAGCTTTAGCCGCTCTTGCTAGTAATCTTGAATTTTTGTTGCTAAATTCAAAATACTTTCTATTTAAATATATCAAATCTCTTTTTACTTTTTCTATATCCCTACCCAATAATTCTGCCTTAAGTGTTTGTAATTTAGCAAAATTTTTTTTATCCTTTTTAAAATGTTCCTCCTGTAATTGTTTTATTTCTTTTTCTTTTTTCTCCTGTGCTACTTTATACTTTCTATACTTGGTACTTGCCGACTTTATACTTTCCCCTCTAAAAACTGACTTCATGGCATCCCAAACCACATTAAAATCTACCTCTTCATTATCGTTCCACTGCCAGCTTTCCATCCAACTTTCTGTGATTTGTTCTTTACATTTTTGGTCTTTGAATAATTTGGGATCATATCTCCAACTTCTTCCTCTCCTGTCATCCTTTTGTGTCCTCAGTTCCAAAAGTACTTTAGCATGATCTGATTCCTTGAAAATTCCTATTTCAATTCCCTCAATATTTTACCATGTTTTCCGTTAAAAATACATAATCTATTCTAGAGTAGGACCCATGAACATGTGAAAAATAAGAATATGCCCTTTCCGAGCAATTGATCTCTCTCCAAGAGTCCTTCAATCCCATCGCAACCATCCAATTACCTAAAACATTCCCTTTCATACCTACTCCACACCTTGCTAGGTTCGTACAATCCAAGTTTGACCTTATCAAATTAAAATCTCCGGCCACAATTATCTTTGCCACTTTTTCTAACACCACAATTTTACGAACTTTTTCTAGAAATTCCGCTTGACGTTCGTTTGGAGCATAAATATTCACCAAAATTATTTCCTCATCATCTATTTTTCCTCTCACAATCAGATATCTACCTTCTTGGTCAACAACACTTTTTGTTATCTCAAATCCTAATATTTTAGAGATCATAATTGCAACTCCTCTTGCTTTTGAAGTACCAAACGCCATTTCATAATGTTGTATCCATCCTAGAAAAATTTTGTTTGTATCCTTTGATTTTTGGTGCGTTTCCTGTAAAAACACTATATCGGGTCTATCTTTCTTCAAAGCCAATTCCAACCTCCTCCTCTTAAGAACAGAACCTGTACCCTTTACATTCCAGGTTAATACTTTAATATTTCTCATAATTTATTGCAATTTCACCTTTTCTGCATTCCAAACTCTCCATTAGGCGTGCCGCCACAAACCCCTTACTGCTAAAAAACAAAAATATACATAAAACACACAATCTCTCTCTCCCCACTTTATTAAAAAAAAAGACGCCTTCGATATCCAAAGAGGGGAGAGGGGGGACATGAAAGATGTGCATATAGATTAGTGCACTGCGCATCTCCCCTTTCTACATTCTTAAGTAATATAAAAATTTTTTATTACATAATAACCCACTGCTCACTGCTCCTTACTTGCCTCCTCCTCCACCATGATCAATGACAACTCCTCTTCTTCTCTTCCCTGCAGGGTTCCACCCGTAGCACCACCAGCATCCGCCCCCTCATACTCCCTTTTTATGGCCCCCGATTCCAACAAATCTTTTCTAAGAGTTAACCACTCTTCCGAACCTGCTTTGACAAGATCCAACAAGCTCAAATACTCCAATGGGTCGGTCCCCTCATAAATAACCTGCATTTTTTTCGTAAAAGAATCGCAGTTGCTGTGGAAATCTCCAATTATACCTTACACCTTTACTCATCAACAGTTTGGTTGCCGGTTTCATCTTATATCTCCAAATTCTTTCCTTTATTGAAATATCATTATATACCTCCACATCAGAACCATCAATTTTCAGGGCGCCAGAACCAGCTTGTTTTAAGAAAGCCATTACTCTAAGTTTATCTCCCCAATTTGCAAATTTTACCAAAACATTTCTTTGGTCCACTTTCCCTCTTCTTGGACCCACCCTATACGCACTTACAATGTCTTCCTGTACAAATTCCTTTCCCATGCTCAAATTGTTTAACCACTGGACCACCCTTTCTCTCAGCTGGTCTGGTGTCCTTTCAATCACATGACGTAGGACAATATTCTGCTTTCTCATCATATCTTCCATAGCATCAATCCTTTTCTCATGTTCATCCATTTTCACTTTATTCTCCCTCACTGCCTCCTGAGTCCCTTTTATTTCCTTTTTCATAGCCTTCACCTCATTTTGAACCAATTTCACATTTCCTTCTATTTTTTGCAAACTTAATTCTACTTTTTTTGTAAATTCCACAACAGTTGTTACCACCTTGTCCTGTTTTTTTCATCATTTCATTTCTATCCTTCACCCTTGAATCCTCCATCTTCTCCATCTTCTGAAACAATTTACCAATTTCCACCATAATTTGAGTTTGATCATAGGGTTCAGGTGGTGGTGATGATGACGGAGGGACCTCTTCCATTGGTGCTTTTTCTTTTCTCTTAGATTTCACCACTGGCTCCTCCTCCTTTGCTTTTCCTCTTGTAGCCTTATCCATGACGAGGCCCCTGAACTGTTTTAATGCTGCAATGTATTGTAAGTACATTGAGCACTCCACTTAAACCTGTTTCGATGCGGCCAAAGCTGACAACAATCCTATTAAGTATAATGTGACTTGAATAAAGGAGGAGGGCCAGCGAAAAATTAATTGTTGTAATCCATAAGGGAACGGGAACCAAAAATAGCCCAGAAAAAGTTATAATCCAAGGTCACCGAAGTCAGCCAATGCAGCCAAGTAGCAACAACTCGCAAAGTTTGCCCTTAAAAAAATTTCAGTCTTTCACAGAGTTCCCCTCTTGCAAATGGATTAGTATAATCCCATCAACATAAACAGGAATTCTAAGGAAATGGATGCCAAATATATCCACTTGTATGAGTTCCACAGGGAAGGAAAAAAATAACAAAAATCCCAAGCTCCAACTTTTGATAGAAAAAAGAAGAGGAGAAATATAAAAAGAAAAAAATGAAAACTATAATCCACACAGCGAAGGAGTAAAAAAAATTTGAAATCCCTCTCTTAGAGCGAGCGAAGCAAAACTCCCTTTTCCCAGCAGCTGCGGCAGCTTCAGGGGGAACCCCCCTTCTTCCTCTCCAGATCAGCAAACTCTTTTTTCCTTTTAAACCGATTTCCCTTGCTTCAACTTCAAAAGGCGCTGGTGTAACCAATATCTCGAACCCAATCGCTTTCTTCTATAACCACTTATCAAAACCTCCAAACCATTCCGCAGCTCCCCTGGAACACTAAAAAGCCATTCTCTTAGAACCAACCACTTTCGATTTCCAAGATCGCCGCCATTATCGCCTCAACCGCCACCCTCTTCTACACACTCCGCCGAGTCCAGACTCTTCAGAGCAAAGCAATCCACTGTCGCCTCTAGCTCTCATCAATATAACCTTTAGTTAACTCACTTTCTTGCTGATTTTTCCACTTCCTCGGATCTTTGCCGTCTCGCCGGTTTCATTCTCCGCTCCTCGGCTGGGGAAGCCGCGGCTTCCGTCGCGCACCTCTCCTGCCAGGGATACCTCCTGAACTTCGACCGCCCTGCAGCAACTTTTCCAAGCAGGCAAGAAGGAGTCTTATCACCACAAAAAAAATCTCTGTAATTTACTCCATTAGCTCATTATTCTCATTAATTACCACTTTGATAGCGCAAGCACCTAAATTGAAATGTTACTCGTCGGCCATCTTAGCCACGCCCCCATGCCTGGAAGTCTTACGATGAACATTTCTGCATGCAGGCTGCCAACTGGCCCAACAAGTGGTAGGATGAGCCTAACCAACTACTGTGGCTACAATATATGACCCCTTCCCGTCCAGCCTCTGGGGACAAGTATAATTCCGGCCATTTGGTTCAGCATTCTCCCCCAGCCTCTGCTCCACCCACCCATGAGGTGTCTCCTTCGCCAACCTGCACTTACTGCTGGGAGTTTGCTGTGCAGGGTCGCTGTGCCAAGAAGCAGTGCTGGTATAAACATGAGTGTCTGGTCTGCCTTGGCAACCATGGTGCTGCTGCCTGCCCTTCCTTGTCCTTCATCCATACCCACCCTGCGGCCTGCACTGTGGCCAACAGTACCATTTCCCCTTGTGGCACTCCTGCCTCCATTTCCCCTGCCCCCTCTGACAGCCTTGCCTTTATAGTCTAACATTGTTTTTCTCTCTGTTTACTTGTTCCCCCTTAGGTTCTCACTTCTGAGCTGTTCTGCCTCACTATTCCTGCCTGGTGGCCTGTTTTCTCCCTTCTCTCAAGTGGATCCGGGCCCTCTTTCTTCTTCTCTTTGCACTGGGGTCCCCCACAGTCTGATCGGTCGGGCTGTGGGTGGGTTGGAGTCATTTCTCCCCCATGTGGTGGTTAGTGCGGGTGGATTCCATCTTAAACTGCTACTTACATCGGGTATGGGCTGGGGTTGTTGCAGGAGCTGGAATGGTATCATCTAGGGGTGTGCCCTAAGGTTTCTGCAGCAACCTTCCACCGGTGCTGGCTTATCGGTAAGCCTCCTCCATCTGTCACCCTGCGTGGCCTTACTGGACTCCAGTGTGTTTGGCCCATAGGCATTTTTCCCGGTGTCGTTGGTTACCCATGCCCTCCTATTCCACCCACACTACTGGCCCCAGTGCAATTGTGTGCATTATCAATAAAATGGCCCATTGTTTCAACCAAAACAACACGTACGTCTCTTCACTGGGGATGTGTGCCGGCGATGCCAGAAAACTTCCTTTTCAAACAGGAAATTAGATCTATCAAGACATGAAAGCTGGCAGATGATCTCTCTCTCTCTCTCTCTCTCTCTCTCTCTCACACACACACACACATTTCAAAATGGACATCTCTAATTACAATTAATAATAATAAATGACATAAAATTACAACTATACCTTTGTAATTATAAACATTTGCAACTAACAGTGGAAAGGAATTTTGGGGGCATCTGTTTCCTCACTGAAATTATTGTGTATCTCACAGTTTGTCTCTGCAGTTTGTATGTGTGTGGTAAATTCAAAGTTCAGAAAATAACACTTACATTTTTTTCTAATTGGACCATTGAATATGTCTATAACACAGGACAACAGTTACTTTGGAGCTGGGTTTTTTTTTGAGCTGATTTCATATGAATTTGATCACCTGAATTCAAATATGGCATTAGTTTTTGTCTAGAAGCTCAAATTTCTAAGATATAACATTTTAGTGAAATATACGTTACACTATCTTAAGTTAAATCCATGGAACAAATAAAAAACTAAACACAGAATTTTATTATTATAATATACAAATATTATTATATACAAAGATAGAGGAAAAAGTCATTGATGAAACCAACTAGTCACTGAACACTTTGAAAGCTTCTTTCCATGACATTCTTGAATGTATTTTGGAACAGTCCCTTTTTAAACTCCAGCAGTAATCTGCCATCATGTGCATATCTTATCTTCCTTGGTAGTGGTCTTCCATAGTTTTAATATCCTGGTTTTAATATCATCTTGTTCCTCACCTTGTTAATATCATAGTTTTAATATCACCTTGTTCCTCACTGGTGTCTCCTAAATTTTCAGGGAAATGTTCTAAGTGGCTGTGTAAATAGTGCACCTTAATATTCATGTTACACCCAAGGGATTTGAATCTGTTAAGCATCTTGTTTACCAGTTCAACAAAGTTTTCAACTTTTTGTTTGCCTAGAAAATTTCCGACAACTGCAACAAATGAAGTCCAGGCTTTTTCCTCAGCCTCATTCATTGAATGACAATAGGGCATATATACAGGAACCAATCCTTGTATATGTGATTTAGAACTGCACAAAATGGAGTTAGAACTGCACATTTCACATAGAACTGCACATTAAAAAAACACTGATCTAAAAAAGTAGAGCAGACAGGGAAACACTGGTTTCATATTTGGATTCAGCGACCCAAATATAGCTAAAATCAGTTCTAAAATCCTAGGCACCAACAAAAAAATTTCTTCTTGTAGGCCTGTGTAATTAACATGCTTTAGTTAGTAGGATAAATTTGTACATTGGGAAGACTGGGTAAATACTTTCTTATAGAAAATATGTGCAAAAATGTGTGTGAATTTCTGAGCAGGAAAAAGAAAGTCTAGTGATCTGACAGGTGCAACCTATGGAAGAGGAATGCAGGTGGGATTCTAAAAACACAATGAAAATGAAGCAGAGCATATCTACACATGATAGTTATAGGAGTTTGATACAACTTTAACCATTATGGCTCCCTCTTAGGTCACCCCAAGATTTATAGTTAGGCAAGATATTAAGAATTATCTGGTAGAAAGTTCCAATACAGCACAGAACTATGGCAGAGAATTCTAAGATGTAGAATAGATATAGATACAGATAATTTTATCCTGCCTCTCTCCTATAAAGGACCCATGGAAGTTTACATCATTTAAAAAAATCAATATAAAAGCTAAAACAATTATGGCAAAATTAGAATAAAATTAAATAAATATATTATGTTATTTAAAACAGTGCATAAAACAATACTACAAAAACCATCTAAAGAAACAAGCACTCCTATTTTAAGAACTTCATTCTGATTGTCATGAGGATAGCCAACATTAAGAATCAGCTATGCCACTTAAAGAAGACACACTGTAGTTTCTCACATCTTTTTTTGTAGTAATAATAATAATTTTGTGTCAGAAATTATTCTGAGTTTGAAAGGATTTTTGCTGGAGGAACTCTGCTCAGGGGATGCCCGAATGAGGCTCCTTTCCTGTCCCCAAGATCCTTTCCCAACGAAGTGGTTCCTATATATCTACTTGCAATTTCTTGCTTTCCAACTGCTAGGTTGACTTGCCAGCCTTCCAGCTAACAAGGCAATCTTCTTAACCACTGAGCCACTGCAGCACCATTTTTGGTAGTAAGTTGCCATTAGTATACTGCAGTACAGAGGAAATTGCAGCCCTCAAATATCTGAGATCCAAGGCTGAGCAATAGGCAGCTGCTGGATAACAGCATACTGTTATCCAGTATATTAAGAGGTGAAAGAGATTAATGTTTCTCTTGAATGCATATTCATTTTTAAGGTATGAAAGTAATCTCTGAGAACTTAAGGTTAAATTATTACTATTATTGCATCCTGGAGATCTGACTGTTCAATTAATTTTCCCCCCTAAATTGCCACAGCTGCTAAAACAAAAGGCATTTTTATTTACAAACTAATGAACAGAATTTGAATATGTTTGGATATAAATCAGCATCCTTTTGAGAGTTTCACTGAACTTTGACAATTAAAATAATTCACTTAATTTACCATTCACAGGTTGGTACACGATGACCTCGCATTTTGGGATACATAATTCATTAATCCATTAATTGCATTCATGATGGTAATGTATGCTTTTGTTATTTAAGCTACTAGTAACATAATTGCATACAAAGCAGGAGCGAAAACATGGCATAACAGTGATTATGGTTCTGGTTCATGCACAAAGTACCTGAAATGTTAAGAACTTCTATATTATTCTTCCATCTGTGACCATGCTGGTACAAAATGGTATTTTAATAGTAGTCTGATATCAGACAAAATTAGCCATGGTTGAGAATTTTTTAACTATCGGAACTAGATTGCCCCCTGAACCTGCAGGGATATGTTCTGAGACATACCATGGATACCTGGAACCAAGGTTAACAGGTGAACTCAATATTTTACATAGAAGACAGTGCCCTCTAGTGTCCGGCTGTGGTAGTGTGTTATAGAAATAAACATTTCAGGATTCCTTATTAAATATTTTTAGAATTGTGTATAACTGAAAATGGTAGACATGAACCTATATATATGGGGGAGACATGTATTTAAAATATTCAAGTTTGTTGATATACAGATGGAAAGAAAGAGTGAGTAAAATTAACTAACAGATCAGTTCATTCAGACTAGAGCTTTAAGTGTGCTCCTCTTAACAATTTGATTTTTAAACTCTATCCATTAAAAGATGTTAATGAAATGAGTTTTTGGATACAGTGAAAGATTACTGTGATGTACCGCATCCTTCAGGGCAATGTGTATTTCACTTGGGTGTGTATTGTGGATTTTATTTGTTTTTTGTTTCTGTTGTGTTTTGGTTTTTTTTCTTTGTTCGTTTTCGGTCATGTAGTATTGTGATAGAAATATAACAAGCTTTTATTATATTAAACATAGTAATTATAAGCAAAAATATATAAATAAAAATACTTATGAGTATAGAATTAGATTGATATTTTAGATAAGAAGAATATATTAAAAGAATGAGAAATATATATTATAATGAATATTGATGAGTTATAAAATGTTTTCACTGTGTTATAATGTAAGATTATTAAGCATGTATTTTTATTTGTATTTTTGTTTTATATATTTGTATTTTTTTGTTCTGTTTATACTGTTATTTTAAAAATTTAATAAAAAATATTAAAAAGATGTTAATTAAGAGCTAGGGCTTTGCAGGCGCACCCCCCAAAAAAGGATTCAGACACCGGTATATGTGGATAACGGCATTGGGCCACATTTATTGATTCATGCCCTAGTCCGAATTATAAATTTCAATTGGTACTCAGCCAATTATAATTCTTAAGGCAAGCAGGCCGCAGTAACACTGGTAAGGTTCCTCCCAAAATTGCCAATGGCAATTGGCTACAATGTATCCATTTGTATCAATTTGTTTGTTGACAACAAACAAATTGTTGACCGTAGTCAATAAACTATCTACTGACCCCACCCTCTGACGTGTATCCGTAAAATCACGGGGTGATGCATGCTGAAGAGCTCCTGCCATCACCCCATTGCCTGGTTCGTCGTTGACCGGTCAACGTTAACCAACTTGTACCTATCTAGTGTTGGCCAGTCAATTGCGAACCTGCCGGATACCTGTGGGTCATAAATATTTACCTTACCAGTGCTACCAGCCCATGTGACCAAAGTCAATAGCAAAGCCCCTATATCAAACCATAGCAACAGTGTGGGATGGGCAAAAAAGCCAGAACCAGGAAGCCAATTGTAGGTTCCAGCCAAAAATTCCCACCCGGCCCCGAAGCGATCAAAATATCACACTGTTCACTAGGGAGGGGGTGGAGGGAAAACTTCTCCTCTCCGTCGCTTCTACAAAATGGCAGCTCGGCTGCCTCGCGGCCACCCCTTTTATAGAGGGGTGTCCACACCCCATAACTACCTGGATGTCTGAGTCTGAGGGGGGGGCGCAAAGAGCGCGGTGACCATTTTGGCGCCGTGCTTTCATTGCAGGCGCACCCCCCCAAAAAGGACTCAGACACCTGTATATGTGGATAACGGCATTGGGCCACATTTATTGATTCATGCCCTAGTCCGAATTATAAATTTCAATTGGTACTCAGCCAATTATAATTCTTAAGGCAAGCAGGCCGCAGTAACACTGGTAAGGTTCCTCCCAAAATTGCCAATGGCAATTGGCTACAATGTATCCATTTGTATCAATTTGTTTGTTGACCACAAACAAATTGTTGACCGTAGTCAATAAACTATCTACTGACCCCACCCTCTGATGTGTATCCGTAAAATCACCGGGTGATGCATGCTGAAGAGCTCCTGCCATCACCCCATTGCCTGGTTTGTCGTTGACTGGTCAACGTTAACAAACTTGTACCTATCTAGTGTTGGCCAGTCAATTGCGAACCTGCCAGATACCTGTGGGTCATAAATATTTACCTTACCAGTACTACCCGCCACACGGGGAGGCTTAATAAAGACTCACTGCCCCCCCCCCAGACCGTCAGCTCGGTCAACAGGCCTGCTTGCAAATCTTCCAAAAACAGGTTCATACCTCTGGGCGACAGATCGACCCCATCCCCTGTGTAAAGATCGTAATTTTGGAGACTAATGGTGGGGTGTCGGATGACCCGCCCCAAACTGTTGTCAGCAAAGAACCGGGCCACTGCCCTGTTCACCGAGCAACGAGCGCGGTCAAGGGCCTGGAGGTTGAAACCCCCCTGTAAGCGTGACGCGGTATGTTGTCCGACCATAGCAGGGTTGTGGCAGGCCACACATAATGCAAATAAGCCAGGTCACTGCAGATCGTATGTTTTAAAGAAAGGCCAGTGACCTGGCTCAAGTCATTGCCCCCGAGGTACAGCACCAGGACATCAGGCGGTTCAGCATCCCTGATGGGGAAAAGGAATGGCAACAGTTCCCGCAATAACATTACACGCTTACCATACCACCTGATACATGCGGATGCACGTAGTCCAAGCTGGGGTCCCCACTCTGTCGCCGCAGCGTACTGCGCTGCCCAGTGCACATAGCTGTGGCCCACCAGCCATACTGCCACCGGTGTGCGGCGACACACAGGGTCTGTAAAATAAAAAGAGACAGGACAGTGACTTATCTGGTACTCATACTTGAAGAGGGCGAACATATAATCCGAAACACTTCGATCCCCACCTCCCCATATGGCATATATCAGCCTCAGAGTACCCAAATGCAGCCGCAGTAGAAGCAGCTCCTATTCTAAAAGAATGGGTGCCGTAACGAGCCCCGGGGAGGCCAACACTGGACAGTGCCTTACCGGTCACCTTCCAAAATTGAAATTTAGTAAGGGGAGACCCATCTTGGTGGCAGAAAAACGGGCCAGGGTGTGTACCACGCATTGGAAGGAACTCTTGTAGGGCACCAACCGGACAGATGTCTGCAATGGAACATCGTAGCAGTCTAACACCACTGCCTACACCGTGCTGATCAACCTTCGAAGAACGTATCCTCAACTGAGCCCACTCATTGGAGACATAGACATCGTCGAGTTCCAGTGCCCTACGAGCCGCATCCGCCTTAGACAGTAGCACCAGCTCACTGATGCAGAGCGCTCCAAAAAAGGACACCGTGGTAGCCGCATGAAACAGAGCTGCCTCATACCTGTCAAAACACAGGTCATGCCAGCCTCGTGCAAGGTGGGTAAGAACCCCTGGAGAAATAGGGTGGCGATTGTCCGGGCGACGTCCACGTTCCCGTGTCCACCCCTCCAAAACATGTCGTATACGGAAATCGTTCGTGTTGTCAGCAGAACCCCTCACTTTGGCCATGAATGCCAGTGCTGACAGCCTGGATGCTATGGTGCGGAGAGCTAGGCCCTGACTGTGTAGGTAGACCATAAATTGAAGAAGGTGTGAAACTGGAATGGGCCACACCTCGGGCAACCTGGGAGAAACCAAAAGGTCAGATCTCCAAAATGACACCCCGTTGAAATCCCTCAGGAACTTAAGCCAAACCAACATGTCAGCCCTCATGCCCTTGTTCAGTCGGACCCTATGATAGCGCCTGGATAGGCCAGTCATGGCATCGCATAAGCGTCGAGCAAAAGCTCTGCCAGGCACGACCACCCTGCAAGCGAAGTTAAGGTGACCATGTAGAACCTGGAGCTCCCGAAGTGACACCTTGCGTTTTGCCAGTAAGGCCAAAATCAACACAGTGATCCGGGTAACCTTATCCATGGGTAACCTGGATGCCTGCGATACTGTGTCAATTTCAATACCCAGAAATGTGAGCTTAGTTGATGGGCCCTCGGTCTTTTCGGGCGCTAAAGGGACACCGAGTTCCTAGTGTCTGAAATGTATTGAGGAGACGCGTACACGTGTCCCAGCCCCGTTCACCCCCGAACAAGAAATCATCGAGGTAGTGGGCTACAGACCGGGACCCAGACCTGCGAACAAAGGCCCACTGGAGAAAAGTGCTAAAACGTTCAAATGCTGAACAGGAAATAGAGCAGCCAAAAGGCATGGCTTTATCAACATAAAATTTTCCTTGGAATTTAAAACCCAATAACTCAAAGTCACCCGGGTGCACAGGGAACAAACGGAATGCTGACTTAATGTCACATTTTGCCAGAAGTGCACCCGGGCCACAAGAGCGCACCATGTGCAGGGCCTGGTCAAATGATGTATACCTGACCAAACAAAGGTCATCAGGAATGGCATCATTGACCGAATGGCCCGCCGGGTATGACAGATGGTGAATTAAACAAAACTCCCCAGGGGTCTTTTTGGGCACCAACCCTAAAGGGGAAACCTTCAGATTGGGAAAGGGTGGCATAGGAAAGGGGCCAGCAACCCTGCCTGCATTAACCTCCTTAGCAATACTTAGGGCAGCCACCTCCTCCCTGCCCTTCAGGGAAATTAAATTAGGGGCATCTTGGGGGCGCCGCTCCCCTTTAAATGGGATGCGAAAGCCCCGCTGGAAACCCTCGAGGAGGTACCTAGCATCCTCCCCCCTCGGGTAAGTTGCGAGCCACCGCTCTAACATAGCTACGTTAACCGGGGAGGGGGCCTTTTGAGTGACCAGCTCCATTGGCGGCAGGTCTGCCCACTCCTTGTCCATCTCTACCTCTGCCCCGTGACCCACCGGCTCGCGGACATGCAGCGGCGGCGTGGGGGCCAGCGCAAGAGGGACACTCATGTTTGTATCGGCACTGTTTTCTAGTGTATACACCATTGGCCGAGAAGCTCCAACACAGCAGGTGGGCTGGAACCCCCTGCCCCGCCAGCTGGCGGGGGGCCTGTGTTGGAGCAGCTCGCTGGACCGCATGTCCACAATGGTACCTCTCCCCAGGCGCCGGGCGTGTGGGGGTCATATATAAAAGCCACAGTTTCTGACAGGGCTCATCCCACCTCATCTCTGGGTGCAAGGGCACTCTCATTCTAAATTCCTCATCGTAAGCCAACCACGATGGGCCAGGAAAATCCACCATTGCCCTGTAAATATTGTCCAAATATTGGACCATAGGAATGGCCAGGTCAGGGCGAGCCCTGAGATACACCGCCATATAGATGAGATATGCGGGTAACCAGTTGGCCCATGTGCGTGGTGGCTTGCGACGGCGAGACAACTCTTTGTCCTTCTCATCCTGCCCCTCTTTCTCCTCCTTGGTGGGTTCCCTGTTCAATAGGGAGAAAATATCGACCTACTCCCCCCGCCAAATCTTTTCCCTTGTGGCCTGGGCCAAATGATCCCCAAGGGGCAAGGAATACCCGGCTGTCGGCAATGCCGACACCGGCACAGTATTGACACGGGGTATCAGGAGAGGAGCCTGGACCGTCCCTGCGACACCCGGTGCAGCCCTGGGGGCGGAAACCCCCCCGCCCAATGTTACGCCAGTATGAGACCAAGCTGCACCCGGGTAAGCCAGGAACTGATGCCCACCCGCCCCGACATTACGAGGCCATGGCCACTGGAAACTATCCCCGGTAGTGGAGTGTGATGTGGGCACATTAGCTTGAACCTGATACTCACTGGGTGCACCCCCGTGAGCCGCCCCCACTGGGGGTTCCGGCCCACGGCGGGCGTCGGAGCTCACGACCGAAATCGAGCTCTGAGGACACATCCAACCACTACCTGTCTGTAGTGCCTGATGAACGGGGAGCTGCGAGGCCGCGGCGGGCACAGGCCTGTGCGCCTCCAGCAACTCGACCCGACTGGCCGCCTGCTGAAGGGTGGCGGCTGTCGTGGTAGCAGGCTGGCAAAAGGGGGCCCCAGATGGCAATGAAGCCCCCCCCCCAATGGGGTTATTGGTGATCCCTAGGGATGCCTCCAGCGCTGCCACGCGGGCCAGTAATGCATCCACTGTCGCAGATCCCCCTGCATAAAGGGGACCAGGTGGGCTGGACGGCCCACTGGGCCCCTGATTTGAGAGCCTGGCCCCAAATAGGGCCATGCCCAAAACTCCGGCCCATGAGGGGCTGAGGGTAAGCCCTGCTGAGCAACCGCACCAGGCCCTCCCCCCTGCTCAAAGGCCATGGCCGGTAATTGTGGGCCGGGGGCCGAAGCCCCAACCGCGCCAGGCCCTCCCCCTGCTCAAAGCCCATGGCCGGCAACTGCGGGCCGGGGGCCGGAGCCCCAGTAGGGCCGGTCTGAGGCTGGAGAGCCGCGGGCCATGGCCTAAGCTGCCCCATCCCACCGGTCCCGGTGGGTGCCTCTGGTAAGGGGTCCTGTTGGGGGGGTGCAGTCGCGGTCCTCCGACCTGACTGCCGCCTCCTATTCGGGTGAGCCTTAGTCACCATAGCCTTCTTCTTAGGAGGCATCAAGCAAGCACGATCCCTTTCCAGGGATCAGAAACCCGATGGCTGGGAAGCCGAAGATAAGAAGCCAAGATCCCGCTAAGGTTCTGCAGCCAAAAATGGCTTCCCTAGAAAAGACGAAGAGCGACAGAGAAAACTTCTCCTCTCCGTCGCTTCTACAAAATGGCAGCTCGGCTGCCTTGTGGCCACCCCTTTTCTAGAGGGGTGGCCACGCCCCCTAACTACCCGGATGTCTGAGTCCAGGGGGGGGCCGCAAAGAGCGCGGCGGCCATTTTGGCGCCACGCTTTCATTCTTCTCTTGTTTTTTTCCCCCTGAGACTTCACATCTTTAAGAACCAGAAGGTAAAACATGTCTGATTCCACGCTGGGAAATCCATTTAACCTGTGCAAAGGAGGGATGCTTTCATTTTCCCTCATTTCTGAAGAACTTACTCAAATATACATATGTATTCTTATTCTAGAAATGAAAAAAAAGCCTAGTTTAAAATTCTGAAAGTTGGGGAAAATAAAACTAAGTGAAGGATGAGTATGCAACTACTTGGCTGCTATTTGAGTCTCTTCTATTCAGTTGAGGTGATGGCATGAAATCCTTAAGATTGTTAAAGTCCAAAGCAATTTGCTACATACTCATAATCCATGCTCCTCTTCCTTTGATACTGGGCACCTGGCGATCCTTAGCTCTCCTGCCTAATCTTTAATTTTTCTGTGCACAGGTGATCTAGTGCTAAACTTTGTAGTTTGTTTAAAATAAACTTTAGAAATTGCAGTGAGAAGGATTGCAGAGGTGGATGTTCTATCCATCCCGTGACATCATGTCTCAACTTAATATGTTGGCATAACACCATCCAGAGTCACACCCCTTGTCCTTTTATAGAATGAAACAAAGGACCAAACAGGGGGAACACTATTTGAATTGTTGAAGCTCCGAGCAGCACCGGGGGGGGGGGGGGGTCCAAATTGGAAGCTGAAAGGATCTGGCTGATTTGCATTGACCTTTACATTCTATGTCACTAAAAAAATGATAATAGGTAAAAGGTAAAAGTTGCCCTTGCTCAAAAGCCAGTAGTAACCGACTCTAGGATTCAGTGCTTTTCTTTGTTCATAGCCAAAGAGCCAGCACTGTCTGTGTCTGCAGACATTTCTGTGGACATGTGGCAGGCATGACTAGACACTGGAGTGCACATAATGCTGTTTCCCTTTCCACCAAAGTGGTACCTATTTAGCTCCATGCAATTTCTTGCTTTCAAACTGCTAGGTTGGCAGGAGCTGGGATAGAGATGGAAGCTTGCTCTGTCATGCAGCACTCAGGTCTCAAACTGTTGACCTGTTGACCTTCCAGTTGTCAAGTTCAATAATGGTGGAGAGGCCAGAATCAGACACTTTGGGTGGCATCCTATGTAGCTAATTCCAGGAGCACCCCCTCTTCAAAATATATCTGTTAAGCGCATAAAGTGTCACTAGCAACACATAAGGAAGGTGTAAAGTTGTGGTAGCTGCCCCATAGAAGAATGCTTTTCTAATTTGAACTTAAAACTAAAAATGCAGCTGCAAAAAGCAGAGTGGGACAGAACACGTGTGTGTGCCCATGCATCTGTGTTTGTATGTGTGCTTATTCAACCAAGAATGGCGCAGAAGAGGAATTTTTTTGTACAACTTCCTACATGGACTAAGTTGTGGAGGAGCTGCATGGAGGAACTGCTTCTGTATGTACTGATGCCAGGCAAGATAAGACAATGCATAGAGATTGTAAATGCTCTTCAGATTGCAGTTATGATGGCCATGATGCACTGGAACTTGTAGAAAGCATTTGGCATGTGTAAAGAATGCAACCAAATGGATAGTGTGTGAATTATATCACTGCATCACACACACACACACACACACACACACACACAGTTCAAATTATATATATAATTCAAATTATATATATAATTTGCTACTTGGTCAAATCCATGTGTCCTATACTAAATCAAGTGCGCTGAATCAAAATCTGAAGACTGATTCTGGTTAGGATATCAGGATCTTAAGCAAATCTCGCCCTCTTGATTAGGTTCTTGCATCGATCACGTGGGGTATATTTGCCACAAATGTAGCAAAGATTGTCTGGTTTATTAACACAGCTGTGCCTACTCATCTTTAGTTCAATTGTATTATCCAATAAGATGGTTTTGCGCTAGAGACAAGTCCTTGGTCCATCTCACCTTATATACCCATTTCTGACGTCAGCTGACTGACTTGCCCAGACATGGCCATGCGCTGCTGGAACATGCATGCCACCAGGGGATGTGATTCAACTGAGGTGGCAGCAGGCATAGTGGTAGCTGCAACTGTTATAATGTTCTCATGTAAAATTACATTACCCATTTACTGACCATTTGAACAGCTATAGCACACTTTTAAATCTGTATGTGATAGGCAAATTTGGAGTTCAGATTTGGAATCAGCACACTTGGTATCATGTAAATGACATGTGTTATTCCCAGTAGCAAAATCATTGTTGTGCAGTGTATTCAGTCAGTGAGAAGGGAGGCTAGTATATACAATGGTGGGCAGCTACCGGTCCACACCGGTCAGCGCAGGGTGATGACAAAAATTTCCCACTTCCCCACTTGTGCATGCATGCCTCCAGTGCTCAGCGCACATGCACAAAATCCAATTTTGGCTTAAAATGCATGTGCGCCAAGCTAAGCAAAGCAGCCATTTTCTGCTTGATCGTGGAGGTGGCTGGCATGTCGAGCAGTCAGATAAGCATTGGCAGCTGAGTGGTATTGGCAAGGCAGTGGAAGTGGTGGAAGCGACGGTGGCCTGAGGCCCTCATCAGAGGCAAGGTGAGACAGCAGCCAGAGCAGTGGTTGGAAGCGGAGCGGCACAGGCACCAAGGCAGCTGAAGCCTCATTGAAGGTGAAGAGGAGGAGGTGGACGGGTGGAGGAACTGGAGGAGGAGGACCCAGAGGAGGCAGCGGTGAGGGAAATGGAGGCAGAGGTAGCGCAGGACCCAGAGATGGTGGTGTCAGGGAGTGAAATGGCGGCGGTGAGGGAACTAAAAGCAGCAGGGAGGGAAACAACAGAAACGGCAAAAGACCCAGAGGCGGTGGCGGTGAGCAAAACAGAGGTGTAGCAGCAGCAGATGCCCCTAGGTGCGGCACCATTTCAAACTGCCACCCACCCTCCTCATACCATCCAGCCACGTAGGGCGATGGATGAGGCTGGGGCAGCCAAGCCGGGACCAAGCTGGAGAAAAGCCATTGCAAGGTAGGTACCATTTCTTCTTAAAATTGTCTTGCTGTGTCCTCCCCGTCTGCCCGAGGACCCAACCACTGCGTCCAGCCCAGGTGAAGGGGAAGAGAGACCCTGGCCTCAAAACAGCGAGGGAGAGGCAGGGGGAGAATGCAAATCCACTCCACCAGGCACTTCTCTGCAAGAGAAAGCACTTTCCTTTGCAGAGAAGTACCTATCGCCTTCGCCCCTCCACCTCACTGTTTCGAGCCTGGCCTTGAAACAGCCAGGGAGAGGTGGGGGGGGATGGAAATCCACAAGGCACTTCTCTGCAAGAGAAAGCACTTTCCTTTGCAGAGAAGTACCTATCGCCTTCGCCCCTCCACCTCACTGTTTCGAGCCTGGCCTTGAAACAGCCAGGGAGAGGTGGGGGGGGGATGGAAATCCACAAGGCACTTCTCTGCAAGAGAAAGCACTTTCCCTTGCAGAGAAGTGCCTGTCGCCTTCGCCCCTCCACCTCGCTGTTTTGAGACTGCCCTCAAAACAACAAGTGTGAAGCAGGGGGAAATCCAAAGCCTACAGATACTTCTCAGCAAAGGAAAGAAAACGCTTTCCCTTGTGGATAAAGGTCTGTCATCTTTGCCCCTCCACCTTGCTGTTTCGAGACTGGATTGGAAACAGCAAGGGGAAAATGCAAACGCGACAGGCCCCCTTGGAACATTCGCCAAAGAACAAAACCCACACAGCCACCAACAATCCCCGGGGCGAAGCCCAGGCAAAAATGCTAATTGCTAAATAAAACCAAAGTGGACTTAATTCTCCAAGGGCCACACTAAAATACAGTCATTAGGGATTTTTTGTGAGTTTGTTTTTAAAAGAGTCTCTTGCTGCATTTTAATGTATTAAATGATTGTACTTTTAACTGACTGTATTTTAGTGTGGGCCTTGGTGGATCAAGTCGACTTTGGTTTTATTTAGCAATTAGACTTTGTTGCTGCAAGATTGTGTGTGGGGCCCACAAAATGGCCCTCCACACAATCCTGCAACAGCAAGGTATAATTGCTAAATAAAACCAAAGTTGACTTGATCCACCAAGGCCCATACTAAAATACAGTCATTAGGGATTATTTTTTTTTTTTTTTGCAAAAGAGTCTCTTGCTGTATTTTAATGTTATCCTCATGGATACTTGCCTTTGGAATATTCCAGATTTTGTCTCTCAACAAGGCAATTTTCCCATTTGATTCTTACTCTGGAATCAAATGGGAAAATTGCCTTGCTGACAGACATCCGGTGGAGGGCCATTTTGTAATCTTGCAGCAACAAAGTCTAATTGTTAACTAATGGTCCTTCTGCTGCAATGCAAAAACCCCTAATAACTGTATTTTAGTGTGGGCCTTGGTGGACCAAGTCCACTTTGGTTTTATTTAGCAATTAGACTTTATTGGTGCTGGATTGTGTGGAGGGCTTACAAAATGGTTTGAGGAATTGAACTTCATCCATGAAGGCTAACTTTTTACAGCTGTGACTCCCACATCAGGTGTTCATTCATTTCACTGTGACTTCTGAGTGGGTCGTTTGCTATTGGCATATCAGGTGTGCATTCATTTCACTGTAGCTTCTGAGTGGGTCATGTGCTATTGGCTTATCAGCTGTGCATTCATTTCACTGGTTTTGCTGTGTGGATTGGGAGAAAGTAGTGCTTAATTTTTTTACTGGAGTGCCATTTTTGCAACATTTACCACCAACATCTTCTGTTTCCAAACACTGCATTTTGTGGATTCCGCGTGCCCAGTTGGCACGCATGGCCTCTGGCAGAGGTTTTCACAGTGTCCTTGCATCAAGCATCTTCTCCCTGGGATCTAAAGCACAACCATCCTCCTTTCTAATGCTCTACTATTCCGCCACCGTCCCGAATTCCTCCATTAAATTTGTGACCAGTTTTCACCATTCTGTGTGACCTACTTCTATGTGACCTGTTTCTTCTCATTGACTTAGACATTACTAACTTCCTGCGACCCACTCTGGCCATTTTGGTCTTTCTTAGCCCTCTATAATTTCTCCTCTGGATATCTTTCCTGCAGCTTTGGATTTGCTAGGACTTTTATGTAGCAGTTTCCCCTATAGAGTAGTGGTTCCTAATGTGGGGCCCAGCAGGCCCCACAGGGGGACTTCAATTCCCAAAAGTGTAAGTCAGTATTTTTTTTGGCATCCTCTTAGGGAGTGGGCTAGGATCATGGCCATGGTTTAATGTATAGTCTCTATCTTACATGTCTTCTTCATCTTAAAACCACAGTCAAGTCCGAACTGCAACTTCTTTTTATTTTTATTTTTGCAGCAGCCCTTAAGAAGAAAAGACAACAAAATCTCACTTCTGTCTTCTGCAAGAAACCAAGATTGGAACCACCAGTTTCATCAGAATTGGCCTTGGATGTTATGAAACCATCACAAGCAGAATCCCCTCAAATTGGAGAGAGCAGCAGGTCAATTGAACTAGATAGTTCCAAAATTGAAAATACTATTCTTGAATGCTGGACAGTGGTACAATACAACTATTTTAAAGAAAAATATGATGGACTGCTAGTTTCTAACAGAAAATTAGGTTGTGAGTATTGTGCAAAACATGATTTTGCAAGAGGGAAAGGTGTTCATGTTTCAAAAGCCAGTTGTATCTGACTCTAGAGTTCTGTGCTCATCTCTGTTTATAGCCAAAGAGCCAGCACTGTCTGGACATGTGGCATGCATGCCTCAACACCAGAATGTATGGAATGCTATTTACCTTCCCACTGAAGTGGTCCCTGTTTATCTACTTGCAATTTCTTGCTTTGGAACTGCTAGGTTGGCAGGAGCTGGGACAGAGATGTAAGCTCACTCCATCATGCAGTACTTGGGTATAAAACTCCGACCTCCCAGTCAGCAAGTTCAGCATCTTAACCACTACAGCCACCGCATTCCCTTAGCAGTGAGCAAAACTCAGATTTTTCTGCTTGTAGAGACACCCAGAGAATATATCTAGCCAGCCTACTGTGAAAATTGCTTCATTTTCTCATTTTTGCAAGAAATGTCAAACATTTTGTCTTGTCTTTAAAACTTTGTATTTTTTTTTTAATTTCAAAAAGCTACATTCCACTGAGACTTTATCTGCTGAGGAACAGTTAACCAATCTACAAGTTACTAATGCTTTGGTACCAATTCAGCATATGTCAATATAAACAGAAAGGTCATATTACATCCTTCTTGGTGTGTATGTGTGTTCACTTTCCATGCATAGGGAAGTTCAAATGGCTATACTCTGGATGTGTTATACCATGACCAGAATTATTTTTAGCAGATCTATTTGCTTTCCTACTACTGGAAAACACAAGAGAAGCCAGGAACAATAAGAAACCCTTGAACATTCACAGGTGAGGTATGACACATTTTCATCTCTTTTTTTTTTTTTTGACAAAAGGGTCACATGCTGTAGGCAGTTGCCTGGGGTGCACACTTTGCTGTCCCCATCCTGGGAGACAGGGAACACATGCAGCAACGCTGGTCATTCTAGGAGGAGAGGGAGGCACCAGCCCTATATAAGGGCTGGGCTGCTGTCCAGCTTTCTCTTTCCCTTTCCTCTGGGCTCGTTGCCCCACCTGCCCACCCTGTACATTAGTGTGACTTTCTTGGTCGCTTTGGGTCCAGATGGGAATTTTTGCTCAGGTCCCTGATTGTAGCAATAGCAAAAAATCCATCTTGAAGAATACAGTTTATTATACCACTAGCAGAGATTGCCCGGCGTTGCCGGGCTGTTATAAATGGTGTTGTAAAGTTTTTGTTGTTGTTGTTAATGTTTGTAAAGAAGAGGTTGTGAGGTTGTGTCTATAATTGAAATTTTTTAAAATTTTATTTATACAAAAAAAAAATTTGCCGGCCTGTTATAAACTGTGATGAGTTTTGTTTGGTGTTTTGGTTTTGTGGATGAAAAAAAGAACAAAGGATGATATACCTTTTCCAAAAAAATTATTTAACCCAATAATTTTTAGTATGTATTTTTTTTATACTTGTACCATAGGTAATAATTTAAAAAATATGAAAGTACATGTTTTTCACAATAAATGTTTTTAAACTGTGTATTGATGTTTTTGTTTTTTATTTGAGTAAAAATTCAGCACAGGATTTTTGAATAGTTTTTATTTTATTTTATTTTATTGACAAGATTTGTGTAAAATTGTGATTTTGTGTTATTTGTTTTTACTTGTTTTTACTCTTGGGGCCTTTTGTGTGGGGCTGTTGTGTCTTTTTGATTTTTTTTTACTATTGTGGGCAGCAAGTGGTGCTGGTAGGGGTTATCTTGTATTTTGACTGTTTTTTTCTCTCATGGCCTCTGGATGGAGCTTCTTCCAGTAAGTAGTCTCTTTCTTTATTCATTTCTTTTCCAGTCATTGTGGAGTGAGGTCGTGTGGTGGTGAGTTGGCTGTTTTTCTTTATTTGGGGTGGTGGTGGTGGTTGGATTTTGTGGTGTTTGGCTGGGTGCTGAGTGTGTTTGGAATTTTTTGTTTTTGTTTACTTAGTATTGTTTTTTGGTTATTTTTGTTTGTTTTTGTGTATTTTTGGATGTTTTTGATTGTTTGTTTTTGTGTTTTTGGTGTACTATGGGGGATCCTCTCTCTGCCGTGTCCCTTGGCTTTGGAAGGCTTGGGGGTACAGACCCCTTTTGTCCCCGCAAACCTTCCAGACTCATGGGACCCAGGAGAAGGAATCGAATCCAGGCCACCTTCTGATATTAAAAGGGAAATCTCAATTGTGGTTTCCACTTTAATATCAGTGGGGGGTGTGTGTGTGATTCCCCCTCTCCGCTGGCCTCCTTGGGTTTGGGAGGGTTGGGTGGACAAAAGGGGTCTGTCTCCCCAACCCTTCTGGATTCAGGAGAGCCATCGGAGAGGGGGATTCCCCCCCCCCAAAAAAATCCATTTTTAAAGAGAAGTACCCGCTTGGTTTCTTCTCTTTAATAGGGGGCGTGTGTGTGTGTGTGGAGGGGAATCCCCTCTCTGCCAGGTCCCTTGGGGTCATGAGGGTTGGGGAGGCAGACTCCTTTTGTCCCCCCAACCCTCCCAACCCCAGGGGAGCCAGTAAAGAGGGGGAGCACAACACACACACCCAGTGATATTAAAGGGGAAACTTCAATCTGGAGCTTCAGGCGCCATTGGGGAGGGGGGCTTTGGTTCCCGTGGCTTGGACTTGCTCTCCCGGTGTTTTTTTTCTTGTTGGTGTTTTTTGCGCCCCGGCTTCCTCAGTGTTCTGCGCACTCATGGTGCGCAGGACGCTGGGGCTTGTAGTTATGAGTTTGTGCTTTGGTTTGTGCTGCATTTTTTTAAAATGGTTTTCTTTTGATTGGCTGCGGCGCATTTCCGAACGTTCCTTGCACCACGCCGTGAGAGAGCCTCTCAGCCTGATTGGCTCTGGTGCGGTGCGGTGCAAGGAATGTTGGGAAATGAAGTTGTTTCCCTTTTTTCACATTTGTGGGGCTGTTGCCCCACTGCCGGTTTTCTCAATCCTTTGTTGACCTGTGAACCCAGATCGGCCGTGTGCACGAAGGGTGAGTGCAGGCAAGTAGGGCGAGGCATAGCAACCTATAGCAAGTTCCAATGGTTTTATAGGTTAAGATTAACTTGTATAAAAAGTAAATTCCTTTACTTCAGGTAACAAAATATCAAGAAAACCGAAGCTAATCCTGTGTAACAGCTTTTCTCAAAATCACTTCCTCGGGGTTTTCTATTGCTGTCATTAGATTCTACCATCTAGCCATTTCTACTGCTTGATACGGGTCCCTGATTGCCCTTGGGACCCCAGTTTTTCACCCTTCCCACACTAATTCCTGGTGATGTGGTCCTTTTATGTATGATGGTCACTTTGGGTGGTCAACATGGGTGAGGATAGAAATGGCCAGTAAAATTAGTAACTGCTGCAATTCAAGCACACTACCTAGAGAACGAAGTATCCAAAGGATCGGTTAAATGGTTTTTAGACGATGGGGCAGACTTAAGCTGTGACAGCTTGGCTGCCATGGAATAATGGTCATTAACATGCTAATTGGAATTGAAAATGTTAAAATCATAAAGCAGTAAACATATTCCTCATCCATGCTGCCTTGCCACCGCACAGACCTGATTTGCCACAGTTAAACTGTTGTTAATAAAGTGGCCCGTTATTTTAAACCCAAACAAGTTGCCTGTCTCCTTACTGGGGAGTAGGTCAGCAATAGATATTTGCTGTTTGCACCAATTCATTGGATTTTAGCTTTCAGAATATTTATTTATTTATTTATTTATTTATTTATTTATTTATTTATTTATTTATTTATTTATTTATTTTATTACACTTATATCCTGCCCTTCTAGTGAACAAATCATCCCTACTCAGGGCAGCTAACATAATAAAACCAGTCATACAATGATCAAGAATGAATTTAAAAATTACACATAATAAAACTCCCAATAAAATCATCACCAAACATTACAATAGCCAGAAAGTACCACAATCCAGGACCCTGAAAATGCAACCTATTTGTGATGAAAAGAAGCCGGGCAGCATTTCTAACAACCAGAAATAGGCAGCATACTTCCAAAGTTTGGAGTGCTTGTTTTTGTTCTGCAACAAATGAAAGCTTTGGTTTCTTTCTTGAAAGTCCCCAGTTTTAGTCATGCCCAAATTAGGTTGTTAGCATATTTGCCATCAAGATTTCTCAAGTGTTGTCCATGCAATATCTTTTATCTTATATCTTGTATGCAAATATAAAATGTTTTGTATTTTATATCCTGTATGTAAACCCCTTGGGTTACCTTGGGGTTATTTATATATTGTTAGCCACCCTGAGTCGGCCTGTGCTGAATAGGGTGGGACATAAATCGAATTAAACATAAACAAACTAAAATAAACATATCCCGCCTTTCTTTTTGGCCTTTTCAAAATATTATCCATTTTCACCACCTGAAGTATTTTTTTCTGCTTCTATTGATATAATCATTAAGTCTTCTTGCTTCCTCTACTAATTGTTTTATTTGTAGTAATCCATTGCCTTTAATTTTTTAAATCAAATATAATCAGCCCACATGTGTGTAGTGCAGAATGCATGTACTGTACATTAATTCCCACATTTTTTAAAAAAAATCTATTTTTTCTGATTCACTTTGGGGCCAATTTCTTTTTCAAATTAGGTATCAGATTACTAGAACTACCCATATTTTTATGGTTTAGATTGTATTTCCACCACTTCATTTTGATTCTAAATTTTTCCCCACAGTTTTTTAAATGTATTTCCTTCATGTCAAATATTATACTTTTGTATGCAGGACATTACCCACTTGTTTAACTCCAAGGCATTTATAGTTGTCATCACTTGATAATTGTTTTATAATGTTACCATTATAGCTCTATTCTGACAAACTTTTGGAGCTTGCCATGTTGTTCTTGCTGCTGCTGTTATACTCTTTCTCATCCTTCCTTTTTTCCTCTTTTTGCAACCAGATACTACATTGTATTTCAAAATATTTTTTTTCTAGCTCATGTTGGACACGTTGGAATGAGAGAAGCAAGAGTGAACACACATTGTTTTTTGCTAATTAAAATGATGGCTGGAGGTTAGATTCCTCTGTGCTATGGGAATTAAAACCAGAGAGATCGACCCTATTTCACAAAAGGAGGATGAAAACAATATGTGTTTTGAATTTTGAAGAATCTTATGCTTCTTTAAAAAAACCATGGCTTATAACACACCTGATATCTACTGAACCCAAATGACACAGAGGCTTAGATATTTTTACAAACAGATTAAAAAGACAGAAACAAACAGTGGAGAATTGGTAATTCTGCATATATCAGTTGCTTGCTTGCACCTAGGAGTATAACAATTCACCCAGCCACTCTGGTGCCCAATCCACTTTACACCATTTTGGAGACACTTTAACCAGTTACTTGTGTGGTTCTTTTCTCCTTATTTATGCATTTCTGAGAAAACCCAAATGAAATGAGTGGAACAGTGCAATAGCTTAGGTAAAGGTAAAGGTCACCCTTGCTCTAACGCCAGACATATCCAACTCTAGGATTCAGTGCTCATCTCTGTTTATAGCCAAAGAGTGAGTGCAGATGTTTCTGTGGACATGTGGCAGCCATGCCTAAACACCTGAGTGCATGGAACTTTGTTTACTTTCCCACCAAAATGCATACCTGTCAAGTATCCCATTTCCCCCAGGAAAACCCCTTACTTTTACCCCACTTCCCGCCCCCTCCCATTTTATTAATTTTCCTGTAAAATACCTTTTTTTAAAAAAAATCCTCATTCGATCCTGCAGTACTCATGAATCGAACTGCTGACCTTCTGCCTCCCAGTCAGCATCTTAGTCACTTAAACCACTGAGTAAACAAGAAAGAAAACAAAACAAAAGTCCCCCAAGAAAATGGGGAAAGGGTTCTTTGGCCCTCACAGGCGAAGCTACAGTATGTTTTTCTGGCCACCAGGGTCACTGTGTGGCAGGCTTTTCGCTAATGGAAGGGAAGAGCGAGAAGGTGGTGAGGGCGTTCAGTAGTTTCTCTTTTATTTCCCTGCCACATGCTCATGGAGGCTTCATTTTTGCTGCTGCTGTTCATAAGAACATAAGAACATAAGAACAGCCTTGCTGGAACAGGCCACAGCCCATCCAGTCCAGCATTCTGTCTCACACAGTGGCTCACCATTTCCTTCAGGGTATTCCCAAGCAGATGCCTTCACCTGCTTAGGATTCCCTGGAAATGATATTGCGAGATATCCTGCCTATCTCTCCAACCCGGAGGTTGTCCTTAAGTATCCATTATTATAGCCATTGATACTCTTGTCCTCCATGAACTTGTCTAATCCTTTCTTAAAGCTGTCAAGACTGACAGCTGTCACCAGTTCTTCTGGCAGGGAGTTCCATAGGCCAGTAATCCTCTGGGTGAAAAAGTACTTTCTCTTATTTGTTTGAGAACTAGTACCCAAAAGTTTCATGGAGTGTCCCCTAGTTCTAGTGTTATGCGATAGGGAAAACAGTTTTTCCTTATCTACTTTGTCCACACCATGCATGATTTTATAAACTTCAATCAGGTCACCTCTTAGACGTCGTCGTTCAAGAGTGAAGAGGCCCAACCGTTGCAGCCTCAGATGGTAAGGAAGGTGTTCCAGTCCCCTAATCATTCTGGTTGCCCTCCTCTGCAATTTTTCCAGCTCCATAATATCCTTCTGGAGGTATGGCGACCAGAACTGTACACAGTATTCCAGATGGGACCTCACCATAGATTTATAAAGAGGCAAAATGACACTTGCTGACTTATTTTCTATACCCTTCCTAATGATCCCTAGCATTGAGTTTGCTTTTTTCACTGCTGAGGCACACTGGGTTGACACCTTCATTGAGTTGTCCACCAGGACACCAAGGTCCCTTTCCTGGTTTGTCGCAGAGAGTTCAGACCCCATCAGTTTATAAATGTAATTGGGGTTCTTTGCCCCAACATGCATCACTCTGCACTTACTAATGTTGAAACTCATTTGCCACTGTTTTGCCCACTCCCCCAGTGTCAAGAGATCCCTCTGGAGCTCCTCACAATCTCTCACAGTTTTCACTACCCTGTATAATTTAGTGTCATCAGCAAATTTGGCTACCTTGCTATTTACTCCTACCTCTAGATCATTTATGAAGAGGTTGAAAAGCAGGGGTCCCAGTACTGAACCTTGGGGGACCCCACTCTTTACTTCCCTCCACTTGGAGAAGTGCCCATTTAGTGCTACCCTCTGTTTCCTGTCCCTTAGCCAGTTGCTGATCCAGGACAAGACCTGTCCCTTTATTCCATGACTGGTAAGTTTATTCAAGAGCCTTTGGTGTGGGACCTTGTCAAAAGCCTTCTGAAAGTCCAGATAAACAATGTCAACTGGATCCCCCTTATCCACATGCTTGTTGACACTCTCAAAAAATTCCAACAGATTAGTGAGGCATGATTTGCCCTTGCAAAAGCCATGTTGGCTCTCCTTTAGCAGCGCCTTCTCTTCTATGTGCCTATTAATTCTATCTTTTAGGATGGTTTCCATAACTTTACCTGGGACACATGTCAAACTGACAGGTCGGTAATTTCCTGGATCACCCCTGGATCCTTTTTTGAAAATTGGTATTACATTCGCTACCTTCCAGTCATCAGGCACAAATCCTGATTTGAGGGAAAGATTATATATTTTGGCTAGGAGATCAGCAATTTCATCTTTAAGTTCCCTGAGAACTCGTGGATGGATGCCATCTGGTCCTGGTGATTTGCTAGTGTTTAGTTTAACAAGCCATGCAAGGACCTCCTCCCTGGTTATTTCTATCTGGCTTAATTCTTCGGTTTCCCTCCCTACGAAGATAGGCTCTGTTTTGGGCATGTGGCCTCTGTCTTCTTCAGTGAATACTGAAGCAAAGAATTCATTGAGTCTCTCTGCAATCTCTGTTTCCTCTTTAATAACCCCTTGCCTTCCATTGTCATCTAATGGTCCAATGGCCTTCCTAGTTGGGTTCTTACTTCTAATGTACTTAAAGAAGTCTTTGTTATTTCTCTGAGTATTTTTAGCTATACGCTCCTCAAAGTCTTGCTTTGCTTTCCTGATTGTTGCCTTGCATTTGTTCTGCCAGAATTTATGTTTCTGCCTGCTGTCCTCATTCGGACAAGCCTTCCATCTTCTAAATGAGCTTTTCTTGCTCCTGATCACTTCCCGAACAGCTCCTGTAAGCCACATTGGAGTCCTCTTGGACCTGGCAGTGCCCTTTTTCCTTTTGGGTATGCATTCCAATTGAGCCTCTGTTATTGTTTTTGTAAGCAGTCTCCATGCCTTTTGGAGTGTTTGGACTCTCTCAATTTTCCCTTTCAGCTTCTTTTTTACTAGTTTCCTCAACTTTGGGAAATTTCCTTTTTGAAAATTTAAGGTCTCTGTGTTAGATTTTATCAGTGACTTGCGGTCTATGATCAAGTTAAACATAATTGAGTTGTGGTCACTGTTCCCTATTGGATCAGTCACATTAACATCTTGCACCAGATCCTGAGTATTACTCAGGATCAAGTCAAGGATTCTTGTACCTCTAGTTGGGTCTTCAACCATCTGTCCCAGGGAACAATCATTTAGCATATCTAGGAACTTTATCTCTTTATCATGTGCTGAACAACAGTTCACCCAGTCTATGTGAGGGTAATTGAAGTCCCCCATTATAACAAGGCTTCCCTTCTTGGATGCCTCCTTTACAACATTCTCCAACTGCCAGTCTCCCTCAAGAGTTTGGTTCGGAGGCCGATAGTATATGCCTACTGTTAGACCATCCTTGTGGCCTGGTACTCTTACCCACAGAGCTTCTAATGGTGACTCCAAATCACCTAGATATTCTAATTCATACGATTTTATCACTTCTTTGACATACAAGGCCACACCACCTCCCATTTGCCCCTTCCTATCCTTCCTGTACAGTTTGTAGCCTGGGATAACTGTATCCCATTGGTTATCATCCGTCCACCAGGTTTCAGTGATACCAATAATATCAATATTCTTATCTATTGCTAAGTATTCCAGCTCCTCTTTTTGTTCCGGAGGCTTCTGGCATTTGTATACAAGCATTTATATATGCTTTTCTGACACAGTCTTTTGTGTCCAGTTGCATTGTTAGACTGCCTCTTGCATCCTACTGCTAGAATGCTAGTGACTAGCTCCTCGCTCTGCTCAGTAATTTTTGCATCCTCCTCACTACTCAAATACACACTTTCCCGAACCGGATGCTGCCCAGCTCCTGTCGGCTTTCCCCCAGTTATCAGTTTAAAAGCTGCTCTGCAGCCTTTTTGATGTTGAGTGCCAGCAATCTGGTCCCATCATGGTTCAAATGCAACCCATCCCTCCTGAACAGATTTGGCTTGTCCCAAAATGTTCTCTAGTTCCTGACAAATCTGAAACCCTCCTCTCGACACCACCGCCTCAACCACGCATTGAGGCTTCTGAGCTCTGCCTGCCTGGTAGGTCCTGCGCGAGGGACAGGCAGCACTTCTGAAAATGCTACCTTGGAAGTCAGGGACTTCAATCTTCTTCCTAACAACCTGAATTTGGCTTCCAGGACAGACCGCTTGGCTTTCCCAACATCATTGGTACCGACGTGTACCATGACAACTGGCTCGTTCCCAGTTCTCTCTAACAATCTATCTAGATTTCTTGTGATGTCTGCAACTTTTGCACCTGGCAGGCAAGTCGCCATACGGTTATCATGTGCATCACAAATCCATTTCTCTGTATTTCTAATTATTGAATCGCCTAGTACAAGGAGCCTCTCTCCTGCAATCTGTTCATCTACATGCACCTCATTAACCATATTAAGGGAGAGAACCTCAGTTTGTTCCTGTTGTTTATCTTCCTGGATCTCATCAAGTGTGATGAAGGAGAGATCATCAGGTGGAACCAGTTGTTCCTCTGTGTGTTCCTCATCAGGTGTGATGAGGGAAAGAGCCTCAAATTTATTCTGTAATTTCAGACTCTCAGAGTGATCCCCTACTCTTTTCCTCCTTTGAGTCACATTCCTCCAACCATCTCCCTCCTGAGTTAGTGAAGGGCCTTCTCCCTCAGAACTGTGCCCTGTCTCTTCTTTGTCCAGCATAGTCTGCTCTGCTCTGTCCAAGAACAGCTCAAGCTCCTTAATTTGTTGATGGTTAGATATGCGGGCCTCTAGCTGCTGGACCTTCTCTTCCAGTTCGGAATCACCATGGGATGGGGAGTCTACTCTAGAGGTGAGCGATATTTCATATATATGCAGGGCCAAATCAGTGAGACTTCTCTCTCACTCTCATGCTTTATTGAGCTGTTTCTGCCCTGCCTCCTGGCTGGAGGCATTAATTTCTGTTCTAGAGTTAACTTGGGAGGGGTGGGGGGTGGGGGATGGTGCTTGATCACTATATGAGAGAGGGGGGGTTACTTTACTAATTCCCTTCCTTAAACTGGATCCAACATTCTCAGGCATTGGTGCTTCATTTGGTTGCAGTGAGGAACAAATAGATTGGTTAATTTGGGGAAATTAATCCCTTGCTCCTCCACCCTAATGGGGGGGGGGATTGTCTAGCCATGTGCAGGGCTAGTTCGTTAAAGCCAAGCTGCTTACAAGCAGTTGGTAACCCTAGGGGGCTGGTTTACTCTTCTGCACTTTCTTTGCTTCCCAGGAATTTTTTTAAATTACAAATGAGTAAGGTAAAGGTTTTCCTTGTTTGAAAGCCAGTCGTATCCGACTCTAGGGTTCAGTGTTTACCTCTGCTTCAAAGACGAAGAGCCAGCATTGACTGCGTCTGCAGACATTTCCGTGGTTATGTGGCAGGCATGACTAGACACCAGAGCGCACAGAATGCTGTTGCCTTCCCACCAAAGAGGTCCCTATTTATCTACTTGCAATTTCTTGCTTTCGAACTGCTAGGATGGCAGGAGCTGGGACAAAGATGGGAGCTCATTCCGTCCCGCAGTACTAGTGAATCGAACTGCTGACATTCTGCCTCCCAGTCAGCATCTTAGTCACTTAAACCACTGAGTAAACAAGAAAGAAAACAAAACAAAAGTCCCCCAAGAAAATGGGGAAAGGGTTCTTTGGCCCACATAGCTTTGTGCCCATTGGATCTACAATACCATCTAGCCATCTTATTTTTGGCCACTCCCTTCTTTTGTCCTCCACCTTTCCCAGCATCAAGGCCTTCTCAAGTGAATCCTCTCTTCTCATTTGATGTCCAAAGTACTTTAACGTCATCTTTACTATTTGACCTTTAATGAGCAGTCATGGTTGATTTCTTCTAGGATCGACCTATTTCTAACACCACATTTCAAAGGCATCTATTTTTCTGCGCTCAGCTTTCCTAATGGTCCAGCTCTCACACCTGTACATTACCACCGGGAATACCATTGCTTTGACTATGCAATTTTTTGTTTGCAAGGTAACGCCTCTACTTTTAACTATGTTCCCCTGGTTTCTCATAGCTTGTTTCCTAAGCATCAGTCACCTTTTTATTTCACGGCTGCAATCATCATCTGCAGAGATCTTTGATCCTAAGAAAGTAAAATCTGCCAGTCGTATCCAACTCTAGGGTGCAGTACTCATCTCCATTTACAGCCAAAGAGCCAGTGCTGTCTGTGTTTGCAGACATTTTCATGGCCATGTGGCAGGCATGACTAGATCCCAGCAAGTCACATGGCTATATTTGGCCACACCCACAGATTTGGCCACACCCACAGATAGATGTGCCCAAAATTTCCCTTATTTTCAAATCCAAAATTGACAGGTATGCCAAAGTGGTCCCTATTTATCTACTTGAAATTTCTCGCTTTCAAACTGCTAGGTTGGCAGGAGCTGGAGCTGACTCTGTTGTGCAGTACTTGGGAATCAAACTCCAACCTTCCATTCATCAAGTTCAGCATCTTAACCACTTTAGCCACCACAGTCCCTTTGGTTTAATGACTTAGACAGAGTCACATATCAGTTGGTGTAGGCCAGGCATCAGCAAACATGGCTCTCCAGATGTTCTTGAACTTCAATTCCCAGAAGCCTGACTTGGGCTATTGGTAAATGAAGTCCAAGGACACCTGGAGAGCCAAGATTGCTGATCCCTGGTGTAGGCAAAACATAGGTCTATGGAGCGATTGTCTGCATAATGGAGAAAGTCCCTTCAAACTCCAAAGATATTCATCAGAAGGGACTTTAAAAGGGCAACAAGCATGAAACTATTTGATTCCTTCTTAAAAGGGCAATAAAGGAAGTCTGCTTTTCTTTATACTTACTGTCCCCAGTGATATTGTAGTCACATTATAGACTTTGATAATTTAATCAATAGCAGGAGAGAAAAAGCAATGCTTGTTTCTAAGGTAAAGAACATTCTTTTCTTCTCCTTTGCCAGCAATTCATCATCTTCCTTATTTTTTTCTTACTTCTCCACTTCTGATCATGATTTATGAATGCTAGACTTAACACAGGGATCCATGGTTGTTCCACTCTGGCCCACTAATGTCTTCAGGGTCTTTGGCCCGCACCTTTTTTGCCTTGGCAATGCCTAACTCAGTTCATTTTCACCCATTTCTTACAAATGTAGCCTTAATCAGTCAATGTGTAAACACATGGTGACCACCAAGCCTGAGGACACTAGATTTGTCCTTCCCATTTTTACATTGAACACAGAAACTCAATTGTTGGAAGAGAGGAAGGCACATAAATCTAATGGGAACTGCAGACTAACAACATATGGAGGAAACCACTTTGCCCAGCCTTGGCCAATGATATGTTTTGCAAGCTGACACCTTCCATATAGTAGTCATTAATCATGCGAGTGGATTGAAACTTTCATGATCTCTGACAACCAGCCATGTTAACTAATGTTTATAAAACCAATAGTCTAAAATATATGGAGATTGCTTCCTCACTCTAATGGGAAGTAAGAGCTATTGCACCCACTGTAAATTAGTACTGAGTATGGTTGGGAATGTCCAGAAAAAAGCTTAACAAAGATGCCTTACATTGAGAGATTTTCCTGGTTTCTTTTGTTGCAATGGCTATTTTTTCCATAGAATAAAACTTTGTGTCAAGGCAAAACTTACCTAGTGACCCTAACAGGACATTCAAATATATAAGATACTTAAGGTAAGATTTTAGCAGTCTTTCTGTCCCCTCTCTGTCAGTGAGTTTCTAGTGGCTGAACAGGGAATCAAACCCAGGTTTTCTGGAAACCAATCCATTCCTCTGTTTGCTACACTACATTGGACACCATGCAATAAAACCTATTGGTGGGTGAACCAAAAGAATGAACTGTCTTCACAGGTTTCATGATAGGCCCTTTGAGTTTACACATCCATTCTCTTACAACGCGAATGTCCCTTGGAAGGTACAATTCAAGTACCTTGTAGTACTTCAGGAAGGACATCATGAAAGTTATGGTGTCCCCAACACTGCTTCTCATACAGCTGAACTTAAATTTCTTTTTCTGAGTTCTTTATTTCCTCCATGTCCTGGAAAGGGGACTAGCACTTTTTTCATAATCTGAGAATTACCCGTTTCTGAGAATTGTGCCAAGTCTGGAGGATGCTAAAGTGTACATGTTGGTGGACAGCCTGCTTACACAGTTGCTGTTCATTCTCATGAAACTGCTGTAGAATGCATCCTGGAGAAATTCAGGAGGGGGTGGGAGCCTATTTCTCTGCCTATGGAGAACTGAATGAGGCCATTCACACACAATTCACGTTTCTCTTGCCTGCTTTCTAGTACTTCAGGTAGTCTGCTTATAGACAAATTCTGGCCACAAAGTATTGCTGTTTCTTTCAACATGTAAGAAGTTAGATACCACTATTGCTTCCTTGAAGTAGATAGTGTGTGGTGTGTGGAGGGGAAAGCAGGAAGCAAAGAGTGGTAAAGAAAGATATAAAAGCTTTTCCTCCCACTTGGCTGGATAACTGAGGAGGCGTCAACTGGTATCATCCTTTCCTTGTGGTGAAATACACTGCACTGCTCTATTGTGTCTCTCAGAGATAGGTGGTTTGAGGTCCTTTTTCTCCTCCTCCAACTGTATATACAGTAAAACAGACCTCAATATCTCTATACAGATGTTCACGTAGTTTGATTAAGTAGGTTCTGGGGCTTCCCTGTCATTTCATTTCTTCTTTTTTCCTCCTTCAATTTTTCCTTTCTTCTCCAATCCTTTTGAAGATGCATCAGGTCTGGAGTTCAGCTTTATCCAACCGCTAGATATATTATTCATTTCTATGCTTTAATGATGTGATAAGGTTTCTGGAAATAGGAAAAGGCTTGTTAAACTGCCATTTGAATATAGAACACAACTAAATTTGGAGGGAGAGAGAAATCATCTCAGCCAAGTGTATCTTATTCCACAAAAAGTTCTTCTTTAGGACATGCTGTGTGGGCATTTCCAGAGGAGAGAGTGCACAGATTAGTGCTTATACTCTATTGATTTTTCAATTAATGGATAGAAGGGGAGCAAGGAAACAGGAAATTTGCAGAGGAAAAAAGTCCTACACTAAGAGAGAAGGGGGGTGGGTGGGGGTGGATACCAGCTTTGATGACTTGCTGTGAAACAAAACAAAAGAGAGTTTACCACAAAGAAATAGATTGTACTTCTCTGGTTGATAGTCTAGCAATAGCTAACTAGCTAGCTAAATAAATAAATAAATAAATGCACTCACACCATGGTTTTCTCTTTTCAGCTTTTGCACAACATGACATACATTTATAATTATAACCATGAGAAGCCATGGGGACAAAAGATAGAGAACATGGCAGAGAACAACCTTAGAACATAAGAACAGCCTTGCTGGAACAGGCCACAGCCCATCCAGTCCAGCATTCTGTCTCACACAGTGGCTCACCATTTGCTTCAGGGTATTCCCAAGCAGATGCCTTCACCTGTTTAGGATTCCCTGGAAATGGCATTGAGAGATATCCTGCCTAACTGGAGACCTTATGTCTCCAGAACCCAGTATGATTCTGGCTGTTGAAACTTTGGAAATTTAATACACCCACACAGAACACATTCCTTGTTCTATTTCTGAAGAGCAATTGAAAGTGTTGCCATAAAGCCTTGCATGGCTATTTCAGGACCACTAAAATCTTCCTACACCCCCTCCATCAGTTTGGGATATCCCTAAGGTTCCCCTTATATATTGCGTAAAATCCATGAGTGTAGACTAAAAATATTAATTGACCACTAGATAAAATATGAGATAAAAACTCAGTAAAAGTTTTTAAAATGGTTAATTATATAGCTAACATTAAATTTTTAAAGTAGAAAGTATATGTAGTTTTTAGATTCTTATATTTAAAATTGTTTGGTCCTTCAAAATGCTTCCTTTAGCCAATAGTCCTAATTCTCTTCAATCTTGTTTAAGTAGAGTTAATGTAAATAATATTGTCGCCATGGAGTATGTACGGAAACTCCCCACCTGGCTGTTTGATAACTCTATCACTTAGCAAGTTGAGGCCCTGTGTAAATTTCTGGCAAGCTGCTCCTGGAGTTTCTCTTTTCTTTCAAGCCTTGTTATCCTTTCATATTGTCACTTTCTTCAAATTGAGTGTGAAAATGTCTAAACAGGAGATGTCCTTGCCTATGTGTAGGTTCTTCAGTTGAAGAAAACACTAAATTTCTCAGAGATTTACCTACAAGCAGGACCTTTCCCTTCCTCAGACACATCTCTGTCCATGTTGAGGAAGCCCTTTTTAAATGTTTTGGAAAAAATAATAACTAAATACAGCTGCTAAATTCTCAGGTATTTCTTTCTGTCCAACTGAATTCAGTGGCTACACTGAATTCATGACTGGAAGTGAAACCAGTGGTGTGCTGTCCCACAGGGATACATGGGCTCATCTGGGTATGCCACAGTGACTGGCGCCCCCCAGAGACAGGCAGAGGTAACAGGAATGTATGGAATTTTCCCCCAACCCCCACATAGGCACCCCCATCACTTCCTGACCACTGCCCTCCCAAGGTCCCCAGCACACCCCTGAGTGAAACCTCTTCACAAGTAAGTTGCTACCTCAAGTTCAGCACCTGTTCACACATCAAGGAGCTTCTGGAACAGATCTACATAACTGAAGAATACAACATATCCTTGATTTAGTGAGATTTATACACTAATTTTGGAACTTTGTCTTTTGTAGCCTCCTTCCACCATTCCTGTGAACAAATGAGTATGCGCGGAAGTATATATTGACACCATTTTAAAAATGAAAATATGGATGCAATATCCATGTTCATATACAGGTAATCATCTTCCAAGTTTTGTATTCTCGGATATTACCTATTAGAAAGAGTTTTTCCGTTTCTTCTATGCAGCATTGAAGAGCCTTGCTTCCTCCACACTAATTTAAAAGCCAATAAGGTGTTTGTGCTTTCAGTTAAAGACACACTTGAGAAAATCTAATTAACTTGCAATATGTTTTCAAGTGCTCAAAATTTAACTTCAGCAATACATGGAATGGCAGGCTGTCCCTGGAATGGAACTTTAGAGCTCATACCAGAACTTAGCAAAGCTCCTCTCTTGTTTCTATACTATAACTTCCACCATTTCCTCTTCTGGCTGTTTCTTTGCCTCTTCTCCTATCTAAGGACACTTTGGTGAGTTTTAGTCCTGGTCTAACATCATTGATAAGAGATGGGCAACACTGCCTAGTTAGACCGCTCAAGCCCCTGTGCCACGACACGGCTCTCACCTCGTGGGAGCACTTGGATTTAGCCATTACAATTCCTACAAATCTGTTTTTTTAATTATATCTTGGAATAGTGTACTGTCTGGCTGATACCGGTACTACAGAGATATAAACAGGTTTGACTATCATATAAAGCAGGGGCGGTCAACCTTGGATAATCTTGGACTTCAATTCCCAGAAGCCTTGATCAGTGGGTGTGCTAACTTGGGCTTCTGGGAATTGAAGTCCAAGAACACCTAGAGCACCAAGGTTGAGAAACCCTGATATAAAGGAACATAACTCTCATCCTATATAGTGATTGAAACCACTTTTTCATGCAGGCTGCTATATTAGCCATAATAAATAAATAATAAATAAATAACCACATTCTGGGTCACAAGGAAAGCCTAAAGTAATGTCTCCTTCTACAGCAGTGCTGCCCATACCTGTCAAGTTTCGTGAAATTTCTGTCAAATAAGGGGAATTTCCTGGCCAAAACAGGAAACTGGACAGCTATGCTTATCCTTTGCTGGCCTCCAGTCTAACTCCAGTCTAATTGCAGTCTAACTAATACAGCATGATGGCGGGAAAGAGTGTAAAATATGAGGGTTTGACAGAAATTTCCTGAAACTTGACAGGTATGGTGGTGCCCAAACTTTTTCTGCTGTGGGTAGTTCCCGCCCATGACACACAGCTATGGGGGCTGGAGGCAGGTTGCTCCTGCTGCTGACCATTTCGATGTCAGCAGCAATGGTGGTGGTGGTGATCATGCTTTGTCCCCGCTGCTCTGAGCAGCCTTTGACTCAGTCCCCTCGCTTCAGCAGCCTGTGGGGACGTGGATCGCTGCCTTGGGGAAATTTCTGGAGCCTTCCCCACTTCAAAATCCATGGCACTAGCAGAACCCCTTGGTGCGCCTGGGATGACGTGATCCAGAGAATGAGATGCACAGGCCTAATTGGGCCCATAGTTTGGGCACCACTGTTCTACAGGGAGTTGCTTTCCTTGATCAATGAAGCAACAAAGAAACCTGTCAGTATGAAAGTTCCTTCAGGAACAGGTGGGTGAGAATATTGTGCGCACACACACTAGCTCTTTAAGGCCTACTCTGTTTGTGCCTTACAGTGCAGGTAATTAACAATCAAGCTCAAACTGTTATGTATAAATGACCACACTTGATACCCTTCTTTGTGTTTTTGTTCTCCTTTGGTTCGAGACTGAAGCTCTGCACCAAAGAACCAAACTCCACACTGTATCTTCTGCTTGGATACTGCAAACTGAACCTGCTGGTAAACTAAACCTGCTACGCTGCCGTCCAAGTGTCCACTTTCTATGAATGACTTCAGAGATTGTGAGAAACAATCAATTCAAGATGTGTTTTAGCAGTTAAGAAGGCTGAAGAAATGTCAGGGATTATTTGAAAAAAGGCATAAGATAAGACAAGGCAAGGGGTTATTAAAGAGGAAACAGTGATTGCAGAGAGACTCAATGAATTATTTGCTTCAGTATTCACTGAAGAAGACAGACCACATGCCCAAAACAGAGCCTATCTTCGTAGGGAGGGAAACTGTGAATTAAGCCAGATAGAAATAACCAGGGAGGAGGTCCTTGCATGTCTTGTTAAACTAAACACTAACAAATCACCAGGACCAGATGGCATCCATCCACGAGTTCTCAGGGAACTTAAAGATGAAATTGCTGATCTCCTAGCCAAAATATATAATCTTTCCCTCAAATCAGGCTTTGTGCCTGATGACTGGAAGGTAGCGAATGTAACACCAATTTTCAAAAAAGGATCCAGGGGTGATCCAGGAAATTACCGACCTGTCAGTTTGACATGTGTCCCAGGTAAAGTGACGAAACCATCCTAAAAGATAGAATTAATAAGCACATAGAAGAGAAGCGCTGCTAAAGGAGAGCCAACATGGCTTTTGCAAGGGCAAATCATGCCTCACTAATCTGTTGGAATTTTTTGAGAGTGTCAACAATCATGTGGATAAGGGGGATCCAGTTGACATTGTTTATCTGGACTTTCAGAAGGCTTTTGACAAGGTCCCACACCAAAGGCTCTTGAATAAACTTACCAGTCATGGAATAAAGGGACAGGTATTGTCCTGGATCAGCAACTGGCTAAGGGACAGGAAACAGAGGGTAGCACTAAATGGACACCTCCAAGTGGAGGGAAGTAAAGAGTGGGGTCCCCCAAGGTTCAGTACTGGGACACCTGCTTTTCAACTTCTTCATAAATGATGTAGAGGTAGGAGTAAAAAGCAAGGTAGCCAAATTTGCTGACGACACTAAATTATACAGGGTAGTGAAAACTGTGAGAGATTGTGAGGAGCTCCAGAGGGATCTCTCGACACTGGGGGAGTGGGCAAAACAGTGGCAAATGAGTTTCAACATTAGTAAGTGCAGAGTGATGCATGTTGGGGCAAAGAACCCCAATTACATTTATAAACTGATGGGATCTGAACTCTCTGCGACAAACCAGGAAAGGGACCTTGGTGTCCTGGTGGACAACTCAATGAAGGTGTCAACCCAGTGTGCCTCAGCAGTGAAAAAAGCAAACTCAATGCTAGGGATCATTAGGAAGGGTATAGAAAATAAGTCAGCAAATGTCATTTTGCCTCTTTATAAATCTATGGTGAGGTCCCATCTGGAATACTGTGTACAGTTCTGGTCGCCATACCTCCAGAAGGATATTATGGAGCTGGAAAAAGTGCAGAGGAGGGCAACCAGAATGATTAGGGGACTGGAACACCTTCCTTACCATCTGAGGCTGCAACGGTTGGGCCTCTTCACTCTTGAACGATGACGTCTAAGAGGTGACCTGATTGAAGTTTATAAAATCATGCACGGTGTGGACAAAGTAGATAAGGAAAAACTGTTTTCCCTATCGCATAACACTAGAACTAGGGGACACTCCATGAAACTTTTGGATACTAGTTCTCAAACAAATAAGAGAAAGTACTTTTTCACCCAGAGGATTACTGGTCTATGGAACTCCCTGCCAGAAGAAGTGGTGACAGCTGTCAGTCTTGACAGCTTTAAGAAAGGATTAGACAAGTTCATGGAGGACAAGAGTATCAATGGCTATAATTATGGATACTTAAGGACAACCTCTGGGTTGGAGAGATAGGCAGGATATCTCTCAATATCATTTCCAGGGAATGCTAAGCAGGTGAAGGCATCTGCTTGGGAATACCCTGAAGGAAATGGTGAGCCATAGTGTGAGACAGAATGCTGGACTGGATGGGCTGTGGCCTGTTCCAGCAAGGCTGTTCTTATGTTCTTATGACATGAAGAAATATATATATATATATATAGTTGCCACAGACATCTCTCACATACCAGACAGAACGTTGCCTATGTGGGCACAGCAGAGCCAAAACGCTAATAGGGAGAATTAAGGAGTAAATAACATTTTCTTAAGCAGAAGATACTTCTTCTTCATCCCTGTCTAGGCCAGACCTGAAACTGTCAAAATGAAGGCACCCTTTGGTGAGTTCATTCTGCAGTTCCCTTTGCCTGGCCCAGTGTGAGAAAGATTAGCTGGCAACACAAGGGTGCCATTATCAGGGTACCTCCAATTATGGAGGACAAGGGTATCAATGGCTATAATTATGGATGCCTAGGGACAACCTCCAGGTTGGAGAGATAGGCAGGATCTCTCTCAATGCCATTTCCAGGGAATCCTAAGCAGGTGAAGGCATCTGCTTGGGAATATCCTGAAGCAAATGGTGAGCCACTGTGTGAGATATAATGATGGACTGGATGGGCTGTGGCCTGTCCCAGCAAGGCTGTTCTTATGTTCTTATGTGGTTCAAGAATACCACAATCTTCAAGGAAGATCTTTCTGTCTACCCCAACAGAAAATACAGGCTCCACAGGTAAAGCAGAACCAAAAAATATTTGTTGTTGCTCTCATCTGCACCAAAGTGGGAACTAGATATGACAGGTATTACTGTACACACAAAGGTTCAGTTTGACAGTAATCCTTTATATGCCTTCCAGGTCAGGGAAATATATAATATGAGTAGTTTGCATTTTTTAATCAATCAGCTATTTAAAGTTTAGGAGTATATATGAACAAGAAGATGCTTTTAGTTTCAAGCTTATAGATTGAAGCATCTCCTGGCTAACCACATAATGGAAGGACCATAGAGATGATTTATAGGTTCCTAAAATGCAAAAGTCCTATAGTGGTGAACACTCCAACACTGGAGGCATTCAAAAGAAAATTGTATGATCATCTGTCAAATCTGTTTTGGTTTTTGATGCTGATCACTTTGTTGCTTCAATGATCAAGGCTCTCCTTGTGTTGTTATTTCTTTCATTCTTGCTAATATGGCTGATACTTGGATCCCTGCATTTGTGCTGACCTACCCAGTGGGCAGGTTCACCACACAGTGGCACTAAACAGAGTGTCCTGGGAAAAGTCTATCCAAGGAGAGTCCAATAGTCAAGTCCAGAAAGCAATCCGAGGTCAGGGTACCGGTAAGTGTAATGATATTGATCTCTTGCTCAGAGATCTTATCATTCCTTCCTGCCACACTTCACCCTCTGCCCCCTTACCATGTGTGTCTGTCACCACCCTGTGGGGCAGCTCAGCCCTTAAGAGCTCCCCTTGTGACGTAACGTGGCCTTGGCTGGTGAGTATGCAGGGTTTAAATTACTCAAATTAGGTAGCAAAACATGGCCTTAGCTTAGCGTGGTCCAGTCAGCCCCTTTTATTCCAATTCAATAGACACAAAGGTATCTATATTTTATGAAGTTTATTTAAGTAAATTAAAGAAATTAATATAGCATAGGAAATTAAACTTGCATTCAAAGAGCACACGCAAAATAAAGAAAACTTAGGTTAGCCCTTCTGGCTTCCCTTTTCACAGGTCCATCTTGTGAGGCTGCCCCCCTCCTTTCCCCAAAGAAAGAGGAACAAAAAGCCACCCACTTTGGTTTTTATTATTTTGAAATAATCCCCACAAGTGAGGAATCTCATCCAATTGGAGTTAGTTTATAATAGGCTGTGAGAAAGTGGCAGGCTCCCCTTCTCACTCAGGAAAAGAATCCACCGTCAAACTTATCACACAGCTGACTGTCTATCTGCCTCTCTAACACTTTTCTAGCAAGTCTCTAGCAAGCCAGTCTAAACATACTGGATGAGCAGAAGCACAGAGTTGTATATTGAGCAAAAGATCATGAAAAAACTCAGCTCAAAGCCAGGATTTTCATGACAGTAAGGATCAGAGTGAGCATCAAGTTCAAAGGATGTCCAGGGGCATCATCAAGGTAGGCAAAAAGTCACAAGGTACACAGAGGATCTGGAAGGGTGTGGGTCTTGACATATAGAAAATTGTACCAATGCTTGTCTGGTGAGACAAATTTGCTTAAGAAGTCTTCCAGCTAATTGGTATCAGATGGGAGCCTCCTCTGATAATGAGCTCTGGCTTTTTATGTCTCAGTTGCAGATGCTTTCAGCACCGTTCCTTGGCTGATTGCTGTTTGAGTCAGACCTCTTGTCTGACAGGTCATTTGCCTGAGGAGTCATAGTTGGGCCAGAAGCAGGCTGAAGTTCCTGGTTCAAGACATCCTCAGGTTCAGCAGCTGGCTGGGGAGGCAGAATTGGGCTGGGTATAGGAAGTGCCTCCTAATCCAGAGTCTTCAGAGTCTGACGAGGGCTGTATCACAACAGCATTGAACAGGGTTTTGGACTCAATGACTTTATAGGGCCTTTCCAATCCAGTTATTATGTGATAAATTAAAATGGTCAAATACAGACTATGGTATTTCGGAGGTGAGGGGTAATAAAATAAATAATTGCATGTCATCAAGTCACTTTTGACTTATGGTGACACTTTCAGAGTTTCTGAGATGGACTGTGCAGATGTGGTTTACCATTCTCTTCTTCTGGAAACATCCTCAGAATATGCAGTTTGCCCATTGCGGGACAGGTTCACTCTTCTCACTGGAGGCATGGTGGAGAATTGGAACACCCAACATCTGACATCACACCCAGATAACCAAACCACTGAGCTTTTTAGCCAGCTGAGGTGATGTGACTCATTGGAAAAGGCTATAATGCTGGAAAAAGTTGAAGGTAGCTGGAAAAGAACAAGAATGGACATGAAATGAGTTCCGCAAGGCTGGTGACTTCAGTTTCAGAGATGTGCTGCTGCATTCCAAGTTGTAGTCTGCAGTTTAGAGGAGCTGTTGAAAGTGCTGGACCCTCCTACTCCCGAGGTTCAGCATTTTGAATAACCCTTGTACCGTGCATATCAAAAACTGAAGTGGATTTGCAGCACCTCTGAATAGCCACCAATGTATAGATTTACTCAATAAAGAAGGATGCAATCTCTAAGTCTTACATGCTGCTCTTGGCTCAAAATTGCAAGTATTATGGACAGTTGTTTATATAAAAATGAATATAAGGAGAAAATATGGCCAAAATGTGCATGCTGGTGAAAGATGTGTATGCTTATAAAAACATTTCGGAATGAAACAGAAATTGAAGTATAACTTGGTATGTCTGGACACACTTTGAAGGCGGACTGATTTGTGTACCCCAATTGCATACTGGCAAAGAGCAGGACGCTCGATGGATAGGTTTGAGAACTAGTTGAACACTATAATCCTGTTTCTCCTTCTCCTTTCATCATGAGAACACTCTTTTCTAGTAGTTCTGGCTTCATTATATTACAAAGGCTCTTTCTTCACTACTTGAAGAAATTTTATTTTATTTAGCATTTGATTACCCATTCTGTTATGTTCTTGACTTATGTTCTTAATTTCTATATTTAAAATGCTGCAGGAAGAAGGAATAATAAAATATATGTGGCTATAATAGAAGTGATAAAAGTCATAATGCAATGACATCAAACTCCTTCAATTCTTATTTTTAAAGAGCAACTCAAACTCCTATTTGGAAAGTATAAGAATGTATTTGGGGGGAGGTGATGTCTTCCATCTTCTGCTGGCATATACAGCAATTAATAAAGAAATGCAGAAAGAATGTACATCTGGCAACCTACAAATATTCCTTTGGCCTGGAGAGGCCAATTTGCACCCCTAAATTCAGTTAATGAATAATCACATCTTATTGAGCAGAGGGTTTTCTTGTTCCAGCTAAAATAGTAATATTATATATAATCTTTGTGGTGAACACATACAAAAGTCCTTCCTTCCTTCCACAACTCACAGAATTTAAACAGTGCTCCTAATATCTGGGAGCTCTTAGGGTGCTATAAATGTAACTTGTTCATTTTCTGTCCCTGCTAAACAGATGACCTCCAAATGCAAATCTAATGATCATACTGGCTAGTGATGTTGCAAAAATGCAAGCGCGGCGCCAAAATGGCCACCGTGCCCTTTGCGGGCCCCCCCATAGGACGAAGGCATCCGGGTAGTTAGGGGCATGGCCAGCTCCCTTATAAAAGGGGTGGCCATGAGGCAGCCGAGCTGCCATTTTGCGAAGCGACGGAGCGGAGAAGTTTTTCCCTCTTACCTCCGTCGCTTCTACCTTTCCCGGGAAGCCTTTTGTTTGCTGAATTGTCTCGTTTCGGCTTCCCATCAATTGGCTGAGATGCCCTTGAAGGGGAAGGCGGCTGCGAGTGCCGCTCGTGAGGTTCCCGGAGGGCCGCGGCCACGCCTCCAAGCGGCCGCCTTTGCCTGCACCCACCGGGACCGGTGGAATGGGGGTCTTTTTTCCCTGGCCGGAGACTGCTGGCCCACGCTTGGGTCCAGTAGGGGCTGCGGCCCTCGGCCCGCGAACGGTGGACACCGTTCCTGATGTTGCCCATTCCGCTGGCCCTTCCTCTATAGGGGCGCAGCTCGCCCCGGGGCCTTCCAACCTTGGGGGGTGGTCCGGTCCCCTTCCCCTGGCAGGTTGCTACATCGGCCTTAACGGGCCCGGGTGTGGGGTTATGGCCCTATTCGGGCCCCGGGGTACAGGGACCTGTACCCATGCCTGCAGTAGGCGGGCCGGCTGGCCCCCCTTTTTTCTCCCTTGTCAGCGTTGAAGCCTTATTGGCCCGTGTTGCGGCCCTCAAGGCATCTCTGGCCCGGGCTAGCCACTCTGGTGCTCCCTTTGGGGTTCATTTCGACGCGTCGTCTGCTGGGCAGCAGCAGGCGACGGGATGGGTCGAGCTGCTTGAGGCGCATGGCACGGCCTCGGCCACTGCCTCGCAGTTCCCCAACCTTCGGCCGGTGCGGGTCAGCCCCCAGTGACGAGCTCTACGGCGGTCGTGAGCTCCGACGGCTCCAGCGGGCCGGAACCCCCGGTGGGGGCGGCCCGCGGGGGTGCAGCGTGTGAGTATGCGGTTCAAACTAGTGCACCTACACACGTGGCCATGTTGGGGGGGGCTTTCCAAGGGCCTTGGCCTCGTGTGGGTGGTGCGGCGGTACAGCCGCTGACGCCCCACCCGGCGACGACAACTACCACCCAGGGCCCCGTGGTGGGGGGTGTTTCCTACCCTGAGGGAACGTGTTGGGTGGCTGGGTTGGTCCAAGCCCCTTTTCAGATGCCCGCAGTCTCTGCGGTGCCTGTATCGGCCTTGCCGACAGCCGGGTATTCCTTACTGCTGGGTGACCACTTGCCACAGGCTACCGGAGAGTAAATTTGGCGGGGGGAGTACGTGGATTTATTCTCACTCATAAACAGAGAGCCCACCAAGGAGGAGAGCGCGGGGCAGAAGGGGTAGGATAGTAGCAGGCACGTCGTCGCAAGCCAACAAGTACGTGGGCCAACTGGTTGCCGGCCTACCTCATAGGCATGGCGGTGTACCCCTGGGCCCGGCCGGATTTGGCAATTCCGATGGTCCACTATTTGGACAACGTATACCGGGCGATGGTTGACTTTCCGGGCCCATCGTGGTTGGCTTATGACGAGGAATGCCGTAGGCGGATTTCCCCGCGCCCCGAGATTAGGTGGGATGAGCCATGCCAGAGGCGGTGGCTTTTGTACGTGACCCCCACGCGCCTTGCTCAGGGGGTTCCAGCCCGCCTGCTGTCCTGGACTTTCTTGTCCAATGGTTCCTACAATGGGGAGAATTGCAAATACAGACAGGAGTGTCCCACATGTGTGGCCCCCATGCGGCCCCTGCCTGTCCCGGGCTCGGAGGGATGCGGGGCAGAGGGAGGGGCGGACAGGGGGCAGGCAAGACTGCCGCAGATGGATCTAGTCCACCGAAGGGCTCCCTCCCCGATTAAGGTGGGCATGTTGGAGCGTTGGCTCACATTGTACCCGAAGGGAGAGGACGCGAGTTATCTCCTTCAGGGTTCTAGGCAGGGGTTCCGGATCCCTTTCTGGGTAATAGGTCCCCTCAGGATGCCCCCAATCTTTGATCCCTTAGGGGGAGGGAGGAGGTGGCTGCTGCCAGCTTTGACAAGAGGGTCTATGCGGGCAGGGTCGTTGGCCCTGTCCCTGCACCCCGTCCCAGGGAGCATATTATTTCAATGATGCCATGCCTTTTGGCTGTTACATTCGGGCTCGGTATTCGAGCGTTTCACCACTTTCCTAGAGTGGGCTTTTGTCCGCAGGTCAGGGTCCCGGTCTGTAGCCCATTCCCTGGATGGTTTTTATTCGGGGCTGAACGGGGCTGGGACATGTGCACACGTCTCCTCAACTCATTTCAGACGCTAATGGAGGAACTCGGTGTCCCTTTAGAGCCCGAAAAGACCGAGGGCCCATCTACACAGCTAGTATTCCTGGGGTGGAGAGTGACACGGTAGCGCAGGCTTCTAGGTTGCAGTGAGATAAGGTGTCAAGGCTAGTGGCCCTTATCTCGGACTCGCGGGCCGAGCGCATGGCATCACTGAGGGAACTGCTGGTGCTACATGGTCACCCCAATTTCGCTGGCAGGGTCGTCGCTCCGGGCAGGGCTTTTGCTCGGCGCTTGTGCGACGCCATGGCAGGATTATCCAGGCCCCACCATAGGGTTAGGCTTACCCGGGGTATCAGGGCAGACATGCTTGTCTGGTTGCAGTTCCTGAGGGAGTTCAATGGGGTCTCATTTTGGAGGCATGACCTCCTGGCTTCCCCTCAATTTCAGATTCAGTCTGATGCCTCGGGATCCCTGGGTTATGGGATGTACTTCAATTGGAAGTGGGCCTATGGTGGGTGGCCACCACCCTGGGCAGGCACGGGTCGCCTGCGTGGTCTCACGTATCTGGAATGTTTCCCTATCCTGGTGCTTTGATGCTATGGGGCAAGGGGTGGGCCAACTCGGTTGTGCATTTTGGCGTGACAAGGCGGCTGTTGTCCGCATCGTCAATGCACAGAATTCCAAATCGCCCGTGGTTATTGACCTAGTGCGCTAGTTTGTGTCGTGCAGCCTGTGCCTCAACATTCTCTTCAGGGCCAGGCATGTCACAAGGGTTGATAATGATATTGCTGCCGCTTTGTCCCGTCTGCAGATCTCCCGGTTCCGTGCCTCGGCCCCGGATGCGGAGGAATTTCCCTCGCCACTCCCGGACGAGAGATGGAACGTTGGCAAGGAGAGGTGACCCGGGCGATTGGCCTGTCACTAGCGCCATGCATGAGTAAGGCGTATCACCACGCATTTAGTTCTTTCAGAGCATTCTGTACCCAATTTCGACTGCCAGGAACCTGGCCGATCCCAGTGGCCCATGTTCTGCGGTTCATGGTTTACCTGTATGCCCAGGGCCTTGCACCACGCACCATAGCATCTCAGCTGTCAGGGTTGGCTTTTATGGCCAAAGTGGGAGGTCGTGTGGACGGCACCAATGACTTCCGTGTGAGACATGTTTTGGAGGGGTGGGTGCGCGTGCGCGGGTGTTTCCCGGGCGACCGCCACCCGATTTTCCCAGGGGTTTTTTGCCCAATTGGCCCGGGGCTGGCCTGGCCTCTGTTTTGATAGATGAGGCAGCCCATTTCATGCGGCTACTACGGTGGCCTTTTTGGGGGCGCTCCGCATCGGCGAGCTTGAGATGCTGAATAAGGCGGATGCAAGATTTTCCCAAGGATTTTACCAATTGGCCCGGGGCTGGCCTGGCCTCTGTTTTGATAAATGAGGCAGCCCACTTCATGCGGCTACAATGGTCGCCTTTTTGGAGCGCTCCGCATCAGCGAGCTTGAGATGCTGAATAAGGCGGATGCAAGATTTTTCCAGGGGTTTTTACCCAATTGGCCCGGGGCTGGCCTGGCCTCTGTTTTGATACATGAGGCAGCCCACTTCATGCGGCTACAAAGGTGGCCTTTTTGGAGCGCTCCGCATCAGCGAGCTTGAGATGCTGTATAAGGCGGATGCAAGTCGTAGGGCACTGGAACTCGAAGATGTCTGTGGGGACGATATTGGGCTCAGTTGGGGATACGCTCCTCTAAAGTGAATCAGCACGGCGTAGGCAGTGGAGTAGACTGCTACGATGTTCCTCGACAGACATCTGTCCGGTTGGTGCCCTACAGGATTTCCGTGCACTGTGTGGCACGCACCATGGCACATTTTTTCTGTCACCAAGGTGGATCTTCTATTACTAAATTTCAATTTGGGGGGTGCCGGGAAGGCACTAGGCAGTGTTGGCCTCTCAAGGGCTCGTTGCGGCACCCATTCGTTCCGGATGGGGGCGGCTTCTGCTGCAGTTGTTTTGGGTACTCCAGGGCTGAAATACGCCGTATGGGAGGGTGGGGGTCACAATGTTTTCAGTTTTGTCTTCGCCCTCCTCCACTGCGAGTACCAGTTTTAGTCACTGCACTGTTTCTCCCCCCCTCCCTTTTTTCCTTGACAGACCCTGGGTGTCGTTTTACACCGGTGACAGTATGCCTGGTGGGCCGTAGCCGCATGCACAGGGCAGCGCGTTACGCTGCATGGGGCAGCGCATTACGCTGCGGCGACAGAGTGGGTACCCGACGGGGACAGGGTGCATCCGCACGTCCCAGGTGCTATGGTAAGCGCGGCATGTTATGGCGGGAACTGTTGCCATCCCTTTTCTACATCAGGGATGCTGGCTCGCCAGATGTCCTGGTTACGTACCTTGGGGGCGATGGTTTGGGGCGGGTCACTGGCCTATCGCGGAAACTTGCGGTTCGCAGTGACCTGCCCTACTCACATTATGTGTGGCTTGCCACATCCCTCAATTGGTCGGACACGATACCGCGGTATGCTTACAGGGGGGCGTTTGGCCTCAGGGCTCTGACTGAGCCAACGCTCCGTGAACGGGGCTATTGCCCGGTTCCTTTTGACAAGGGCGGGGGATGCGCCATTAGCCTCCCCGCCATCAGTCTGCAAATTTACGAGCTTTACTCAGGGGATGGGGCCCATCTGTCGCAGGGAGGTATGGACCTCTGGATTAGTGGACTGGCGAGCAAGCCTGTCGACCGAGCTGTCGGTCTTGGGGGGGGGCGGTGAGCCGTTTTGGAAGCCTCCCCGTGTGGCAGGTATCACTGGCAAGGTAAACATTATGACCCACAGGTATCCGGCAGGTTCGCAATTGACTGGACAACAATAGACAGGCATAAGTTGATTAAACGTTGTCCGGTCAACGACGAACTAGGTGACGGGGTGATGGCGATAGCTAGCCAGCATGCATCACCCCGTGATTCCACGGATACGCGTCAGAGGGTGGGGTCATTAGTTAGATATTGACTACGGTCAACAATTTGTTTGTTGTCAACAAACAAATTGATACAAATTGATACATTGTAACCAATTGCCGTTGGCAATTTTGGGGTGATACCTTACCAGTGTTACTTCGGCCTGCTTGCCTTAAGAATTATGATTGGTCGTTTTACCAATAGAAATTTATAATTCGGACTAGGGCATGAATCAATAAATGTGGCCCAATGCCGTTATCCACTTTTACCAGTGTCGGAGTCCTTTATTGGGGGGTGCGCCTGCAAATGCTCTTATGGCCATCCTTTTCAGGGTTTTCTAGGTGTAGAGTATTCAGCAGTGTTTCACTGTTTACTTATCTTGAGGGCACTCTGAGACTGGATAGTATAGTGTCCAGTGCAGTGAGGTGGATACTTGGCTATAGAGTCAGAGGTCGTGTTGAGTCCAGACAAAGAAGTAATCTAACCATGGACACAACAGGTCGGGAGTTTGATTCTTCACTGTGATTCCTGGGAGAAGGGCCAGTCTACGTATTCTTTGCCAAGCTATGCAATCTTAAAGCATTCACAGAAAAAGCAAATGGTTCCCAATTTTTTAGTACTCTGCAGCAAGGAAACCCTAGAAGTTTTATCCATAAGTTGCAACTGATTTGATGGCACCTAATTAGCACCATCATTATCAACAATGACTATATGCACAGCTAGATCTCTCAACTCAAAACTCAAAAGTGCAGGGAGATTTATATACATGCCATCAGAAGTAAATGAGTCTCATTATCCATAATATGGTGGATGATTGGTGCACAGTTAAACATGCTTACTGATTCCTCATATCTCAGTTATCAGCCACCAAATCAAGTGCATAAATGGTAGGGGGAACATACCCACTCCTACCATGTATGCATCTGTTTGTGTGTGTACGTGTTTTTATATATATCCATTCAGTGGGTGGGAATAGAACACAAATTCTATAAATAAATCCCATTTCTGTAGTGCACTGCAATTTTCTGTTATTATCCTATGCAAAGATCAGATTCATCTGCAGACAGTGATGAAAGAAAGTGGAATAATGTAAGAAATGATAACCTTGTTCACTTAGGACTTAGTTGAGGTTTTGTAGGGCTGGCAAAAGGAATGAAGATATGGATATATTTAGAATAGATTGCAAGTAAAGCAGCAACTTTCTAAGCATAGTGACAGACTACAAGAAATATTATTTCTCATAGTCCATTAGACTAGCACTGTGGACGTCCTTTGCATGCTGTAGTTTTCTGATTTTAGACTGCCATTTAGCTGTTCTATTATGAACACATACAGGAGTGTGCTGGACACCATGGGATGGTGCTGGACAGGGGCAAGGGGTGGCAACCAAGGGATGGGGGAGAAGGTTGCCCTCAGGAATCACTTGGTCACTGCCCCTCACTTGCTCTACCCAGCGTGTGGCACTTTAGAATAAACCATTGTTCCAAGGTGAAGGAGAGGGCATGGAGCAATGGCTTTATCTAAATTGCAGCACACCCAGCAGATAAAATAACAATAAAATTGTTATTTGTGCCCCAGGGTGCCAGAGGTGAGGGTGCGCTGGGATGAATCCCCCGTCCCGGTGTCCCAGCCCATGTGTGAACACATATGTCATCATTAATCATATCCTCCATTAATGTTAGAAAATTTTCATTCTAATCTACACCTCCTAGAACACTCTAGGATTCTGGTTGTAAATTAGATTAATTTGTATTTCTTCAGAAATAAAACTTTGATGTCTGACTGATAATACAGAGATATAAACAGGATTGACTATCACATAAAGCAGGGGTGGTCAACCTTGGTGCATGTGATCATTTAGGCTTCACCATAAATGTTCAGAAAACCAAGGTACTTGCACAACCTACCCCAAGAACAGCCCTTCCAGAGTTCAGTATTACTATCTCAGATACAACACTGGAACCAGTAGTCCATTTTTCTTACCTTGGTAGCATCCTGTCTAAAAACTGCACCTGTGAACAGGATGTGGCAAAGAGAATTGGTGTTGCCCATTCTGCCTTTGGTCCTCTATCACACTGGTTCTTCATGAACAAAGATTTAACTGTTCATATAAAGCTCATGGTATACCGAGCTGTTATTGCCTCAATATTATTGTATGGCTGTGAAACATGAACCCTCTATCACCAAGACATCAAAAAGTTTGAGCGCTTTCACCAACAGTACCTGAGGTCCATCTTGAACATCAAGTGAGATCACTGTGTCACCAACATCGCAGTTCTCGAGAACTGATTTAACTTGTACTGTATGATTCCTCACTTTGTTTTTTCTTCCCCCATTGTATTTATGCATTATGTTTTACTGTAATTGATATGTTGTATCATTGACATTTTGTATCTTATTTGTATATTGCTTTGTATTATTTGTATCGTATTTTGTATTGTTTAGCATTATTATTGTAAACCGCTTCGAGTTCCCTTTTCGGGGAGTAAAGCGGTATAGAAATCTAAACAATAAATAAATAAATAAAAGACACATGTAAATAGCATTGAAGCTTCCATCATAGGCCATCATCTTAGATGGAAAGGGCATGTTTGCCATATGGATGGTTCCAGGCTTCCTCATCAAATTCTTTATGGGGAACTTAGCTCTGGTACAAGAGCTCATGGAGCTCCTTTGAAGCCTTATAAAGACCAGCTGAAACAAACCATGAAGGTGTCAGGTATGAACCCACAAACCTGGGAGGCAGTGGCAGTAGATCAGCCAGTTTGGCTCCAAACCATCTCTACTGCGACTTTGAAGGAGAACATGGCAGACATGAAGAGGCCAAGTGTTAAGCATGGAAGCTTCATCAAACTCAACTACACCTTCCACCATCTATTCAATATAATGTGTGTAGTCACATGTTTCATTCCAGGATTGGTTTATTGAGTTTATTGAGTCACCAGAGATATATCCATCAACTGTGAAAATGATTTCCAAGAAAAATGTATACTCAGATATGAATAGCAGGTGATGACAATAATTCCTCTTGTGAAGTGGTTCAAGGCAGTGGATGACGGCAAACACAATTCATGAATATGCATTACAAAATTACAAATTCATTTAAAAATGGTCTCGGATGTGTTTTTGGTGACTGTTATTTCAATGAGCCTTTTAGATCACTGACTGAAATCCTATTGCAAAGCTCCATGTACAAAGCAATACGGACATCATCTTCAGGGGAAAATCACTTATGATTCAAGGTTTCCCTTGGCAATTTTGGGGTGCTCATGACTTTATCACCTTGGAATAAGTCATATGTACTCACAAATTGTCTTTAATTTGCTTTTGACCATAAGTGATTTGTTGTTGATGATGACTCACGGTTGTCATAGTGAAGTCGTTTAACAGGATTTCAGTCATTCTTTTCATCAATTTTTGGTCTTTCACATCCTAAATCTTAGCCATTTAGAAACTTTTGTAAGGGAAGTATTAAGATTTGATTGAGGAAGATTATGGATTATGGATCTTGCATGATCTGGCATCTGGCAACAGCCCTGATAGACAAAAAAGATCTTATACATCTGATCCTAGATAGACATACATTAGCTATTGATGCTGTTCTCATCTAGGTCACCAAGTTTGAATAACAACCAGGGAGTTTTCATTATTGTCAGTTATAAAGACAGCAGTGGCTCAAGTGGTTAAGACACTGAACTCGCTGACTGGAAGATTAGAGTTCAATTCCCAGGTACTGCATGGTAGAGTAAGCTCCTGTCTCTGTACCAGCTACTGCCAACCTAGCAGTTTGAAAGCAAGAAATTGCAAGGAGATAAATAGGGACCACTTCAGTGGGAAGGTAAACAGTATTCCATGCATGCCAGTGTTGAGGCATGCCTGCCACATGTCCATGGAAATGTCAGCAGGCAGAGATAGCACTGGTTCTTTGGCTATAAACAGAGATGAGCACTGAACCCTAGAGTTGAATACAACTGACTTTTGAGCAAAGGCTACCTTTACCTTTAAAGAGCTACAATGTTAATTTTTCTATTAGGCTGGCTAGCCATTCTGTACCTCTGTACTTGTGTATAAATTGATGCCATGAGGTTTTACTCTTATGTCTGATGAAGTGGACTTGATCCATGAAAGCTCACATTTAAATACAGGAGTCTTTAAGGTGCCACAACTTTGTCCTTTTGTTTTGTTCTCATCTATGCTCAGAGTCCCAACAGGGTATTATAGGAACATTCCAAGAATCCAAAGGCCCTTTAGTTATTTTATTTGTTATCCTTTTTATTTTATTTTTAGGATCTGAGGAAAATGCCATCCCATACACTCTTCCACGATCAAAATGAGCTGGCAGTACTTTCAAAGTGGTACATTTATCCACCATGCCATGTTCCCAACCATCGTTCAGCAATTATAACCAGCAGTGGTTCCTGCTGGTTAGAAAGAAATAACAATGTTTTTTTAACATTATGCTCCTATTAAATTACATAATCCCCTTTTCTTTGCTGTCATTGTTGTTGTTGCCAGCATGTTTGACTGTCCAAAACAAATAACATAAAATAAATTACCACAAAAAAATTGAGGGTTGGAAACAGGAGATTGGTGGTTCTTGTGAAATATGGAATACAGTATATTTCTGAGGGGGAGGGGGATAGCTTATATTGTTTCAGAAGACTGACGGCTGTAATGATTAACCAATAACTGGCAATGATTGCATATTTCTTATACACATGAGTTCACAGGTATCATCTCTATATTGTTTTACCTAGAAGTAAACTCCACTGCGTACAGCAAGAAATGAGAAAATGGCAGGATATCTAAACAGTGCCTGATTTTTGTGTCTGAATATCCTACGGCTTATACTATACTTTCTATTGATGTCAGCCATCTCTGTGTTTCTCTCTCTCCACTGAATCATTTCACAATGCAAAGAAATTATTATTTTTAGTATAGAACTGCAGGTGTTTTTAATAGAAAACTTTTTTTATAAAAAAAATGGCATTTTAAAAGGTGAGTTTATGTACACACATTCTGATCCTAATGACATGTCTGAAGCAAATTAAATGCATCTGCTAGAGTATTTCCTATTTATGAGGAATGTATAATGAAGACTGTTACGGTGAGTAGGGTAACAGAGTGCTTATTATCAGATTACCCACATTTAATGAGGCTGACCTAATCCCATCAGCCATTACCTGTGGCAGGTGAGAGTCACCCAATGCAGGGAGGTTAATTCGGAGTGATGGTTTGGTTTATTTTATTCATTAGACCCAGCAGTGATTAGGGTGCCTTGGCTGGATGGGGTGGAGGGTGAAAGCGACACAAATTCTGTCAGTTGTTCACTAAATTGAGATTTGTTGCACAAAAAGGCAGTGCCTTCTGGGAACAGTCATTCATATATGCATAAAAGTAAACTTCAGTTGATAGATTTGGATCTGAATGAGGAAACATATTTTTAATATACCATATATACTCGAGTATAAACTGAGATTTTTAGCCCCAAAAAATGAGCTCCAAAAAGGAGACACGGCTTATACTCGGGTCAATGACCACAATGGCCCCAAGTCTGTGCTAGTATATAGATTATTTTTAAAATAAACAAAGAAAACATATCAAATAAAGGCATATAAAAAAAATCTTAACAAATTTACATATAATTTCTACTTGCACTCACCACCAGTGAGACATTATAGACCAGTGGTTCCCAATGTCTGTCTGTCTGTCTGTCTGTCTGTCTGTCTGTCTGTCTGTCTGTCTGTCTGTCTCTCTCTCTCTCTCTCTCTCTCTCTCTCTCTCACACACACACACACACACACACACACACACACACACACACACACAAGGATTTCAATTCCCAGAAGCCTAAGTCAGTACATTGGCTGATCAGTGCTTTGGGGAATTGATTTAGGCTTCTGGGAATTGAAATCCAAAAGCCAAAGGTTGTGAAACACTGTTATAGACCTTCTTTTAGCTAATCTCTAGGTCATTAAATTTGATTTATATATTTCTCTCCTTATTGTTTCTTTCCTTTTTACTAATATATAATCTAAAAATTATCCCCATACTTCTCTAAAGACCCCCCTGTTTTTTAGTTTTAATTCACAGGTTGATTTATCATCTATAGCTATATTCCATATCTCTTTATGCCAATCGTCCAATTCAAAATTGCAATCTACTTTCCAGTTTTTAACAATATTCAATTTCAAAGCTGTTACAAATCTAACAATAATCTTTTTTTTTAAATGGCTGTGTGACCACATGAGAAAAGGAACAATCAGCCTGTACTTATACTAATAGTTGTAGACAAGCAGATTTCAGTAGGTGTATTTTGCACACCAAGCTATAGCTACTGAAATGTCCTCTTGCTGTTGTTCAGTCACACAGTCAATTCTGACCTTTTGCGTCCCCATGGACCATTGACCTCCAGGCACCTCTGTCCTCCACAATCCTTCTCAGCCCACCCAGCTTCATGCCCACTGCATCCAATATCCCATCCAGCCATCTCATCCTTGGCTGCTCCCTTCTTCTTTTGCCCTCCACCTTTCCCAGCATCAAGGCTTTGTCAAGTGAGTCCTCTCTTCTCATTTGATGTCCAAAGTACTTAAGCTTCATCTTTACTATTTGCCCTTCTAATGAAAAGTCAGGGTTGATTTCTTCTAAGATTGACCTATTTGTTCTCTATGCTGTCCATGGGACTCTCAGAACTCTCCTCCAACACCACATTTCAAAGGCATCTATTCTTCTGTGCTCAGCTTTCCTAATGGTCTAACTTTCACATGCACACATTACCACGAGGAATACTATTGCTTTGACTATGCGAATTTTTGTTTTCAAGGTGATGGCTCTACTTTTCACGACGTTCCCCAGGTTTCTCATGGCTTGTCTTCCCAGAATCAATTGTCTTTTTATTTCATGGCTACAGTCGCCATCTGCAGTGATCTTAGATCCCAGGAAAGTAAAATCTGTGACTGCTTCTACCTCATCCCCATCTATTTTCCATGGACTGATAGGTCTTGTTGCCATTATCTTGGTTTTCTTGATATTAATTCTCAAGCCAGCTTTTGCACTCTCCTCCTTCAGCCCAATCAAGAGATTTTTTAGGTCTTCCTCACTTTCTGCCATTAGGGTGGTATCGTCTGCATATCTCAAATTGTTGATGTTTCTCCCAGGAATTTTGTTCCCATATTGTGATTCCTCCATCCTTGCATTGTGCATCACGTGCTCTGTGTATAAGTTGAATAAGCAGGTTGCTAAAATGAAACTGCGGTGCCAAAATGGCTGCCGCGCTCTTTGCAGGCCCCCCCACCCGGACTCAGATATCCGGGTGAGTTAGGGGGCGTGGCCACCCCTCTATAAAAGGGGTGGCCACGAGGCAGCCGAGCTGCCATTTTAAAATAGCGACGGAGAGGAGAAGTTTTCTCCGTCGCTGTTCCTTCGATTCTTCGGCTCTTTAGCCCTTGGCTTTCCCGGCTGGGAAGCAAGGAGTTGCACAGAGCCTTTGGCTTGCTGGCTGCTCTGTGCTTTTTGGCATAGGTTGATCCCTGGACAGGGATCCTGCTATTTTCTACGATATGCCTCCCAAACGGAAGGCCCTGGCGACGAAACCGCGGCCAACAGGGAGGACTTTTGCCGGCCCTGTCGGAGGACCAGGGCTGTGCCCATGCGGCAAGGCACTACCCCCACCGATACCGGTGGGGCGATGCAGGCTGGTGCTTGGCTCTTGGCTAGCCAGCCTCCGACCGGCCCTTCAGGGGCTTCGGCCCTCGGCCTGCAGTTGCCGGCCACGGGTCAGGTCAGCGGGGGAGGGCCCGGTGCTGGTGCACAGCACGTTCCCCCTCCGGCCCCTCATGGGCCGGAGTTTTGGTCATGGCCCTATTCGGGCCCAGGCTCTCATTTTGGGGTTCCTGGTCAAATGCCTGGTGGGCTGTCCGGCCCACTTTATACTGGGGGATCTGTGGCAGTGGATGCATTGCTAACGCGTTTAGCTGTGCTTGAGGCACCCTTGGGGATTGCACACAACCCCATGACAGGGGGCCCTTCTCTCTCTGCCGGGGGCCCTTCGTGTTCACCGACTACCTCGACGGCCGCCACACTGCAACAGGCGGCCAGCCGCGTTGAGCTGCTTGAGACGCTCCGGCCTGCGCCTGCCGGTGTCTCGCAGCTCCCTGTTCGTCCCGAGCTACAGCAGGAGAGTGGTCAGGTGTGGCCCCAGAGCTCGATTCCGGTCGCGAGCTCCGACGCCCGCCGTGGGCTGGAACCCCCAGTGGGGCCGGCTCACGGGGGTGCACCTAGTGAGTATCAGGTTCAAGTTAATGCACCCACATCACAGTCCACTTCCAGTGGTGGGGTTCAGTGGCCATGGCCTCGTCAAATCGAGGCGAGTGGGCATCAGTTGCCAGCCTATCCCAGTGCCCCTTGGTTCCATACTGGCACAACGTTGGGGGTGGGGGTTTCCGCCCCCGGGGCAGTGCCGGGCATCGCAGGGGCTGTCCAGGTTCTGCTGCGTATGCCCCGTGTACCTAATGTGCCAGTGACGGCCTTGCCGACGGCTGGTTATTCATTGCCCCTTGGTGATCATTTGTCCCAGGTCACGAGGGAAAAGATTTGGCGGGGGGAGTACGTGGATATATTCTACCTATTGAACCGTGAGCCCACTAAGGAGGAGAGAGAGGGACAGGACGACAGAGACAAAGAGCTGTCCCGCCGTCATAAGCCACCACGCACCTGGGCCAACTGGTTGCCCGCATATCTTACTTATATGGCGGTGTACCTTAGGGCCCGGCCTGACCTGGCCATTCCTATGGTCCAATATTTGGACAATATTTACAGGGCAATGGTGGATTTTCCTGGCTTATCGTGGTTGGCTTACGATGAGGAATTTAGAATGAGGGTGCCCTAGCACCCGGAGATGAGATGGGATGAGCCCTGTCAGAAATTGTGGCTATTGTACATGACCCCCACGCGTCCGGCGCCTGGGGATAGGTACCATTGTGGCCATGCAGTGCAGCGAGCTGCTCCAACGCAGGCTTCCCGCCAGCCGGCGGGGCAGGGGGTTCCAGCCCGCTTGCTGTGTTGGAGCTTCTCGGCTAACAGCATGTGCAATAAGCGGCAGTGCCGATACAAACATGAGTGTCCCTCTTGCGCTGGCCCCCACATCGCCGCCGCGTGCCCGTGGGCCAGTTGGTCACGGGGCAGAGGTAGAGGTGGACAGGGAGCGGGCAGAGCTTCTGCTGATGGAGCTAGCCAGACGAAAGGCCCCCTCCCCAGTTAATGTGTATATGTTGGAGCGATGGCTCTCAACTTATCCAAGGAGGGAGGACGCGAGGTACCTCCTCGAGGGTTTTCAGTGGGGCTTCTGTATCCCATTCAAAGGATTGCGGGGACCCCAAGATGCACCCAATTTACTGTCCCTGAAGGGTAGAGAAGAGGTGGCTGCCCTGAGTATTGCTAAGGAGGTTGAGGCCAAGAGGGTGGCAGGCCCCTTTTCTGTGCCACCCTTTCCCAATCTGAAGGTCTCCCCTCTGGGGTTGGTACCCAAAAAGGCCCCGGGGGAATTTCGTTTAATCCACCATTTATCGTACCCGGCGGGTTATTCTGTCAATGATGCTATTCCTGATGACCTTTGTTCGGTCAGGTATACGTCCTTTGACCAAGCCCTGCGAATGGTGCGCTCTTGTGGTCCTGGTGCCCTCCTGGCAAAATGCGACATTAAATCGGCATTCCGATTGTTGCCAGTGCACCCTGAGGACTTTGAGCTATTGGGTTTTAGATTCCAAGGAAATTTTTATGTAGATAAGGCCATGCCTTTTGGCTGCTCTGTATCCTGTTCAGCATTTGAACGTTTTAGCACTTTCCTTCAGTGGGTCTTTGTTCGCAGGTCCAGGTCTCGGTCTGTAGCCCATTACCTCAATGACTTTTTGTTCGGGGGTGAATGGGGCTTGGACACGTGCACGCGTCTCCTCACCACATTTCAGATGCTAATGCAGGAACTGGGTGTCCCTTTAGCGCCCAAAAAGACCGAGGGCCCATCCACTACCCTCACCTTTCTGGGTATTGAAATTGACACGGTCGCACAGGCATCCCGGTTGCCCATCGATAAGGTCACCCGGATCTCAGCGATGGTTTTGGCCTTGCTGGCCAAACGTAAAGTGTCGCTTCGTGAGCTTCAGGTTCCACATGGCCATCTTAACTTTGCCTGCAGGGTGGTTATGCCTGGCAGGGCATTTGCTCGGCGCCTATGTGACGCCATGTCTGGCCTGTCAAGGTGCCATCATAGGATCCGACTGACCAGGGGCATGCGGGCTGACCTTTTGGTTTGGCTCACATTCCTGCGGGACTTCAACGGGGTCTCCTTTTGGAGATCCGACCTTTTAGTTTCCCCTAGGTTTCAAGTACAGTCGGATGCATCCGGCTCCCTGGGATATGGGATTTACTTCCAGGGGAGGTGGGCTTATGGCCAATGGCCTCCAGCATGGCGGGGCACGGATCGCCTCCGCGATCTTACATTCCTTGAGTTTTTTCCAATCCTGGGAGCTTTGATGCTATGGGGCGAGGAGTGGGCCGACTCTGTGGTTCACTTTTGGTGTGACAATGCTGCGGTAGTGCACATTGTCAATGCTCAGACGTCTAAATCACCCAGGGTGATGGCTTTAGTTCGCCAGTTTGTGTTACGTAGCCTACGCCTGAATGTGCTTTTTAGGGCCAGACATGTACCAGGCATTAATAATGATATTGCTGATGCTTTATCCCGCATGCAGATCCCCCAATTCCGCGCCTTGGCTCTGGACACAGAGGAATTCCCCTCGCCACTCCCGGCCGAGATTTGGACATTTGGCAAGGAGAGGTGAACCGGGCGATCGGCATGTCCTTGGCGCCCCGCACGCGTAAGGCATATCATCATGCTTTTGTTCAATTTATAAAATTTTGCGTGCAACTTCAGTTGCCCGAAGTGTGGCCCATTCCAGTGGAACAAGTTTTACAATTTATGGTTTATCTACACAGTCAGGGCCTCGCTCCCCGCACTATAGCATCCAGGCTGTCAGCACTGGCATTTATTGCCAAGGTGAGGGGTTTTGGTGACAGCATGAACGATTTCCGCATACGACATGTTTTGGAGGGGTGGACACGGGAACGTGGACGTCGCCCGGACACTCGTCACCCAATTTCCCCATGGGTGCTTACCCACCTTGCACGAGGCTGGCATAACCTATGTTTTGACAGGTATGAGGCAGCTCTTTTTCATGCGGCTACCACGGTGGCCTTCTTTGGAGCGCTCTGCATCAGTGAGTTGGTACTACTGTCTAAGGCGGATGCGACTCGTAGGGCACTGGAACTCGACGATGTCTATGTTTCTAATGAGTGGGCTCAGTTGAGGATACGGTCCTCAAAAGTTGATCAGCACGGCGTAGGCAGTGGAGGTAGACTGCTACGATGTTCCATTGCAGACATCTGTCCGGTTGGTGCCCTACAGGAGTTCTTGGCAGTGCTTGGCACGCACCCTGGCCCATTTTTCTGCCACCAGGATGGGTCTCCCCTTACTAAATTTCAATTTTGGAAGGTGACCGGTATGGCAGTTTCCAGTGTTGGCCTCCCAGGGGCTCGTTACAGCACCCATTCATTTAGAATAGGTGCTGCTTCAACTGCAGCTGCATTTGGGTACTCTGAGGCTGATATACGCCGTATGGGAAGATGGGGATCTATGCGTTTTGCATTGTATGTTCGCCCTCTTCAGACATGAGTACCATTTAAGTCACTGTTCTCTTTTTCTCTTACAGACCCTGTGTGTCCCCGCACACCGGTGGCAGTATGGCTGGTGGGCCACAGTTATGTGCACTGGGCAGCGCAGTATGCTGCGGCGACAGAGTGGGGACCCCAGCTTGGACTGTGTGCATCCGCATGCATACGTTGGTACGGTAAGCGTGGAATGAGATGGCGGGAACTGTTGCCATTCCTTTTCTCCATCAGGGATGCTGAACCGCCTGATGTCCTTGTACTGTACCTCGGGGGCAATGACCTTGGCCAGGTCACTGGCCTTTCTTTAAAATTCACGATTTTCAGTGACCTAGCTTATTTGCATTATGTGTGGCCGTCCACAAGGCTGCTATGGTCGGACATCATACCACGTCACGCTTACAGGGGAGGTATTGACCTCCGTGCCCTTGACCGCGCTCGCCGCTCGGTGAACAGGGCAGTTGCCCGGTTCTTGGCAGACAAGGGTTTGGGGATAGTCATCCGACACCCCACCATTAGTTTACAAAATTATGATCTTTATGCAGGGGATGGGGTCCACCTGTCGGCTAGAGGTATGAACCTCTTTTTGGAAGATTTGCAAGCAGGCCTGTTGACCGAGTTGACGGTCTGGGGGGGGGGCGGTGAGTCTTCATTGAAGCCTCCCCATGTGGCGGGTAGCACTGGTAAGGTAAAGATTTATGACCCATAGGTATCCGGCAGGTTCGCAATTGACTGGCCAACACTTAGACAGGTACAGGTGTAATAACGTTGACCGGTCAACGACGAACCAGGATCTTTCCTGAAGATCCTAAGCCAGAAGGTACTTAGTAGTTTAGAATTTAACCCATCAATTCTTCCCAAAAAAGCAGGATTTTGAATTTGTTTTTAATTTTCCCTCTCCAATGAAATTATAGCTGGTTAAAGTTGGCAATAGCAATGACAATAGCAAAAGCAATTACACTTATATACTGTCCCATAGTTCTTACTGCACTCTCTAGCCAGTTCACAGGTTAATTAGCATTTTGCCCCCATCATGCTGGGTACTCATTTTACCAACCTCAGGAAGATGAAAGGCTGAACCAATGTGGGTCCCTGTCAGGATCAAACTCACAATGTCAGCAGTTTGGGCGGCAGTACAGAGTTTAAGGGACTGTGGTGACTTAGTAGTTAAGACACTGAAATTGATCACTGGAAGGTCGGCAGGTTTGTCTCTTGTTCTTTCCACTTCAATCTTCAGTAAAAAGCAAGTTTGAGACCCGAGTGCTGCACCTTGGAGTGAGTTTTTGTGTCGGCCCCAACTCCTGCCAGCCTAGCATTTTTAAAGCAATTGCAAGTAGATAAATAGGTACCACTTCAATGGGAAGGTAAACAGCATTCCATGCTCTCCGGTGTTTATAGTCATGCCTGCCACATGTACACAGAAACATCTGCAGACACAGACAGTGCTGGCCTTTTGGCTATAAACAGAGATGAGCACCAAACCCTAGAGTTGGATACAACTGGCTTTTGAGGAAGGGGGACCTTTACCTACAGCAGTTTAGTCACTGCGTTGCCAGGAGTTGGCTGCGTAATTCTCCAATAAAATTTCATTCTCCGCAAGATAACCTGCTACAATAATGGTTCATAGCTACACTGTACTTTGGCTCATCAGCACCTGTGTGGAATTTCATTTTACAGTACATCTCTCTCTGGAGAATAGTTTGCACCATAGGAAAATACATAATGCTGATTTTGTGGCACAGCTAGGGATCTGGAAAACTGTCATGTTTCTTTTTCTCTAGCATTCAACTGCTGTAAAACATTCGTTCATCCTATCCCAAATATGTGATTTGCAAATGTTGGGCAATCCTACATAATGTTGCTAAATGCTATGAACTGAGGTTGCATTTTGCTTGTGTATGCTTACCAAAGTCAAAAAATGTGTCTAGTCCCAACAAAAATCCACATATTCAGAGCAATGGTATTCTCAGTAAGAATGTATGGTTGTGAGAGTTGGACCATAAGGAAGGCTGAGTGCAGAAGAATAGACACATTTGAACTGTGGTGCTGGAGGAGGATTTTGAGTCTCTTGGACTGCAAAGGGATCAAATCAGTCGATCATGAAGGAAATCAACCCTGATTGCTCACTGGAAGGACAAAAACTGAAAATGAAGCTCAAGTACTTTGGTCACCAAATGAGAAGGCCTTGATGCTGGGAAAGATCAAAGGCAAAATGAGTAGGGGGCGCCAGAGGATGAGGTGGCTAGATTGCATTGTTGACACAATGGCTATAGATCTGTGTAGGCTGAGGAGGATGGTGGAGGACAGAGGAGCCTGGTGGGGTCACAAAGGATCGGACTCGACTGTGTGACTGAACAACAACAACAACAAACCCAAACTTAAAGAAATCATAACATACCTTCATGGTTTAACATGCCATAAGTATGTTAAAGATATGGGTGGGTGGGTGTATCTGAAAAGTGCTGGGGAGGGGGAAAGAGAGAGAGAGAGAATGAGAAACTCCAGGTCACTTCTAATGTGGTTGAATACTCAGGACTTTAAAGCTTAATTTTAAGTGTTAAAATGAGACTCACAACCCCAGAACTTGCGGTTTCCCCATGCCCATCTGGCATGGAACAGCCCTGCGGAGGCTGCTTGGGTGAGAAGGCTCCTGGCGGTGGCTTCCGCGGGCAGCTAAATTAAGGGGGGTGAATAAAATATAGGGTTTGATTCACCTAATTACATGACCTGACCGACGGCTCTGCAAGGTAGGCAGATAGCTAACTCCAGTGACTGATTAGGTAAACACTCATCTCCTGGCCAAGGAAAATCCCCGGCGCAAACAGTGCAGATGTTTGCCCCTGTCTAAGCCCTAAGACAATGGTCTTCCTCATCCCGTGTTTGTCCGAAATAATTAACTTCCCCTTTGAGAGGTTCCCCAATTAACCTGAGTAAGCAAGGTGACGTGATTGACTTTCGGGTGATGGTTTTTTCTACCTGCCTTCTGATCTATATAAGGTGTATGTATTTTCCCAATAAACCACTGATCTGATCTCGCTCCTGTTGCCTCGTGTTGTCATTGATCAGTCTCCTCCGGGACCTAACGCCGCCCTAGCGGCCAGACATCGCTACAGCTGGTGACCCCGACATGATTTACTCGTGAGTAAAGGACCCCGGAGAGGTCTACTCGTGAGTAGCGATCCCCGCGGTCCGGTTCCACGCTTGAACCGCGACCCGCCAGCCCGGAGGATAGCGCGGCGCTCTGGTCGGCAGCCAGCCGGACAGAGAACGGCCCGCCGCGAGGCATTCCAGAGAGACATTCCTACCGCTTCCTCCCCGCTTTCGAGAGGTTTGCCATAGAGGGAAACGCGTTCCGCTCAGGGCAGGCTGTGAGCCCCTGACATCGCAGAGGCCGATAGAAGGGCCCGTGGCAGAAGGTCCACGCTCCGAGGTCTACCCCAGACACCCGACGCCCGAACCTGTTGCCTGCAAAGACGCGTCGACTCGTCCCGAGGAGGAATCTTCCGGAGACCCAATCGCAGGTAATATGGGGACTTGTTCTCATAGACCAAGTCCGTCCGCTAGTCAAAGAACTCGGGAGCAAGAGTTCAAAATCCTGGCCAGGGTTTTTAAGTTACGATTTCACAGCAGGGAACTAGCGAGACTTTTGGCGTACCTCAGGGAACACTGCCTACTTTACCCAGAAGTAGGTACGTTAACCCTGAAGCTCTGGGATCAGATAGGAGACTGCATTCAGCAAACCCCGAAAGCTCCAGGAGGGATAGTCCGCACATGGAGGAAGTGTAGGAGACTCTTAGAGCAGATCGAGCCAGTCCGGGTAGAGGCCAAAGAACCCCCGTTAGTTGAGCCATCAGGCAAGCCAGTCGAGCCGACTGCGCCCACGGCACTCTATCCGTCAATTAGCTATCGGCAGAGTAGCGCAGGGAGCCTTCCCGCGGTGACAGCTGCAGACGTCACCGAGGGAACGCAAGGAATGAGAGGCGCTGGCGCTTCTCCGACAGCCCCAGGTTCCCTAGTCGTGAAGAGTGCCCTTCAACGCACAGCTGAGATAGAACTTAAGAAGGGGGAATTGTCAGTTGAACAGCTAGCTGAACTCCGACAGATTTGTCCCATCCGCTTGGAGATGGACGCGCTCACGGGCGCACAGCAGATAGTACACTCCCCAGTCCCGTACAAGCTTCTCATGGCTTTGCGGAAAGCAATTTCAGAGACAGGGCTCCAAAGCCGTTTTACGAGGGGCACGCTTCAGCAAGTGTGCGAGACCACCATGTGGATTCCTCATGATTGGAAAGCCGTCATGAGGATGATGCTTACCCCCAGCCAGTACATGATTTGGGACAGCGAGTTCCGCCTAGAGGCGCAAGCTCGGGCTGCCAGGCTAGGAGGCGCGGTAATCCCTGACCAGTTGTATGGTTCAGGTGCCTTTGAGTCCATCAACGCTCAAATCAACTTGCCTCTCGCCACCCTAGAGATGTCAGCCGAGGCTGCCTATAGGGCATACTTCAAGGTCCCAGCGTCTGGCAAAACGGCCAAAAATTACACCGCTATCAAGCAGGGAGCCCAAGAGCCCTACATGGACTTCATCAATCGCCTGGAAGAAGCAATCAGCAGGCAGATTGACAATGAGCAGGCCCAACAAGAGCTCATGATTAAGTTAGCCAAAGACAACGCCAACTTGGACTGCCGTAAAATCTTGCAGTTCCTGGGCAATCGCCCAGACATAACCTTAACGGACATGATCCGAGCATGCTCCGACATTGGCACAGACTCCTACAAGATGGGTCTGCTAGCGGCGGCGGTGCAGGGGGGAAGAAGACCTAATGGCAAGAGCAAAGGGGCATGTCACACCTGTGGCAAGGTCGGACACTTCGCTAGGGAGTGCCGATCCAAGGGAGGCGGACAAAAGTCCGGCCGTCCCAAGGCTCTGAACACCCTCTGCCCGAAGTGCAAGAAAGGCTACCATTGGGCCAGGTATTGTCCGAGTTCGGGAAACCGGAATCCGGGCACGTCTCTGGCCCCAGTCCAAACAGAGGCTTCCTTCACCCAGATCCAGAACTCCCCCGATTTAGACTAAATTCCAGGCACATTCCAGGCACTGCGAGGGCACAGGCCAGCCCCAAGGGCAGCTCAGGGCTAGAATTGACTTGCCAGGCGGACGCTACATGCGACCTGCCAGGCACAGTCTATCTAGTCGACACCCAATACATGGGACCCCTGCCCAGAGGCTTTATAGGTTTAGTTTTGCCCCGTAGTGTAGCTGGAGCACGCGGAATTTTTATAATTCCGGGAGTCATTGACTCGAACTTTTCAGGCATTCTCCAGGTCCAGCTTTGGACACACCTGCCCCAAACAATCCACAAGGGAGACACGTTAGCACAACTGATCATGGTTCCTTGTCACTCGCCAGCAGGCAGCCAGGGAAGGCTCAGGGACAGCTCAGAGTCCGGTTCAGCAGACCGCTCGAGCGCGAGTGAGGCAGTGCAAGGATACCAGGTCTTAGCGACAGTGGAGACCAACATTGAGTGGAAGCAGCGCCCCGTTATTGAGGTATTTTTGAACAAAAGGGTGTTCTCAGGGTTACTCGATACCGGAGCGGATGTGACAGTGATCAGCAGGAGCCAGTGGCCAAGAGAGTGGGCCATTGAGCCGGTCTCCGATGTGTGGGGGGTAGGAGGCGTTCAGGAAGCGTTTAGGAGCCGAGAGTGGGTAGAAGTCACAATCCCAAGGGCTGACGGCACGGCGGTAATTCGGCCGCACATTCTTGACGTGCACGTCAATCTTTGGGGGCGAGACATTCTGCAGCAGTACGGTGCTACGCTTACCTTCGGGTAATGGCGTTGCCACTTAAATGGCTCACCGACACTCCGGTCTGGGTTGAACAATGGCCGGTAGTGGGAGAGAAATTAGTTGCCCTCAAGCAGCTAGTTAAGGAACAGCTAGACGCAGGACACATAGAATGGTCCACAAGCCCCTGGAATTCGCCAATTTTGTGATTAAGAAGAAGTCGGGGAAGTGGCGACTCCTCCACGATCTCAGAGAGATCAATAAATGCATTCAGCCGATGGGTCCGCTTCAATGCGGCATCCCAAATCCGAACATGATTCCCGAGGGGTGGGAGATCCTAGTCGTAGATCTCAAGGATTGCTTTTATACAATCCCCTTAGACCCCAGGGACCGGGAAAGGTTCGCCTTTACAGTGCCGGTCGTGAACCACGGAGAGCCCACGCAGCGTTACGCGTGGAAATTCTTGCCACAGGGCATGCTCAATTCGCCCACCCTGTGCCAAATTTATGTTCACGACGCACTGGCAAAGTTCCGAAGCCTTTACCCCAAAGCTATTGTTTGTCACTTCATGGACGACATTTTAGTAGCGTTGCCGCAGCTTGGCAGCGAAATGTTTTCTGACCTCCAGGCCAGCCTGGGGGACAAAGGCTTACTCATTGCCCCGGAAAAAGTGCAGAGAACCGAGCCCTTCTCATACTTGGGCCACCGGCTTCTCCGCTCTTTTGCAGCGCCAGTTCTGCCTCAGATAAATTTACAAGACTCAGTCACCCTTGTAGAGTTGCAGCAAGTTTTGGGAAACATCAATTGGGCCAGACCGTATTTTCGTTTAGATACGGATCTTCTAAAACCGCTCTTCTCGCTGCTAACCTTAGGTAAGCAGCCGGCAGACCGGATAAAAATCTCTCGAGACGCGCGCTTGGCGCTCGAGAAGGTGAACCAAGTTCTCAGCCAGAGGTGGGTGGATAGGATCGCCCAGGGGCCATATGCCCCGATCCTGAATTTGTACATCGTGCGGTCGGGATCCATGTTCACTGGGGCACTAGGAGTAGACTCAGAGAAGGGAGCGAAAATCGTGGAGTGGGTATACTTGCCTAACACCTCTTCTCGGAACATTGTTCCGCCCCAAGAACTGGTCTCCGCGGTGATCTACCGCGGCAGGCTGAGAGCAAGGGACATTTCTGGGCACGATTTAGCTAAGATCATAGTCCCGTTCACCAAGGAACAAATTCATCAGTTGATGCAGCTAGGTGACTCTCTTCCGATAGCTTTGGAAGGATTCACTGGAAGCTTGGCATACCATTTGCCCAAAGACTCCAGACTCGTCTCACTCCAGACAGGAACAGTCAGTTTGTTCGAATTGCTTTCGCTGGTCCCGCTTCAGGGGGCCAAGACAGTTTTTACCGATGGGGGACGCACATATGGTGTCCTGACTTGGCAGGAGGGCGAAGCTTGGCACACGCTGCTAACTCTTCCACAGAAGTCCACGCAGCGGGCGGAGCTAGCAGCCGTGAACCTCGCCTTGCGCACCTTCGCCAAGGAACGTTTAAACATCATTACTGACAGTCTATACGTTAGGAATTTACTCCACAGTCTACCGGGAGCTTACATCACTCCCGCGATAGACAAAAACTTGCTTAGCCTGTTTCTCACTGCTCAATTTCACTTGTGGAACCGCACGGAGCCGCTCTATATTGCCCACATCCGAAGTCACCAAGACCTACCGGGTCCGATTTCCGCGGGCAATAGCAGAGCGGATGCGGCGGCAAGGGAAATTCAGCAACGTTCGGTTTTGCGAGTTTTTACTACTCCAATTCAAAGTCATGCCTTTTTTCATCAAAATGCCAAGGCACTCGCCAGACAGTTCAATCTGCCGCTTTCTCAAGCCCAGGGCATAGTCCGCTCTTGTCAGCATTGCGCAGGAGCACCGGGGGGGCCCTCGTGGGGGGTCAACCCACGAGGGACTGAGGCTAATCAGGTATGGCAGATGGACGTCACGCATGTGCCGCAGTTCGGCAGATGGCAATACATGCATGTCTGCATTGACACTTTTTCTCAGTTCGTTTGGGCGACGGCACAGAAGGGGGAGGCTGCTTCCCACGTGGAGCAGCACCTCCTTTCCTGCATTGCGGCGATGGGCAAGCCGCGGCACGTGAAGACGGACAACGCGCCGGCCTACAGTTCCAGGCAGTTGGCCGCCTTCATGGCTACTTGGGACATCAAACACACATTTGGAATTCCCTACAATCCGCAAGGGCAAGCGATTGTGGAGCGGGTCAATCGGACGCTAAAGTCCTATATTGAAAAACAAACAGAAAGGGGGGAGCCACCAGCCCTCCCCAAATCACAGGGAGAAGCACAGTTCTGCCTGAACAAGGTACTGTTCACATACAATCACCTCAATGTTTTTTTCGGATTGTACGCCGCAGGAGAAGCATTTCCGCCGTTCGGAAGCTCTCCCGCGACCCATGGTCCGGTACCGAGTGCCACCAGACCCTTCTTGGAGGGGCCCGGTGCCGCTCATAACCTGGGGGAGAGGGTATGCCGCAGTTATGTCTCCTACAGGTGTCATTTGGATCCCAGCTCGGTGCGTCAAGCCTCATTTGGAACCACATGGCGTGGACCCAGGCCGACCCGAGTCCGATCCCGGAGATGCAGGATCTCGCCCTGACCGAGGGGACCCGCCGGGAGAGACAGCGGTCGCAGACGACAGCACCGAAGATCACCTGGGGGATGGTCAAGGCCCTCTGCCATGATGCCCAGGACGCCATCCAGCGCGAGGGAGAGGAGCTGACACCGGAGAGCTTTGCGGTTGCGATCCTCGCTCGGATTCACGCCAACTCCATGGCGGTCACCGTCATCCTGGCCCTCACCCTGCTTTTGGGGGGAGGCGTCCAGGCCGCCTCACTGGAGGCCAGCGATCTCATGCCAGGCGGAGACCTCTCTGCCCGGATGCAGTACAACATTTGGGAAAGGTTGGCTACCCTTGTCAACCAGTCCGATTTTTGCCTCAGGCAGGACGTTGGCTCTGCCTCAATCCTCAGCACCTGCCTTGTCCCGGTGTGCCATTCTCCAGGCGCACACCCCCGGGACGGGGACTGGCTGGTGAGGAGACTCTTCAGCCCATACATCCCATCAGCTTCCTCGGAATATGCTCGTTGGGAGATGCGGCTAACCATGACCTTGCCGGCTGATGCAGCCACTCTCCACACTCCTCGAGTGGCGGTCAGCCCGAACTCTACCTGCGGCCGGATACACGGTTGCTCCGGACCCGGCCGAGCCCGGCGCCATTGCCTCGATGTGGGCAGCGGCAATTGGACTTGCAACGACCCAGTGTCACTTGGTTCAAAGTATGCACACATCACCCTACCATCCGGATGGTTCTTCACTTGTAACCAGTACACGTTTAACTATATTCCTGCCAATATTACAGACTCCATATGTTGTATCAGTCGTTTAACACTGTTACTTCCTACTAAGGACATGATTGCCCCTAGCCCTGACGTGCCCAATGTTTCTAATGCATCCCATGTTCCCTCACTCATAAGGCGCACTCGCACCACCATGTTAGACAGCTCTTGTGAAAGCAGCTTTAGAGTAATGAGACCTGCCGAATACCTCTCTTTGGCAGTCAGCATCTTTGGCGTGCCCGGCTTAGCCGCCGGCAACGCGAAGAGGATCGGTCGCTTGGCTTGCGGTTTAGTAAAGGCCATCAACCATACCTCCTCAGCGATAGCGCTCCTCAATCAGGAGCAGGCGGAACTTCGCCATGCCATTCTCGATAATCAGGCGGCTATCGACTACCTCTTATTGTTGCACCATTTGGGCTGCGAGTCTTTTCATGGTATGTGCTGCTTTAATCTTACGGACAACTCTCGTAAGATTCAGAGCCAGATCACAGATCTCCACACCATAGTAGCAGGCATCACAGAAGGCTCTGCATGGGGGGCTTGGTGGAGCTCTCTGTGGAAGTGGATGTGGTCATGGATTCCATGGGGGTGGCTTCAGACGGTGATCAAGGTGGTGGTGGGGGTAGTTATACTAGGCATTGCGGTTTGCTGTTTTGCTCAATGTATTCCCCCGCTGATCTCGAAGTGTTGCCGCAAGGGGAAACCCCGTGACGTCATTCCCGACCAACAGCTGATGCCGCTACTACGCAGGGTCGCCAGTCAGGCTCTTAATATTAAAAAGTAAGGGGAGATGCGGTTTCCCCATGCCCATCTGGCATGGAACAGCCCTGCGGAGGCTGCTTGGGTGAGAAGGCTCCTGGTGGTGGCTTCCGCGGGCAGCTAAATTAAGGGGGGTGAATAAAATATAGGGTTTGATTCACCTAATTACATGACCTGACCAACAGCTCTGCAAGGTAGGCAGATAGCTAACTCCAGTGACTGATTAGGTAAACACTCATCTCCTGGCCAAGGAAAATCCCCGGCGCAAACAGTGCAGATGTTTGCCCCTGTCTAAGCCCTAAGACAATGGTCTTCCTCATCCCGTGTTTGTCCGAAATAATTAACTTCCCCTTTGAGAGGTTCCCCAATTAACCTGAGTAAGCAAGGTGACGTGATTGACTTTCGGGTGATGGTTTTTTCTACCTGCCTTCTGATCTATATAAGGTGTATGTATTTTCCCAATAAACCACTGATCTGATCTCGATCCTGTTGCCTCGTGTTGTCATTGATCAGTCTCCTCCGGGACCTAACGCCGCCCTAGCGGCCAGACATCGCTACAAGAACTCAAGAGAGAAATCTGTCATTTTTAGTTTCTCACACATTCTTTCTATTTTAAACATGAATAGATATGTGAAAAAATAAAAAGACTTTTCTCTGCTATTAAGAAAGATAGCATAAGTGTTATGCAAATCTGTCTGCCGTATCATGTCATCCCAACTTTGGATATATTTCAAGTGCAGTCTTTTAATACCTTTGGCAGGTAGCTGAACCTTGCAACAGATAATGTGGGTCATGGGAAAACCTGTCTTCTCGTTGATACTTTTTTGTTTCAATTTCCCAACAATTGGTGGAGATATATGCAAAGAAAAACATCAAAAAAGGCAAGAGAAGCTAGGGGGAAAAAACCTATCTCAGCGAGCCAAGTTCTCAGTCTTTATTACTGACACATCAAGAGGAAGCAGACCTGTGAATTAAAGAGGCAATCAAATAGCAAATGTGTTATGGCCCAGACACACACAGTGGAACAGGTTGGCCTGCGACCACTGCAGCTAATGTAAAGAGGAAATTCTTATGTGAGTCCAAAGGGTCAAGCAAAGCCATTGGTCAGGGATAGCCAGGTTCAAGAGCCGGTCGATAGTAGAACTGTAGACAAAATGGTGATCCAAAGACATGGTCCAATAGTGGCCATCACAGGTTCACACCAGTTCACCAGAACTGGTAGCAGAAATATTGGCTGGCCCTGCCCATCCAAGTTTTGACATAAGGTAGTCCTAATTTGGGTCTAACACAGGGCTTTCCCCCTGGCCATGACCACCATGCCACTCCCACAGTGTGGTAGTAAATTTTTTTGGAGCCCACCACTGGCATGGTCAGGTTTCCAGAAAACAGGCAATGGTTCATGAAGTTCAGTGTCGGGATCCAAAATGATTGCTCTGACAAAGGCTTGCGCCTTCTTAAGAAGACTCAGGGCTCATAGCTGGAAATAATCTCTGGAAGCAAGCCCTAGCCCTCCTCCTTCTCACATCCCTTAATTGTGTCCTACATTACTCGGATGTGCTGTGCTCTGCCTCATTGCAGGCGCACCCCCCAATAAAGGACTCAGACACTGATAAAAGTGGATAACGGCATTGGGCCACATTTATTGATTCATGCCCTAGTCTGAATTATAAATTTCTATTGGTAATTGACCAATCATAATTCTTAAGGCAAGCAGGCAGAAGTAACACTGGTAAGGTACCACCCAAAATTGCCAACGGCAATTGCTACAATGTATCCATTTGTATCAATTTGTTTGTTGACAACAAACAAATTGTTGACCGTAGTCAATATCTAACTAATGACCCCACCCTCTGACGAGTATCCGTAAAATCACGTGGTGATGCATGCTGTCTAGCTATAGCGATCACCCCATCGCCTAGTTCGTCGTTGACCGGACAACGTTTAACCAACTTATGCCTGTCTAGTGTTGTCCAGTCAATTGCAAACTTGCCGGATACCTGTGGGTCATAATGTTTACCTTACCAGTGCTACCCGCCCATGTGACCAAAGTCAACAGCAGCAACAGACAAAACCCCTATGTCAAACCATAGCAACAGTGTGGGATGGGCGAAAAAACCAGGACCCGGAAGCCAATATGGGTCCCAGCCAAAAATTCCCACCCGGCCCCGAAGCGACCAAAACATCACACTGTTAACTAGGGAGGGGGTGGAGGGGAAAAACTTCTCCGCTCCGTCGCTTCGCAAAATGGCAGCTCGGCTGCCTCGTGGCCACCCCTTTTATAAGGGAGCTGGCCACGCCCCTAACTACCCGGATGCCTTCGTCCTGTGGGGGGGCCCCCGCAAAGAGCGCGGCGGCCATTTTGGTGCCGCGCTTGCATTGCAGGCGCACCCCCCAATAAAGGACTCAGACACTGATAAAAGTGGATAATGGCATTGGGCCACATTTATTGATTCATGCCCTAGTCCGAATTATAAATTTCTATTGGTAATTGACCAATCATAATTCTTAAGGCAAGCAGGCCGAAGTAACACTGGTAAGGTACCACCCAAAATTGCCAACGGCAATTGCTACAATGTATCCATTTGTATCAATTTGTTTGTTGACAACAAACAAATTGTTGACCGTAGTCAATATCTAACTAATGACCCCACCCTCTGACGAGTATCCGTAAAATCACGTGGTGATGCATGCTGTCTAGCTATAGCGATCACCCCGTCGCCTAGTTCGTCGTTGACTGGACAACGTTTAACCAACTTATGCCTGTCTAGTGTTGTCCAGTCAATTGCGGACTTGCCGGATACCTGTGGGTCATAATGTTTACCTTACCAGTGCTACCCGCCACACGGAGGGGCTTCAAAGAAGGCTCGACGCCCCCCCCCCAGACCGTCAGCTCGGTCAACAGGCCTGCTCGCCAATCACCCAACAGGAGGTCCATACCTCCTCGCGACAGATGGATCCCATCCCCTGCATACAAGTCATAACTTTGTAGGCTAATAGCAGGGTGACGACTGACCCTCCCCCAAGCCCTGTCGACAAGGAACCGCGCCACTGCCCTATTCACCATGCGTCTAGCACAGTCAAGGGCCAGGAGGAATGGCACGGGACCATGTCCGACCAAACAAGGGTTGTGGCGGGCCAGACGTAATGCAGGTAGGCGAGGCCCTCGCAAATCGCATGCTTCAGCGATAAGCCGGTTACCTGGCCCAAATCATTGCCCCCCAGATGTATGATCAGAATGTCAGGCGGGTCAGCATTCTGGCCAGAAAAAAGGAAAGGCAGCAGCTCCCGCCATAACATCCCAGGCTTACCATGCCATGTGAGACATGCGTATGCACCCAGTCCCAGTCAGGGTCCCCACTCTGTCGCCGCAGCGTAACGCGCTGCCCTGTGCACGTAGCTATGGCCCACCAGCCATACTGTCACCGGTGTAATACGACACCCCGGGTCTGTAAAGAAAAATGAGGAAAAGAAGGTAAGGTGACTGGGTTGGTACTCACAGCGGGAGTGGGCGCACATAAAACTGAAAACACTGCGAACCCCACCATCCCATGCTACGTATGTCAGCCCTGGAGTACCCAAAAGCAGCTGCGGTTGAGGCCGCCCCTATACGGAATGAATGGGTGCCATAGCGGGCGCCTGGGAGGCCCACACTGGCCAGCGCTTTGCCCGTCACCTTCCAAAATTGAAATTTAGTAAGGGGAGACCCATCTTGGTGACAGAAAAACGGGCCATGGTGCGTGCCACGCAGTGCCAGGAACTCCTGTAGGGCACCAACCGGACAGATGTCTGCCAAAGAACACCGTAGCAGTCGCACACCACTGCCTACGCCATGCTGATCCGTCTTAGAGGAGCGTATCCTCAACTGAGCCCAGTCTTTGGCAACACAAACATCCTCGAGTTCCAGTGCCCTACGACTTGCATCCGCCTTAGACAGCATCACAAGCTCGCTGATGCGGAGCGCTCCAAAAAATGCCACCGTTGTAGCTGCATGGAACAGGGCTGCCTCATATGCATCAAAACAGAGGCAAGGCCAGCCCCGGGCCAACTGGGTAAGGACCCCTGGGGAAATCGGGTGGCGGTCGTCCGGGCAACGCCCGCGCTCGCGCACCCACCCCTCCAAAACATGTCTCACACGGAAGTCAGAGGTGCTGTCCACATGACCCCCCACTTTGGCCATAAAAGCCAACGCTGAAAGCTTAGATGCTATGGTGCGAGGTGCAAGGCCCTGAGAATGCAGGTAAACCATGAACCGCAGAACGTGGGTTACCGGGATCGGCCAGGTTCCTGGCAGTTGAAATTGGGTACAGAATGCCCTGAAAGAATTAATTGCGTAGTGATACGCCTTACGCGTGCGTGGCACTAGCGACAGGCCAATCGCCCGGTTCACCTCTCCTTGCCAATGGTCCATATCTCCTCCGGGAGTGGCGAGGGAAATTCCTCCGCATCCGGGGCCAAGGCACGGAACCGGGAGATCTGTAGGCAGGACAAAGCGTCAGCAATATCATTATTAACCCCTGGGACATGCCTGGCCCTGAACAGTACGTTGAGTCTCAGGCTGCGCAACACAAATTGGCGCACTAGGTCCATAACCCTGGGCGATTTTGAAGTCTGTGCATTGACAATGTGGACCACAGCCACATTGTCACACCAGAAATGCACGACCGAGTTGGACCACTCCTCGCCCCATAGCATCAAAGCACCCAGGATAGGGAAAAACTCTAGATATGTGAGATCACGCAGGTGACTCGTGCCTGCCCAGGCCGGTGGCCACCCACCATAGGCCCACTTCCCATTGAAGTACATCCCATAACCGAGGGATCCCGAGGCATCAGACTGAATCTGAAATTGAGGGGAAGCCAGGAGGTCATACCTCCAAAATGAGACCCCATTGAACTCCCTCAGGAACTGTAACCAGATAAGCATGTCTGCCCTGATACCCCGGGTAAGCTGAACCCTATGGTGAGGCCTGGATAATCCTGCCATGGCGTCGCACAGGCGCCGGGCAAAAGCCCTGCCCGGTGCGACCACCCTGCAAGCGAAATTAAGGTGACCATGTAGCACCTGCAGTTCTCTTAGTGATGCCTTGCGCTTGGCCAGCAAGTCCGAGATAAGGGCCACTATCCTTGACACCTTATCCCGCGGTAACCTAGACGCCTGCGCTATCGTGTCAATCTCCACCCCCAGGAAGACTAGCTGGGTAGATGGGCCCTCGGTCTTTTCGGGCGCTAAAGGGACACTGAGTTCCTCCATTAGTGTCTGAAATGTGTTGAGGAGACGTGTACACGTGTCCCAGCCCCGTTCACCCCCGAATAAAAAGTCATCCAGGTAATGGGCTACAGACCGGGACCCTGACCTGCGGACGAAAGCCCACTCTAGGAAGGTACTGAAACGCTCGAAAGCCGAGCATGATATGGAACAGCCAAAAGGCATGGCCTTATCAAAGTAATATTCACCCCGAAATTTGAAACCCAGCAATTCAAAGTCGCCCGGGTGCACCGGCAAGAGGCGAAAAGCCGACTTAATGTCGCACTTAGCCAGCAGCGCACCCGGGCCACATGAGCGCACCATGCGCAGCGCGTGGTCAAAAGATGTATACCTGACTGAGCAAAGGTCATCAGGGATAGCATCGTTGACCGATCGGCCGGCTGGGTAGGACAAGTGATGGATAAGGCGAAACTCGCCTGGAGACTTCTTGGGAACCAAGCCCAGGGGTGATACCTTAAAGTTAGTGAACGGGGGTGCAGGGAAAGGGCCAGCAACCCTGCCCGCATTGACCTCCTTATTAATGCTGGCGGCAGTCACCTCCTCCCTCCCCCTAAGGGACAAAAGGTTGGGGGCATCCTGAGGGGACCTATCACCCATGAAAGGAATACGGAACCCCTGCCTAAAGCCCTGAAGGAGATAATCCGCATCCTCCCCCTTCGGGTACAATGCGAGCCAACGCTCCAACACATCCACATTAATTGGGGAGGGAGCCTTTCGGTGAACCAGCTCCATCTGGGGCAGTCTTGCCAGCCCACTGTCCACCCCTCCCTCTGCCCCGTGTCCCTCCAGGCCTGGGACAGGCAGAGGCTGCATGGGGGCCCGCACAGGTGGGACACTCATGTCTGTACTTGCAATTCTTCTTATTGCAGGAACCATTAGACGAGGAAGTCCAGCACAGCAGGCGGGCTGGAACCCCCTGCCCCGCCACCTGGCGGGGAACCTGTGCTGGAGCCACTCGCTGGACCGCATGTCCACAATGGTATCTTTCCCCTGGCGCGGGGCGCGTGGGCGTCATGTACAGAAGCCAAAGCCTCTGGCATGGCTCATCCCACCTCATCTCAGGGTGCAGGGGAATTCGCATACGGAATTCATCGTCATAAGCCAACCACGACGGGCCCGGAAAGTCAACCATCGCCCGATAGATGTTGTCCAAATACTGGACCATCGGAATTGCCAAATCCGGCCGGGCCCTCAGGTACACCGCCATGTAGATGAGGTAAGCCGGCAGCCAGTTGACCCACGTCCGTGGTGGCTTGCGACGACGTGCCTGTTCCTTATCCTTCTCATCCTGCCCCTCCCTCTCTTCCTTGGTGGGCTCCCTATTTAGGAGTGAGAAGATATCTACATACTCCCCCGCCATATTTTCTCTTTGGTGGCCTGCGCCTAGTGGTCACCCAGTGGCAAGGAATACCCCGCTGTCGGCAATGCCGAGACAGGCACCGCAGAAACTGCGGGCATCTGGAAAGGGGCTTGGACTAGCCCAGCCACCCCCAAAACATTCCCCACAGGGTAGGAAACACCCCCCACCCCGGGGCCCTGGGTGGTAGTCGTCGTCGCCGGGTGGGTCGTCAGCGGCTGTACCGCTGCACCACCCACGCGAGGCCAAGGCCATTGGAAAGCCCCCCCCCAACGTGGCCACATGTGTAGGTGCACTAGTTTGGACCGCATACTCACATGCTGCACCCCCGCGGGCCGCCCCCACCAGGGGTTCCGGCCCACTGGGGGCGTCAGAGCTCACGACCGCCGTAGAGCTCGTCGCTGGGGCATGACCCGCACTGGCCTGTTGGTTGGGGAGCTGCGAGGCAGTGGCCGAAGTCGCGCCACGCGCCTCAAGCCGCACGACCCGTCCCGTCGCCTGCCGCTGCCCAGCAGACGACGCGTCAAAATGAACCCCAAAGGGAGTCCCAGTGTGGCTGGCCCGAGCCAGGGAAGCCTCGAGGGCCGCAACGCGGGCCAGTAAGGCCTCCACACTGACGTGGGGCCAAGGGCCAGCCGGCCCGCCTGCTACAGGCGTGGGAACAGGTCCCTGTACCCCGGGGCCCGGATAGGGCCATGACCCCACACCCAGGCCCGGTAGGGCCGATGCAGGCACCTGCCAGGGAAGGGGACCACACCACCCCCCAAGGCTGGAAGGCCCCGGACTGAGCTGCGCCCCTACAGAGGAAGGCCCAGTAGAATGGGCACCAGGAGCGGTGTCCACCGCTTGCGGGCCGCGGGCCGCAGCCCATGCTGGACCCATGCTCGGGTCCCCAGCCTCCGGCCAAGGGGGAATAGACCCCATCCCACCGGTCCCGGTGGGTGCAGGCAAATGCGGCTGCTGGGGAGGCGCAGCCGCGGTCCTCCGACCCGGATTGCGCCTCCGAACCGTGCGAACCGTGCGAGCCGTGCTCGCGGCCGCCTTCTTCTTCGAAGGCATCTCAGTCCAACCTATGGGAAGCCGAAGTAAGAAAATCAGCAGCCAAAAGGCTTCCCAGTCAAAGCAAAAGCGACGGAGGTAAGAGGGAAAAACTTCTCCGCTCCGTCGCTTCGCAAAATGGCAGCTCGGCTGCCTCGTGGCCACCCCTTTTATAAGGGAGCTGGCCACGCCCCTAACTACCCGGATGCCTTCGTCCAGTGGGGGGGGGCCTGCAAAGAGCGCGGTGGCCATTTTGGCGCCGCGCTTGCATTCTCCTCATTGTTGGCTCCTGGCGCCACAGCCTGTTCTTCTGTCAAATTCTGATCACGTTGATCAGCTTGACCAAGAGGAGTCAGCATCGAGCTGGCAGCAGGCTGTGGAGTTGGCAGGGAGAGCTCCTCTTGGTCATGAGGAGGCAGATCTGAATTTACAGAGTTCATCACTAAAGCAGAACAGAATTAAGCTGCTTATGAATGTACTCACAAATAATCAAAAATATGCTTCAATGCTTCAGTAAACGTCAACTTGAGGTTTAATAAAACCCTGTTTCATGGAAGAGGGAACTGACCATTACTTTAATTTTTTTGTGGGCTTGAGGAGCTAGGTACTCTGACAAATATGTTCACTTATGACAAAACATTGCCTCTGTGATTAGTATAAAATAAAACAGTAAAATAAACAAAGCCTGACATTTCCTTTGATTTTTCATCATCCTCCCCACTGAAGAAAACAGGATCAAATAGTTACATGCCCTTATTGTAGGAAGTATCCATACTTGGAAGAAACATATTCTGCATTATGCTGACTCTTGACTTTAAATTTGGCAGGGGCAGTGACTCTACTCCTAGTTTTGTTGTCACTGTTATCTGCCATCAGGTTGCCTGTGACATTCAGTGGTGTAAGATGGCTCTTGAATGAGAACTCTCCAAAATATTCTGCTCTCTCCATTCCTGGAGAAAATAAACAGTCCAGCTGCCATATTAAGTTGAGGTCTACTATCTGATGTGTTACAGTAAGTATAATTTCTATAGATAGTTTCTATAAAGTTAATACTAAACCCTCCTTCATCCATGTCATGACTTTGCAGACAACAAGGAAACATTTCAGTGTTTCTTCCATCATCCCTCTAGTTATAATGTTAAGTGTTTCTTCCACCATCCCTCTATTTTTTTTCCTTTTAGTACAGGAAATATAGTTTTGTATTTGCATTTTTATAACAATATATCTGGTTACAATCCACAGTTCTTCTAGTTCAGACTCAATTGAGTATAATAATGCACATCTGTTTGTTTAGTGCACTTTAAATTTATCTGGATGTTGTCTAATATTTTAGTACTAAAATTATTTTAGTGTTTTTCCCCCAGTTTTACTCATGTTGTGGATATTAACGATTCATGATCAATACCACAATCTCCTCCTTTTCTTGTTTTGCCAGATAGAATACAACTTCTCCATCTCCTGCTTCCAGTTTCATAGTCTATTTGATTTTTATGTTAACCATCTGGTGGTATCTAAGGGGACAGCAGTCTGTTTGGTTTTTTGAAGCATGTATTTCCAATAAATAAATTGTTGCCTGTGTGGAACTTTAAGAGTCATTTTGCTACTTCACTTCTGTCCCCAACTATATCTGATTTCTTTTTTTGTTCCCTATTTTTTTCATGCAAGCCACCTATGATTGTAAGTATGTTTTGCTTTCATGTGTGATCAATTTCCTTCTGGATGCTTGGGTAAAAGCTTTTCACTTTCATCTTCTTCATCATGTGTAGTTCTAGCATTGATTTGACTGATAGTTATGTTAATAGGTTTTCCAAGGAGTCTGGCTGATATTATTCAGTCAGGCCTTGCATTATAATTCCTAACTGCCTTGTTAATTCATGCCTCAAATATCAGACCAACTCCATTTCTTTTGAATTGGCCATTTCTAGAGTAGTACTCTTTGTAGTTGGCTGGTTGAAGCTATCCTATTCCAGTTAACTTTAGTTTACTGACACCAAGCACTGCAATGTACATATATACATTCCATTTATTTTTACTTTATGGTCTCCAGTTTGCTTTGATCCATGTTTCTCACATTGCATGTTCCAGATATATGCTGTGCAACATTGGACTTTCAATGCATTTTTGTGCAACTAGATGCCATTTTGGCTTTAATCTAGTTGCATCATTAATCACAGAACTATTTGCACTTGTCTTTTCCTTTCCCCCAGGAAGTAATTGAGTGATTTCTGATATGGGAGTCTCCTTTCCTCTTTTATGTCACTTTGGACTATCATATTCTAGGCTTTTCTTGGAAAAGAAAGCTCAGCAGAGGTTTACCATTGTTACTGACTCAAGTCAGCTTGAGTACCACCAACATTGCCTCAACTGCCAGTGTCATCATCAGATGCCATTGCTGCGCAGTAGCTGCATCGCAGTCTGCTCCAAGCCTCTGTGTCCTCAGGGGTGCTCCTTTTTTTCTTCCTCTGGTGTTGCCCAGTTCCCTCATTGAGTTTGGTCTGCAGGCCTGGCTGAAATGAGCTTCCATCTCACTCAGCTGTTGTTCCCTGGGTTTCTGTAGCAGCATTGGGGGCAGCTGTTGCTGTGGTGGAGGTTACTGCTGATGGGTTCTTCATGTTGGACATGGAGACCCAGGCCATGGCATTTCAGTGGAGCAGGATGACTGGGACAAGAGGTGGAAAAGAAGCTAGGAAAGGTTGCTGCAGCTTTGGCAACTGGGGCAGCAGAGAAGATCACTGGAGGGCAAAGATATGCTCCAAATGGCTTTGAACCAATGCTTTTCGTGTTCTGTTTCTACCAGTCTGGAGGAGCTGCATGATATGGGTGAGGAGGGTTTTGTGCAGGGGTTCCCAACCTAAAGCCCGTGGGCTGGATCTGACCCATGGCACCATTTCATGTGGCCACCCACACCTCCCAGGGCATTAGAGAAACAAAATGGCCACTCCTTTGAAGCTTTTGAGACAAAATGCTACCCTCATAATGCAGGCATGGCAAAATGGCCATCCAGCCCTCGAAGCTGACTGAGAGAGCATGATCTGGCCCCTGGCTTGAAAAGTTGATAAAAGTGTCAACTTTTATCTCAGATGTTGAACTTCACTTCTGAAATATGTCTAGAACATTGGGTAGCAAGAATAAATCTGGAGTGGATTCATAGACCCTGTGAAAGTTGAGTCACCAGTCTTCCCTCTTTCTACCCACATCAGAAATTGAAGGATATGGGCCTCTTTTTCACTGATTCATATACTCTCATCTAGAGGGAAGAAACTGAGACTGACCTAGCTCTGAGTATCGATTTCTGTTCTGTGTGTAATTGTTGAGATAAGGAAGAAAGTGGAAACCGCTTGTCCCTAACGAGAAAGGATGTAAGAAGCATAAATGTTTTCATCCTGAATGAAAAAGAATGCCTTGATACATCAAGACATGTCATCAAAATATGGGTGGCATCCGCTACACTATTCTCTTACATGAAAGCCAAAAGACTAACAAGACTTTTTCCAAAAAGAGCAGCAATGGGGAGGGGGGGGGAGGGAGTTGAAATGTTTCCTTCTTGCCTGCAAAAAAGAAAAAAAAGGAAAGATCCCCATCCTTAAAGATCTGATGGTATAGAAATCAGAAGTTTCCACAAAGTGATGTTTTCTGTTTGTTCTCTGAGCGGTGACTCTCTGATCCTGCATTAAATTTTCTTTGTTCCTCGTTGTTAACACTTTTGGGAAGTAACAGTGCCTTATTTTTGCCCCAACTACATGAACAATTAGACCGTCAATGTCAATCTTTGTGGTGCTGTCCTTTTTAATTTATTCCTAGCTTAAGTGTACAGGATAGTGCAGTGAGTTGAACATATGAGCAAGAGGTTGGGTGTTAAATTCCCCACTGTGCCTTCTAGAAGTAGAGCCAGCCTATGTAACCTTGGGCAAGCCACACAGACCCAGAACTAGAAGTGTTCCCGTGAAGAAGTGAACGGGAGACCAGTTCTCAGTACTGTATACCTAGGAAGGTGTCATCATATGCTAAAATTACTTAATGGCACACAATTATTATTATTAATGATTCCAGGTTCCTTAGGCCAGCAAGTTTCAACATGAATGAAATATGAACAAACATGACAAATATTATTTATTTTAAGCCATGTGTTAGAATATGTTGTCCTGTGCTATATTTTCATAAATTAACTATGCACAAACATATGCAGAAACATCTCTTTGAATAGTTTCAAGGTGTGCTAGCAAGTTAACCTTCAAACAATAACAATGTGGAGTCAGGAGCTGTTGCTGTCAACGTTGCCAGTTATTTATCTTTTATGTGTTATATTATTCAGAATACTGCGGTATATATCCTTGTTCTTAGGTTCATATCTTTGCCAGATTTGATGCTGCCCCAAAGCATGGAACATGGAACTACTGGTTTCTTTCTCCCCTCCCAGCATGTTGTCCCAATTATTGTCTGTGTACAATTTTATTCACACCACACGGGCATAATTTCCCTTTCCCCTTTATACATTTATTTCTATACATACGAGCAAGGCCTTTGGCATGAAATTTTGTTCTCAGATTTCTTGTGAAGAAACTCAAGAGGTTGAGAGCTTTGTATGGAGCCTAGAGTTCAATGAAGGGAAAAATAAACAAAGTTGGTAAATAAATACATACATAAATTAAAGGTGGGCACGGAATCATACTTTGAATTTTACACTTTTATGATTCGATTTGATTCAATTCAATCATTTTATTATGGTCCACTAGGGACTGCAGTGGCTCAAGTTGCTAACACGGGTGCGGGGTCCGACCAGGGGCAGTGGTCACATGCCAGACTTAGTTTTCTTGTCGGAGCAGTGGCAGAGTGACCTGAGATTACAGGATTTAGTCATCTCACCTGTGCCATGGTCAGATCACTATCTGGTGACTCTTGACTTCCTGGGGGCGACGCTTCATCGTAGGGAGGCAGGGCCTATTAGAATGGCCCACCCTCGGCGACTAATGGATCCAGATGGATTCCAGAGGGAACTAGGGGATGTTCCTCTGGATCGGCTTCACGATTCACCCGAGGCACTTGTCGACCTGTGGAACAGGACGGCAACAGCAGCCTTGGATGAAATCGCGCCACTGCAGCCTCTCCGTGCCCGTGGGGTTAGGTCATCCCCGTGGTTCACAGATGAACTGCGGGATCTCAAACGGGCAAAGAGACGCCTAGAGCGCCGTTGTGTGAAGACCCGGGATGACTCCGATTGGACACTGGCTAGAGCTGCTATTAGGGCCTACCTAGTGGCGATGGGGGTGGTGAGGCGTCAATACTTCACCACCCTTATTGCCTCCGCTGATAATCGCCCAGCCGCTCTGTTCCGGGTAACCAGGTCCCTCCTCGGTAGGGGGAGATCGGTGCCCGGTTGGCAGGGTTCGGCTGAGGACTTTGCTGACCATCTGGTGGAGAAAATCGATCGGATTCGTTCAGGACTGAGTCCCGGCGTGGATGTGGAGGGTCGGGGGGGGGGTGCCGGAGCACAGTCTTGCTGTACGATCTGGGATCAGTTTGATCCTGTTGTCCCTGATGAAGTGGACAGGCTCCTTGCAGCTGTACGTGCCACTACATGTCCTTTGGACCCCTGTCCCACCTGGTTGGTGAAAGCCTCCAGGGTGGGGACAGGTGGCTGGGTTGGGGCGATAATAAATGCATCCTTACGGGAGGGGGTATTTCCTGCTCCATTAAAACATGCTTTGGTGCGCCCCCTCCTGAAGAAAATATCCCTTGACCCAGCTGTCCTTAACAATTACAGGCCGGTTTCCAACCTGCCCTTTTTGGGTAAGGTTTTGGAGAAGGCGGTGGCACGCCAGCTGCAGAGTGTCCTGGAGGAAGTGGATTATCTAGACCCCTTTCAATCAGGATTCAGGCCCGGGTATGGTACGGAGACGGCATTGGTCGCACTAATGGATGATCTCTGGCGGGAGCGGGACGGGGGTTATCCATCCGTCTTTGCTCTTCTTGACCTCTCAGCGGCCTTCGATACCGTCGACCATGGTATCCTTCTGGAACAGCTCAAAGGATTGGGGATCCAGGGCACTGTGTTGTCCTGGTTTTCCTCTTTTCTGGAGGGCCGTACCCAGTCGGTGTGGTTAGAGAGTGAGAGGTCCAGCCCTAGGTCCCTCAAGTATGGGGTTCCTCAGGGCTCGGTGCTTTCTCCCCTCTTATTTAACATCTACATGAAGCCACTGGGTGAGATCATTCGTTCCCACGGGGTGCGGTACCATCAGTACGCGGATGACACCCAGTTGTATATCTCGGCCCGTGGGGACCCCAGTGATGCTGTTGAAATCCTATCCAGATGCCTGGAGGCCATTGGGGTCTGGATGGGGGCCAATGGGCTTCGGCTGAATCCCAGCAAGACAGAGTGGCTGTGGATAAGGGGCCCCGTGTTATCCAGGGAGTTACCACCTTTGGTACTGGATGGGGCGGTTTTGCCCCAGACAGACCCAGTGCGCAACTTGGGGGTCCTTCTGGATTCACGGCTGCTGCTGGAAGAACAAGTGGCGGCTGTGGCCAGGAGGGCTTTTGCCCAACTTCGGGTGATTCGCCAATTGCGCACGCTCCTGGACCGGGGCTCCTTGCTTATGGTCACCCATGCTCTGGTTACTTCCCGACTAGATTATTGTAATGCGCTCTACATGGGGCTGCCCTTGACGACCATTCGGAGGCTGCAGCTGGTCCAGAATGCGGCAGCCCGGGTGGTGATGGGATGTGGGTGATATGCCCATGCCTCACCGCTACTTCGGGAGCTGCACTGGTTACCAGTTTGTCTCTGGGTGCAATTCAAGGTGCTGGTTTTGACCTTTAAAGCCCTATATGGCAGTGGGCCAGGATACCTTAGAGACCGCATCGTCCCAAGAGTGTCTGCCCGTCCAACTAGAGTGGACCGGAGGGGCTCTCTAATGGTGCCATCAGTTAGGGGTGCACATCTGTCTAGCACCCGAAGGAGGGCCTTCTCTGTGGCCGCACCAACTCTCTGGAACCTCCTGCCAAGAGATCTAAGACTTCAAAGAGAATTGCTGCCCTTCAGGAAAGGATTGAAGACCTGGCTGGATCACGGTCCCCGCCTGCTGGCTTATGTAAAGAATTAAGAACTCTCTCTTCCTTTTTTAGAGTGGGTGGGATGGATGGGTGGGATAAGGGTTTTTTAAAGTGTTTTTATATGTTTTTAGAATTTGTTGTAATGCCACCCTGAGTCGGGTTCTGCCTGAGTGGGCGGCATATATAAATACGACTAAATAAATAAATAAATAAATAACACGCTGACTGGGAGGCGGAAGGTCAGCAGTTTGATTCCCAAGTACTGCAGGACAGAATGAGCTCCCGTCTTTGTCCCAGCTCCTGCCAACCTAGCAGTTTGAAAGCAAGAAATTGCAAGTAGATAAATAGGGACCATTTCAGTGGGAAGGAAACAGCATTCCGTGCACTCCGGTGTCTAGTCATGCCTGCCACATGACCACGGAAACGTCTGCAGCTGCAGACAGTGCTGACTCTTCGGCTTTGAAACAGAGATGAGCACTGCACCCTAGAGTCAGATATGACTGGCTTTCAAGCAAGGGAAACTTACTACCAGTACAGGGGGGAAAAGAGGTAAAATTTTCCCCAAATGTAGATACTTAGAATGTAGTCAAAATGCACCATCAAAAAACATATCCAGGTAAAATTTCCAAAATGTAAATGCTTACAATTTAGTTAAAATAGATAATTTATGATGCAGTTCTCAGACTAAACAGCTCATACAGAGATACATGTATGACGGCAGGGGTTCCCAACCTAAGGACCATGGGCTGTATCCAGCCAATGGCACCATTTCATGTGCCCCTCCTCCTGCCTGAGACAGAACAAATGGAAATCCTGCATAGATTAGACAGCCTTAAAGACACATTTATGACAATTATATCCATGGGCAATCAAGACTCAGCGGTACTGGCTAGGAGTAAGGTAACAGGGGCAATGCTTAGTACACAAGGAAATGCCTCTAATGTAACAGACTCCTGTGTTACAAACAGACCAAGTCCAGGTAACCCGGCCCTAAAACAGTGTCATGCTGACATCCATGCTAACTCCTCAAAAACCATCACCAAAAGTTTTAATATACAGCAACAGCAATTGGCCCCTCTGGGTGATGTAGTCAACCCACATCAGGCACAGGAAAATGACCTCTGAACTTGTCACCCGAAGGAGCAGCCAATATCAGAGACCAATGGTTGCATTGTTTTTGGTTCGGAAGGCCTCTTTGATCAGATAAACTGTGAATGACAACCAATCAGACCCCACCTGTCTAATGGGGATCGTAATGAAAATTTATCGTTCATCTCATGGAATGTAATGGGCTGGACTACTAAAGTATTGGACCCCACGATCTGTTGCTACCTCTCAAACTTTGATGTGGTCATTATGCAAGAGACATGGATTACAAACCCCCATTTCTTAAGAGGATATGTCTCATCGGACCTGGCAGCTATCCCTTCATCACATGGCCGAGCAAAGTGGGGTCTGGCTATCCTGGTGGCCACATCGCTAGCAGTTAATGTCTCTGACTTGCCCTCATGTCACAACATGGGTATGGCCATCCTCATTAGCTACCGCCAAATTACTATTTTGGTAATTAATATCTATATCCCTCCTGCCAGTAACAAGACAGAGCCCAACAAGGATTGGTCAGAACTAGAAAGATACTTCAATATTCTTTTAACTGACCATCCCACAGCACTTGTAATAATGTGTGGAGACTTTAATGCTAGACTGGGACCTAACGACAAATACCTAGGTTTAAATAATATCATCCCTTACTTGAGTAATGATCAGTCACCACTTCCCTTTGATAGACACTCAAAAGATCTAAAATCAAATTATGCAGGTAGCCTCCTGGCTAGGATGTTGTTCAATCTGGATCTTTGGGCACTGAATGGCTCAGTCCAGGGGGATCATCCAGCCAAATTTACTTTCTGGTCTGGGAAAAGTAAAAGTGTGATCTACTGTTTCATTGTCTCGAAGGAGACAGTCAGGTTCGTGGACCAATTTAAGGTTTCCTCATACCACGACAGTGATCACTTGCCGTTAAATCTCTTGCTCAAGTTACCATCAAATAATCTGAGACTCAGGGACAAACACAGGGGGCCTTCTGAATTAGAGTCGAAACTAAATCCGGTTAGGTGGAAAGTGGATATGTCCAAGATTTTATCTGATCTGTTTAAAACTCAAGACTTTAACAAGATCCTGGATAAATATATGAACAACGTAAACACGGGAGTGGGAACAGAACTTTTTTGAGGTTTTACTGAAGGAAATTCTTTTAGCCCTTGAGGGTTTTAACTCACATTACGGAAGTGCCAAGGGCACTCAAAGTAAATCATGGTTTGATAAGGAGTGCCTCCAGGCAAAAAGTGCCCTGAGACTTAAATATAGAGAATATTGCTTAAACCCTACGGATAGCTTGTGGACAGAACTGTCTATAGCCAAGGTACAATACAAAAAGATAATTAAACACAAAAAGATTGAAGAATGTAATAGAGCTTGGGATCAGCTAAATCAAGCAATTGAGCAAAAAAAAAAAAATCCAAATTTTGGAACTTAGTGTCCAGTTGCTCTAAAAATCCCCATATGCCATCGGTCATACTCACAGAAATTTGGGAGAAACATTTTTGTGAACTATATTTGGCTTTGGATACAAGTGATACATCCAGTGGGTATACAGCCAGTAGCAACAACCTCCCTCCGTGGAATGCAGTATTGATCTGTGAGGTAAAATCATTAATAAGTAGACTAAGACCTGGGAAAGCTGCCGGCCTCGATCACATACCCCCAGACCTGATTAAATTTAATTTGGGGTGGTGGACCCCAGTTCTGGCAAGACTGTTTACTATAATTGACAACACAGGACACTTCCCTAAGAGCTGGAAGGTATCAGTCATCTGCCCAATCCACAAAAAGGGGAGTCGTGGTGACCCTGCCAACTATAGGATGATCAGCCTCCTGAGCATCCTTAGTAAACTTTATGCAAGCCATCTTCTAGGGAAGCTCCAAGATTGGGCTAAGCTATTAGCCAATGAACGAGGTGGGTTTAGAGGAGGCCGATCTGTGCTTGACCATTGTGTAGCCCTTGATTACTTTATTAACAAATATTCCTCAAACTCCTCTGTATCACTATATGCAGCGTTTGTTGATTTGAAATACACTTTTGATACTGTCTCAAGAGGACTACTATGGGAGAAACTGGAGAAAGCATCAATTGACCAATGATTATTGTTTCTTATAATGGTGATTCATGGCAACACAAGTATAAGGATGAAGTGCAGTGAGCAGGGACATCTGTCAAACACTATAAAAACTAGCAGAGGAGTTAGACAGGGCTGTGTTTTAGCACCAACCTTATTCAATATATACATCAATGATATTGTTCAATATTTACAATGCAGGAATCACCATCCGCCCAAATTAGACAGCAAACATGTCCCAATCCTACTGTATGCAGTCGATGCAGTTCTGCTTTCAAGAACACAGGTGGGGTTATGCAGGGCCCTGCGTTCGCTTGCGAAGTACTGCTCTCAAAACCAACTTGTGGTCAATTATTCGAAAACGAAAAAAATGGCTTTTGCCAGAAAGCCTAAAATACATCGATGGCATTTAAACCATCAGGTACAAGAGTAGGTCCTTCATTAAAGCTACTTAGGAGTGATATTTCAGGCTAATGGGCACAGAAAGTTACATACAATGTATTTAGCTTCTAAAGCAAAAAAAAAAAAAAAGAGGCATGGTCGCTATATAAACGTTCCTTCGAAGGAAAGGTGGGCATAACATAGTTGCAGCCCGTAGACTTTTTTCGGTGAAGTTGCTTGCCCAAATGTTGTATGGATCCCCTCTGTATTTTCACTCAAACATAAATCCACTCGACGTCATGCAATCAAAGTTTCTGAGGACAATTATGCAGTCCCCTTGCAGTATTTCCAATGTGGCTTTGAGATTAGAAATGGGAATGTATACAGTGCGAGCAAGACTGTTAGTAAATGTGGCCAATTATTGGATAAAAATTCTGTTTGCCCCATCTAACTTATTTAAACTGGTGATGTACGACCCTTGGATGCCTCCATGGATTAGCTCTCTTGAAAGGACACTAACCATTTATGGCATTTCAAAACCTTATGTTCTTTCCTTAGGATCTATTCATGCTAGAGAGTTAATAAAACAAAGAATTCTCGATATACATCACCAAAATTATTTAAGTAAACTAGTTTCCCCATTGTTTGATTGATCAACTTTCAATGTTGCTAGGCCCTTAGCGTACTTGTCTTTAATAAGAAATCCAGATCGTAGATGTTCCTTCACACTTATTCGGTATAACATGCTTCTCTCCTCCTACAGGGAGGATTTCTATAAGAAAGTCGCAGTGCTCGAGTGTTTATGCCCATGTCAGTTAAATATGATAGAAACCTCTGAGCATGTTCTGCTAGAGTGTCCCCTATATAATAAACCCAGGAGATACCTTTTTAGTGTTTTCCCTAACTTGAAATCTAACAATAAAGTCAGGACAGTGAATATTCTTTTATCGGGTGAAGGGCAAGATACGACGATAGTAGTTGCTAGATTTGCATGGTATGTAACTTGTATTTGTAAAAGCAAGATAAAATCACAGGAATAAGGAAAATGCTTTCAGATTACAACTTGACTGTCATAGAATATGTTTGCAGGACATAGAAATAACCCTTGAAATTCTGGTTGCATGTTGCTATTGTATAAATAATTTAGTGTTCGTGATTTTGTGATAGTTTTATTAGGTTGCCTCACTTGTGCCAAGCTGATTGATTTTGTGATATTGTAACACTGACCTTGGGCTGTAATAAAGAATTTGATATGATTTGATTTGCCCCCCACCCATCCAGGGCTGTAGCCAGGATTCTAGATGGGAGCAAAAAAAATCAGGAGGGGCAAAAAAAATTCAGGAGGGGCAACAATGTCACACTCACATATGTAATATTGGCACCATAGGGTGGGGTGGGGCTGTTAGCTCAGGAGGGTTTTTGCCCCCCTGCACTCCTGCACCCATCCAAGGGCATTTGAGAAACAAAATGGTAACCCCTTTGAGGCTGTTGGGACAAAATGGCCACCCCTATAATGCAGGCAGGGCAAAATGACCATCTGTCCCTTGAAGCTGACTGAGAGAGAGTTACCCGGTCCCTGACTTGAAAAGGTTGAGAACCCCAGTATTAGGGGGAAACTTGCATGAAGAGTAACCCTAATGAGATGTTATTCATACTGTGTGTCATTAAGTTATTTCCAAAGCATTGGATCACTATCTTTTGCTGTACTATGCTAGTCTTTGAGCATAATAAATATTTGATTTGTAATATGTGAGATGTTGAAGGAGAAGTTTACTATTGCCACCACCATGTGTTCAGTGGCCAAACATGGATTTGAAGTCAGGTCTTTTGAGCACTAAGCTGGTGTCATAACAAGGTGTTGAAATTCTCAATGCTTGCGTGGAACATGGCAGTGGCCAATAAATGTGGGATGTTGCATCACAACATAGCTCCACAAGTATATTGCAATAAACCAGGGGGAGGGGGGAGAGCTTTTGTGTAGCCTGTTGTATTTGAGAAGTCTTTCAACCAGTTCTTGAAGGAACAGGTCTCCAAACTATATGGAAGCCCCTACAAGTTCACGCTTCTATACCTATGAACATTTGCTCTATGCTCAATGATGTCTGTAGGGATGGAACAAGATGGTGATGCAAGAACCCTGTTCATGTGATCTTTTCCACCAACTTTAGTGACTTTAGTGAATAAATATATTAGGTAAAGTTGTGTCTAAAAATTATTTTTTGTAGAGTGGTGTAATAGAGCCAGTGCAGTGGAAAAGGGGAGTCACATCAATAACTATGCTGTTGAAATAGTTTATATACCTTGAAAACCCCTTATGCTAACCAAACGTTGGATGCGAATAGATGAAATATGAGCCATATTGGGTGGCATTGGGCAATGCATGGCCCACATATTTCAACTCCCAAGAGTCCTACTTGACACAGTCAATGGCAAGGAATTCTTAGTGTTCCACTCCAACAATAACCGAAGAACCATATCTGGCCCACTTGAGGCATGTTACACACACCCATGCAATCTCAGAATGAGGGGGGAAAGTGGGTGGAACAATGTTGTGGTTTAAGAAGTACTGAATTATATGTAATGCATGTAGACTGATTTTTATGTCTCTAATAGGAAGAAGGCATTTGACTGTGTGGACCACAACAAGATGTGGCAAGTAATTAAAGAGATGGGAATACCAGAGCACATCATATGCCTCCTGAGAAATCTGAACATGAACCAAGAAGCAACAGTTAGGACAGAACACGGAATGACAGAGTGGTTTGGAATAGGAAAAGGAGTAAGACAAGGCTGCATTTTATCACCCTGCTTATTCAATCTATACACAGAGCACATAATGCGAAATGCAGGGATGGAGGAATCACAATATGGGATTAAAATTGCTGGGAGAAACATAAACAATCTGAGATATGCAGACGATACCACCCTAATGGCAGAAAGTGAGGAAGACCTAAAGAACCTCTTGATTGGGCTGAAGGAGGAGAGTGCAAAAGCTGGTTTGAGACTCAATATCAAGAAAACCAAGGTAATGGCAACAGGCCCAATCAGTTCCTGGAAAATAGATGGGGAAGAAGTAGAAGCAGTGACAGATTTTACTTTCCTGGGATCAAAGATCACGGCAGATGGGGATTGCAGCCATGAAATAAAAAGGCGACTGATTCTTGGGAGACAAGCCATGAGAAACCTGGGGAACATAGCGAAAAGCAGAGACATCACATTGCAAACAAAAATTAGAATAGTCAAAGCAATGGTATTCCCAGTGGTAATGTACGGATGTGAGAGCTGGACAATTAGGAAAGCTGAACGCAGAAGAATAGATGCCTTTGAAATGTGGTGTTGGAGGAGAGTTTTGAGAGTACCCTGGACAGCGAGGAGAACAAATAGGTCAATCTTAGAAGAAATCAACACTGACTGCTCATTGGAAGGGCTAATAGTAAAGACGAAGCTAAAGTATTTTGGACATCAAATGAGAAGGGAGGATTCACTTGAGAAGGCCCTGATGTTGGGAAAGGTGGAGGGCAAAAGAAGAAGGGGGAGGCCAAAGATGAGATGGCTAGATGGTATTGTAGACACAATGGGCACAGAACTGGGAGTGCTGAGGGGGATGGTGGAGGACAGAGGTGCCTGGAGAACAATGGTCCATAGGGTCGCAAAGGGTCGGAACCGACTGTGAAACTGAACAACAAGGAAGAAGGTTTGAGTAATGCTATTTTCAGAAAGTTTCTTTATTTGTGTCAGAGGCACCACCAGCATATAATTTAATTTAATTTAATTTTCCCATTTGTATGCTGCCCAATCAGGGGGGCTCTCACAATAATCATACACTATATATCTATATCTATATCTATATCTATATCTATATCTATATCTATATCTATATCTATATCTATATCTATATCTATATCTATATCTATATCTATATCTATATCTATATCTATATCTATATATATACACACACATACACACACATACACATACACACACACACACACACAATACAAATATGCAATATACTCAATACACAATAATTATACAGTATTCAATACAAACAATATACAGTATTCAATACAAACAATATACCATGTTACAATACTGCAGCGGCATCTCTACCCCAGCTGCAAGTAAGTACAGGGGCGGCAGCTGCAAAGTCTGTCATGGGGGTTGGAGCGCTTGTGGTGGGGATGGCTGGGGCAACAGGGGAGGTAAGGCTGCCACAGGTAGCTGCCACACAGAGGAAAGGTAAGGCTGCACTACCCAGCAAAGCGGGTATCCCAGCTAGGACAAAGCTAAAATTAACATACAGTAGAACCACGCATAATGGAAAAAAAATCCGTTCTTTGGAGCTCTTCGCTATGTGGTTTTTTCCCATTATGTGAAGAGAATTGGCAATACCCCACATAACAAAAACAAATGTTCGTTATATGGGGTATACCTCGCTTACGAAAACCCTGTATAAAGAAAAAAATCATTATGTGGGGTACATAAAGCGTTCATTATACGGTGTTCCACTGTATCTAAAACAAAAGAAATTAAAAGGACTAGATGACATCTGCCCAATATGGGGCCACCTCAACAGCATTTGCTTTTGCCAACATAAGGTCCTCCTCAGTGCACATTGAAGGGCATCATGTGCATTGTATCATGTGGCCTATTGTTTGCTCTTCTTAGCAGTCACACAGGCTACCATCTAAAGGGAAACCTCACATTCTCAGAGCCCTTGATCTTCCTACTCTGGCACGCAGTCTGTTTAAAGCTTTCCACACAGGCCATGGTTGTTCATGGCCAGGCGGTGGAGAATCCATGTGGTTTTGCCCAATTATCTGGTAGCTCCTTGCTTGAAGAGGAAACAGGGCAGATGGCAATTGCTCACAGCCATGAGTGTGCATAGATAAAACAGAGGAATTGTTTATGCACCCAAAAAGCTGTTTGAGGTCATTTTAGTGTCTTAATGGCTCCCTTTCAGTATAGTTGAATGTTTTAAGTCAAGCCATCTGGCTTTACATATGCAATGGTGTGAAAAATAGTCTTAATAAAAGGTGCTGAAGCTTCCCTAAGCATTCTGTAGCTATTTCACTACACATACAACACGATTGGCAGCATCTTTGGGCAAAGCCTTGATAAAGACAATGTGGATTAAAAAGGCCCTGCAGAGTACAGTACAGTACCTCATACAAAGTCCGCTTCATACAACATCGAATTCATACAACATTGCCTAATTCCTTGAAAAAAGTTGCCTCATACAAAGTTGCTGTGACTTTGTATGAGGCATTGGGGTTTTCCCCAGGTTGCATTGTGCCTGGGCAGTATAAAAGGCAGGACACACGCGTGCATTGCTCTTGTGGGTTTTGCATGAGGCAAAGAGTATTTAGGAGTGGTTTTGAATGCGATTTTGGATTTTTTTGAATTTTTTGTCATAATTTTTAGAAGCATTCCTGGGATTTTTGCAGCATTCTTCAGGTTCTTGGACAATCAGGGTTGTTTGACATGTTTTTGTGAAGTATTTAGCCTTTAGACAATAATTTCTTAAAGTTCTGTCAGTTTCCTGTCTGTTTCCTTGAATTTGCCGTGAAGTCTGTATTGTTACAGTAAAATGTATCTCTATGAAAATGATGTTGTATGAGGCAGCGTGGCTAAGATTTTGCATGCCTCATACAAAGTCCAAATTTGTGGAACCAAGTTTGGATGATGTATGAGGTATCACTGTATATTTAATATTGGGAGTGAATAACTGCATAGCTGATCTGCAGAGTTGTCATATGAGCATTTGCAAAGTTGGTGACCGAACCACAAGCATCCTTCAGAGTGTGGTTATGATTCCACCTTAGGACTAAAGGGCAAAGTTCCAAGCCATACTATATCTTTTTGACAGATCTGTGATAATTTGTCTGTCTGATAATCACCCTGCTATTTGTCCACATTTTGCCAAGTTCATGCTGCTCAATAGTGTCTTGAACAATTAAAAAAAGAGATTCGAGAAACACTATAGCAGACTTGCCCAAACTATGGTCCATGGGCCAGATATGGCCCCTGAAGGCATTCCATCAGGCCCACAATGCCCTTGCCAAATGAACGCTTCTGCATATGCATGAAAAGTGGCCATTTTATTTCTTGGTTTGGCACGAATGCTTCTGTGAAGTAAAATGGCCGCTTTTGCACATGTGTAGAAGCATCCGCATCAAACTAGGAAGTAAAATGGCTATGCATGCACAAACACACCCTGTTCTGGGGGCATGGTCTGGCCTGTTCTGCTTTTCTGTTGGCATGATCAGGCTCCCAGCCCAAAAGGTTTTGGCACACCTGCACTACAGGATTTGGAAATACATGTCTCTCTGGCCCTGTTAAATATTATGGTCCCCACAAATAATAAAATATTACTGCTAAATTTTATATGTACTCTGAAAATGTATTTTCTGTTTTTTAATATTTGTGTTTCAGTAGATTCAGTGGAAACATTTATATTCTAATTGGGCAATCAGTCAAATGGCAGAGGGGGAGAAAGACAATGCCATGGCTGGACTAGCTGTTCTCAGCCATAGGAATCCTTCCTATGCTGAGCTCACATCATTTCAGCCAACATGTTCATTGAATGAGAGTGGGGGCAGCTGCCATGTATAACATATGGGTACCTACAGTAAGACCTACAGGGAAAGAAGACTTCATAAGTCTGGGTTTAGAAGAATACTGCTGGGAAACAGGTGTCCTCAGGGCCACCGTCAGGACTCCGTCCCGGGCCCGGAGCTAGCAGAGGCCCCAGCGGTGGGCAGCCCATTTTTAAAAACTTTTTAAAAAACTTTTTCAAACATTTTTTTACTTTTTTTAATCGTGGTGGACGGCGCCACTGTGCATGCCACACCAGAGGGCCCCCTGCCTCAACCTGGTTATCCAGGTTCAAGGCTTGCCTTTTCAGCCCACGAGGAGGGTCGGGCCCTGGGGCGCACACCTTCAAAGGTAGCAGCTGGAAGCCGCCACCGCTCCTGGCAGTTCAGGTGGGCTGCTGCTGTTCTTTGGCCTGCTCCCTCCTCCCCTCCCAGGTGGGTCCGTCCATCCATCTGTTTGTCTGTCTATTTTAACTAATCCACTTTCTTTCTTTCTTTCTTTCTTTCTTTCTTTCTTCCTTCCTTCCTTCCTTCCTTCCTTCCTTCCTCCCTCCCTCCCCCCCCTTGGTGGCACAAAACTGTGGTCATAAGGAGTGCAGTAGCACTAGTGGCTAAGACACTGACTGGGAGGTGGAAGGTCAGCAGTTTGATTCCTGAGTACTTCAGGATGGAATGAGCTCCCGTCTTTGTCCCAGCTCCTGCCAACCTAGCAGTTCGAAAGCAGTTCATTGGGAAGGTAACAGCATTTCGTGCACTCCGGTGTCTAGTCATGCCTGCCACATGATCACGGAAACGTCTGCAGAAGCAGACAGCACTGGCTTTTCGGCTTTGAAACAGAGATGAGCACTGAACTCTAAAGTTGGATACAACTGGCTTTCGAACAAGGCTTAAATACTAACTGCTGTATTTTAATGTAAGCTTTTGTGGATCAAGGCCACTGGCTCTTTGGCTGTAATCAGAGATGAGCACTGAACTCTAAAGTTGGATACAACTGCCCATCAATTTATTTTGGGAAATTGTGTATTCCACCAGCCACCACTGCCCCAATGCAAGGAGAGAGAAAAGTGTGTGTGTGTGTGGCGGGGGGGGGGGCAATAGGATTGCTCAGTACAGGCCCCAGAATTTTCTGATGGCGGCCCTGGGTGTCCTTCCCTTCAGGAATTCACAAATGACAAAGAATATAAAAAGTTGCAACTAATATTCCATCTCAAGAAATTTTGTCTCTAAAAAAAGAACTTCAGGGAGGATGAGGTAGCCTATGCATATCTATGCTGGAGTCTGGCCAAGTTATGCTGCTATGGTGATAGGGTAGACCGTACTGCAAGTGACTCATCACATCAGGCAGTGGTTAGCTAACCTGAGGACTAATGGCCTTGGGTAGTGAGGTCCACAGGGAAAGGTGATGGTCCCCAAATGGATTAAATCCCACTTGAATCCATCTTGATGAAGGGCAGCAGGTCTATGTCTGATGAGGACATTGTGTGCCAAAAGGGCTCAGGACCAGAAAGTGACTCACAGAACTGGATCAGTGATACGTGTGTCATGCTGTGATGCAGAAGGCAAATGGAAGGTCACTGCATTATATTCTCAGAACAATCTTCATGATTGATTGCCAAAATGATTGCCACTATTTGGAATCAGACACAGCACAACAACAACAAGAATGCATACAGCATATTAGCTTACCTCTTGCAGCGATGCCATGTAATCCAACCGTGGTAATTGCCCAGCAATTCTCTCAGTGCTGTGGGGAAGTATTTAAGTGTAATTGCTATTGCTAAATAAAGGAAGAAATGTTCTACTACCACACCTTTCTACCTAAAAAAGCAGTAGTAGTAATGCAGTCCAGACATGAAAATATGAGTCAGAGTATCCCAAAATTATGTGAGCCTTTGAGTTCTCTATAGCTGCTCGTCAGGCTGTATAGGCCAGAGGTTCCCAATGTGGGGCCCACACCCCACAGGGGAGACTTCAGTTCTGAGAAGCCTAAGTCCATACATTGGCTAATCAGTGCTTTGGGGAATTGACTTAGGTTTCTAGGAAATGAAGTCCAAAAACCAAAGGTTGGGAAACACTGCTACATGGTATAGAGGCTAGCAGATTTGGAAATAAATAAAAAGTAATAAATGAACTTGAATGTTGTAGCCATTGCAACTGTGGTAACCTTCCCAGCAGAAATTGAAGAGAGGTATGAAAGTAACATTCCGCCTAAGACAGAAGAGCAGACGGTTCAGTCTACCAGATATTGTTGGCATGGGATAGCAATGCCTTTTAACTCTGACCATTGCCTAGGCTGGCCAAGGAAGAGGGAAATTGCAATAGGATGTGGACAGCTACATATATCTCGAGTTGAATCAGATATGTTGCCCTTTCACATTTACATTGTTTATAATATTGTGAATATTTATTTCAACATTTTGAGAAACAACTGTTATCAAATGTAGAAAATGATGACTTGATTACATTGTTGATGGGATAGCCTTCCCTTGTCTGTACTGTATCTGATTATTACTCAGCCTTTGAATAATATTAGTTGGGTGAAAGGAGGGGGCAGACTACAAGAAGAAGCTGTAACAATAGAAAGAAAGGAGGATTCTTTGCTATTTCAATTTCAGGCATAAACCAGACACATTGAAGCAGAAAGTTGCTGTGTCAGAACATCTCACTGACTGCAAGTTGTTACCTAGACATATTGATTTAAAGCAGCCTATCTCCTCTGATCTTAGGAAGTCTGTTTGACTGCTGACAGGTTTATAGGATTATGGCTTTAATTGGATGTCTGGGTTTTGCTAGATGTAAGTTGAATTTATGACAGGGCTTTTTGTGGAGCAAAAGGGAAGCCCTTTTTCACCTGTTGTAGGCCTTTTCACACCTTAGCCTGGTAGCTCAGGTTTTGGTGGTGGACAGGAGTGCACCAGCACTGCCCATTTTAACTAGTTAAAATGTACGCCCACTGTGGCCTTGCCTGGAGAAGTCTGAGCGAGCCACAGTGACACATGCCTTAGTTGTGTTCCATTTTGGATTACTACAATGCACTTTATGTGGGACTGCCTTTGGAAAGTGTTTTGAAACTTCAGCAAATCCAGAATGCTGGGGTCAAACTGTTAAGAAGGGTATCATAAAAGGATGATGTTCAGCTTTTGAAAAAGTTTTTAATACTATTTGTTTTAATATTGAGAGCTAATTTGGGTCCTTTTGAGGATATATAAATAAGTATTATTTATATCTTATATGTCTGGCAGGACATCCTGACTCCATTACCACTACGGTAATGAAGTAGACCATACAGCCAGGGACTCAACACCGAGTGTTGGGCAGTGGTAAATAACCTGACTCCTTAAAGGGCCAATGACTACGGGTGGATGAGCCCCTTTAGGTGGGGTGATGGTCCCCTCAGTGGAGGAAATGACAATGGAAAGCATCAGATTGGGCCCAATGGCAAAATGAGCGGAGGAGGAACTCTGATTCCCAATGGTCATGGAGGCAGAAGAAGCCATGCCAGATGAAGGCACACCTTGTCCATATCCTCAAGGCTGCAGCAGTTCATTGCAGTCCTGGTGTTAAATCTTGCATGTCTCATTGCATATGTGCTGAAGGAGATGGCCCAAAAATCATGCTTTGTGGGTCACTTCATGGCAAGCTGGAACCCACCTTTAACAAATTCATGCCAGTGGCATTTTTCCAGATTGCCATAGAGGGTGAAGGCAGCCCAAAACCAGCTGGCCTACAAGACCGCCTCCCAGCACCCTGGGACAGAAAAAAAACCACATATTCGGATCACGTTGCAGAAGATGACAATGCACATTTTGTCTTGCATTGATGGGATTTCCTCAGAACAGCATGTTATCAGACTTTCAAGTTAGGCTGTGTTTACCTTTCACTGACCAATCATAAAATAATATAAGCTATGATGGTGAGAAGGGCTCACGATGGGAAAACTCTTACATTACTTGAAGTAGAACCACTCCTAAATATAAGCTCAGTGTATGGTCCTATTATCTGCCTGAAAAACTCAGTTTTTTGGTATCTGGTCACAAAGACTTCAGGAAGAAGAGCTAACCTATGTAGTTATAGGCAAGCTGCACAATTCCAGAGCATCAACAAAATAAAGAAATAGTAGACCACTTCTGGAAAGAGTCACCATAAGAAACGACTTGTTGGTACACAATTATTTTTTTATTATATGCTATAATTAGACCTTTAGATTTGGATGTAGGAAGCCCCAACTTGAAAGGACACCAGTATTACAAAATCATTGCATGCCACTGGCATGATGTTGGAGCAATCACCCAATATTGTACAAATCCAGGAGAAAGAAGATGACAAGGAGAAGATACAATAAAGTCTCATGAACATTGGCCCTGAGAAAATATCCTTCATTACATCTGAGCTTAGAAGCAAAAAGTTACATTAGAGCTTAGTTCTCTGACACATCACTGTAATTACCTATCTCCACCACCTGTTGCATAAAGCAGTTAGACTCCCTACTGGTAAGACCAGCTCTTAACTTTTTCCTCATACTTGAACAATCCTTACTGAGCAGTCCTTTTGTGAGGCTGTGAACATTCCCTTTTAGTGAGGTCCTGTGATGTTTTGCACTGTACCTTCACCAGTAGACCTGTGAGAGGAAGCAGATCCCTTTGAGTGTTTAATATCAAGACAGAATATTGTAAACAATGAGGGCAAATGGCTCCCAGCTTGTACTATTGGAATCTGCAATTTTAAATTAGTAGCAGAGTTTACAGAATAAATCGACAATACCTTTTATTTTTATTTTATTTTTATTGAATTTAACTCATAACATATAATTAAACAATAAACATAAAAAGATAAAAATAAAGAAAAATCTGTTATTCATTTTTAATGCGTGCATTAGGTATAATGAAAGTCAACATATTTCTAAAACTCATTTTAACAATAATAGTTTTCTTAAACTTTCAATATCATTTATCAAACTTATCCCACTTCCTCCTTTACAATTTCTTAAACATTTATAAAAATAAACATTCACCCTGATGATATTTACAATGCCCTGGAATCCACTATATGTTCTCTTATTAATCTATTGTTTCCCCCCAAAAAAACCTCAATTGATCTGGTACCGGTCTACCTCCTTTGCTATTATTCACTGTATGTTTCAAAAAGGGCTTCCAAATATCCCAAAACCTGTTTTCTCTAACTATTCCTTTCTTTAAATTCAATTCCCATGTAAGTTTATCATTCAGTGCTATTCCCCAAATTTATTTATACCAGTTATCCATTTCTAAATTTAAGTTACTTTTCCAATTTCGTGCTATCTTTTATCTTGCTATAATCAACTATATCTTTTAGAGGTGTATGAAATTTCAGTTAGATCCACTGCTGATTTTTGCAGCTCTACTTCTTTCTTGTCCCCCCTCCTTTTCCCATGTGAACATGACAGTCATGGGAGCTTAGGTACAGTCTAAGGAACATCAGAATTAATGCTGGGAAAGAAGATTGTTTGGTTCATGTTTTAAGATAGGAGCCAACCTAATTACCACTTCCTGAACCAAGACACAAACTGGAATACAATTATTTTCAGCTTTTCACACCTACCTGGATTTTATAATGCCATTCCTCAGTCAAAAATGTGTACCAAAATGCAGACTTTAGGAGAAATTGTGTAAAAAAATAAGTATGGGTACTCTGGAGAGTGACGTACAAGCTAATACTTATTGGGAAACCATACTTGCAGAAGGTTAACATATATACTTGAGTATCAGCTGATTTTTTTAGCCCCCAAAAGGGGACGGCTTATACTAGTGTTAATGACCACAAGGGTCTGAAGACTGCACCGGATTGAGATGTGCCAACAATTTAATTAATTTTACCATATTTTTATGTTTTTTGATTATTGAAACTCACTAGCAGCTGCTGAATTTCCCACCCTCGGCTTATACTCAGGTCAATCTATTTTCCTGGGGTTTCAGATCAAAATTAGGTACCTTAGCTTATATTCAAGTCATCTTATACTCAAATACATATAGTACTATTTTAGAGGAAAGTTCCTGTAACAACTCTCACACCCATCGACCAGGCCCTGGCTTGCTCTGTCACTGGCTTGCCCAAGATGTGGCCTAGTGGTGGCCGCTCTTCTCCTGCTCCCCCTGATCGGCTGGTCTAGTCACCTCATCCCTGGACTAGTGGGACAGTTTGCTGACTCAGAGAAAGAAGGTGAAGCAGATTTTTGGTATCATTGTGAAAGGGTGCCTTGGCTATGTTAATCCGGCCAGGGAGAACTAGCGAGTAAGATGGGGATCTAATGGGTAATGGTGATGCCTTCAAAAAGTGTCGCAGTTTTGTAAATCTCTGCAAAGTTCTCTGGGACTAGTAGCGGCTTCACCCATTAGAACTAGTACACCCTTATCAAAATACACTGATGGGAATTTGGCCTTCAATGTTGCAGCTTAGGTGAGGGGGAGTATGCTCAGTCCTGGGAAGATGAGACTCCTGAAATCTCTCCTCTCTAGCTCCCTTTGATTATTGGCTTCAGCTGCACTGGCTGAAAAACAAAGCATCGGTGTTGAAAAAAACTAGGCTTTATCTGTAAAATTCCCCTTCTGCTCCTTCATGGCTGGCAGAAGGCAGAAAAACCACTCTTGACAAAGAAGTCCATTTCAAAGATTTATTGGAATAAAAAGAGAATTCCAGCATATACAAATCCTCACTAATCTACGCTATAAAAATACATGTTTCTAAGAAAGAAAATAGCATTTCAGAAAAGCAAAACTTATCTAAAAAGTCTGTGGCTTTTGGGCTGCCCATGCAGTGTTATGGGTCGGATCGGTTCTGGAAGGTGGAGAGCAGCATCTCGTTGATGATTTGAAATTACTGCCCTATCCCTCTACAATCTGGCTAAATTGCCACAATATTTATACTGTTTTGGTGAGAACGCGTGTAGAGATGTTCTAATTGACAGACATTTGCTTTTTGAAGTCCAGTGTGAATCAGGACATTTAATCAGTGTTCCCATCAGAAAGACATGAGTCTCACATCAGCGCACAGGTGGTGAGTCTTAGAAGTGTGCTGCTCCCAGGTACTCAGTCTGAGAAGAGACACTTTCTCAGGTTCACTGTCTGAGAAGAGAGAGCAGGCTGACCTGCCGCATTTAATTGGTCAGAAGTTGGCTTCTGCATACAACAGCCTTCCAAAATGGATCCCTTTGAACTAATCAAAGCTACACATTTTCACATAATAAAAACAGATTAATTGTTAAGGCACACTAGGCATTAAGTAAACAGAGTAAAGAAATAAAATTAATTCTTCCCTGACTATGAAATCTCTACAACAACATATTCAAGGATGTGCACATATGAAAATGTTTACAAGAATGTGTGTAAAAATCCAGAGTAAAAACACCCTTTTATATGCAACAGATGCATGACTTTGCAAGTCACTAAGTAGGAAGGAGTCTTTTAGGCCATCAAGCCAAACCCCCTTCTCAAAGCAGGAATCAAAATCAGAGCAGATATGATAGGTGGTTGCTTTCCAATTCTCTCTTGAATGCTTCCAGTGTTGGATCTCTCGCTACCTCTCGAAGTAGTTGGTCCCACTGTCGTACTGCTCTAATCATTAAGAAGATTTTCCTCATATTCAGCCTATATCTGTGATGGTGAACCTTGGAACTCCACCTTTTCTTGAAATTCAATTACCAGAAGCCCTGATCAGCAGGCATGCTGACTTGGGCTTCTGATAATTGAAGTCCAAGAACATCACGGGCCTATATCATGTTTCCTTTAGTTTCAAGCCATTATTATGAATCCTGCACTCTGGGATGACTGAAAACAGATCATTCCCTTCTTCTTTAAGCCCACATTTCAGGTATTTGAAGAGTGCTATCATATCCCCTCTCAGGCTCTTTTCTCAAGGCTAAACATGCCTAGTTCCTTCAGAATCAAAGAATATCCTGCCCCACCAGACATCAAGAGGAATTTGCATCAACATCAGGATTCAAAAGATGCAAAAAAAAAACCCCTAAGGTAATGTTAATGTGTGTGGTGTAATTTTAAAACATATTTGAAAGCAGACACTAAAAACTAAACCATGGGTAGCTAACCTTCTTATGTGTGGGCCCGACGATGCTCCCGGACAGCTGAGTGGGCCAGACCACACCCCCTGAAAGAGAAGTGGGCACATTTACGGCTGTCGTAAAAGTGCCCACTTTCACATTTACAACAGCTGTGAGTGCATTTTGCACATGTATGGGCACGTTTTATGGCTGATGTAAACATGCCTGCTTCCACTTCTGGGTGCTGCAGAGGCAACAACAGGCCAGATGGAATGGTGTCATGGGCTGGGGCTGGCCCATGCGCCTTAGGTTGGGAACCCCTGAACTAAACTGTTACAACAAAGGAGTCTTGTAGAAATTATAGCAACTGCAAGACACATTAAATATAAAACATAGATAGATAAGACCAAGCCATTAACTTTTCTAAGCTATTTATAGCTGAGGGCGCCATAATATTATTTTGATAGCAGTTACCCAAAATTTTGTAGACTGTGCTATCACTTGCTAATTTGAATTTGTTGGTAACTAACTGTTCCCAATCCAGCTGATTCTGATTGATCATGTTTCCCAAAGTTTTCTAAGTAGAGTTGTCAAAGATGGGTCCTTCTGGATTCCGTTTTAGGGTGCCCTGGCACTCCATAGCTTTTCCAAACCAGCACAGACTTATTTTCTCCAGGGAGGCATGGCAGAAGGATTGAACTCCCAATCCCTTGCTCCACAATCAAATACCTAACTCACAGGCCTGTTGAGCTAGCAAAGAGAAGTATAAACTCAATGAATGTGCTGGGGGCTTCAGGAATAGGGGTGATTGAAGCCCTATTTGATCATAAGAATATTATGAATTATAATATTATATTATGAATATTCACAAGACAGGAATGACTAAGTAGGAAATGGATCACAGATTCAGAATAACTTAGTTGGGCAGGGTCTATAAAACCATCATCCGACCATCCTTGCTCTCCTTGTCCTCTCAGCGGCCTTCAATACCATTGACCATGGTATCCTTCTGGAATGGCTCAAAGGATTGGGGATCCAGGGCACTGTGTTGTCCTGGTTTTCCTCTTTTCTGGAGGGCCGTACCCAATCGGTGTGGTTGGAGAGTGAGAGATCCAGCCCTAGGCCCCTTAAATATGGGGTGTCGCAGGGCTCGGTGCTCTCTCCCCTCCTTTTTAACATCTACATGAAGCCACTGGGTGAGATCATCCATTCCCATGGGGTGCAGTACCATCAGTATGCAGATGACACTCTGTTGTACATCTTTGCACGTGGGGACCACAGTGAAGCGGTCAAAGTCCTGTCTGGATGCCTGGAGGCCATTCGGGTCTGGATGGGGGACAATGGGCTTCAGCAGAATCCTGGCAAGACCGAGTGGCTTTGGGTTGGGGGTCTGGAGTTATCCAGTGAGCTACCACCTCTCATCTTGGATGGGGTAGTTTTGCCCCAGACAAACCCAGTGCACAACTTGGGGGTCCTCCTTGACTTGCGACTGCTGCTAGAAGAGCAGATGGTGACTGTGGCCAAGAGGGCTTTTACTCAACTTCGAGTAATTCACCAGTTGTGCCCGCTCCTGGACTGGGACTCCTTACTCATGGTCACTCATGCTCTGGTCACCTCCAGACTAGATTACTGTAATACGCTTTACATGGGGCTGCCCTTGACGACCATTTGGAGGATACAGCTGGTTCAGAATGCAGCTGCATGGGTGGTGATGGGATGTGGACGTTATGCCTGTGCCTCCCCACTACTCTGGGAGCGGCACTGGCTACCAGTTTGCCTCCAGGTGCAATTCAAGGTGCTGGTTTTGACATTTAAAGCCCTATATGGCAGTGGGCCAGGATACCTTAGAGACCACATTGTCTCGAGAGTGTCTGCCCATCCAACCAGAGCGGAACGGAGGGGCTCTCTAGTTGTACCATCAGCTAGAGGGGCCCATCTATCTAGCACACGAAGGAGGGCCTTCTCTGTGTCTGCACCAGCCCTCTGGAACCTCCTTCCAACAGAATTGATGCTACAGATGGAACTGCTGCCCTTCAGGAAAAGTCTGAAAGCCTGGCTGGCAGGGCAGGTGTGGGGCCTTAATGGGAATACGGCTCCAGCCTGTTGGGTCATCCCCAGTTAGTACTTAGTTAATATCCCTCCCTTTGTGTTGTTGCATCTCCCCCAGTCCCTTTTATTTCTTTTTATTATTTTAATTTGGGTGGGGGTAGTAGAGTGGGGAAGTGAGTTGGTGATTTTGGATTTTAAAATCTGTTTCTATACATTTTTAACTGTTGTACACCGCCCTGAGTCGGGTTCTCCTGATTGGGCGACATATAAATTTAAATAAATAAATACATCAAGTCTAACTCCTTGAAAGCAGGAATCCATAAGAACAGCCTTGCTGGAACAGGCCACACCCATCCAGTCCAGCTTTCTGTCTCACACAGTGGCTCACCATTTGCTTCAGGGTATTATTCCCAAGCAGATGCCTTCACCTGCTTAGGATTCCCTGGAAATGGCATTGAGAGATATCCTGCCTATCTTTCCAACCCAGAGGTTGTCCTTAGGTATCCATAATTATAGCCATTGAAACCCTTGTCCTACATGAACTTGTCTAATCCTTTCTTAAAGCTGTCAAGACTGACAGCTGTCACCACTTCTTCTGGCAGGGAGTTCCATAGACCAGTGATCCTCTGGGTGAAAAAGTACTTTTTCTTATTTGTTTGAGAACTAGCACCCAAAAGTTTCATGGAGTGCCCCCTAGTTGTAGTGTTTGTGATAGGGAAAACAGTTTTTCCTTATCTACTTTGTCCACGCTGTGCATGATTTTATAAACTTCAATCAAGTCACCTCTTAGATGCCGTCGTTCAAGAGTGAAAAGGCCCAACTGTTGCAGCCTCAGATGGTAAGGAAGGTGTTCCATTCCCTTAATCATTCTGGTTGCCCTCCTCTGCACTTTTTCCAACTCCATAATATCCTTCTGGAGGTATGGCAACCAGAACTGTACACAGTATTCCAGATGGGGCCTCACCATAGATTTCTAAAGAGGCAAAATGACACTTGCTGACTTATTTTCTATACCCTTCTTAATAATCACTAGCATTGAGTTTGTTTTTTTCACTGCTGAGACACACTGGGTTGACACCTTCATTGAGTTGTCCACCAGGACACCAAGGTCCCTTTCCTGGTTTGTCGCAGAGAGTTCAGGCCCCATCAGTTTATAAATGCAATTGGGTTTTTTTTGCCCCAACATGCATCACCCTGCGCTTACTAATGTTGAAGCTCATTTGCCACTGTTTTGCCCACTCCCCCAGTGTCAAGTGATCCCTCTGGAGCTCCTCACAATCTCTCACAGTTTTCACTACCCTGTATAATTTAGTGTCATCAGCAAATTTGGCTACCTTGCTTTTTACTCCTACCTCTAGATCATTTATGAAGAGGTTGAAAAGCAGGGGTCCCAGTACTGAACCTTGGCGGACCCCACTCTTTACTTCCATCCACTTGGAGAAGTGTCCATTTAGTGCTACCCTCTGTTTCCTGTCCCTTAGCCAGTTGCTGATCCAGGACAACACCTGTCCCTTTATTCCATGACTAGTAAGTTTATTCAAGAGCATTAAATTTTCAAAAAGGAAATCCAAATCAAAACAGATCTGACAGATGGTCATACAATTTTTTTCCTTAATGCCTCCAACATTGGAGTACTCCCAAGGCAACTGGTTTCATTGTCATGCTGCTCTAACAGTTTCTTCACTCTAACAGTTCCTTCACTCTTTCCTCACAGGGTATGGTTTCCAGTCCCTGACCATCCTTGTTGCCATCCTCTGAATTTTTTTTTTTGCATCCTTCATAAAGTACACTGACTAAAACTTCACACACTACTCTAGATGTGGTCTGACTAGGGCTGAATAGAAGTGGGGAAATGCTTGCACATTCTTCTAAAGAGAGTATGCACAATTTGCTAAGCATTCTTCCTTTTGCTCTCTGGAGACGGAACACAATGACATGAACGAGTGTTTCAACACATTCCTTGCACGAGCATACATAATTTCCTAATGGTGTCCTCCTACAGTGACCCTCAAGTGATGTTAAGCCATGTACTCACACATTTTTGTGCTGTCTTGAAGAGAAGTAAACAGGTGGGAAGGCAGAATGGAACAAGCTGTTGCTGCAGGTGTGGGAGTGAAAAGGTTGTGTAAAGTGGAAGAGACAGTTTCATCCATGCCAAACTTGGAAAAGCAAAGCATTCTTTTTTGTCTGTGATCCATGTTACTTGTCAATAAGTTCCATAACCCAACTTTCTCCCCTCTCACTGAATTTAATTTTGATATATAAGATGTGTGAAAAAAAATTAGTTTCAACATTGTCCAGCAAGAAAAAAGCAAGCATTTCCAAAGCTTCCAAAGCTTATTTTGATTGAATGACAACTTCCAAATTCAGGAAGTTGCCATCCCGTCAAAAAAAGTTAGATTTCTGAACTCTAGGTATTTCATATATCACTGTAAAAATCTCTCCACCTGAGGCAATGGTGAATTAAGTTCAGTTTCTTTCCCCCTCTGGTGGCTCAGGCACAAACAACCAGGAAAATAAATGAGCTTGGAAGTTTCAAACTGGTCCCTCAGAAGGAAGCCAACCAGGGCAAAAATTCATCACACAATTCACATGCTCAGGCAGTCTTCTTGACAATACCATCCAGGAATGAACCATCCCAGCCCCTTTAAGCTAGCCATGAAGCAAGGGGAAAAATGGTGGGCAAGGACTATTTTGAGATGAATGGAAGAAGGAATTCAACTTGTCCTTCAGTGTTGGGGTAATAAAAGAGACAAAAGGTTACAAAGAGCTCAGAAATGGCTGCCAGGTTTTCGGCTGGCCTCTGATAACGTAATGCTAAAAGCACTGCATCTTGTAACATCTATCTCCATGATACAGATATTGATTTCTGGGATTAATTTCTGCTATTAATCCAGAGCTTTGGACTCTGAGGGCAGCATTCTCACTTGGCTAATGCATAGCTTGAAAAGTTTCTTTCTTGCTAGATTTTTACTTCAAATCCATAATTCCCAACCACTATGGTTATTTCAGAATACTGGTTCTACCTTTCCCCTTCCTTTTACCCCAAAAGCTCTCCTTCTTCTCTGAAACACCAGATCCAAGACTATATCCCAGTAACTGTTGTAGCCAAGAACAAAGCATGGGTCAGGATAAAACACAATACATTACAGTACCTCTTTTTTTTTAGAAAAATCTGATCATCCATTTATCCACATTTATACACATTCAGAGCTACACTTATTTTTCTTGTTGTTGTGCCATATCTGATGACAAATATTGGTGATCATCAAGGTGATCAGCCATGAAGATTGTCCCGAGAATATAATGTAGTGGCCTTCCATTTGTCTTGTGCATCACAACATGACACCTGTACCCTTGATCCAGTTCCATGAGTCACTTTCTGGTCCTGAGCCCTTTTGGCACACATCTGCCCCAGGCCAGTATTGATGAAACTGCTTCCCTCCTTCTAGTGGGATTTAATCCACTTGGGGATCATCAACATTTCCTGTGGATTTTGACACCCAAAACTTCTAATCCTCAGGTTTGTGAGATTAGTTAACCGCTGACAGACACTAAGTGTTGAGCTGCTGGCAGGAGAGTGATGGTGAACCTTGGCACTCCAGGTGTTCTTGGACTTCAATTCCCAGAAGCCCAAGTCCCTGTGAATCCACACAAATGGGTTTACAAATGGGGGAGGGGATCAGGATTTTAAAATGCTTAGGTTTGGATTGGCCAAAAAAAGGTTGGGAACCACTGCTTTAGATAGTTTTCTGTATTCCCTACGTATTCAACAATGTTAATTCTGAATTACCACTCTTCATCTTCAATACTTGTATGACAAACAAGTGCAATACAGTGTTTCCATTTATTGAATTTGGGCTGATGGGAATGCAGGCAATATTCATTTCAGTTTGTTTCTGATACACATTTACCTCAAAGGTGTACGAGTTTTGAGATTTGAAAAACTGATGTGTGAGACAAAGGACAGATGACAGATTCCACCACCCCCATTCCTGCGTCAATATATATTCCTATAATGAGATGCATGATTTCATTATTCCTTTTCTTTTTTGAAAGGGCTTTCTATTGTTGTAGGAAACCTTGAGAAACATGAAGTATGTTGGTTGAAAAATCCTTCAGAAATGTCAAGATGAATTGTCAGGAAAGCTTTCTCCTTGACTTTAAACCCAAGACTTATTTGAATAAACCTGTTTCGGCATGCACCAGGCCGTTTGGTGACTGCTTAATTCATACTTTGTGCAAGATATAAATATATAAATGTTAAAATAATAGGGGAATTTTTCCTGAGAGAATATCATGAGAAGCTGAGAGGCAGCCCTGAAGTCAGTTAGGTCCTTTTCCCCTGAATGAAGAAGAGATAAACTTTGAACATTTCCCTGGAGATACTGAAGGAAAAGCTTTATGGGTAAAGGTGGTCTATTCAGGACAGAGCAAGGAGCACAGATGTGCTGAGTGGGCAAGGAAAGAAGCAGAACCAAATGAGGATGCAAAACAGAAGGCAGCTGAGCTCAGTCTCTAATGAAATGAACATCTATGGGAGGAAACAGCAATCCTCTCACTGCTGGATGCCTCTGAATGATACTGTTATGCTACAATTCCCTCTGGAGGATACTCTCTCTCTCTCTTTATTTCTCTCTCCCTCTCCACATGGATGTTCACAGAATGGCTGAGATGCACAGCCTGAGAGGCACTTCGAGGCAAAGCATCTATTTGAAGAAGGAAGCAGAAGGTATGTAAAATGACTAAGAAGTGGGCTTCAGTGGCATTTTTCAATGCATTTATATATTCTCCATTACTTCATGATGTTTTCTATCACTTTCTGGAGCTATGCATATAGCCAGAAATCTTAGTGTTTGATTTGACTGGGGTGATCGGTGCCACAGCCCAACATACCTGCAGGCTGCCAAGTTGGGGAAGGTCACAGGAGAGATGAGGTTATATGTACACTCTACTCTATCCTATTTTTAAGGAAAGAGACATAAATTATAGATTGATAATAGATAAATCTTTATTGTCATTGTCCTGCACAGAACAATGAGATTGGGGGGGGGGGGGGACACTTATCAACCCAACAAAACCTAAACAAAATACAACTATACAAAATTATCAACATACTCCCACCACACATATACACATTTAACCCCTAAAAAGCTCTAAAACTCTAAAAGCTCTAAAACTCTAAAAACTATATACAGAAGCTCCCTCATAGACTACATTGCACTGCATTCAAAGCCAGAACCGCTTTGGGGTAGAAACTATTTCTCAAGCGGCTGGTCCTGGTCTTTATGACCGTATACCTTCTTCTAGAAGGTAGAAACTGAACGAGATCATTTCTGGGTGCGTATTATCTTACACAATCTCTACAGCTTTCTTATAACACCTGGTGGCATAGATTTGATCTAGAGTGGGAAGAGTATGCCCGATTATCCCCTCCACAGTCTTTATGACCCTGGACAGCATTGTTCTTTCCCTAGCTGTACAACTCCCAAACCAGACACACAGACCATAGGTTAACACACTCTCTTTGGTACAGTGGCAGAATGCCAACAGCAGGTCCTTTGAACGATTGTTCTTCCTGAGGATTCTCAAGAAGTATAACCTCTGCTGTGCTCTCTTCATCAAAGGTAAAGCCCATGTTTTGCGTTCCATGGCAGCTCCATCTAAAGAATCTTTATATATAGCTGTCCTACCTCCCAGGGTTGCATTGCTCAGGTGCTCCTTCTCCTGGGCTGACCTCTGTCCACTGAACTCCTGCCCTGCCCTGCCAGCTGGCCTGCTTGGCCAAGGGGCGGGGCCCTGTGATGTCACATTGGCTGACCACTTCCAAGGGCTGACCACTCCCAAGGACTGACCAGGTCTGGGCAAGGCATCACAAAGGGCATGACATCACAAAGGCCCAGACCTGATCAGCCCTTGTGATTGGTTGAGGACTAAAGGATCGATTTGGGGGGCATAACCCATGGGCTTCGGGACCCCGACAGTGACCTGCTCACATGTGCAGGATATAAATAGATGCTATAAGATAAAGACTATAAGAGAGGAGATCTGAGAAGTTGATGTTGTCCACCCACATTTCACATTTAAATAACTGATTATTCAAGGACATAATATGCTTGTCAGAGTCTCCTCTGTTCACATGACAGGTATGGCAAATTTTGTTTTGTTTCCTGCCTGTACAGATTTAGCAAAACTGCCAGAATCCCTTTAGTTCAAATAATGATTTAATGCAAATGAAGGGACCTGTGTAAAATGACGATGGCTCTAAATCTGATGGAATGTTAACAATTAGAAGCACTAGGTGGGTTGTCTGCATCTTTTTCATACAATCATCTAGTCCAGGGGTGCTCAAACTTGGCTCTCCAGATGTCCTTGGACTTCAATTCCCAGACGCCCTGATCAGCAGGTGTACTGACTTGGGCTTCTGGTAATGAAAAGTCCAAGAACACCTGGAGGGCTAGGCTTTAGGAACCCTGAGCTAATTATTCTGTGTTTGTTGTACATCTGTGTTTTGCTTCTTGAAGGTAAATGATTCCAGTTTGGCTGCTCAAATTACTGTTATACTGAAAAAAAAGTATTCTTTTTTCACCCTTCAGGACGTTAAACTTCCTTTCCAAGTGTCTCATTAACCCACATGGTAAAAAGAATACAGGAAACATGATTTAAATCCTATTCATACATGTCTGTATCTTACAGTTACTGTTCTCTCTTCTATACTTCTATCTTTCCTTTATTTTCTCTTCTCAGTGCTACATCACATATTATGTTAAGTCTATATTGCACAAATGATTGGACATACTGTATAGAGAATATGGTATGATGCGTGCGAAATCACCTGTGACCCAAGGAAAAGACCTTTGAATTATCTTCCTCTGCCCTAGAATGGAAGCACTATCACTTCCCATTCTTAGTGAACAGAAGCATCAACAAAAGGGATTTAACAGTTTCCCCATTGCCACTAATTATCTGTTTAATGAACTTTGATTGACTGTTCCCTTCCAATCAATTAGCAAGCTCTAGCATGCTGAACAGAAAGGACTTCTCAGGACTGATCTTGATTAGCAGCTTTAATCTTAACCATCAGCAAAGGTCGGGGAAAATACTGAAGATCATCCTTGCAGTACTTCCAGCTTTCCAGTATAGTCTGTGCAGCCCATGTTAATGCACTTTAGCAACATGATCTATTTCTTAATTGCTTCTGACATCTTCATCAAAATGTCCACAGTGAAGTCTGTATTATTTTTCTGGAAGGCTACAATTACTTCAGAAGCCATCAGGGTGTGGAAATAGTTTATTTTTTCCTCTCAGTGTGCATTCCTTTGCACTTGTCTATGTTGAATAACATCTTCAGAAATCAGACAGTTACAGTGCATAACTTTTGATTGCCCTCTCCCTGGGTTGCTTTCAGACCTCCCATGGTTTGAGCAACCTAAATCCATACAATTCCTTTAAAAACTGTTTCCTTGCCACAATTCTTTTCTTTACTATTGCGTGGCTAAAGGTTTGATTTGCAAGAAAATTGGTATGTATGAATTTTGTGCTAGCTACAAAATTAATGCTGTGGGGGATTTGATGAGAGGGAGGTTCCCTGATAAACCTGCTAACGGCCCAAATTCTCCATCCCTAAGGGGGGAGCTGGCAATTAATCACAGTTTTCTCTTTCTTACAAAATTCTCCCTCCTCCTCCTGCCTCTTCTTCTCCAAGTGTCATATACAATTCCAATTATTGGCTACTAGCATATTTGTGCCCGGCCAGCTGGGCAGTTTTTATTTGTGCTTTGTGCTTTGTGCTTTGTGTGTGTGTGTTTGTGTGTGTGTGTGGGTATGGGGTGGGTTGGGTGGGGGTGTTTTGCATTTTTGGTTTGTGACTTTTTTGATTTATTTAATTTATATTTGTCATTTTAATTCTGATTATTGTCATTTAATTTGACTGCTTTTACTTTTCTGGCCTCTAGGTGGGGCTGTTATTAAGACTTTTCTGGGCAGTTTTCTAAGGTTTTTTTGTTAGGGATGCTTTGGGTAGTGGTGATTTGAATTAGTTTTTTTATTTTTTTATTTATTTTGTTTGTTTAATTATTTTTGTGACTGTTTTTACTCTTCCGGCCTCTAGGTAGGGCTGTGGTTAAGAATACTGCTTTTGCTTTTTTATTTAATAAGGACTGTTTTTACTCTTCCGGCCTCTAGGTGGGGCTGAGTAGTCTTTCTTTGTTGTTTATTCAGTTCTGTCCCGGACTTGTGGAGGGAGGACATGTTTGGAGAGTTCTCTTGATTTTTTGTTCTGGGGTGTTTTTTTTTTGTGGTGTTAGGCTTGGGGAACAAGCAGAAACACTTTGGGGGTTCAAGTAGAAACTCTACTTAAACCCCCAAAGTGTTTCTGCTTGTTCCTTTGTTTTAGATGTGTTTAATTGTTTTGTTTATTTCTGGTTATTATTTATTTTGTCTTTATCTGTTTAATTTGTGCTATTTTTGTTGTTTGAGTTAGGTATTTTCATGTTGTAGATAGGTGTCTCTAATGTGCTTTTATGGCATTTCGGGTGTTTTTGTTGATTTTGTTGTTTATTGTTTTGTTGTTTAATGGGTATATTTTATTTATTTATTTATTTATTTGTGTTTTGTTAATTTTGGTGCTTTGCATTTTGGCTTACTGTTTTGTTTTGTTTTGTTGTTGTTGTGTTTTGTTGTATGAAGAATGGCCTGTCTGTCATTTCTTCTTTTTTTCCCATTGCTGCTTCAAAATCAGGTTTCGATGCAGCTATGGGGAAAAGGAAGAGCCAGCAGTCAGCTCGCTCCTCAACCAGTAATGCTCATTAGGTAGGTCAGGTGAAAAGGAGGAAGAGAAGAGCTATCTGCTTGACAATAGTTCTCTTCTCTGGACCTCCTTTTTTTACCTGGCTTACCTAATGGGGGGGATCGGCAGGCAACAATCCGTAAGGGGTGGTGCTCTTCCTTGCGGATTGCTGGCTGCTGCTTTTCTATTACCTCCACCGCTGTTTTCCTTTGTTTGCATGCATGGGGCTGTTGCCCCACTGCCGACTTCGGGAACCTTGCAGCGCTCTGCGGTCTGGATTAAGGTGTGTGCAGGCGACTCAGTACGGGATTCTGTGGATGGGTGCAGAACGTATGCTGGAGTCCAACAGTCCCTCTTTATAGCTATAGATCATCATGGCAATCAGCAAAGAGATAGTCCTGGGATCAATATAATGCCATTTGCCTTCCACAACGCAGGTCCATGAGGCACTTTCTGGATTTGAGCCTTTTTGGCACACCAAGTCCTCATCAGCCCACGCCAATATTGATGAAGCTTCTGCACTCCATCAAGATGTAGTCAAGTGGGATTTAATCCACTTGGGAACTATCATCCTTCACTGTGGACCTTGCCTTCCCAGGCCATTAGTCCTTCATATCTCTGTATAGATAGGCATTTCCAATCTATATTCTGAGAGACTTTTGGCAGGGATTTTCTTATAAACAGGTTGGGGAAGAGAAGTGATGCATGTGATGCTTGTCCCATCAATGCAGAGGTGGATCCTAGAGGGCTGTATAAGCTGAGCTCAGTTCAGACTTCTTTTGTTACTCTTGTAAACCTGAAGACTGCTTTGCAGCTAATATTTACAAGGATAACAAGATATGTCCTCTTAATATAGGGGTGGGCAACCATGGGGCAAAATATGCCCTCCTTCATTTCCCCCCTGAATTGCCCAATATTTAGTGGCTTCTTCTTTTCTTCTTCTTCTTTGCTCTCTCTTTTACCCCTTTGGGTGTTGAGGGAGATACAAGGTTCTTGTTCTGGCACTTCTAGCAGCCTCCACCAGTGTTATTTGGTGTTCTTGTAATATTTCTTCGATGTTATCTCTCCATCTTTCTCTGGGTCTGCCTTGTACTCTTTGTTCTTATCTTCCAAGTTATTCTCTCCAAATCGGCAAAATGGGCAAATCACTTTATTTAGTGGCTATTTTTTTAAAAAAAATATATCTATGTCTGGTGGGATTTTAGGAATGCTATAATAATAATAATAATAATAATAATAATAATAATAATAATAATAATAATAATAATAATAATAATAATAATAATAATAATAATAATAATAATAATAATAATAATAATAATAATTGTTATTATTTTTATTTTGTGACATAAATTATTCTGAGTTGAAAGGATTTTTGCCACTCAGTGGTATGCCTGAATGAGACTCCTTTCATGTCCACAAGATTTTTTCCAACTAAAGTTTATCTACTTGCAATTTCTTGCTTTCGATCTGCTAGGTTGGCAGGAGCTGGGATAGAGATGGGCACTCAAACCATCATGCAGTAGCTGGGTCTCAAACTGCCAACTTGCCGGCCTTCCAGCTAACAAGGCGAGTTTCTTAACCGCTGAGCTATCACAGCTCTTTTAGGAATGTTGTGATACTAAAAAATATGAATACATGTACCTTCTGGATCTCAGGAGATTGCAGGCCCTAATTTAAAGGTTTTATGGAAGAGAACAATCCATCTGTTTTTCTCATCCCTGCATGCCATATTTTGTATGATAAATTATATTCTTTATACATTTATTAAGATGGAAATTTACATTTGTTCTTTCTGTCAGTGCTCTCCCTAATACTTGCACTATCTAGGCTTCCTGAAAATATGTAAAGTTAGTTTTACCACCTGAAACACAGAATTATTTTCCTCCACAGAAAATGACATAACTAACAAGTTGCTTCCTTTCAATGAAAACAGCAGTTACTAGTTCTGCACACTACTCATTCTGTCTTGTAGATTTCTTAAACATGAGTCTTAGGACTATCTACTTAGAAGTAAATCCCATTGGCTTCATTGGGGTATTTCCTTTCAAAATTATATTTTGGTTAATTACTAAGTTTAATTAGTAATGATATCGAAATTATAAAATGCTGGAAAGTAAAGAAATCTAATAAGTGGTTAAGATGCTGAACTTGATGACTGGAAATTTGTCTGGAAGGTTGGAGTTTGATTCCCGAGTACCACACAATGGAATGAGCTCCTGCCAACCTAGCAGTTTGAAAGCAAGAAATTGCAAGTAGATAAATAGGGACCACTTCGGTGGGAAGGTAACAGATTTATAAATCTATGGTGAGGCCCCATCTGGAATACTGTGTACAGTTCTGGTCGCCATACCTCCAGAAGGATATTATGGAGTTGGAGAAAGTGCAGAGGAGGGCAACAAGAATGATTAGGGGACTGGAACACCTTCCTTACCATCTGAGGCTGCAACGGTTGGGCCTCTTCACTCTTGAATGATGGCATCTAAGAGATGACCTGATTGAAGTTTATAAAATCATGCACGGTGTGGACAAAGTAGATAAGGAAAAACTGTTTTCCCTATCGCACAACACTAAAACTATGGGGCACTCCATGAAACTTTTGGGTACTAGTTCTCAAACAAATAAGAGAAAGTACTTTTTTCACCCAGAGGATTACTGGTCTATGGAACTCCCTGCCAGAAGAAGTGGTGACAGCTGTCAGTCTTGACAGCTTTAAGAAAGGATTAGACAAGTTCTTGGAGGACAAGGGTATCAATGGCTATAGTTATGGATACCTAAGGACAACCTCCGGGTTGGAGAGATCAGATGGATATCTCTCAATGCCATTTCCAGGGAATCCTAAGCAGGTGAAGGCATCTGCTTGGGAATAATACCGTGAAGCAAATGGTGAGCCACTGTGTGAGACAGAATGCTGGACTGGATGGGCTGTGGCCTGTTCCAGCAAGGCTGTTCTTATGTTCTTATGTTCTTATTCCGTGTGCCTGCCACATGACCACGGAAACATCTGCAGAAGCAGACAGTCCTGGCTCTTCGGCTTTTAAACAGAGATGACCACTGCACCCTAGAGTCAGATATGACTGGCTTTCGAGCAAGGGAAACCTTTATACTATACTAACTTGGTCACATCATGATAACGCTGGGAAGAGTGGGTGGTAGCAGGAAAAAAAGGAAGACCAAACATGAAATGGATTGAGTTCCTAAAGGAAGATTTGAGGTTAGAAGAGCTGAGCAAGGCTGTTGAGGACAAGACATTTGGAAGATCGGCCAGTCATACAGTCACCATAAGACAGCACATAACAACAAGAAGCAGATAATAAGTATGTGCTTTCATTAGTTACACATTTTATAAAAGATTTCTGCAGAGAGTTCAGGCCCATTTAAAGGTACTCTCCAATTTATTCCTCACCACAATTTGCAAGGGCAGTTAAGCCAAGACATAATTGTGTATGCTGATCTGTCTTTAACTACAGTGTTTCCCAACATGGGGCCCATGCCTCACAGGGATACTTTTATTCCCAGAAGCCTAAGTCAGTACATTGGCTGATCAGTGCTTTGGGGACTTGATTTAGGCTTCTGGGAATGAAGTCCAGAAACCAAAGTTTGGGAAACACTGAGCTAATAGTTTGTATGGTGCAAAGGTGGGAAATAGGAAAGAGTTTCAGCACTATGGACAGTTCCTAGTGAACTTCATCATCCATCTAAGTCTAGAAAAAGGAACGCAGGCACACACACCCAAAGAAGCAGACTGTAATCTAGGAAAGGTTGTGTTTATGCAAATGCATTACTCCTGATGATGCCCACACGACTTCTTTCTTTGTCTTCGTTATTGTCTTCCCCTTTTTACTTATGAAGTTGGAATTACAACATGCAAACTCTTAATTTTAGTCCAATCTATGTGAGTTCCACGTCTTGCATTAAGAAGGTTGTCAGCTAAATATGTTTAGCCTGGAGAGAGAGAAAGAAATATGATGGCCATTCAAGTGCTGTCACCTGGAAGATGGAGCAGGTTTGCTTCGATTTGCACAGCTGGGGATGAAGGGGTGACCTGTGACCAATTTCCAAAAGGTGACGACAAGGCGGAACACTGCCAGCCAAAGTCAACAAAAAAGGTTGTGTAGTAGAAATAGATAAACCCCATTACAGCCTGTTCTTATATCAATGATAACCTTCCTTCTCCCATATCTGCTAAGAACACAGTAGTCATTGCCAAATGTTAACTTACTGCCAATTACTTACTTATCTCTTTGTTCCTTCACTGACTGTTCTTTCCAAAAGTACAATTTATGAGAAAAGTATCAATTTAGTTTTTTGATAACTCATGATTACTACGTAGAAACATGAGGCAATGTTTGGAGATGGGATAAAAAGAGTTAGGAGCTTTCAATAAACATCGCTTCCTCCCAGCTTGATTCAGTGTCTGATTGTCATCACTTCATTTGACAAAGCAAGATCAAAGGATAGGAAATAAGATTTTTGACTGAGAATAATGAATAGCTTTAAAATTCTATGTCTCTGAACTAGTTGTTCTGATAACCTAAACAGAAGTTGAGGGACTGTGATGACTCAGCTCCTGCCAACCGTGCACTCTGGTGTCTAGTCATGCCTGCCACATGTCCATATAAACATCTGCAGGTGCAGACATACTGGCTCTTTGGTTATAAACAGAGATGAGCACCAAATCCTAGAGTCAGATATGACTGGCTTTTGAGCAAGGGAGACCTTTACCTTTACCTATGCATAATTTTAGCTGTTGGATACTATGGGTAATATTCTCGGGGAGAGGCACTCTTGCAAATAGCATGGCCCTAACCCAATACAGCTCATCACACGTTTATGTGGTTGCTACTGCAAAAACAGTGCCTCCTGTTTCATCCCTTAATCTTTACATATAAGGAGGGACATTAACCATTGGAATCCGGCATATGCACCCGCACCTGTCCATACTATCCAGCACTTGTCCGCACTTGCCCGCCACCCGCACTTGCCTTTACCCGGCCCAACCATCGCCGCAAGGGTCCGGTCAGCGAGAGAGGGGCAGCTGCTCCACAAAGTCAAACAAAAAATAAAACTACATTTTACAGCCTCCTTCGTGCCATGCCACCCCTCAGCCACGCCGGGGAAAGGCCCAACCCAACCCGCTGCCAAAAAAGTAAGTGGGGTGGGAGAGAGGGACAGGGGGAAGGAACGGCCCCAGGAACCTCGCCACTCACCCCCCCCACCTTGTCTCCCTCCCTGCCCCCCCTTACCTTTTGCCAGCTGTCCCATTCCCCCCAGTGCGGCCTTCTCCGTTGGAATGAGCACCGGACTGTCCTCCATCCCGGCTGGCATCGAAGCCTCAATGCCCGCAGGGACAAAGGCCAGGCCTTTGTGTATCAATGCAGAAGGCCATGCCTGGGGGAACGGGCCAGCCTCCAAAAGGTAAGGGAACCAGCCCGGGAACCACACCGCCCTCCCCCTGCCTCTCCCTCCCAGTCCCTGTCCACTCCCTTACCTTTTGGTGGCTGCCCCTTTCCCCAGCACCTACTTGCTTTCAATGGGGTGGGGGGCAAAGACCCCCACCCCCCGCTGAAAGCAAACCAATTCCCTGGTAAGCAAAGACAGCGAATGGAACTCCGGTCACTGTCTTTACTTCCCAAGGAAGTATTTCACTTTCAATGGAGGGGAGGGCAGGGAGCGAAGGCACTGGTGCCTTCACCACCCTACCCCACCCCACCACCCCCATTGAAAGCAAACCAATTCCCCAGGAAGCAAAGACACTGACCAGAACCCCATGTGCTGTCTTTGTTTACCAGGGAATCCCCCACCACCACCACTGCTGGGGTCCCCATGGCCTGGCCAGCGAAGCCAGGCCACAGGAACCACACCATCATTGCCACCACCATCGCAGCTGCCAGGGATGCCGTGGCCTGGCCAGTGAGGTCAGGCCATGGAAAACCCTCCCCCCGGACCACACACACACACACACACCAGAATCATTTCTGACATGAAATGATTATTATTATTAGAGACAACTCTTCTGGGTACAATCATATTTATTGAAAGAACAGTTGATAAGTTGCAGAAGATTAAAACAAAAGAACATGGTTGCTGATACTATTCCAATATTAAAACAATAAAAGCATTACTAGCTGCTTGCCTGGTCTAGCCTGGCCTATTAACATAACGACTACATTTTGCTAGCTCTCACTCACAAGTTCCCATTGAGGCTAGCGAGCTAAAAGCATGGCAAAAATCTTCTCTTCTCTTCTTTTCACATTCCATAATATCAAACACATTTCCCCCACTCATCCATCTTTTTTAGGTGATTCACCCAATCATAGCACAGTATACAGTGTCCATCACATTAGTTCAGTTCTCACAGTCTTCAGCCCGTTATGGCTACATGTTTAGTAAACCATCCAGCACCTGCCTTGAAGGCCACTTTCCTCAGCATTTCCAGAGAATCAAGAACTCAAAGAAACTGCCTCACTCTGTAAATGCAAAGCCCCCACACACTATTTCCTTACAACCATGCATTTCAAACTTTTCATGATTGTGTGCAATTGTTAGGCATGCTGGAGGTTCTGATGCACACTCTTGCTTCCATTGTCATTGTAGTTCCACAACCTTCTCAAATTTGGAATACCACTTCAAAATGGTCTTGTGCTCCTCAAACGACAACTGTGCTTCTGTCATTTTCTTTGACTGACCTGCCTTTTGCATAGTGACACTAGCATTCATTCTTTTGAGCAATTGCCATACTACACATTGCTACTGCAATTCAGTTCAACTTTGAAAAGTAAGACATAGACAACATCTACTGAAATGTGTATACATTTTGGCACCCTCTGTATATTGCAAAATGTCTGTATCGGAAGTGCTCTAAAGTACTTTCGTAGAGACAGTTCTCCCTATGAAGTGGTACAGTATGCATTGATTCAGACTGAGATCATGCCACCATTCTATAAAGGCTGTTATGTTCCTAATTAATTTCTCTAATGCTTAGGAAAATATACTGTAATACCTTGGATAACACTAAAACTTGGTTCCACAAGTCTTAGCATTATCCAGTTTTCAACGTTGTGCTGATTGCACAACATTAAAAAAGAGCCTGGTTCCCTTTCCGAAGAAGAAAAGGAACAGGGGGTCGATCCGCTTGACTCTTTGGAAAGGGCAGCGGGGATTCCATGCGTGGAATCCCTGGTGCCCTTTCCAAAGAGGGAAGCGGATCGAGCCAAGCCCCAAAGTTGGCAAGACTGGTCTCCGACTTTGGGGCTTGGCTCTCCAGAGGTCTGAGTGCCAGTTTCCTTGGGGTGAGGGTGCACGCGCCTGATCTCCCCCCAAGGAAACCGGCACTCTGAGTGTCTGAGTGCCAGTTTCCTTGGGGTGAGGGGGAACGTGTTCGGTCAACCCCCCCCCAAAGGAATAATAATAAATGTGTGCCATCAAGTCAATACTGAATTATGGTGACCCTTTACAAGATTTTCTGAGTAGAGAATACACAGAAATGGTTTCCCATTGCCTTCCTCAATGGGGTGCTCTAGGACTGTGCAGCTTGCCCTTGACTACACAAGCTTGTATATGAGGCATATTGGGAAATTGAACTCCCAACCTCTGGTTCTGCAGCCACACAAACCACTGAGCTATCCAGCTGGCTGCTCTGATAATATATCCTGTTGTGTTCCATGTGTAAAAGGAAGTGCATTGTAACTACAAAGGCACACTAAAATAAATTTGTCAGTCTCAGGGGTGCTGCATTACTTTCTGTTTGTTGAAATTTATAGCAGAGTGTTCCACAGTACACAAGCAGAGAGTTAAAGGTAAATGTGTATTCCACACATAGTAAGCTCATGCCTTACCCCTCCAGTTGACCAGGGATCACCAGCACACATCTTCAACCATGTCATCCAGGCTATTCATGTCAGCCATCCCTTCTAATGATAGCACTGTTGCTGTTATGACAATGCTTTTTGTTGTTCAGTTGCACAGTCAATTCCAACCTTTTGCAACCCTATGGACCATTGCCCTCCAGGCACCTCTGTCCTCCACCATCCTCCTCAACCCACCCAGCTCTATGTCCATTGTGTCTACAATAACATATAGCCATCTCATTTTGCCACCCCCTTCTTTTTTTGCCCTAGGGCTGACTAAAACAAATATATGTCCTTTCTATTTCTACTCTAAGAAAGATGATTGATACAAAGGAAATATGGCAAAGAGGTAGTTAAAGATCCAGAAACAAAATGTGGACAGTGTGGGAAATATAAGTACCTTGGAATTTGGAATCAGTGGTATCCTAATGATAAAGAAGGTAATGCTCAACAAAATCTTAAAACTGTCAACGTGAATGTGCACTGCATACTGCAATGGATTTTTAGTTCTACTGTATGATATGGCATTGTGAACTGTGGCAGGTCACTATAAAAAGGTACATGGATTTAAGGTGTGGATTTATTGAAAGTTGCCAAAAAAAAATGAATTGAGAGAGTGGCCAGCAGTGAGCTGCAAAGATGAAAGAATAAAGGCAAGAAATCAAAACAAAACACATAGATGCTAGATGCTTTCATCCTTTAACGGTAAATGAAAATACAGATGATTACACAGCTGACTTATTCAAGCTTAAATAACTGGGTGGGGGAGGGCTGGATGACAAAGAAGCCATGAGTGGTGAACCGGGGAGATTTATTTGAATGTAACACAATATGATTATCTGGAGCTGATGTCAAAATAGAGGTGATAGCATTAACTTCCATTCTTAAGTTCCTTTGGACAATACAAAATTATTGATCTATGCTAGGAGTTCTCAATTGTTTTAAGCCGGGGCCAGGGTCATGCTCCCTCAGACAGCTTCAGGGGCTGGACAGCCAGTTTGACCTTCCTCCACCACATGACACTTCCTGGTGTGGTGGAGGTGTGGGGGCACATGAAATGGCACTGCAGGCTGCATTCGGCCCACAGGCTGTAGGTTGAAAATCCCTGATCTATGCAGACAACACAGCAATGGTCGTACAAGGATCAAGCTTTGGTTTGGTGAGATAGCTGGAAAACTTATTGGAGCACTTGAAGTATTACAATATCAGACATTTGAAGCCTAATCCAAGTAAGACTCAAGTGTGTATTTTCCACCTTCAAAACCAAGAGGCAAAGCATGAGTTGGACATTACATGGCAAGGGAACCAATTGCAGAATTGTTCAGCACCAAAATACTTTTGGTGTGAGGCTTGGCAGGTCACAAGCAAAAGTTAGTACAAAGAACAACATAATCAGGAAACTCGCAAACTATAAATGGGGAACTCAACCATCCACATTGTGTACATCAGCTTTGGCCCTGAGTGTCTCCGCAGCAGTGCATGCTGCTCCAGTATGGAACTTTTATGATGACATAAAATAACTATATGGACCATCTCGCTCTTCATCAGGCACTCTGAAAGGAGCTGACAAATCTTGAGGGTACTCAGGAGCAAAAACAAATTAGAAGATGGAGGAAGGAGCTCACTGGAATAGGAACAACACTAAACGAGGACTCTGAATAGGCTGAGATTTGGAGTCATTAAATGCAAGTCCAACATGCTCGATTGGGGGCTGCTGGCTGACAAAAACATGCTGCATGAATGTGCAGAGATACAGAATCTGGCTCATTTACTGGTCTGCTGATTACTGCCAGAAACATGCACCAATGAGCACTTGCATTTGGCTTCATTTTGGCAGCCTAGGGTTTGATTGGGACACGAAAGAAGAAAAGAAAAAACAGAAGCTAGTAAAGCTCTGTTGAAAGCTACACTGAACACTGAAAATATATTTTATTTTAAGTTTGCAAGAATATTTTGCTGGAGAATATCTACAGCAGGGGTTCCTAACCTTTTCAAGCCAGGGGCCGGATCACGCTCTCTCTCAGTCAGCTTTGAGAGCTGGATGGCCATTTTGCCCTGCCTGCATGACGGGAGGGGGGGGGCATTTTGTCCCAACAGCTTCAAAGGGGTGGCCATTTTGTTTTTTGAATACCCTTGGAGGGGTGGGGGCCACATGAAATGGCACAGTGGGCTACAGCATCTACAGCATCATTCCTTTAACTTTATTTCCTTTAATAACATCAGTCTAATAGCCAAAAATCAAAAATACAAAGAAAAAACTGCACATAACTCTTCACATTATAAACTGACTTTATTGGCATTACAAAAAGAAAAGATGGGGATGGGGATGGGGAAAGTATACAGAAGGGAAATGATGTTGTACCTCCACAAAATCTTCAATATGTTCTAAGCACGCCAGAGCTGAGAGCAGCATTGGTTCTGAAACAGTTTACTAAATTTCCCTTGAGGCAGAATCAAAGCTTTATATTTTTCTTCCAAATGAGAAGAATTACAGTGTGTCCAAACTTTCCCCCCAGTTTTTATTATTTAATAAGTGTCATTCATCCAAAACACCCCAATGGAATCTTTGTTATTTCATATCTTACAGCTCATGGTCTTCTGGGTATGTCGATGTTTGTTCTGTGTGTTTTTTTAGCTTCAAAGAAAGTTGTGGATTTTTTTTTTCATTTCTCATATTTTGCTGTATGGTATATTCAATAATCATGTCATTGTTTACATTGCAACTCCCCTGGTGGCTCAGTGGTTAAGACTCTGAGCTGGAGACTGGAAGGTCAGTTTTTGATACCCGAGAGCTGCACTTGGGAACATGAAAGGAGCCTCATTCAGGCGTCCCCTGAGTGGAGTTTCTCCAGCAAAATTCCTTTCAACCCAGAGTAATAGCTGATATGAAATTATTCATATTCATATTCATATTCATATTCATATTCATATTCACATTCACATTCACATTCACATTCACATTATTATTATTATTATTATTATTATTATTATTATTATTATTATTATTATTATTATTATTATTATTATTATTATTATTATTATTATTATTATTATTATTATTATTATTATTATTATTATTATTATTATTATTATTATTATTGCTTACACTAAGAACCTGAACCAACAGTGGTTTGATTCTACAGTCCTAAAGGCCTCTTACCCAATGAGGCATCTCAGTGAGGAGAATTCATGCCCTGACAATTTCTGACCTCCAAGAAGATGAAAACAAGGAGTGCATCTTTTCCTGTTAAAGTTCCCACAATGTTTGCTAAGTTTCTCTTCACAAAGACCTTTCCCCAGATTTTTCAGACGTCTCGCTTCTATGGACAGCTTCCATGTGAACTTCTTGTCTTCAAAGTTGTCATTGCTTGCATAGTTAAGGCAATGAGAAGGGACAGCAGTATCCACACCTTTCAAACACAGTCAAATAGCCCTGTCTTTCACTGTATGATGGTATGAGGGATCCACTCCAAATCAGTGGTTCCCAATGTGGGGCCCATGCCACACAGGGGGTTTCAATTCCCAGAAGCCTAAGTCAGTACATTGGCTGATCAGTGCTTTGGAGAATTGACTTAGGCTTCTGGGAATTGAAGTCCGAAAACCAAAAAGGAAACACTTCTCCAAATGGTAGGGAGACACCTGGCCTCACTTAGGCGTGAGCACCCATTATATCAGTGATGGGCAGTCTTGGCCCTCCAGCTGTTCTTGAACTTCAATCCCCAGAAACCCTGACCAGCTGGTGTGTTGACTTGGGCTTCTGGGAATTGAAGTTCAAGAACAGCTGGAGGGCCAAGACTGCCCATCACTGCATTATATTGTCCATAGATTGCTTGTTGATCTCCAGTCTTCCCAGTCTTCCTTTGCTCAAATGAAAGCCCAGAGGAGGATGACAAGCAATAACTCATGCCTTAGGGCAGGGATCCTCAACCTATGGTCTGCAGGCTAGATCCGGCCCATGGCACCAAATCATCCAGCCCATGCCCTCACTCCAGCCACTGCTTCCATTGCCAGAAGCAGCCATGGGCACATTTCTACTGGCTGCAGATGTGTTCCCAGTGGCTGCGGATGCATTTCTGGTGACTGTGTGTGTGTGTGTGTGTCAGGGGGGGCAGTGGCTGTGAGCACATTTGCAGCAGCTGTGGATGCGTTTCCTTCACCTATGTCACACAGCTCCTCCAGGTCAAAAAGCAGGTGGCTTTTGGGTATGTGTGGTGGGCTCGGGGAGCATGACCTGGTCCCCAGCTTTAAAAGGTTGAGGACTCCTGCCTTAGGCCACCAGTGGATCATGATGTGCAGGCAGCCAAGCAGGGAGGTAATTATTAGAAAGAGAGGTGAAGGAAAAGGATTACTTTTTCATAATGAAAGACGCCTTTTAAGAACTGCAGGATACTTTTTGGCACAGTAAAAGTTTCAGAATTTACAAAGCAGCTTGTATTATGAGATCACAAGTCATTTGTGGATAGGTTCAAACACGGGGTTACCGCCTCTCCTGGCAACAGCAGGGATTTTGTGAGAGCAGTGAGGAAGATTTGCATCTTCACAGGGCACTCGTTGGCCCTCCAGTACTGCATATATTTTGTCTCATTCGATTATCTTCTGATGTCTCTGATTACACCAGCTTGAAGGAACCAGAGCCAAAAAAGGAGCAGGAGGTGACAGAAAACATTAACACTTCATTCTGAGAGCAGGGCTAATGAATTGTGCGGTGTAATGAAAATTAATTCAAGGAAACTTACTTGGGTTAAAAGTGAGATCCCAAATCTGCTAGCAGCTTGTCAAAACAGGGCTTAAGGAGGTCAATGTATGAGCTCAAAACATTTCTTCGGCTTTAAAATTTTGCAGTGTGGTGTATCCCCTCCTATCTTCTTGTAGAGGCATTCAGCCAATCCCTGCAACATCTCTCCCAAATCTCACTGGTTTTAAAAGAAAACCCCCAAAGCAGTCATCCACAGCTTCTTTTTCAAAAGAAAGACATACTGGAAGTCTATCTTTGTACTGTGAAGCAATCTACCCTAAGATCTGGTGCATATTGCTTATAAATATTAGATCTAAAGCAGGAAGTCCCAATGTTGAATTTTACCTCACTGGAAAGTCTTTAGAGAGCCAAAGAGGATATTATTCACTAGTGTTTTTTTAGTCACCCCTACATACTATAGAGCAGCACTAGAACCTACAAAGATCACATTCTGATGGTAGGTGATAGTTATAGGAGTTTCAGAATTCATTGACTATAGTCACCATAACAAGCTTACTTCTGCTTCATTGACTACACCAAGGCCTTTGATTGTGTGGACCACAACAAAATGTGGCAAGTAATTAAAGAGATGGGAATACCAGAACACCTCATATGTCTCATGAGAAATCTGTACATGAGTCAAGAAGCAACAGTTAGGACAGAGTATGGAATGACGGAGTGGTTTGGAATAGGAAAAGAAGTAAGACAAGGCTGCATTCTGTCACCCTGATTATTCAACTTATACACAGAGCACATAATGCGCAATGCAGGGATGGAGGAATCACAATATGGGATCAAAATTGCTGGGAGAAACATCAACAATTTGAGATATGCAGATGATACCACCCTAATGGCAGAAAGTGAGGAAGACCTAAAGAAGCTCCTGATTAGGTTGAAAGAAGAGAGTGCAAAAGCTGGCCTGAGACTCAATATCAAGAAAAACAAGATAATGGCAACAGGCCCTATCAGCTCCTGGAAAATAGATGGGGAAGAAGTAGAAGCAGTGACAGATTTTACTTTCTTAGGATCCAAGATCTCTGCAGATGGAGATTGCAGCCATGAATTAAAAGGCGACTGATTCTTGGAAGACAAGCTATGAAAAACCTGGGAATCATAGTGAAAAGTAGAGACATCTCACTGCAAACAAAGGTCTACATAGTCAAAGCAATGGTATTTCCTGTGGTAATGTATGGCTGTCAGAGCTGGACCATTAGAAAGGATGAGTGAAGAAAAATAGATGCCTTTGAGATGTGGTGCTGGAGGAGAGTTTTGAGAGTCCCCTGGACAGCAAGGAGAACAAATAGGTCAATATTAGAAGAGATTAGCCCTGAGTGCTCCTTAGAAGGACAAATAACAAAGATGAAGTTGAAATATTTTGGACATCAAATGAGAAGAGAGGATTCACTTGAGAAGGCCTTGATGCTGGGGAAGGTGGAGGGCAAAAGAAGAAGGGGATGGCCAAAGATGAGATGGCTAGATGGTATTGTAGACAAAATGGGCACGGGGATGTGTGGACTAAGGAGGATGGTGGAGGACAGGGGTGCCTGGAGAGCGATGGTCCATGGGGGGGGGGGTGTCGCAAAGAGTCGGAATCGACTGTGCGACTGAACAACAACAAGAAGTCACCATAAATCTATTAGAATTCTCCCAGCCAGCCTATGAAGACTTCAGTCAACTCCAACAGATATTTTTATCCTGCATAGAAGGCAGGGGAAAAATGGGCAGGGCTTGGATCTGAAGGAGATACAAGGGATTATGTGTTTGGTAAGATTTCCCCCCTGCTGTAGTAATAGAGTAGATCACACTGCCAGCAACTCAACGCTGAACATCAGGTAGCAGTTAATTTGACAACCCTGAGGACTATCAGCCTTGGATGGCGAAGTCCACAAGGAACGGTGATGGTTGCCAAGTGGATTAAATCCCATTTGAATCCATCTTGATGGAGGGGAGCTGCTTCATCAATCCTGCCCTGAGGCTGATGAGGACTTTGTGTGCCAAAAGGGCTCAGGAACAGAAAGTGACTCATGGAACTGGATCAGTGGTATGGGTGTCATGCTGCGATGTGGAAGGCAGATGAAAGGCCACTGTATAATATTCTCAGGACAGTCTTCATGACTGATCACCATAATGATTGCCAATATTCAGAATTGAATACGGCACAAGAAGTACCCATATAGGAAAATTTCTCATTTTTTCTGTTTCGAATCAGTCTTAATTATGTATCTTAGGTAAAGGTTTCCCTTGCACGAAAGCCAGTCGTATCTGACTCTAGGGTGCAGTGCTCATCTCTGTTTCTAAGCCAAAGAGCCAGCACTGTCTGCTTCTGCAGACATTTCCGTGGTCATGTGGCAGGCATGACTAGACACCGGAGCGCATGGAACGCTGTTACCTTCCCACCAAAGTGGTCCCTATTTATCTCCTTGCAATTTCTTGCTTTCGAACTGCTAGGTTGGCAGGAGCTGGGACGAAGACGGGAGCTCATTTCCGTCCTGCAGTACTCGGGAATCAAACTGCTGAACTTCCGCTTCCCAGTCAGCATCTTAGCCACTTGAGCCACTGCAGTGTTCTTAAAGAATGCAATCTTAAAGAATGCAAATTATTTTCCTTGTGCTTAATTTTATTTGTTTCTGAATATTTGTACAAACAGTGGAACTCCTGATAACGTCCGGTCCTGATAACGTCATATCCGGACAACGTCCATCAATTTTCAGAAAATCGATGGACCACATAGAGTCGTTGGGACGTTGGCGGGAGCTTTCTGTGTGCACCCTCCGGGGGGAGAACCTGCCAAGTCCGTGGCTGTTTCTCCCCTCAGAGGGCCGGCGGGTGGGTCTGCACACACCCACTGTGGCTACTCCCCCCAAACAATCCGGGGGTCTGTTTCGAGCCTCACCTGCAGCCTTTGTCACTTTCCAGTGTGGTAGAAGGTTGTTTGGAGGCATTTTCTGATGCTTCCCCACTTTACTAGGCCACTCAGTTTTTTTTTAGCGATATCCGGTGATGGGCCGGATAAAGTTCAAATCTGGACAATGTCCAGACTTGTGGAACAAATTTTGGATGGTGTCTGGAGTTCCGCTGTAATTGCATTTTTGTAACAATATGGAAAACACCATGAATATGCAGAAAATAAAAGGGAGGGGTGAAATTTATTGCCATCAATTACCACTCAATCTTCATACGCAACCAGTTTCCTTCCTTGTTCCTGCCCTCCAGTCTGGGAGCCATATAGTTTATTCCTTGCCTTGCTTGCCCTTCTATGAATCCATCTTGCTTTAGCTGGACATAACTGAATGTGGATTCAGCCCTCATTTTCTCTCAATTATGGTAGAGTTTTGTTTGAATGAACCTTAGTCCTGGGAAGGGGCATGGACACTTATGATGATGATGTTGGGACTATACTTAGCGTGAATCCTAAACCGAGTAGGCAATCACCAGCATTTGCAGTTACTCAGAAAAGTGTTATCAGCATCACTCAAATAAATAAATACAAGTTGGGAAACTGCTCTGTTTTCAGAACTGCCTGGGGGAAATGCATCAAATTTCTCATATCCCCACCTGTGTTATTATGACAATCTTTGAAACAATTTGAGACCTCCGTCAAGGGAATGAATTGCCCTGATGACTATATTCCCACTGGGACATCTGATTTTATATTGCATATCAGTACAGAGGTGTTTCTGAGTCAGCACCTGCTGTATATGGCATCTGTGAGATTTAAAGCCACTGGGGGAAGCCATTGCTTTGGGGAAAAAATAACATTTTATGTTACTGATGTTACTTATGTTCTCCTTTGCAGCATCCTTCTACATTTGGAAGCTTCAAATCCCCACAACGACCATTGAGAGTTTCAAAATGCCATTTTATTTCTCCCCTGACATCTTTATTTCTTTCTACTACTGAGGTTATGCGGCTGAGCTGTGCTTTGCGATGAAGGAAAGTACTTCTCTGAAATATAGCTTTGAAGTCCATTTATTATTATTCATTGTGGACTTTTTCTTGGGGAATGTTAGCTTCTCTCTGTAGCTTCACAAGGGAAAGAACTGACAGACTCCTCGCAGGAAGGCTCAAATGATATTTTAGCTCTGGAGTATGTAACAATGACATAAAGACATGAATAACCCGTGCTCTAAATAACCTTTGTACCAAGAATACAAGCATTTTGCTTCTTTTACATTTCACAGCCACTAGCTCATCACCCTGCTGGCCTGGTATGATTACTGTATGTAATATTCTGTGAGTTTAAAGTTATTGACTAGTATACCTTTTACTCTTGGTTTAGTATTTCAAAAGACTATTCATTGAAGATCCGCTATAGATCATTTTAGGAGGGGATCCAATATTGTTTTGGGGACCTTCTTGGGAGTACATTAAATGAGGGTAGTTTTTTGCTTTACTCAACACTAATTTTATAAAATTTAGTGAGTTCTGGTTTTTATACAAATGCATGGGCTAAAATCCAGTTGTTAGTTACCACTACAAGTAGGCCCATTGGATCAGTGAAGTTTGGTGAATCAACTCTTCTTAAGTACTGTACCACCAATTCATTGGGCCTACTCTGCTTGCAACTTATTGCTAGGTTTTACCCACAGAATAGAATTCACACCCATCTGCAATTTTACCAAGAGGATCACATTGTATGTGCCGACTATACAAAATGTTACAGATAACACACCAGTGGCAGGGTGAGATGTTGACTTTAATTCAGCCTCATACTCATGGATGTGTGGATGGGTTATTTGGTATCAAGTTGAATTCAAATTATGGTAAACCTAATGCAGTCTAATTATGGAAAAACCTAATATATAAAGTGTGTGTATGGGTGGTGGTGGTGGTGTTAGTGGTTAAGATACTGAGCTTGATGACGGGAAGGTTGGCAGGTCAGCAGTTCAAGACCTGAGTGCTGTGTGACAGAGTGAGCTTCCATTAATTGTCCCAGCTTCTGCCAACCTAGAGGTTCAAAAGCAAGGCTTTGTAAGTAGAATTTCCATAATTCTCTCCCACAAAACCAGGACAGAAGTATACTTGACAAAAATGGGCTGGTTGTCTACAAAATAGCCTTTTTAAAAACAAACATAACATAATGATAGCTATAAAACACTTTCACATTAAATATATCAATACATAAATTAATTTAGTTACAACAGTTAATTCTTACACTAATCATATTTCACAGACGACTGTACTTTGTTTAGGTACAATTGGTGGAAACCATATTTTATTGAATGTCAAGAATGACCCTAATGGATGATAGAGTTAACCTGTTCCTCTCATCAGTCCACTGGGCATTCATCAATGAAAACACTCTTTCTACATTTGCGTTATAATTATAATTCTGAATTGCACCAAATGAATCCACAGTCCACACACCAACCACCAACATGTGAATGAGGAAACAGAATGAACACTGAACAAGAAGTGCTATTCTAAGTGGATCCTGATTTATTGCTGCCATCTTGTACTTCTGAGAAGTCACATTGTGGTCAACTCTTAATATTCTCAGTTCCAGGAAACACACTGGTCACACTTTCAGGCTGTAGTGTGAGGTGAGGATGTTAAGATTCATCTCCAGGTATACTCCAATTCCAATGTGGCAGAAAATTGCTTGTTTGATGGAGATAGTTCAAATTTATTTTAATGGTGTGTTATAATACACAATCTGTAAATTTTAATAATCCAGGACTTTAACATGATTTTTATTGAACTGGCCAGGACAGTTTTTCTGACCTTGAATCTGGGACAATCCCAGTTTTCCAGGATGTATGGCAACCCTAATTGCAAGTAGATAAATAGGTGTCATTCCATTTTGTTGTTCCCCTGATCTCACTTACCTAGGTATAGGGGGCATTTCTGTGCAAAACATCGCAATCAGACTGCTAGCTATTGTAAGTTGACCTAGAGCCACATGAAGTTTGGGGTGAGCTGCACAGGAAAATAATCTATGAATTTCTCTGAGAGATCCTCAGAAGGCAACATTTTAGAAAATAAGTAACTTGAGAAAGTAGTTGCTTCTGTGTGGAATTGCTGATATTTCATGAGAGGTGATGGAATTCCATTCTTGCCTGTCTATTTTTGACTCATGATAGGGTCAGCACTGCCTTTGAAGGTAATTTGAGAGTTCTAGACAAATCTCCCTGATGTTATTTCCCCAACATTCTTTAGTGTATGAAACTAAGACACAGGACACAGCCTCGGGCTGGGTTAACTCAGGTTTATTGCATCGTGGACAGAGGGAACATGAGGTAATGGCGGATCAATAGCTCTTTATATACAGTAGGAATACATTTGAACGTGGTGCCATGGTAGCCCATTGGCTACTGTCTGCGTGACGTCATTGTGGGTCACGCCCTTCTTGTCCAGGTGTAGGTGGTGGCGGGAAAGCTTCCCGCGCTGTTGCCTTTGATGAGTTCGAACCAAGAGAGCTTGGACGCTCGCTGCTGCCAGCTGGTGGTCATTAGCTCGCGTCCTATTACAGGGTTTATATGATACAGCTGAAGGTTACATTGTTGCTATAGGCAAGGTTACATTGGCTCAGATACATTGTAATCCATGTGGAAGGTAAAACCATTAGAACACAACATCCCTCCCCCCTAGGACGAGACAATGTCTCGAGCCCACCTTCAACACACTCCCCCCCCTTAGGAGACAAAGTCCCTCAGCCAAGATGGCTTATTTCGAACACGCTGGGGTCTCGATGCGGGCTGCCTTTCCCCGGGTTTGCTACCTTCTCTTTGTCCCCTGGTTTCCTGCCCTGTAATTGGAGAGGGAGACTTGTTAGTGACTAGCCGCGGCTCCGCGGCGTTGTTGGGAGGTGTGCTCTTTCTCGGGGAAGAACCGGGGGCACTGGGGGCTAACGAAAAACCCCTCTTCTCGCTTGGAAGGGTGGGGGAACACTCCTGAAAACCCCCCCGGCTCGCAAAACCAAAATCAAAATCAAAATTACATTCGGGGGACGCGGCGGCGGCCGCACATTCCTTTTCCCTCCCCCCGGGCCCTGATAGAACTGGGGTATCAAAAGGATATGAGTCGGGACCACCGCTTTCCCCCCCGGTTTCGGACTGCTGTCCCTCAATGTCTCCCCCTTGGGCTAAACGGGTGGGGGAGAACCCTATCGCTGAATCCTGTTGCTGAGCCCCACTGACCGGCCCTTCACTCACTCGGCGCCTCAGTTGGTCAGCGTGTCTCCTCCAGAGGAGGCCGGTGCTCGTTTCCACCCGATATGACACTGGCCCTGTTTGTTCTATTATTGTTCCTGGCACCCAGGCTGGCCCTGCGCTTGCATAGTTCCTGCAGTAAACAAGGTCGCCGGCGGCGAACCCTTTCGAGACTGCCAATCCTATGTTTTTCCCTGTATCCTCGACTCTCGTCGGGTCCAGCCTGGTCAGAAGCGTGGTCAGTTTTCGCCGCATCAAGAGTTCTGCCGGCGAGTAACCCGACGCTAAGGGGGTCACCCTATACGCTAACAAGAACTGACATACTTGGTGATTTAGGTCCCCCGGGCCCATGCGCCGCAGCGCATCCTTTGTTGTACGCACCAACCGTTCCACTTGGCCATTCGTGGCCGGGTGAAACGGCGCGGATGTGACATGCCGAATGGCGTTTGCTCCCATGAATGCCTCGAACTCCGAGGAGGTGAAGCAACTCGCGTTATCGCTGACTAAAGTGTCGGGTAAACCGAACGTGGAAAAGACTCTCCGTAGCTGGCTAATTGTTGTGGCGGAGGACGTGCTCTTTACTGGGATAACCTCCAGCCACTTGGAGAACGCATCCACCACCAGGAGAAACATGGTTCCTCGGAATGGGCCAGCGAAATCTACATGTACTCTGGACCACGGCCCCCTTGCTGTGTCCCATTCCCTATGCGGGAGGCGGGCCGCCTCTGGTCGGGATCCCTGGCATGCCTCACAAGTGCCGACCATATGCTCAATGTCCGCGTCCAGCTGTGGCCACCAAAAGTAACTGCGGGCCAGCGCTTTCGAACGAACGATGCCCGGGTGGCTGACGTGCAGCAGTTTGAGCACCCTCGGCCGCATGGCTGCAGGAACCACCACCCGTTGGCCCCACAATAGGCACCCCCTCTCTAGGGACAACTCTAGCTTTTTCCGAAAGAATGGGTCGAATTCCGTGCTTGGGGACGATGCCGGCCACCCCTTTTGTACCCATGAGCTGACTTTCTCGAGTGTCCTGTCCTTGCCTGTCGCCCTCGCAATATCGGCTGGTACTATTGGGGGTGCATCTAAAACCTCAATTAGTAACACCTGGCGGTCTCTTCCTACTCTAGCCTTCTGGTCGTCCGACAAGGGCAAAGGGGATCTCGAAAGTGCATCAGCATGGCTGATCTCTTTTCCGGGCCGGTACACCAACTCGTGTTGGTAAGCGTTGAGAAAAATGGCCCATCGCAGCATTCTCGGTGATAGGATCTGCGGGGTGGGCTTGCTTGCCGTGAAAATCCCTAACAGGGGCTTGTGATCCGTCACGATTTTGAACGGGCGACCATACAAAAAATCGTGAAACTTTTTGGTCCCCGCTACAATTGCCAATGCCTCCCTGTCGGTTTGTGCGTAATTTCGCTCTGCCTGGGACAGGGACCTTGAATAAAATGCAACCGGGGCCTCCCTTCCGTCATCCAACACGTGGCAAAGTACCGCCCCCACCCCCACCGGTGATGCATCACAGACTAGGACCACCGGCCGTTTGGGGTCGAAATGTGTTAGAATTGCGTCAGAGGTCAAGAGCTGCTTTAATTCTTTGAACGCCCTCTCGTGCTCGTCACCCCACATCCAAGTCTCCTCTTTTTTAAGCAACCGATGAAGCGGTTCGGCCACGGACGCCTTCCGCGGAAGGAATGTATGGTAAAAATTGAGGAGCCCCAGGAATGACTGTAGCTCGGTTTTGGATGTGGGGCGAGGGGCCTTTTTGATGGCTACTACTTTGGATTTGGATGGCTTGATACCCTCGGGTGTAATCCTGAACCCTAAGAACTCGACCTCGGTTTCGAAAAAAACACATTTGTCCTTCCTCAGTCTCAGCCCCGCTTTCTCGAACACCGTTAGTACTTTGTCCAATCTCTTTGCCAGTTCGGCCTCACTTCCCCCTGTTATTAATACGTCATCAAAATAAGGCAACACCCCCTCCAGCCCTTTCAGGAGGCGTTCCACAAGCGACTGAAAAAGGCCGGGTGCCGAGTTCACGCCGAACTGTAAACGCGACACCTGGAACGCTCCTTTATGTGTGACTATCGTTTGTGCCGCGGCCGTGGCGGGTGTTACGGGAAGCTGCTGATAGGCTTGTGCCAGGTCGAGCTTAGCGAAACACTTTCCCCCATTTAGCCTGGCCAAAAGGTGGCTGACCACCGGCACCGGGTATGCGTTAGGGCGGATCGCCTTGTTAATTGTACACTTATAATCAGCGCAAATGCGCACCTCCCCGTTAGCCTTCAGAGCTGTTACAATTGGAGTTTCCCACTCCGCGGAATCAACAGGAATAAGAATCCCCTGGCCCACCAATTTGTCCAGTTCCGCCTCTATTTTGTCCTTTAGTGCGAAGGGCACCCTGCGCGGTTTGAGTCTTATCGGGCGGACCTCCGGGTCTAGGTCGAAAGCTACAGGGGGTCCCTTGAATTTCCCAAGTCCTTTTTCAAAAACGGCGGGATGCGCATCGCACACCGCTTGTATTGGGTCCACCCCCACTGCATGTACTCCCCCTATAAACAGGCCTAGAGGCTGGAACCACTGTGTCCCTAGGAGGCTACAACTCCCCCCCTTGAGGACAACTAAGGGCAGCTCCGCAGAGTGTCTCTTAAACTCAACCCGAAATTTCCCGACCCCCAACACCGGAATGCTGTTCCCCTGTACATCTCGTAGCGTGGACCTCAAAGTTTTAAGTTTGGGCCGCACGTGGGGGTCGATTTTTAAAAACTCTTTCTGGGGAATTATGGAATAGGAGGACCCCGAGTCAATTTCCATCCTGATGGGGGCCCCTTGTACTAGTACCTCAACGAAATAATGGGACTGTTCCGCGGACACACTGAGCACTGGGACGTCGTCCTCGCTGCTGTCCGAGACGCGGCCCACGCCGTCCTGCTTCCTCGTGGTCTGGACGCCATCTTTGGGCCTCGCTGAACGGTCCGGCCTGGTCGAACGGTCTGGTGACTGCCTCCGGCCCTCCTTCCGTTTTCTGCATGCCTTGGCGATGTGCCCCCGACGGCCGCAGGTATAGCATTCGGCCTTTCTAAACGGGCACCTCGCACGCTCGTGGGCCGCTCCGCAACCATCGCAGCGGCGCCCCCCTTTTCGGACCTTCTGGACCTCCTCGCCGTCGCTGCTCTCTGAGGACGACTTTGAGGCCCGTTGAGTTGCGTGCACCGACCTTTCCGCCTTGCCGGCTCTGGGACGCCACTCACGCCACTGGTGCATCTCGTCCACTCCAGCATTCGTGGACTCTGCGGCTTCTGCGGCCTCGACGACCTCTGCCAGCGTGGGTGGCGGCTCCTTATTCATCAAGCTGCGCTGCACCTCCTTGTCTTTCAGGCCACACAGCACGCCGTCCCTGAGGGCAATTTCTAGGATGCTGCCCCATTTACAGGGGGCAGCGGCTACCCTCATGGCGGCCACGAATGCCTCGACCGACTCGTCCGGCGCTTGGACTCGCCTCCAAAACGCGCTCCGAGCGGGAAACATCGCCCTCGCGGGTTGGAAGCGCTCCCGTAGCAGCTTCATGATGTCGTCCGCCTTAAATTCGCTCACCTTCTTTGGAGCGATGATGCCCACCAGCGTCCGCTTGGTTTCCGTTCCAAGCATGCGGGTGAGGATGGCCCTCTTCCTCTCCTCATCGTCTTCCTTGACTTTAAGCTCCACCAGCGCCGCATGGAAGTCCATCTCAAGCAGCTCCCAGTCTTGCGGTTTGGTGATGTTGAACCCGCTCTGTGCCCTGGCTGCTCCTTGGGAATCCATTGATCCCACCTTCGTCGCCAATTTAGTGTATGAAACTAAGACACAGGACACAGCCTCGGGCTGGGTTAACTCAGGTTTATTGCATCGTGGACAGAGGGAACATGAGGTAATGGCGGATCAATAGCTCTTTATATACAGTAGGAATACATTTGAACGTGGTGCCATGGTAGCCCATTGGCTACTGTCTGCGTGACGTCATTGTGGGTCACGCCCTTCTTGTCCAGGTGTAGGTGGTGGCGGGAAAGCTTCCCGCGCTGTTGCCTTTGATGAGTTCGAACCAAGAGAGCTTGGACGCTCGCTGCTGCCAGCTGGTGGTCATTAGCTCGCGTCCTATTACAGGGTTTATATGATACAGCTGAAGGTTACATTGTTGCTATAGGCAAGGTTACATTGGCTCAGATACATTGTAATCCATGTGGAAGGTAAAACCATTAGAACACAACATCTTCAGATAATTTTAAGCCTCAAATTCTCCTTATGTTATTTGTGAACCAATTTGTAAATTTTGATGTGCTATTATAAGACCCTCATATATCTCTCACTTTGTTTATTTATGTTTGCAGAACTGGGGTGGACGGGGACAAACAAATGTTTTGTTAAAGTTGTTCTTGCCATGAAAACACTATCTATACATTTTCATGTACTGTTAAAAAGTTGCACAGAATGCAAAAATCTAGCAGGTGAAGTTTTCTGTCACTTTGGGAACTAGTATAGATAGAGTTTTCATGGCAGGAATAAGTTTATTTATTTATTTATTTCTGGATTTGTATGGCTGCTTTTCTTGCCTAGTTGACCCAAGGCGGCTCACAACGTTGGTCAAACACCCATCCTCCATACAGTTAAAACCAAATACTAACACTACTTAAAAACAAATAAAACATCTTTAAAACAATTAAAACTTTAGCAAAGCTTTTCACCTTTTGAAAACATCTACACAACATACTGGAAAGGTATATGTCTCATTGTCATTTTAGAAAAAAATACACAAAAGGTTTCTCCATTTAGGAGCGTATGGAGATGATAATTAAGTATCCAAATAAACAGGATCTTAAATTAGAAGTTTAATTAATACCACCATCCTAAAATTACTTTCTTGGAATCTTACTGAAATTCAATGGAACTTATTTGCAAGATAACAGGTTTAGGAATCAATGTTAATATAGAAGATTAACTGTGTAGAGAATATACATAGCTCCTTTTGCAGTCATCATGTGCCTTTGAGGAAGAAATAAATAAATGGCTGGGAGGAGCCCAGATCTGTTGGAGTTACAAAGGATAATGGGACTTGGAGCTTTTTGAGAGGCATCTGTACAGTGGTTAATAGGCAAATAGTAGATCACCTTCTCCTTTGCAGCTCCAACAGAGCTTAACCCTTCTTAGCAACTTCCTCTTCCACACATGCAGGAAAGGGGCTGTCAGAGTCCTCATTCTCTACATATGTATAGTTGAAAGCCCTTGTAAGGTCTTTAATTTCGTAACTGATGCCTTCAGATTTCTGGCTGAGGAAATTGCTTCTCTCTCTCTCTCAAAGCAAAAAGTCCTATGATCCTTTGCAATGCCCACAGGTCTCGGCCCCTCCCATCCATTTATTTCTTCCTCACAGGTACATGATGACCACAGAGGCTTTCAGTCACCACTTGTATTTAATTGAAAACTCTTTTGAGGACTTCAGTATATGGTGAATGACTCCAGAAACCTGGAGGAAGGATACCAACTAAATTTAGCCGGCTGAAACACAAAAAAAAGGAAAGCCTAGTGACAAATCTAGAATTCTGTGGGCTTGATTCCACTACCATTTGGACCACTGAAGGAATGATGTATCTTAGATTAAAATGTCCACTTAACTTGACAAGTCCACTTTTACTTAGTCACTGAATTATTATGTCTAAGAATTTTGAGTTGTGTTTCTTTCTTTCTTTTTTAAAAAAGCAAAACTCTTTGTAAAAGCACTAAGGAAACATTCTTACATGATTTTTATTCCAGCCCCCAGACGTCAAACACAAAGGGAAGAACTTGGATAACCATCTGTCAGACATGCTTTGATTTGGATTTCTGCATAGGCTCCTTTCAACTCAATGAATCTATGATTCTAAAATTATCCCAATAGAACAAGTGGATTAGAAAGTAGATACCATATTTTTTGGTCCATAAGATGCACGCAGTTTTCAGAGCAGGAAAACAAAAAAAATATTAATACTGTATTTTGCACCACCAATTGCACTGAGGAAGGAAGTGTTACTCTAGCCTAGCCTCTTGCTCTCCTTTCAACCAGGAAGCATGTTTTCCCCCTCCATTTTGTTCACGTGGAGTAGAGACAAAGGCATCAAGGTAAATGTTGTGTTCTGTAAAGCTGTGCCTTTAACAATGTACCGCCGGACAAGACCGCCCAACGAAATCCAAGGATGGCGCCCAGGCCACGCGGAAGCAGGACGGCGTGGGCCGCATCGCCGACAGCAGCGAGGACGACGCCCCAGTGTTCAGCGTGTCTACTAGACACCCCCGCTACTTTGTTGAGGTACTAGTCCAAGGGGTCCCCATTAGGATGGAAATTGACTCGGGGTCCTCATATTCAATCATTTCCCAGAGGGAGTTTTTGGGAATTGCCCCCCACAAGCGACCCAAGCTCAAAGCATTGAGGTCCACACTACGGGACGTGCAAGGGAACAGTATTCCAGTGTTGGGGGTTGGAGAGTTTCAGGTCAAATTCAAGGAGCACGCCGCGTCCCTTCCCCTAGTCGTGCTCAAGGGAGGAAATTGCAGCCTCCTCGGGACTCAATGGTTCCAGCCCCTGGGGTTGTTTATTGGGGGGGTGCATGCCGTTGGGATGCACGCCGTTGGGACTGATCCAATTCAGGAGGTGTGCGAGGCGCACACCGAAGTTTTCAAAAAAGGACTGGGGAAATTTAAGGGGCCCCCAGTGACTTTCGACCTGGACCCGGAGGTCCGCCCAATTCGCCTTAAACCACGCAGGGTGCCGTTCGCACTCAAGGACAAGATAGAGGCGGAACTGGACAAGTTGGTGGGCCAGGGGATCCTTGTGCCTGTAGATTCTGCGGAGTGGGAAACTCCAATTGTAACCGCTCTAAAGGCCAACGGGGAGGTCCGCATATGCGCTGACTACAAGTGCACCATCAACAAGGCGATCCGCCCGAATGCATATCCGGTGCCGGTAGTCAGCCATCTGCTGGCCAGGTTACACGGGGGAAAGTGTTTCGCTAAGCTCGACTTAGCACAGGCCTACCAGCAGCTCACGGTGTCCCCTGCCGCAGCTGCTGCGCAGACCATAGTCACCCACAAGGGGGCGTTCCAGGTGACGCGCCTCCAGTTCGGCGTGAATTCGGCGCCTGGAATTTTCCAATCACTCGTGGAACACCTCCTGAAGGGATTGGAGGGGGTGTTGCCTTATTTTGATGACGTGTTAATAACGGGGGGGAGTCGGGCTGAATTGGCCAAAAGGTTGGGGAAGGTCCTGACGATATTCGAAAAGGCGGGGCTGAGGTTGCGAAAGGACAAATGCGTCTTCTTCGCAACCGAGGTTGAGTTCTTAGGGTTTTGTGTGACTCCCGAGGGAATAAAACCATCCATGTCCAAGGTGGCAGCCATTAAGAAAGCCCCCCGCCCCACCTCCAAGCCCGAGTTGCAGTCGTTCCTAGGGCTGCTCAACTTTTACCACTCCTTCCTCCCCCGAAAGGCAGCGGTGGCTGAGCCGCTACACAAACTGCTGAAGAAAGACCAGGCATGGAAGTGGGGCGATGACCAAGAAAGGGCATTTAGCGAGCTAAAAAGCCTCCTGGCGTCCGACGCCATACTGACCCATTTCAACCCCAAACGCCCAGTAGTTCTGATCTGTGATGCATCTCCAGTGGGGGTGGGGGCGGTGCTGTGCCACGTGTTGGAAAACGGAAGGGAGGCCCCGATAGCATTTTACTCCAGGTCCCTGTCCCAAGCAGAGAGAAACTACGCACAGACGGACAGGGAGGCACTAGCGATAGTCGCGGGGACGAAAAAATTTCACGATTTTCTGTACGGCCGCCCTTTCACAATTGTAACAGACCACAAGCCCCTGCTAGGCATCTTCACCGCTGATAAGCCCACCCCACAGATCCTGTCCCCGAGGATGCTCAGGTGGGCCATTTTTTTCAACGCGTATCAGCACGCGTTGGTCTACCGGCCCGGAAAAGAGATCAGCCATGCGGATGCTCTATCTAGGTCCCCCCTTCCCCTAATGCCCAGCCAGGTGAGCATGGGGGAGCGGGACCATCAGGTTCTCATTATAGAGGTGCTGGATTCGCCCCCCGTAATGCCTGCCGACATTGCCAAAGCGACAGAGAAGGACAAAACGTTAGCGACAGTCAGCTCCTGGCTGCAGAAAGGGTGGCCCGCGTCCTCCCCAGCGGAGGAGTTCACTCCATTTTTCAGAAAAAAGCTAGAACTGTCCCTAGAGAGGGGGTGTCTCTTGTGGGGGCAGCGGGTGGTGATTCCCACTTCCCTTCGGCCGCGGGTGCTCAAACTGCTGCACGTCAGCCACCCCGGCATCGTGCGATCCAAGGCGCTGGCCCGGAATTACTTCTGGTGGCCCCAGCTAGATGCCGACATCGAGCACATGGTCGGCACTTGTGAAAGTTGCCAATGCTCCAGACCAGAGGAGGCCCGCCTTCCCCACAGGGAATGGGACGCGGCTAAGGGGCAGTGGTCCCGGGTGCACGTAGATTTCGCGGGCCCATTCAGAGGCACCCTGTTCCTCCTTGTAGTGGACGCTTTCTCCAAATGGTTGGAGGTTATCCCAGTCATGAGCACCTCCTCGGCCCAGACCATTAGGCAATTGCGGAGGCTCTTTTCCACGTTCGGCATACCCGACACGTTAATTAGCGACAACGCTAGTTGTTTCACATCCTCCGAGTTTAGGGCATTCATGGAGATTAACGCCGTTCGGCATATCACCTCCGCCCCTTTTCACCCGGCCACCAACGGCCAAGTAGAGCGCCTCGTCCGCACCACGAAGGACGCGTTGCGGCGCATGGGCCCAGCGGATCTGAACCTGCAAGTGTGTCAGTTTCTGCTAGGGTACAGGGTGACCCCATTGGCGTCAGGATACTCCCCCGCAGAGCTCTTAATGCGCAGGAAGCTGACCACCATCCTTACTAGGCTAGACCCCACGAGGGTGGAGGACAAAGGAAGGAACATCGGGCTGGAAGTAACAAAGAGTTTCAGCATAGGCGCCCCCGTGCATTGCAGGAATTACGCCAGCACGGGCCCTGCCTGGGTGCCGGGCGTAGTCGTGGAACAAACCGGCCCCGTGTCGTACCGCGTGGAAACCAGCACAGGGCTCCTATGGAGGCGGCACGCAGACCAGCTCCGACGCAGGGTCTCCGATGAGCAGGACACAGATCACGCAGGAAATAAGTCAGCGTTAGGGTTCTCCCCCACCCGTTTAGCCCAAGGGGGAGGAGAAGGGGACCGTGGGCCCCCACCAAGGGGGGAGGAGGATATCCTCGTAGATACCCTGGGGGATCTTTCCGAGGAGGAGGAACCCGACCCCATACATATCTCGCGGAAAGTCCCCACAAATGTGGGTACCCCTACCAACTTAGATTTTGATTTTCAGAACCGGGGGGGGTTTCGGAGTGGTCCCCCACCCGTCCAAGCGAGAAGAGGGGTTTTTCTTTAGTCCCGACGGCCCCCGGTCTGCCCACAATGGAGTTTTTCCCTTCCCCTAAGGCCGCCAGACAGCGGCAAGCCACTAACAAGTCTCCCTCTCCCATTTCAGGACAAGGGACCAGGGAACAAAGAAGCAATAACGCCCCCGGGGGGGCAGCCCTCTTCACGGCCCAAACGCACATGCAACAAGCCATCTTGGCTGAGAGACTTCGTCTCATCCTAGGGGGGAGGGATGTTGTGTTCTGTAAAGCTGTGCCTTTAACAATGTACCTTTGCCATGTGTTACCAATGTAACCTTTCTGTGTGCAACATGATAACCATCAGCTGTATCAATGTAAACCTGATAAGGGGACGCGAGCTAGTGACCACCAGAGGGCAGTAGCGAGCATCCAGCTCCCATGGATCATAGTCACCTGGTTCAGCAGCGCGGGAAGATTCCCCGCGACCTCCTCACCTGGTCAAGAAGGGCGTGACCTCCTACGACGTCACGCAGGCAGCAACCAATAGTCTGTCGACGAGCCACATTCAAATGTATAGCCAGCTGTATATATTGAGCTACTCATCCGCCATTACCACATGTTCCTCCGGATCATCATGCAATAAACCTGTGTTAAGCCAACCCTTCGGCTGTTTCATTGTCTTTGGTCCCTTACACTAAAGTAAGTGAAACCCTTTTTTATGCACAGGTTTGGTTTCCCACTTAAATGTATTGGGAACATAAAAACAGAAAACTTTTGAATACAAGAAATTTATTTCCAATGCATTAAAATGGGAAGTTGCAATTTTCACCCTCTAGTGGCCACTTGTTTTTCATATGTCCCCCCCCCCCGCCCCAGAACAGCTGAACAACTGAGTGGCAGCAGTAGTAGTCTTCAGCCAGCTGTGGCTCTTGTAAAATATCCTTTTACAACAGCCACAGCTGGCCGAAGGCCAGCATTTGACTATAAGACGCAGCCTCATTTTCAACCCACTTTGGGGGGGAGAAAAAGTGCGTCTTATGGTCCAAAAAATACGGTAAGTAGAAAAGATAATCAAGAACAGGTATTATATCTGTCTTCACAGGAGCAAAACATGGAGAAGGTAAATGAATATTTGTAAACCAGGCTGGCAAGGGGAAGAGTGATGTAGATTTGTTCTGGTTCAGCCAGTCCTCTTTGACAATACACACTTCTGATCTAATCCTAAACAGGAACGGTTTCTGGTAGAAGGCAGTTGAGCACAGCAGAATTTTATGGAGTGATTAGACACTAGTCCCCAATTCCATAAATATCTGGTTGATGGCTTACCAGGCTGTCTCACAGCTAATCTCCTATGTAGCTGCAGTATTAATGTGCCAAGTGCGTTATCACACATTTTCATGTCACAGGCAGCAATGCCATAATGGATTGTGGTATGTAACTCTGTGGCTGTGTATGTGTGTGTGTAGGCAAGCATGTGTTCAATGCTAATAGAAGAACCAGAGAAGCAGATCCATGGGTGGCAGCCGACTGTTAGGTTAGTGTCGCAAATATGTCCTTTTGGTTATCATTTGTTTTTCAGCTGCTGCGTGGCACACTTATTTTAGGGAATAAATAGGGTGGGGACATGAGAGGGCATTTCTGAGTGGAATTTTCTAGCCAGATTAACTGGGAAGGAAGGTCAGAGAAGATTTCTTAATGGCCAGTGGTATGGGTCCAATACAGTAAGATGAAAGACATTTAAACAGATTGTGTAAGAGGTACGATTTGCATTTCCTTGGTAATTAGTGTTATAAGATCAGGTGGTTTTCTTCCAGCATAAAGGTGATCGAACTGGGATGTAGAAGAAAGCAATGTTGTTTTCAGAACCTTGAAGAATGAATCTTTAGTCTCTTATATGCCCTCAAGTTACATCCGTCTTAAAGTAAAGGTTTCCCTTGCTCGAAAGTCAGCCATACCCGACTCTAGGGTTCAGTGCTCATCTCTGTTTCAAAGCCGAAGAGCCAGCACTGTCTGCTTCTGCAGACATTTCCATGGTCATGTGGCAGGCATGACTAGACACTGGAGTGCATGGAATGCTGTTTACTTTCCCACGTAAGTGGTGCTTATTTATCTACTTGCAATTTCTTGCTTTCAACCTGCTAGGTTGGCAGGAAATGGGACAAAGATGGGAACTCATTCCATCCTGCAGTACACGGGAATTGAATAGCTGACCTCCCACCTTCCATCTTATCCACTTGAGCCACTGCAGTCGCTTGCATCCATCTTATCCTAACACAAATAGGGTTTTAAAAGCAAACGAGATCTTTTGAGGAGTAGTTTTATCTTTATCACTCTGGAATGAGCTTCTGTGGCAGAGTAAAGATTCAAACCCAGGTCTCCTGAGTCTTGTTCTATAACCATAACTAGCATACCACATGATTTGTACATCCTTGACTACACTAAGCTCCAAACAAAAGTTACAAAATGAATGGCCAAAATGGCGGTGCATGCAGACTCAGCGGCCGGTTGCTCTTCAACTCAGAACTTGGCTTTTATGCCTTGCCAATATAGAATTATTTCCCCAATCTCGTTGTTCTGTGCAGGACAATGACAATAAAGATTTATCTATCTACAGCCGACAGGATTTGTTATCTATTCGGCTGCAGAGGGAGTGCTGCATAAACTGTGAGTGTCTCCTGGTCTGTAATGATGATATTCTGACTTCTAAGAGCCGCGGAGGAAAGAGGCATAGGAGAGATCATAAACAGAAGAGAGGTTGCAGGGGAGGAAGGCGATTAAGGTTAAAGACACAACAGCATAAATTAAATACACAGCATCATAAATTAAAGACACAGCATCACAAATTACTGCTTCCCAGCATTTTTATGTGAATGTGAGATCTTTGGTGAACAAGCTGGAAGAGTGGAAGCTGTGGATAGCAACCGAGAGAACTGTGAGTGAATTCTGTCTTCTGCTGCTTACAGAGACTTGGTTGACACCACTTGTTCCAGACACAGTTATAGAAGTGGCAGGCTACACAGTGTTTCATCACGATAGGACAGAGGACTCTGGTAAAAGAAGAGGAGGGGGGGGTTGTGTGCATACGTGAATAGCTGCTGGTGCACAAATCCCATTGTGATAGCCAGTCACTGTTCTCCAATTGTGGAATTTATGACGCTTAAATGCAGACCTATATATATACCTCGTGAATTTACAGCAGTATAGATAACTATAGTGTATATTGCACCTGATGCGAATATCAACGAAGCATTGGGTCTTTTGCATGATGTCATTAGTAGACAACAATGCAAATATCCTGAGGCTGCATTCATTGTATGTGAGGACTTCAACCAGGTGGATTTGAAAGTGGTCCTACCTAAATTCTATCAGCATATAAAGTGTGCAACCAGGGGGGAAAGGACTTTGGACAGGTTGTACACAAATTGTCCACAAATGTCAAACAGGCATACAGGGCTGAGCCGTTGGCACAGTTGGGCCAATCTGATCATGTGTCCCTGCTCCTGACTCCTGCATACATCCCATTGAGAAAATGGACCCGAATAACAAAGAAGAATATTAATAAAGAAGAATACTTTGATAATGTAGAAGAATATTACGATATGGTTGGCAGAAGCGTCTCAACAGCTACAGGATTGCTTTTATGACACAGATTGGGGAGTATTCGACCAACAGGATGTAGAGACTCATACGGAGGTAGTGTTGTACTATATCAAGTTCTGCACTGACAATGTAACACAAAAGCGCCAGATAAAGATCTATCCAAAAATGAAGCCCTGGATGACAAGGGAGGTCCAGGGGTTGCTAAAGTCAAGGGATACTGCTTTTAGAAGTGGAGATAGGTCGCTGTATAGTATTGCCTTAACTGCCAGTTTGCTTCCTCGCCCAGTCAGGGCTGAGGGAGCACGGGAACACCTGTGGACACCTTGCGGGACTTTAAAATGCCATCGCCATGGCTGCTCCCACCGGACTGCCTCCACCGCTGGTTTGCGTCCTTGCTGGTTTGCTTCCTCACCCGGTCAGGGTTGGAGGAGGCAGAGGAATGGAGGAAGATGGGCCGCCAGACAGCTGGATGAGGGAGGGGGTGGCTACCCTTAGCCGGCTCGGTGGGAGGCTTTGCTCTTTCCCCAGCCCAGTGTTGGCCATGGGGTAGTTGAGCACACCTGGGACCCCACAGTGTGAGGCCCTAAGAACTGTCGCCATCGCGCCTCGCTTTGCTCCTTCTCCGGTCTGGCACGGCTGCAGGGAAGTTGAGCACACCTGGGACTCCTGGTATGGGGAGTGTTCCATCATGGCAGGCTGACCAGCTGCGATTCCCATCAGTTCTTAAAGGAGGGCAGTTTAAAGTGGTCAAAAATGGTTAAATAGTGGCAAGAATTATCTAAAAATATGTCGTACCGTGTCTCCTGTTGAAATCCTTTGATCGGCTATGGCTTGGGCTTAAGAAAAGTGAGTATCTCGGCTTCTAGTGGTCTGGAGGTTGGAGCGCAGTGCAGTGCAGCCGGGTTTTGCCTGTGCTCTCTGCTCTGTTTGAGGCTAGAAGATAAGAAATAGGGAACTGGCATTGAGAAGGAGAAAGTGTGGAAGAATGTATGGAATGTGACTCTGCCGTGGCTTTGAAGTGCAGGATTGGCAGTGGAGGAAATAGAGAACCTTTGTGAAGAAGTGAAGTGAAGGAGAGAGAGAAAACGGGTGGATGAACAGATAAACAGCTATCAAACAAGCGGGCAAGTGGAGTTATTGGGGTAAATCCGGGGGGTTGACGGGGGGCGAGCAGAAGCAAGCCTCAGTCAACCCCATCGGCTCCTAATTGTCTCTGATCGGTGCTACATGGTGTTGATGCAGCTGAAGAGGTTGATGTTGAATATATAACAACTGGTTTTGAGATTGGGAGTTCGTCTAGTTTTTTCTCTCTGTCTAAATGGTAGCAGAATAACATTTATATTTCTTTGCTATAATTTTTTCCCCACTTTTTCCTCCTTGGAACTTGTTATGGCACTTTTTTGCTGCTTTTTAGATACAGGAAAAATTTAAAAAGGGTACCTGGATTAGATGACACAATATTGCAGAAGCAGAAAAACTGTTTCAATTAGAGAAGGAATAAGAGAAGAAGATTCTTTTTGTTTTTCTGCTGGAAATTATAGCATTGACTTTCACCCATTACATGTGGCAAGATGGCGATTTAAGACTCTGGTGTTGTTGTTCTTAAAATTGTTTACCGTTCTTTTCCGGATACATTTTCACACCCATACCCAACGCTCTGCTCTTCCATACCCAATGTATTTTTAAGGTCGTACAGATCATACAGTACAGCCAGTAGTAAATCTGAAAGCTCACTTGGAGATTTTTAAAATCATTTTTTCAACCTTTCTTTTTCTTTTTCTTTCTCAAGGAGGGAGTTGAATTTACATATATATAATTAAAATGAACTGATCTGAATTGAAATAGTTAATTCTCTCTTTTCTAGATACTCTTCCACACCCAACATATTTTTAAGGTTATACTGATCATACAGTACAGTCAGTGGCAAATCTGAAAGCTTATTTGGAGGTTTTTAAAATTACTTCTTTAATTTTCCTTTCCCCCCTTTCTTTCAAGGAGTGAGTTGAATCTACACATAATCAAAATTTGAATTGATTTGAACTAAACTGAATTGATCTGAAGTTTTTTAAAGAGCTCATATCCCTTTTTTTGGGGGGGGGTGTCTATATAATTTTTTTTCTTTTTTCTTTTTCTTTTTTTTTGAATATTTGATTTTCATGTATAAGCTTTTTGGGTTTTTTCTTTTTCATTTTCTTCTTTTCTTTTTTCCTTTTCCTTTAATTTTTTTTAAAAAAAGATTCTTTTTTTCTTTCTCTCTTTAACCCTATTATTAATCCCTTAAATTGAATTTATCAAAAAGGACTTTAAGATTGTAGTTATTGTGGTTTTTGAATAGAATTTTTATTAAGAGTGGGGTTATCTGAATTAATTCTTCCTTTAGAAAAATAATATATATGTTATGTACTGTTTATGATTTGTAAGTGGAAGTGCAAGTGGATGAGTCATCAGGGAAGAGGCAAAGAAAAGGAAAAGAAGTTGGATTGGTTGAGAGATAGGGAGACGTCAACTGACAGGTGCTATCGAAGGCTTGTGTGGTTAGAGGTGGAGAGTGATGTAATGAAGAAAACTCTGAAACAGGAGGTGATTGATACTGAGGAGCAAGAGAGGGTCAGGAAGATTTTACAACAGCAACAGCAAAAACAACAACAAGGAGCCATTGCTAAAACAACAGTAATAACTCCAACAACAACAGCATTAATGATGACAGCAGTAACAACAACAACCACAACTATTGCTAAATCAGCAGCCATGACCCCAATAACAATAGCAACAACAACAATAACAGCAGCGACAACAGTAGTAACAACTACAATTGCAGCATCGCCAATAACAATGATTACAACACCAGCATCAAAAATACCAACCACAGCAACATCGAAAACACCGATAATAATAACTTCAACTAAAACATCAAGCACAGTAATTCCAAAAACATCAATGGTATCAACTGTAGCGCTAACCCCAACATTAGTGACAGATCCAATTGCAACTTTTACTTCGAAGCCCCAAGTGTCGGGTCCTAAGAGTGACTTTGAAAGGATGTTTGAATGTTTTGAAAAGATGGAAGCTAAATTGACTGCAGGTCAAATAATTCTACAGTATAAGATTGCAGATATGTCAAGAGACTCAAATAAAGGATTTGATGAATTAAAGAAAGGGCAAGTTGAATTAAAAAAAGAACAGGATGAAATTAAAAAGAACAGAAAGAACTAAAAGTTGAAGTGAAAAAGATGAAAGAAAAAGAGAAGGAAAGAGATGTTAAGGTCGGTTCATTGGAAAAAAGAGTTGAAATATTGGAAGAACAATTAAGACGCCCGAATATAGTAATTCAAAATTTTCCTGAGAATACACCGGTTTCATTAAAAGACAGATTTTTGGGGTGGCTTAATTCTCTTGAGATGGAATATAGTTTTGTTCTGGAGGAAATTGCAAGTATATATTGTCTTGGACAGAAGAGAGGTAGAACCGGACCACGGAACGTGTTGGCAAAGTTTGCAAATGTGGCTGACAAGACAAGATTAATATTAAACAAGCTGGACCAACGGTTTTGAAGATAGAGGGTGCTGACATTGAGATCTATAATGATATTGCGGTGGAGTAGAAAATGTGGCGACAAGCAATGAAACCGGCAACAAAACATTTGATTGGCAAGGGGATTAAGTATAACTGGAAATTTCCAAGGCAATTACTGTTCTGGAATCTGGGGAGAAGATTTTCACTGTGAGAAGGTCTTAATGTCTTGGATAGTTTGGTGGATGCAAAGCTATTGGAGAATGGTACTAAGGAATGGGAGACTTTAAAGGAGGGTTTGATAAATTCAGGAGGGTTGTACTTTGGAAGAAATATGGAAGAAGATGATGATGATATGCCCAAGGGTGCTGAAGGAGGAATGTAAGCTGGGATTTGTGGGGAGTCCATAGTGGTCACGCCATTTTTGATGTGCTTTCCCTCTCTCCCCCCTTTGATTTTCGGAGGCCTCTTTTATAGTAAGTGGGGAGAGTTAAAAATGTTTTTTTTTGTTTTTTGTTAATGTTGGTTAAGTTTTATGTTAATTGTTTTGGGATAAGAGGTAACACGCCCAATGGAGAACTCAGAAGTGGTGGAAGAGGGAGACAAATTAAACTAAATAATGAGAGTGATTAAAGTATTAAGGTGGAATGTAAAAGGTACAGGTTCTCAGATTAAGAGGAGAAGGATAGAATCAGCTCTGAAGAAAGATAGACTGGACATAGTCTTTCTTCAGGAAACTCATCAAAAATCTCAGGATACAAACAAAATCTTTTTAAGTTGGATGCAGCACTATGAAAAATCATATGGTACATCAAAAGCAGGAGGAGTTGCAATATTGATTTCGGCTAGATTGGGGTTTGAGATAATAAATAGTATCTCGGATCCTGAAGGGAGATTTTTGATTGTAAAAGGGAAAATAGACAATGATGAAATAATGCTGGTGAATATATATGCCCCTAATGATTATCAAGTGGAATATTTAGAAAAAATGTGCAAGATTTTGGTAAAAAAAACCCAATGAAGATGATAGTGGCTGGGGATTTTAATTTAGTAAGATCATATTGGATTGTACAAATATATTAAGATGTGGAAAAGGGATTAAAGGGCGGATGTTGTACAATTGGATGGCTGCCTTAGGTTTGAAAGATTCCTGGAGAGTACTAAAGGGTCCAGAAAGGGTATACACGTATTTTTCACAGGTTCATAATTCTTACTCTAGAATAGATTATATATTTGCAACTGAAAATTTGGTTAAAAATATGGAGGAAATGGAAGTTGGAATATTTAAGGAATCGGACCATGCTAAGGTGATATTGGAATTGAAATTACGGAATGAAATTAGATCAAGAAGGATTTGGAGGTATGATGTTAATTTATTTAGAGATCAAAAGAGTAAAGAACAAATTATGAAGAGTTGGAGGGAAAGTTGGCAATGGAACGATAATGGTGAGGTGGAGTATAACATGGTCTGGGATGCCATGAAGTCAGTCTTTAGAGGGGAGTGTACAAAGTTGGCAAGTAATAGGTACAAAAATTATAAGTTAGCACAGGACAATCTTGAAAATGAGATAAAGCAGCTACAGGAGGAACATTCGAAAACAAAGAATAAAAAGGTATTTGCCAATTTACAAAAATTAAAGACTGAATTGATAGGTAAAGATATAGAAAAGGTGAAAAGAGATTTGGTTTATTTAAAAAGAGAATATTTTGAATTTAGTAATAAGAATTCAAAATTATTAGCAAAAGCAGCAAAAGATGAAAGGGAAAAGGGGGAAATTGGTGTTTTGATTAATGAACAAGGGGTAAGATGCAATAAAATAAAGGATAAATGTAAAATTGTGAAATAATTTTATCAAGCCCTTTATGCAAGAAAAGAAATAGATGAGGAGAAACTTAAGAAGCAACTAGAGAAGCAAATAGTTAGTGGAATAAAACAGGAACATAGGGATAGAATGGAAGAATTAGTGACTGAGAAAGAAGTGAAAGAGGTAATTGCTGGTCTGAAGTTGGGAAAAGCTCCTGGGGAAGATGGTTTACCTGTTGATTTTTACAAGGAATTTAGAGACATTGCGGTACCAAAGTTGGTAAAATTATATAATTACATATTAGGTGGAGGGCATATTAGACACATGGCAGATTTGACTAGAAGAGTAGTAGACTTAATTGATACTGTGAGTCAAACAAAAGAAAAAGTGGGTTTAATATCTTTGGATATATTTAAGGCTTTTGACTCTCTACAATGGATCCCAATTAAGGAGATAATTAAATGCTATAGATTCAGTGTAAAATTTAGAAGGGTAATAGGTCAATTATATTAGCAAGGAACAGCTACTGTCAGAGTGAATGATGAGTTTATGGATGAGGTAAAGTTAGAGGCTGGCACTAGACAGGGCTGTCCTTTATCTCCAATATTGTTCATTATGGTAATGGAGTTATTAGCAAAAGCTGTAAGAGATGATGGAAAAATAGTGGGGATTATGGAAAATAAGATAAGATAAGTATGTATGCCGATGACACTTTGATAATTGTAAAACAACCTGAGAAAGTAATGGACAGAATTAGAGTACAATTAAAGGACTTTGAAGATATTACCAGGCTGAGGATAAATTGGGACAAATCGGAAATGATGCTTTGTAACATGGGTGATGAAGACCAGAAGAAGATAAAGCAAATAGTTAATATTCAGATTAAAAATAAGTTGAAATATTTGGGAATAATTATATCAAACAGATTGGAAGAGCTTAAAAGACTGAACCATGATAGTTTGAAAATTGAAATTAAAAAAAAGATACAAAGTTTTCAAAAGTTGAACCTGTCATGGTTTGGAAGAATTGCGCTCACAAAAATGATGTTGTTACCTAGAATAAATTTTTTATTTGAGGTGTTAGCGATTCAGTTGAAGGATAAGGAAGTTAAGGAGTTTCAAAATTTGTTTAATAATTTTTGTAATGGTGGAAAGAAATCCAGGTTACCAAGAAAGCTATGGTATTTATCACAGAAAGAAGGTGGATTGGGAATGCCGAATTTGATGACATATTATCGAGCATTTCAAATTAAGAATGTTGTGAAGATCTTGGCAAGGGAAAAGGTAATATGGGAGGAAATTGAGATGAGGGACTATAGACATATAGGTAAAATGGTTTTTTTAGGAAGTAATTTGGGAAAGACAGTAACTAAAAATACCATGATGAAAGGATTAATGAACATATGGAAGAGAGTAAAGAAAGATCTGGCCCCAAATGTTTCTCCAATATTGGAAATTTTGGATATGGCAAGCTTTCCAATTAATATAGATGATGAGGTAAAGGTTTTCCTATTGAAAGACTGGTTACGGATCTGTAGTGATGAGATTAGTAGGATAAATTTGTTTGAGCAATTAAAAATGAATTGGTTTCAGAGACAGGATTAATAAATAGAATAGCAAATATTTGAGAGAATATGATTTGGAAAGAGAAAAGACGGAATTTGAAGATCTGATTCTAAAAATTAGAAAGGGAGATAAAATACTAAGGGATTAGTCAGGAAATTGTACACAATATTAAATAGGGAAGGTGATCCACAAGAGGATTTGAAATTAGGGTGGGAGCAAGAGTTGAATATAAAGATAGAAAAGGATACATGGAGAAATAAATGGAAAAAGAGGATTATGAGAACTATGTCGGTTAGAATAAAAGAACACAATTATAAAATGTTATGGCGATGGTGTCTGACTCCAGTGAGGTTGTACCAAATGGATAATAAAAAAGATAAAATGTGTTGGAGATGCAAGGACACAATTGGAACGTATGAGCACATGTGGTGGGGTTGTAACGTGGTAAAAGATTTTTGGAAAAGAATTGAAAAAGAGATTGGAGAAATATTGGGTAAAACAATTAAACTGGATTCGGGTACCACTCTGTTAACAAATGTGGATGGTATTAATTTAAATAAGGATGAGAAAGATTTATTAGAAATAATGCTTACGACGGCTAGACAATGTATTGCTAGAAATTGGAAAAATGATGTAACTATACAAACTGAAGAATGGTATAAAGAAATGTGGAATTTAGCATTGAACGATAAATTGACTTGGGAGATTAAGGAAAAAAGGGATAATTTAAAAGTGAATAGATTTTGGAATATTTGGAAACCTTTTGTGGATCACTCCCTTATGGGGGAGGATAGAAACAGATCTGTACCTGAACAAAGTGAATTTTGGAAATAAAATAATGAGATATTCTGAGCTCTCCAGGGCAATGTAAATAAACACTAGGTGATGACTATTTATAATTGTATTATTGTACTTTTTTTTCCTTTGTTTCTCCCATCCTATCTATAACTGCATATTATAACTTTTGGGGGAAATGAGTATTGGAACATTAGCTAATGTTAGAGAATAACCATTAAGTCATAATTTAAGAGATTTTTTAATTATTATTATTTTTTAGGATGGTGTTAAGATTTTGATTTTAAAAAGATAGGTATAAAAATGTATTAGGATAGGTGTGTATATATTTTTTCATTGTTTGTGTATATTGATTTATTTGTTTCTTTAGTATGATGTTATTTTTTCTCTTGTATTGTGTTTTGTATTTTATTTGTTAAAATTTTTAATAAAAAATATTATAAAAAAAAGAATTGCCACACCTCGCTTTGCTCCTTTCCCGGTCCAGCATTGGCTATGGGGTAGTTGAGCACACCTGGGGATTCCTGGGTATTTTGTAATTTGTATTTGTAATTTTTATATTTGTAATATTGTTTTTTATATTGTATAGTGTTCTGCTTGTATTATTATGCTATTGTGTGTCTATACTGTATCCTGTATTGTATTATTTTGAACATATTGTTGCCGCCTTGAGTCAGCCTTGGCCGAGAAAGGTAGGGTATAAATTAAAATTGAATTGAATTGAATAGCCAGAGCAGATCTAAAGAGAGCCATCAGTGTGGCCAAGGAGGCATATAGATAGTGGCTGGAAATCATTTACAGAGTAACGACACCAGGCAGGTGTGGTGAGGTGTATGCAAATTGACTGGGTATACACCTAAAGGCTCCCTGGCAGGTGAGGGAGGGGTGTCACTGGCAGAGGAGTTGAATGTCTTTTTGGCCCACTTTGAAGCAACAACAGCAGTGATATCTTCAGAGGCATTGTCACCATTGGTACAAAGGAATGTAGTATTCAGTGTGGAAGAAGGAGAGATGAGGAAGGTGTTGAAGGGAATTAACCCAAGGAAGGCCACAGGGCCAGATGGAGTAGCTGGAAGGGTATTGAAAGACTGTGCAGATCAACTCACAGGAGTTTTTACTGGGATATTAAATCAATCCTTATCTCAGGCTATTGTTCTGTCCTGCTTAAAGTCTTCTATTATTGTTCTGATACCGAAAAAAATCCAACCCAGAAAATTTGAATGATTTTCATCCAGTGGCACTCACACCTGTAATCATGAAGTGTTTTGAAAAGCTGGTGCAAAATTATGTTATTGCTTGCCTACCAGAGGGTCTGGACACATTCCAATTTGCCTATAAAATGGAAAGATCAGCAGAGGATGCTGTGGTAATTGCCCTTCATGCTGTTCTTGCACATTTGGAAGGGATGGGGGGCTATGCCAGATTGCTCTTTGTGTATTTCAGCTCAGCATTTAACACCATCCTACCACAACGTTTGATACCTAAGTTGAGGAATCTGGGGTTTCAGCCATCACTTTGTGGGTGGATATTGGATTTTCTATCAAAACATTCCCAGAGGGTCTGGTTGGGCCCTTATACCTGTAATATGCTTAGTACAAATATGGGAACATCACAGGGATGTGTGCTCAGCCCACTCCTTTATATTTTCTATACATTTGACTGTGTCTCTGTCCACCCTAGCAATAGGATTGTCAAATTTGCAGATGACACGACTGTGATCGGGCTCATCTCTGATAAGAAGGGTGAGACGGCCTATAGAAATGAGGTGCCATGGTTGATAAAGTGGTGTAGAACTAATAATCTGCTCCTCAACATAAAGAAAACATAGGAGCTTGTGGTGGATTTTAGGAGGCAGAGAACTAATGTCCAGACACTTTTGATTGACGGAATCTGTGTGGAGAGAGTCGCGACGTTCAGATTTCTGGGCATTAAGATACAGAAGGATCTGTCCTGGGGTGCCAACACAAGGGGGCTTGCGAAGAAGGTGCAGCAGAGACTGTATTTTTTGAGAACTTTAAGGAAAATTCATCTTCTGCAAAAGCTGCTGCTTGCCTTCTATCGCTGCGCTATTGAAAGCATGCTCACTTATGGCTTATGTGTGTGGTATGGGAGTAGTACTCATCAGGATAGGATAATGTTGCACAGAATTATTCAAACAGTGGATAGTATTATTGGCTGTCCACTCTCCACTTTAGAACAAATTTATTCTGCCACAGAAAAGCATTAGCTATATTAGGAGATCCATTGTATCCTGATCACCACTTCGAGCGTCTGCCATCGGGACGGAGATATAGAACAATGAAGGCAAAAACAATCCATCTCAAGAACAGTTTCTTCTCGAGAGCAATTTTGGCCTTAAATGGAAACTCTGGACTCTGAAGTCATCTTATCTTATTTTAAATTGTACTGTATTGTACTGTTTTAATTAGTGTTTCTGCAATTGTTTTAAATTATGAGGTATGTCTTTTTTTGAGTTGATATATAGCAACCAAGAAATTTTGTTGTTCCCACAAGGGGACAATGACAATAAAAATCTATCTATCTATCCATCCCTTGTGATCAACAAGCTCTTGCCTGTGTCATAGAGTTTAGGCAACATAGACTTTTGATTATAAATGTTTACCTCCCCCTCCCTAAAGTATCAGATCAATAGCACATGAAACTAGTCCCAGGTTGAAGAATACATAGTGAATTTATCCCTGACATTTTCAAATGCTTTTACTATGGTGGCAGGTGATTGTAATGCCAGAATTGTCCTCCTTTAGATGACATTTTATACTCACATTTTAATACACACACACAAACAAGATTTACAGCTCATTGACTCCCAGACTGTCTAAAGGTACAAAATTAAATTATAATGGTTTCTGCTTGGCTGAATTTGAAAACATATTAGAACTGTTTATGCTTAATGGAACAATCTGTGGAGATTTTCTGGGGGAACTAAAATGCTGGTCAAGAAATGGAGCTATGGACTTTGTGCTGGCCTCATGTAATCATTTTGCTAACCTACCTGGAAGTTGGGACGTGACAAACTGTTCTTCTGAAACTAATGGTTATGGATCGAGTAATCTATATATTGGAGAAGCATGATATAGATCTTATGCCTAATTCTGGTTAAAAAGAATCAAATGTGGGGGGAGGAGCATCATGGCAGACTGAGCACATCGTTTTTCTCACCACTGCCTGGAAACGGGAGCCACAAATGTGGATATATAATGCTAAACTGTTACATTTTTGAAGGAAAATGTTTCTGGAAGGAATGTGAAGTTGGTAGATTGTAACTGGAGGTATTTGGAGCCTGGAGGACAACGGGGAAGAGTAAAACTGTTGCAGCTGTTTCTCAAGTGCAGAGAGCAGAGTTAGTGGTGCTGTTGGAGAATGGAGTTTACGAGCAGAGGTGACAGCAAAGAGAAGCGCTTCCTTGGGAGCTGGCAATAGCTGTGTTCGAGAGAAGTGAATCTTGGCAAAATCTGGGGTTCGGCAGCGCTTGGAGGAGGCTCGAGTGGCGGAGTGGAGCAGAGGAGAGAGGAGGAGAGCCGAGTATGATCTCGCGTGCAGAGTTCCAGGGTGGAAGGAAATAACGATTTTGGTCTCGGCTGGAGTGGCGCTGTCGGAGAACAGAGGACGGAGTTTAGGAGGGAGGTCTCGGCAAGGAGAAGCGCTTTTGTGGGCGGCTGAAGTCTCGGCGCCGCTTGGAGTTTGGGGACGCTGGAATGCAAAGTGGTCAGGAGAGTGCTCTGGTTGTGTCAGGCGGAGAAGGAGTCGTTACTCTGTGGGGATAGGGGTCTGAGGGGAGTCAATTGGGGGGTGCGGAAGTGAGTCCCAATTGATCCCAAAGGGCCCTAATCCGGAGCAGGAGTCTGGGCAGCCCGTGTTGACCAGTGCATTGGTTGGATGTGCGTCCCCCGAAAATACTACTGAGCGTTGGCTGAAAGTGTGGAAGTCCTTAAGGAGTGTTATTTCTTCTATCCTTGGAACTTGGACTTGGTTTGTGTTGAACTTGTTTTACAAGTGGTGTGCTGGAAGGGCAGAGGATATTGTGTTTGAGTGACTGTTGGGCAGGGTCCTTCCATGAGCCCTGATCATTGGACCATTGTGGGGGTGTAAAATAGAGCTGGTGCTTAAGCGGTGGAGGGCAATTTGTGACTGTGATTTTGACTGTGGCAGAAAGAAGAAAGAAAGTGAAGGAAAAAAAAGAAAATTAGTTTTCACAGATGCTGTGCCAAGGACAGTGATAAAATCAAGGCTAGCCCTGGAGTTGCTTTATCATCAAGTGCAGCTGTGTACTGCTCAACTGGTTGGACTATAGGAACAATTTTTCTTTCTTTCTTCAAGACCTGTGTTTTGTATACTTGCCTTGTGTAGAGTAATGAGCTGGATTAACTTGAAAGTCCATAGTGGTTGAAGTTAATTATAAAAGGGATTGTAAACTATGGTTGTTTATGTATTGGGGCATAAGGTGACAATTGTATAGGGTATTGGTTAAAAGCGTGGATAAAGTTGTAGACCTGGTTAGGACTATTTTAGAATAGAGTGAATGAGTCAAAAAGAAAAAAGAAAGCAGCAGAGAGAAGAGATAGAAATAGATCCAATTTGGCTAAGAACAGGTAGATTAGTAAGAGCAGGTGGTGAGGAACGAAGGAAGTCCTTAAAGGATGAAATTTTGAAGCTGAGGAGCTAGGTAGGCTTAGAGCAAGCATGGCAGCAAAGAAGAAAGTACAAGAGAAACAGCAATTACAACAGTTAGATATAAATCAAGAGGATCAGCAAATTGAATTTAAAGAGGCCAATGCTCGGGGAGCTATAAAAAAGAAAGTAATAGAAGGAGGTGTAGAGGAAAGTGTGGAAGGGGATAGCCCTGATGTGAATGAATGTAGAGGCTCTATTGAAATGAGACTAGATAGTCTTGAGAAGTACCTTCAGACCAAGTTCCAAAATTTAGAAGAGCAGCGAGCGAGGGATAATCAAGAATTTATTAAACTGCAGCAAGAGAGTTTTGAGGCTTTTCAGCAAAAAATGCTGTCAGTGGTGACAGGTTTGATGGAATCAGCTAAAGTTGAAATTGCCAAGATAATGGAAGAGGTGAATGATGTAAAAGAAGGAATGGGTTCAATTTCAAAGGAGGTTGAAAATGTAAAGAGACATGTCCAAGAGGTGCAGGAAAAAGCTAAAGGGAGAGAAGTAAAAGTGGATGATCATGAAGTGAGACTGGAGTTACTTGAAGACCAATCTAGAAAAAGAAATATTATAATTAGGCATGTTTCTGAGGCCCGCCCTGATCAGCTGAAGGCCAGAATAATGAGTTGGTTAAATGATTTAGGTATGGATAGGAAGTTCGAGGCTGAGGATGTATTAAGTGTGCATAGATTAGGGTCTAAGAAGCATAATACAGCAGACAGAAATGTGCTATTGAGGTTTGCTAGTGAAGGTTTGAAGGTGATGTTAATGCGACATATCAGGAAATCTGGGTCAAGTATATTGAAAATGGAAGGGAATAGTATAGAGATCTATAACGATATTTCTATTGGAGAGAGAACATGGAGAACACAAATCAAACCAGTAACCAGGAAGTTGAGGGAAAAAGGAATTGTTTATTTTTGGCTTGCCTTAAAAAAGCTAAAATTCATAGTATCTGGAAAACCATACGTGTTGAGGGATAGGTCATATGTCTTAGACATACTTGCAGAGGCAAAGATAATCGACCGAAACTCCAAGGAATGGGAAGATCTTAAAGAAGAGCTGATAAATAGCAGGGGTTTATACAACATATGACAGGGAAGAGGAAGAGCGGATGAAGGATATGAGGGTGGCGTTGTCTAGCCAGGATGAACTAGGTAGTGTGGAATGATACAACGGTGTAAAAATTGCAATTGAAGTAACTGTAAGGCACAATATAAAGCGATGATAGAATCCTCATGTGGAATTGGTGGCATGAAAAATTAAATAGTATTTAGAATGGGTAATTAGGCAGGAGAAGTGGTGGTTTGGTTTGTGAGTGTTGTCTCCCCTCCCCCCTCCCCCTTGTTTTGCAGGGGTGTTTTTCTTTTTCGTCTCGAAATGGCGGGGAGGGTGATGATTATTGTTTTATGTTTTCTGTTCAGCTGTCTGCTTATGTTTTGTGGGTTGGATTAGCACATGCTTGTAGGAGATGGAATTGTTGCAAGCGAAAAATAATAAAGAATTATGAAATCGATTAGGGTGTTATCATGGAATGTGAAAGGCACCGGCAGTATTATTAAGAGGAAACGTCTGGAAGCGGTAATTAGGAAAGATAGGCCAGATGTGATATGCTTGCAAGAAACGCATCAAAAAAGTGAGGATGTAAATAAATTGTATATAAAGGGGATAGAATATTATGAGAAGGCATTGGGTACGTCTAAGGCAAGAGGGGTTGCCATATTAATATCAAAAAAGTTAGGATTTACAAAAGTAAAGACAGTTGTAGATCCAGAGGGGAGATTTCTTATAACAAGGGGATTTATTAATAATGAGGATATAACCTTTGTTAATGTATACGCGCCAAACGAAAAACAGGAGGAATTTTTAGATAAGGTGTATCAAAGTATAGAATCAGAAAGGGTGTCCAAGTTAATAATGGTTGGAGATTTTAATTTGATCAGATCAGGTTTGGATACTACAAATGTGGCTAAGCGTACATGTGCTAATAGGGTGATGGATAGGTGGTTAAAAATAACGGGATTACAGGATGTTTGGAGGAAAATTAGAGGCTCAGAACGGGGATATACATTTTTTTCGCACGTGCATAATTCTTATTCACGAATTGACTATGTTTTGGCTTCAGAAAGTATGATAGATAAGGTTGAAAATATTGAAGTTGGTATGATTAAGGAATCTGATCACGCTAAAATAATTACAGAATTTAAACTAAGTGATGAAAAACAAAAAAGGGGTACATGGAGCTATGATACAAGGTTATATAGAGATCAAAAGAGTAAGGAAACGATAATAAAAAGATGGGAAGAATGCTGGGAAATTAATGATACAAAGGATGTAAATGATGGAATATTATGGGATACCATGAAGGCAATATTTAGGGGAGAAAGCATTAGGCTCTCTTGTATTAATAATAGGCAAAATAAGGAAAAGGAAAAAGAGTTAGAGGACGAAATAAAGAAATTGCAGGATATTCATGCAAGAACGGGAGATAGGGACATATTCGATAAAATGCAAAAATTAAAAAGAGAATTTATTGAAAAAGATATTGAAAAGGTAAAGAAGAATTTAATTTATTTGAAAAGAGACTACTTCGAGTACAGTAATAAAAATTCTAAGCTATTAGCTAGAGTGGCTGAAGAAAAGAAAGATAAAAGAGGAATTTCAGTTTTGATAGATAAGTATGGTAGAAGGTGTAATAAGTTAGTAGATAAAATTCAAATTGTCAAGGCTTTTTATCAGGAATTGTATTCGAGGAAGGACGTAAATAAGGATGAATTAGAGCGATATTTAGATAAGTGGTCAAGAATAAATTTAAGCTTGGAGCATAGGAGTTATATGGATGAAAAGATAACACAAAAGGAAATAAAGGAGGTCATAAAAAGGTTAAGGATAGGCAAGGCTCCAGGTGAGGATGGTTTATCGGTGGAGTTTTATAAAGACTTTAAAGAGATGTTGTTACCAAAAATGGAAAGGATTTTTAATTATATTTTGGAGGGAGGGAGAGTTCCTAAATCGTGGTATAGTACAATTATAATTTTAATTCCAAAGGTAGGGAAAAATATGGAAAAAATTGGATCCTATAGACCGATTTCCCTGATGAATCAGGACGCAAAATTTTTTACGGCAATTTTAGCTAATAGATTGAATAGTTTTAGTGGCAAATACATTAATAAGGATCAAGTGGGATTTATGAGGGATCGGTATATGTCGGATTTGACGAGAAGGATGGTTGACTTGACAATTATTGCTCAGGAACAAGAGGAGCATGTGGGTTTCTTATCCCTGGATATATTCAAAGCTTTTGACTCGATCCAATGGATAACTATAAAGGAAATTATAAAGAAATATGGATTCGGACAAAAATTTTGTGGGGTAATTGAGCAGTTGTATTAGCAAGGCTCGGCTAGGGTTAAATTAAATGAGGAATTAACAGGGGAGATTAAATTGGAAGCGGGCACAAGGCAAGGAGATCCATTGTCGGCATCTTTATTTATAATGGCCGTGGAATTGTTAGCTAATGTAATAAGGGAAGATAAGGAATTAATTGGAATTGAGGGTATAAAAATTAGCCAATATGCTGATGACACCCTAATAACAATAAAAAAATCCTCAGAATGCACTAGGGAAGATATATGGGCATTTAGAGGACTTTCAAAGGGTGACGGGACTTAAGGTAAACTGGGATAAGTCAGAAGCAATTCTTTTTAATGTGGATTTGGACATACAAGAAAGTTTAAAGGCTAAATTTAAAATACAAATTAGAGATAATATAAAATACCTGGGGATAAACATTTCAAATAAATACGATGATTTAAAGAGGTTAAATTATGATAAATTGGAAAAAGAATTTTAAAAAATGATTTTACTGTATAAGAAGCTAAATTTGTCATGGTTTGGACGCGTTTCACTATGTAAAATGAAGCTTTTACCCAAATTAAATTTCTTATTTGATACCCTGCAAATATACATGAAAGGGAAGGAATTAAAGGTTTTTCAAACTATATTAAATAATTTTTGTAACGGTGGAAAAAGGGCCAGGATACCAAAGTTTTTATGGTATTCATCACAAAAAAAGGGCGGGTTAGGAATTCCAAATATTAAAAATTATTATTGGGCATTTCAATTGAAGAATATTTGTAAAATTTTAGTGAAAGAAGAATCGATTTGGGGAAAAATTGAATTGCGAGAGAAACTGGGTGAAGAAATATTAATGTTTTTGGGCAAAGGGAAAGTAAAAATTAATGTTACAAATAAATTGTTAAAAGCCCTTTTAAAAACTTGGACATTATTGAAAAATAAATTGGCATTGGATTGGATAATAGCATGTAGAGACAAGGAAAGAAAGTTAGATTTAGGTAGACAACTTAAATTGAATTGGCTTCAACTGATGTCTATTGACAGTTGGAATAAAAGATATTTAGATGAAACGAGCTTGGATAGGGAGCGGACGAAATTTGAAGAGTTGGTACTTAGTCTAAAAAGTGGGCAGGTAAAAGTTAAGCGGTTAGTAAGCAAAACATATAAGGTTTTAGATGACTCAGATCAGCATCAGAAAGCTTTAAAAGAAACATGGGAGCTAGATTTGAATATCATAATTACAGACGAGCAGTGGAATGCTAAATGGAAAAGGAGAATAATGAGGTTTTTGTCTGTAAGAATAAAAGAGCACAATTATAAATTATTGTGGAAGTGGTACTTGACTACACCAAATTGACAATACAAAGTCGAAATTTTGTTGGAGGTGTAAGGGGGAAATTGGAACATATGAGCATATGTGGTGGGGATGTAAAGAGACGAACACATTCTGGTTGTAGGTGGAACACGAAATTGGGAGAACTCTAGATGTAAGAATGAAATTGGATGTGATTTTAATTTTGTTAACAGATGTGGAGGTGGTAGAGCAACAAAAAAGGGAATTGTTAGCAATTATGTTATCCAGTGCTAGACAGTGTATAGCGCGATATTGGAAATGTGATGTTACCCCAAAAATAGAGGATTGGTATAAGGAGTTGTGGAATACTGCGCTGAATGATAAGCTTACCTGGGAGTTAAATTTAAGAAAAGGGTTAATTAATGAAAGCAAATTTCAGGAAATTTGGAAATGTTTGATAGATTATACCTTGATTAATGGTCATGGGCAATTGCCAGTGCCGGATTACATTGCATTTTTGAGACGATAATAGATAAAAGGGGAAATTCTGTCTCCGTAGCATTGTATATAGCACGTGGTGATATTTTGCTCTGTTTCTTTTTTTCTTCTTCTCTTTTCTCTCCTCCTCTGTTTATTTATATTATTGTGTATTTTGTCCTTTATTTTCTTATATTGTTCTGTGTGTTATCTCTTGTTTTTTTAATTATTGGATGTGTATCGAGAAATAAAAAATAAAAATAAAAATAAAAAAAAGAATCAAATGTATAAGGAAAACAGATAAACAGAACCTGGCTTTTCTTAACTCAGCTAATGAAAGCGCAGCGCCAAAATGGCTGCCGCGTTTTTTGCAGGCCCCCACCCACCCGGACTCAGACATCCGGGTGAGTTAGGGGGCGTGGCCACCCCTCTATAAAAGGGGAGGCCACGAGGCAGCCGAGCTGCCATTTTAAAATAGCAACGGAGAGGAGAAGTTTTCTCCGTCGCTGTTCCTTGACTCTTCAGCTCTTTAGCCCTTGGTCTTTCCTGGCTGGGAAGGAAGGAGTTGCACAGAGCCTTTGGCTTGCTGGCTGCTCTGTGCTTTTTGGCATAAGGTTGATTCCTGGAAAGGGATCCTGCTCTTTCTACAGATATGCCTCCCAAACGGAAGGCCCCGGCGACGAAACCGCGGCCAATGGGGAGGACTTTTGCGGGCCCTGCACAGTGCGGGGGGCAGCCCTCAGGTCGGAGGACCAGGGCTGCACCCACGCGGCAGGGCACTACCCCAGCTTTGCCCACCGATACCGGTGGGGCGATGCAGGCTGGTGCTTGGCCCTCGGCCGGCCGGCCTCCGGCCGGCCCTTCAGGGGCTTCGGCCCTTGGCCCGCAGTTGCTGGCAATGGGTCAGGTCAGCGGGGGAGGGCCTGGTGTGGGTGCACAGCACGTTCCCCCTCCGGCCCCTCATGGGCAGTGGATATATCTGTGGCAGTGGATGTGTTGCTAACGCGTTTAGCTGTACTTGAGGCATCTTGGGGATTGCACACAACCCCATGGCAGGGGGCCCTTCTCTCTCTGCTGGGGGCCCTTCGTGTTCACCGGCTACCTCGATGGCTGCCACACTGCAACAAGCGGCCAGCCGGGTTGAGCTGCTTGAGACGCTCCGGCCTGCAGCTGCAGGTGTCTCGCAGCTCCCTGTTCGTCCAGAGCTACAGCAGGAGAGTGGTCAGGTGTGGCCCCAGAGCTCGATTCCGGTCGCGAGCTCCGACACCTGCCGTGGGCCAGAACCCCCAGTGGGGGCGGCTCACGGGGGTGCACCTAATGAGTATCAGGTTCAAGTTAATGCACCCACATCACAGTCCACTTCCAGTGGTGGGGTTCAGTGGCCATGGCCTCGTCAAATCGAGGCGAGTGGGCATCAGTTGCCAGCCTATCCCAGTGCCCCTTGGTTCCATACTGGCACAACATTGGGGGTGGGGGTTTCCACCCCCCGGGCAGTGCCGGGCATCGCAGGGGCTGTCCAGGTTCCACTGCGTATGCCCCGTGTACCTAATGTGCCGGTGACGGCCTTGCCGACGGCTGGTTATTCATTGCCCCTTGGTGATCATTTGTCCCAGGTCACGAGGGAAAATATTTGGCCGGGGGAGTACAGTTGATGCGAGCGGGCATCAGTTACCGTCTTATCACAGTATCCCATGGTGCTAAATGGTCCCTCATTAAGGGTGGGGGTGTCCGCCCCCGGGGCAGTGCCGAGCATCGCAGGGGCTGTCCAGGTCCTGCTGTGTATGCCCGCGATACAGACCGTGCCGTCGATGGCTTTGCCGACGGCTGGTTATTCCTTGCCCCTGGGTGATCATTTGCCACAGGTCACGAGAGGTAAGGTCTGGAGGGGGATAGGTGGATATTCTCCCTATTGAACTGTGAGCCCACTGAGGAGGACAGAGAGGGACAGGACGTCAGAGACAAAGAGCTGTCCCATCGTCATAAGCCACCGCGCACCTGGGGCCAACTGGTGGTCGGCATACCTTATATATATGGTGGTATGCCGCAGGGCCTGGCCTGCTTGGGCCATCCTGATGGTTCCATCCATTGCTAATATTACAGGGTGATGGTTGATTTGATGGGCCCATCGCAGTTGGCTTACGATGAGGAATGTGGATGAGGGTGGCCATACACCCTGAGAGGAGGTTGGATGAGCCCTGTCAGCACTTGTGCTCGTGTACATGACTCCCACGTGACTGGCGCCTGGTGATAGGTACCATGGTGGTCATGCTGTGCAGCAGGCTGCTCAGACACAGGCTCCACGCTAACTGGTCGGGCAGGGGGTTCCAGCCCGCCTGCCGTGTTCGACCTGCTCAGCTGGCGACGGGTGTACTAAGCGGCAGTGTCGTTACCGACTTGATGTCCCCTTTTGCGCTGGCCCTTATGTCGCCTCCGCGTGCCCGCGGGTTGGTGGGTTACGGGTCAGAGGTAGGGGTGCACAGGGGGCGATCAGAGCTCCGTCTGAATGAACTAGCCTTGTTAAAGGCCCCCCTCCCCAATTAGTGTACTCAGGCTGGAGCGATGGCACTCAGCTCATCCAAGAAGGGATGATGTGGGGTACCTGCTGGAGGGGTTTCAATGGGGCTTTTGTATTCCATTTGGGGGTGTTAGGGGTCCCAGGATGCTACTAATCTGGTTACCTTGAAAGGTAATGAAGAGGTTGCTCCACTGTGCACAGCTATGGGAGTTGGGGCTATGAGAGTAGCGGGTCCCTTCTTGGAACCACCTTTCCTAAGTTGAACGACTCCCCTATGAGGCTAGTACCGAGGTAGAACCGGGGTGAATGTCATTTAATCCTCCATTTAGCTCACCCTGTTTGTTATCCAGTTGGGGATGCCATTCCTGATGATCTTGTTCAGTCAGGTACTCGTAGTTGGTTCAGCCCCTATGGGTGGCTCACTCATGCAGTCCTGGTGCTTTCCTGGCACAGTGTGACATGCACTCGGCTTTCAGATTACTGCCAGTGCACCCAATAGATTTAGAGCTATTGGGTTTTTTAGGTTCCAAGGTGAATTTTACTTGGATAAGTCCAACCCCTTCTGACTAAGTTAATTCATGTTCAGCATTCGAACGATTCGGGACTTTCATTCAGAGGGACTTTGCTCGCAGGTCGGGGTCTCGGTCTCTAGCCCATTACCTCGACGACTTTTGGTTCGGGGGTGAACGGGGCTCGGACACGTGCACGCGTCTCCTCACTACATTTCAAACACTCAGGTGGGAACTGGGTGTCCCCTTGGCACCTGAAAAGACCGAGGGCCCAGCTACTAAGCTCACATTTCCAAATCAACTCTGTCACACAGGCATCCGGGTTACCCATGAATAAGGTGGCTCGGATCTCCGCGGCGATTTTGGCATTGATTGCCAAACATAAAGTGTTCCCTTGTGACCTGCCGTTACTTCATGAACACCTTAATTTTGCCTGCAGGGTGGTTCCACCCGGCAGAGCATTGGCCAGGCGCCTGTGTGACGCCATGGCTGGCCTGTTAAAACGTCAACACAGGGTCCGGCTGATCAGGGGCATACGGGTGTACCTTCCGGTCTGGCTCAAATTACTCCTGGGTTTTAACGGAGTCTCTTCCTGGAGATCAGACCTGATGGTCTGCCCTAGATTTCAAGTACGGTCGGATGCCTCCGGCTCCCTGATTTATGGGGGTTTACTCTGAGGGTAGGTGGACTTACGGCCAATGGCAGCACCCATGGCTTGGCACGGATCACCTCCGCGATCTTACCTTCCTTGAGTTTCTTCCCATTTTGGGGAGCACTGATGCTATGGGGCGATGACTGGGCCTAATCTGTGGTCCATTTTCAGTGTGATAATGCGGCAGTGGTGCACATTGTCAACACCCAGACATGCAAATCCTCCAGGGTCATGACATTAGTTTGTCTATTCTTTTTGAGAAGCCTACGCCTAAATGTGCTGTTCTGGGCCAGACATGTTCCAGGTATTAATAACATCATTGCTGCTGCTTTATCCCGCCTGCAGATCCCCCGGTTCCGTGCCTTACTCCGGAAGCAGATGAATTCCACTCGCCACTCCCAGCCGATATTTGGACGTTTGGCGAGGAGAGGTGAACCGGGCATGTCATTGGCACCTCGCACGCGTACGGCGTATCACTATGCGTTCAGGTGTCGTGTTTTGGAGGGGTGGACACGGGAACGTGTCCGCTGGCCAGACACGCATCACCTCAGTTCCCAGAGTTTCTGACCCACCTTGCACAAGGCTGGCATTACTTATGTTCGGATAGGTGTGAAGTGGCTCTTGGTCACGCAGCTACCACGGTAGCCTTTTTGGAGCGCTCCACATCAGTGAGTGGGTGTCAGAGTTGGTACCATCTGTGTAAGGCAGATGTGTCTCGTAGGGCACTGGAACTCGACGATGTCTCTGTCACACATGAGTGGGCTCAAGTGGGGATACGGTCCTCACAGGTTGTTTAGCACGGCGTAGGCAGTGGAGTCAGACTGCTACGAGGTTTTATTGGAGACATCTGTCCGGTTGGTGCCCTACATGAATTTTCGACAGTGCCTGCTGTGCGCCCCAGCCTGTTTTTCTGCCACCAGGATAGGTCTACCCTTGCCGGAGTAATGTTACTGAGGGTGACCGGTGCCATGCTTCGCGGTGTGGGGGCCCGTTTTGGCACCCATTTATTTAGGATAGGCGTCACGTTGATCGCGGCTACGTTTGGAGTACTCGGAGGCAGACACGCGTGTACGCGCAATTTCTTATATGTACGTGCCCTCACTGTACGAGTACCTACTTATGTCCTTAACCTCTTCTCCTCTTTTACAGATCCTGTGTGAATCTACACACCGGTGGCAGTGGGGCTGGTGGGCCGCAGCAATGTACACTGGGCAGCAGTATATGCTGCAGCGACAGAGAGTGGACCCCGACTTGGGCTGTGTGCATCCGCACGTATGCGATGGTATGGTATGCACGGCACAAGGGGGCGGGAACTGTTGCCAATCTTGATGTCCGTCGGGGATGCTGGACCGCCCGATGTTCTTAATAGGCACCTCGGCGGCAACGATCTTATACGGATCACTGCTGTAACTAAACTGTCGAGGGGCTGTGACCTGGTGTTTTATATCACGTACGGCTTACACACGGTCGCTATGGTCTAACATCGTGCCGAGACACCAATTTAGGGGAGACGTGGATCTCCGTGGTTCGGACTGTTCCGGCAGTCAGTGGACGGGGCTGTTGCTCAGTCCCTTGCTGAGCATGGCTGGGAGACAGCCATTGGACACCTGAGGATAGGCTTACAAAAATTTTGCCGGTAGGCAGGGGAAGGGGTCCTCCTGTCGGCTGGAGGTATGTACCTCGTTCTGGGTGTGGTGCAAGCAGGCCTAGCGACCGAGCTGACGGTCTTGGGGGGGGCGGTGAGTCATCATGGACACCTCCCCGTGTGGTCGGTAGCACTGGTAAGGTAAATATTTATGACCCATAGGTATCCAGCAGGTTCGCAATTGACTGGCCAACACTTAGACAGGTACAGGTGTAATAACGTTACCGGTCAACGACGAACCAGGCAAGGGGTGATGGCAGGAGCTTTTCAGCATGCATCACCCCGTGATTTGACGGATACACGTCAGAGGGTGGTGTCAGTAGATAGTTTATTGACTACGGTCAACAATTTGTTTGTGTCAACAAACAAATTGATACAAATGGATACATTGTAGCCAATTGCCATTGGCAATTTTGGGAGGAACCTTACCAGTGTTACTGCGGCCTGCTTGCCTTAAGAATTATAATTGGATGAGTACCAATTGAAAGTTATAATTCGGACTAGGGCATTATTCAATAAAAGTGGCCCAATGCCTTTATCCATATACCGGTGTCTGAGTCTTTCTTTGGGGGGTGCGCCTGCAAAGGATTACAGTGATACCTCATACAACATCCAAGCTTGGTTCCACAAGTTTGGACTTTATACGGATTTGGACTTTGTATGAGGCATGCAAAATCCTTGCCGCAATGCCTTGTACAATGTCGTTTCCATAAAGATACATTGTACTGTAACAGCACATACTTCAGGGCAAAGTCAAGGAAACAGACAGGAAACTGACAGAACTTTAAGAAATCATTGTATAAAGGCTAAATACATTCCAAAAACATGTCAAACAAACCTGATTTTAGGGGACAAACCATATAACAAGTTTTTAACTTTTGAAAACTTTATGAAGTGCAGGTTTAAAAGTTAACATGTCCTATTATGCAGCACAGTGTTAATCTGCAGCCATGTGGCCGATCATCCATTTTGTACAAGCTACTGTAAACAATTACTGGATGGAAGCAAGGACAAAATGAATGTCAACATGTCCCATCATGCAGCACAGTGTTAATCATCCAAACAGCAGCAAACACCAAACAATTGCCCACCCTACCAAACAGTGCTCCCCCAAAAAAGACCAACATAAGAAAAATTATGGAGCATGCAATCTGTTTTTAAAAACCACAGCAGCAAACACCAAACAATTGCTCACCCCACCAAAAAATTGCCCACCCCCATCCACTTCCCTACCCCAAGCCAATCGGAAACAGAAAACCTCATTTACCTACCTTTCCACGGTGCCAAAGAATGATCTAAGAACCCTGAAGAATGCTGCAAATATCCCAGGAATGCTTCCAAAAATTCTGAAGAAAAAATTCAAAAAACCCCAAAATTGCACTCAAAACCACTCCTAAACACTCTTCGCCTCATGCAAAACCCACAAAAGCAATGCATGCATGCGTCCTGCCTTTTATACTGCCCAGGCACAATGCAACCTGGGAAAAACCCCATGCCTCATACAAAGTCGCAGCGACTTTGTATGAGGCAACTTTTTTCAAGGAATTAGATGAAGTTGTATGAATTTGATGTTGTAGGAAGCGGACTTTGTATGATGTATTACTGTACAACTTTGTAGTAACATGGTTATTACCACCAAGTCACCTGCAGCTCCCCAGGTGCCTTAGTGGTTAAGCTGAGCTGGAGCCTGGAAGGTTGGGTTTCAGTACCTGAGAACTGCACTTGGGGACATGAAAGGAGCCTCATTCAGGCATCCCCTGAGTAGAGTTTCTCCAGCAAAAATCCTTTCAACCTAGAGTAATCTCTGACACGAAATTATTACCAAGTCACCTGATACTTGCTGTCAAATCTTTGTGCAGTTATCTTTGGGGTGGTAAGAGACTTTGTTAATACTTTGTTTGGTTTCTCTTCAGATCACATAAATGCATTCCTGTTCAATTGACTCAGGCCTTAACTATCCTGACATCAAGACAACCCTGAACTTCTAAATACACTGATCCCTGTTTTACTATATGCAGATGATACAATAATTTTATCTTTTACTAAGATAGGGTTTACTAATCTGAAGCGTGCCCTGGAATAAAGTGCCAGAACACCACAATTTTGCTTTCCAACAAAAGGTTTGTCAACCACAAGTTGCAGATAAATGGGTACAATATTGAATAGTTCAAGACCTGTAAATAGTAAAAGGTAAAGATTTCCCTTGCTCGAAAGCTAGTGCTCATCTCTGTTTCAAAGTTGAACAGCCAGAGCTGTCTGATTCTGCAGACGTTTCCATGGTCAAGTGGCAGGCATGATTAGACACCGGAGCGCACGGAACGCCACTGCAGTCCCTTGACCTGTAAATATTTAGGAGTAATTTTTAGATGACTCGCTGTGGAGAGCCTATATTACCCATTTAACTGAACATGCTTAAAGTACTATTATTGCCACCTTGAGGTTTTTCTTCTCAAAAGGCAGTTCTGTACTAAAAGTCTTCCAAGTCAACATTATGACCTGATTTCTGTATGCTTCAGGTCTATGTATACATAAGAGGTTCTGTCCCACTGAAGAAGTACAATATAAAGTCTTGAGAGCTGTTTTTGGTGTACCATGCTGTATCCCAAATGTCCTTCTCAGAATTGAAGCTAGAATATTCCCCCTTGAAGCAAGTTCTTAGCTTAAAATAATCAATAATTGGTTGAAGTTAAAGTTTAATTCTATCAGCTTAGCACCTCTGATGTTTATAGATAAACACTCCTCAGGCTGGGTAAGAGGCATGGAGAGAAAATTTTTGTCCTATTGGTTATCCCCTCTGGCCCTAGGACTATTACGAAGTGGATCTGGGATACAGCCCTCCAAATTCACAGAGCATTAAATCCATATTTTTAAGTGGCTGTGTAGACAGCAAGATCTTTACCTCAGCAGATCATAATTATAATTTAGAACTTGCCAAATGCTGGCCCATTTCAATGTTCTACCTTCAGCTTCTTAAAGAGAGAAGATACTCATGTATCTCATACAACCCACCAACCCTCCTTCAAGCATGTCAACAAACTCTAACAAGTTCAGAGGAAGGCAACAAGGGACTGGAAACTAACCCCCATGATGAAAGACTGATGGAACTGAGCATGTTTAGCCTTGAGAAAAGGAGATTGAGAGGGGATATGATAGAACTTTTCAAATACCTGAAAGATAATCATAAAGAGGAAGGGCAGGATCTGTTAACAATTAACCCAAAATTTCAAGATACATAATAACAAGCTGAAGCTACAGAACCCCAGATATAGGCTGAATATCAGTGGGGGAAATACCTTAATGGTTAGAGCAGTACAACAGCGAAACCAACTATCTCGTGAGGTGATGAGTGCTCCAATAGTAACTAAGATAATTATTTAGTAACTATTGGATAACTATTTGAGAAGCTAGAAATTGAAGAGAAGTTTTAAAATTGTATCTGTGAGGGTGTTCACAGCACGATCGCTGTGGCTATTGGCAAACCATGGTCATAAATCGTGGGTGATCGTTCTCCTGCCTCATCTGTTTATGCCGTAACTTAGATGCCTGGTGCCTAGGCCTGGGCCCCCAGCTTGGGCCTCTGACCATGACTCAAGGCTGTCTAGCCCTCCCTACTCTACCCAGGGATGGCACGCAGTCACTTAACCAACACACAGCTGTTTAACCAATCAGCAAGGTGTGCACGAGGCAGGCATGCTGATATTTAGCCAATTATGTAACCTTATGTTATCGCAGGTAACCAATAAGGTTATATTGCACACTCTTCTCTGGAATGTCTTTGTCCTTTTATTCCTAATAAACTCCGTCCGGGCTATCTTGCCCTATGCCTCTTCATGAATCAAGCCTCCGCTGTCTCCTTGATCCCCAAACACATCATCTGGCGACCCGCGACGCGATTGCTGGACCCCAACTCCCCGACTCACCGGCTGGAATAGCCCCCTGGTGCACCTCAGCCTTTAGGCTCTCTCAGCCTTCGAGCTCCCGATTGTGAGTATGGGGGGGGGGACTTTCTTTAGGGCAAAAGACCCATGCAAAGGAATTGCAGAAAATCATCAAGGAGAGCGGATGTCCAGACATCACGCTTAATAGTCTAGAAGACTTCATCAAGGAAGTCGAATGCCAATGTCCTTGGTACCTAGAAATTGGATCACTCAAACGGGATGATTGGCAACGGATTGGAACAATTTTATTGGAAGAACCGAGGGCAGTGGTTCATCATTTATTGATTTGGCAAAGAATTAACGAGGCAGTCAGGAAATTAGTACCAGCAGAGGCATCCCTGAGCAATCCTCTGACTCATCCACCCGAGGACCCACCACCTCCTTATCCAAAAGTGCTGCCCGCTATTTTACCACCTACGGTACCATTGGTGCCACCCATCCCGAGCCTGGTTCTCCAGGCGCTGCCTGCCTACCCTGGCGGTGTGATGGGAAATGTTCGCTCCGCTATACATCAAGCCAAGAGCGATGGGGTTTTGTCCCTGGAGGAGGCAGAAGAGTGGCAAGGAGAGAGTCCTTCTGCTTTTCCCATTACGGTTGAGATGGGGTTGGGGGCGGATGGGAATCCAGAGGAACGTATCCATTGGCAAGCTCTGTCATATACAGTAATTAGGGAACTTAATAAAGCCGTTAGAGAGGCTGGTGTCCGATCAAATTTTGTGCAAGGGTTGCTTGAGGGAATTGGGAATGGGTACACAATGCTGCCCCAAGACTGGAAGGTTTTGACTGCTTCACAGTATGTTGTTTGGGATAGTGAATTCCGAGCGGCTGCAGTGGCAGCTGGTACGCCACAAAACACCCCTGAGCAGATTTATGGAGCAGGTGCATTTGCTACCCTCCAACAGCAGATGCAACTCCCTCGGGAGTCTTTCCACCGCACCTTTATGTGCGTCATGAGAGCCTTTAAAAGGGTCCCCGTCTCTGGGAAACCCACACGCTCCTTTACTTCTACACGGCAGCAGCCCGCTGAACCCTACTCACAGTTCATTGATAGATTGAAGGAAGCCATACAAAGACAGATAGACAACCCTGATGCCCAGGGAGAACTCCTGAAATGGCTGGCTTTTGAGCAGGCCAATGCCGATTGCAAGAAGATTTTGCAAAATGTCATTCACTGCCCTGAGTATAGTTTAGCTGACATGATTCAAGCCTGTATGGAGGTGGGCACTCAAACACATGCAATGGCCCTTCTGGCTGGAGCGCTTCGTGCCGGAAACAAGCCCACTGGCAATTGTTTCAACTGTCAGAAACCGGGCCACTTCAAGAAAGACTGTCACGCCCCCGGAGGGGGAGCGCATAAGGGAGGTGGGAAGGATGTCAGGTGCCCCAGCAAGAAGTGCCCCCGGTGTGGCAAAGGCTACCATTGGGCTAGCCAGTGCAGAGTCAACCCCTCACCACAGGGAAACTAGATACCAGGCCCTCCCCGGGCCCCGGAAAAATAAAGGGGACACGGGTCGATCAGCGCAAGGCTGCTACTGCTGGCAGCGCTGGTCTCGATATCGTTAACACACAGGACATGACAACTGCGTTGCCTGGGGAGCTTATCCTAATGCCTGCCGACCTTACTGGCCCCTTGCCAAAAGGGACCGTTGGTTTGGTACTGCCGCATTCATCAGCGGCCAAACATGGCATCATGATAGTTCCTGGCGTGATAGACGCAGACTACACAGGCATCATTTATGTACAATTTTGGAGTCACCTCCCATTGCAACTGCGCAAGGGGGACTCCTGGGCACAATTGATCATTGTTTCTTATGAGACCCCAGGGGGAGCAGAGCCCGCCCTTCGCAGAGGGGGGTTTGGTTCCACCCGTGCCGGGGCCGATGGAGACACCTATCATCCACAGGTTGCCACCCTTCGAGAGCAGATAGGACAACAGAAGCCGACCCGTAAGTATTGGGTAAACGGTAAGTTGTTGGGGGGATTGTTGGATACGGGGGCAGATATTTCTGTGATAGCCGCTGGGCACTGGGATCCCTTATGGCCAACCGAAACCGCTCCCTGAGTTTGGGGCATCGGTGGTAGCCAGGCCTCCCGGAAAAGTGCTCAGTGGTTATCTGTTAGTCTCCAACCTGGCGGGCCTGAGATCGCTCGCATCAAGCCCTGTATTTTACAAATTGATCTCAACTTGTGGGGGAGGGATTTGCTGGTGCAAGTTGGCACCACCCTCATAACTCATGAATAGCCATCAACATTATGCTCTTCCACTCTCATGGAAGACCGATCAAGCCATGTGGGTGGAACAATGGCCACTTCCGCAAGAGAAGTTGACTGCGCTTAAGCAGCTCGTTCAGGAACAACTGGACGCGGGTCACATTGAACCGACTAGTAGTCCGTTCAATACCCCGGTATTTGTCATCAAAAAGAAGTCCGGGAAGTGGCGGTTGCTGCATGACCTGCGGGAGATTAATAAGATAATCGAGCCGATGGGCTCGCTCCAGTGTGGAACCCCGAACCCAAATTTGATACCCCATGATTATGAGATGGCTGTCATTGACCTCAAGGATTGTTTTTATACCATTCCCCTTCAGGAAAAGGACCGGAAGTATTTTGCTTTCACGGTCCCAGTGTTGAATAACTCCCAGCCCACAGTCCGGTACCATTGGAAGGTATTGCCAATGGGAATGCTCAATAGCCCCACCATGTGTCAGTTTTATGTAAAGGCAGCTCTCATGCCATACAGAAAGGCTTACCCTAATTTGGTTATATATCATCACATGGATGAAAAACTGACCGTTTGAAGACCAATAACGGCCCCGCCTATTGTTCTACTGCCCTAGCAGAGTTTTGTACCCGCTGGCAGATTGTCCACACATTCGGCATCCCTTATAATTCTCAGGGACAGGTCGTGGTCGAACGGGCCAATAGAACACTGAAAGAGGCACTGGATAGCCAAAAAAGGAAAGGGGGAATTGTCCCCCTCTCACTTCCGGAAAAGGAGGAGTGGCTTGCTAGTGTACTGTTTACTCTAAACCACCTTAACTTGTCTCAATTTAATTCTCAATTTTTATCCAGGGCTCAGCGTCACTACCGCCAGCTTGAGGTTCTGCCTGCCCCCCAGGTCCAGTACAGACGCCTGCCGGACCCGGAGTGGAAAGGGCCTGTTCCCCTCATAACCTGGGGAAGGGGCTACGCTGCCGTGTCTACGCCAGAATGTCCTCTTTGGGTCCCTGCCCGGTTTGTTTGACCGTGGAAACATGGCATGGCATCAGGGACTCAGCAACCCCATTCCAAACTTCAACCTTCACCTGCACGAGCTCCCGGAGAGGAGACGGAACCAAGGGGGAAGGCAAAGGGGGCAGAACCCGCCGATAACCTGGGGCCAGGTGAAAGCACTGTCAGATGAAGCCCAGTCCGTGCTGGACGAAATCCGGGTGGAAAAGACTCCTGAGAACTTTGTTGTTGCTATCATAGCTTGTCTAAATGCTAATTCTATAATGATTCTTTGTTGCTACATGCTTCTCTGTCCAGGGGCGCTTGCCATCCAAGGTGAGCTGTCCCAACGCTTTGAGTATAACCTGTGGTATGAGCTTGCCCGCATTTCTAATCAAACTGAGTTTTGCCTTAAGCAAAGCGTTGACTCCTATCACCTGTTAAGCACCTGTCTCATTCCCATTTGCTACACTCCCCAAAACGTCAGTAGGTCAGTGTTGGGTTACGATATGGCTGACTTTAATGACAAGGTCAAAAACAAATATGCTCTTAGCCCCCTTTGGGGAAAGGCAACCAAAAGGCTGCCCCTTGATGCCCTGTCTCTCTATACTCCTATTGTAGCTGTTAGTAATGCTAGTAAATGTGCCAAGGTTGTGAGTCTGTGCGTAATATGTGTTGCTTTAACTTATCCGATAATTCTAATAAGGTACAAAACCAATTGGATTCTCTAACCAATATTGTTTCTGATATTAAGCAAAATCCTCTGCCTTCGTGGTGGAGCACTCTTTGGTCCTGGCTTCCCAACAGAGCTTGGGTACGGGCCATTCTGCAGTATGGTTTAATTATTCTTGCCATTCTGATAACTGCCTGTTGCTTTATTCAATGCATACCTTCGTTGCTAGCCACCTGCCAGCAAGGATTTCGCTTGATGCCTCATGCACGCAAGGACCAAATTTATTATGCTTATAAGCTTCTTAAAAACAGAAGGGGGGAGATGTGAGGGTGTTCACAGCACGATCGCTGTGGCTATTGGCAAACCATGGTCATAAATCGTGGGTGATCGTTCTCCTGCTTCATCTGTTTATGCCGTAACTTAGATGCCTGGTGCCTAGGCCTGGGCCCCCAGCTTGGGCCTCTGACCATGACTCAAGGCTGTCTAGCCCTCCCTACTATACCCAGGGATGGCACGCAGTCACTTAACCAACACGCAGCTGTTTAACCAATCAGCAAGGTGTGCACGAGGCAGGCATGCTGATATTTAGCCAATTATGTAACCTTATGTTATCGCAGGTAACCAATAAGGATATATTGCATACTCTTCTCTGGAATGTCTTTGTCCTGTTATTCCTAATAAACTCCGTCCGGGCTATCTTGCCCTATGCCTCTTCATGAATCAAGCCTCCGCTGTCTCCTTGATCCTCAAACACATCATGTATCTGTAACAGCAACTATGTATTTGGTGGCTTGGAACCGGAACAACATATAAAATTACAGTCAACCCTCACATAACAATGCGTTCAGATTACATCATTTTCACTTAACAGTGTGTTGTTATGCACCACGTGTCCCCCCACATAACAACATTCTTAGTGTCATTGTCCAGATAACAACGCTAAAATAACCAGACAACGACGCTAAAAACATCGTTATGTGGGAAACTCCATAGAAACCCGCATAACAACAAAAATCGCTTAGCAACGCTACTTGAGGAACCAAGTAATGTCGTTATGCGAGGGTCTACTGTAATTGCAATCCTACTTCATGTTCCAATTACTTTAAAAAAGTAACTATAAAGCTACAGGGAATGTTGGAAAGCATTGGCACTTTAAAGTTGCTTTTAGTACATTTCTATGAAATCTGCAAAATTATTTGCAGTAGGACTAAATGGGCTGTTTGTTTTTTCTCAGTCAGTCCTATTGCCTTTCATGCCTGCTGTATGTTTGCTCAGCTTCACAAATGAGAAAAGAGGTGGAGGGCTGAAATAGTAACAAATTGTTCATTCCTTGTCATAAAGGCAAAATAACCTTAAAAAGGTTTTGATTTAGCATGACATCTCTTATGCCTCTTTCCTCTGACATCTCTATGAGTTAGCTGGCCTTGGTTTGTAAAGTATGGATGGGGAGGGGGAAATTGCCTTTCCTTCCACTTGGCTGATAAACAATAATCAAATTTCCTGTAATCATAATGATGACAGTAAAAGTGATAATAATAGTAATAACTGGCTTCCCCCTTTCTTCCCTCAATCTGTGTTTCTCACTTTTCCTGTCTACTTATTAATCATTCAGATGTGAGGAATGCATTTGACTTAAGCTCAAGCTGTTGTAAAACAAATATCCCCATAGCACATTTGGTATTAATATCATTTTTCTTGGATTAAAATCTTCCAAGTGGAACCCTCTCTGTCACAGTTGCTTTGGGGCTGCTAAAGTTCCAGGGAGAGACAGATATTTCATCTTCTCTTCTTCCACATTCTTCTTCTTCTTTCATGTCCTGATCAAACCCTGGACTGCCAAAATGAAGCCACAGTCTTCACTTTGTAGTTTCCCAAACCCAAACCCTTATCGCTGTATGTCTCTGGCCACAAATGGCATACAGGTAAATGTTCTTACTGGTATGGAGTAATTCAGGTCAGGTCAAGATTCTACAGGAGCCACAAGTACACCACATAACAATCAGAGACATAGCCATAATCATAAAGTCTGGAGCAGGGGTTCCCAACCTATTCAAGCCAGAGGTCAGGTCACACTCTCTCACTCCACTTTGAGGGCTGGGCAGCCATTTTTCTGTGCCTGCACAATGGGGTGGTAGTGGCCATTTTGTCCCAACAGCTTCAAAGGGCAGTGTTGTGATCCAGCCCTCCTCCAACAAAGAACCTGGATCAGGGGGCACTCCCCATGCCCAGCCCAGTTCTGCCTTCACTCGAGCCCGAGGATGCCCTGAGCCAGGGATCTCAGCCTGCACCTGGCCCAAGTCTTTTTTCTACAGCAGCTGACCTGTCAAATCAGTAGTCTGGATAACATGATCAGCCCTCAGTCAGGGAGAGGTCCAGAAAGGAGCTACACCTGAGATGCAGGCAAGCTAGAGTGAAGCACCAAAGAAGGCTCCCAGCTGATACTGATTAGCTGAGAGGCTTATAAGCCAGCTTCTTGCAGCCTGCTAGTGTTGGTACAACTCTTGTGTGTTGACTGACATCCTGCTTGACTCCAGACTGCCCAACTAGATCCCTGGCCTGCCTGCCAGCCAGCCATGACCCTGACTTCTCTGTCAACCCTGATGATGCCCCTGGACACCCTTTGGATTAGACTACTGATGCAGAATACCGGTAAACAGGCCTTGGCTTGCCTTTTGGACTTAGATATCTGGACTATCCTTGAACAAGACTCTCTGTGTAGCACCACCGGTAGGGTGGTACATGAAATAGTGCTGTGGCCAAGGTCTGGCCCACAGGCCTTAGGTTGGAAACCCCTGGTCTGGAGGTTCCTAGAGACAAAGAAAAAGGTCCTCCATACAGATTAGAAGAGTTTATCAGCTCCCTTGTTACCCACTGAGAGGTTGATTTATATTTAAACACACATGTGTCATTCCAACCTCTTCCTTGCCTCTTTCTGAGGAGTATGTTTCCACTCCTTTTGTGGCCCAAATGCAACCCAGCAGAAACACAAGACATGTTCTGTTCTGTTAGGAACTTTGTGAGCATGAGACATTATGTTGAAGGAGCAGCTTTTTCTTTTTCTGTTTTGCAAATCTTCTCTACTTATTTCTACATACTCATAACCTGGAAACCATAGGCATTTACCATTGATACAGCTGAGGCAAAATTTAATGTTTTTTTTATTTTTTATGTAAAACAAAGGATGGAGGCTGAGTGCACCAGATGGTCTCCATCTCCAGCCTTATACTAATCATGAATGGCAAACCCACATGTGAATTTGGCAAGAGCCCCCACAGTGGAAACCTCACAATGAGGAGTATATCTTCTGTCATGCAGCAATGAAGAACTTCAGTCCTCTTGATGTGGGTCTATGTGGTATCTTCTACTTCTTCAAGTGCACATTCCAAATATCCCATTCCAAATATTAGCTATCATCATGGTGATCAGCCATGAAGATTGTCCTGGGAACAATATAATGCAGTAGTCTTCTATTCGCCTTCTGCATTGCGGCGTGACACCCATACCACTAATCCATTTCCATGAGTCACTTTCTGGTCCTGAGCCCTTTTGGCACACAAAGTCCTCGCCAGCCCAAAGCTAGGATTTATGAAGCTGCTGCCCTCTATCAAGATGAATTCAAGTGGGATTTAATCCACTTGGGGACATCATCATTTTTGTGGACATTGCCACTCAAAGCCATTAGTTCTCAGGGTTGTTAGGTTAGTTAACCACCTCCTGATAATTGGCATTGAGTCTCTGGCCGCATGGTCTACTCTATTACCATAGCAGAATAACCAGGCAAGACTGGAATATGGTATTTTATCATGGCTAATCTAGCTAAGCTTTCTAAGAGTTGGAGGGCTGTGGTTTCCCATCTCTGTTGGTGTGTTTAAACTTTCTAGTTTATTGTTTTGTTTCACTTCGGCACTGCCATTTCTCCTTATCCCTGCCCTCCCAACATATTATTCCCTTGTTGCGTGGGACCATAACTCCACACCCCTTCTGGGAAGGGTGAGTGTTGCAGTGCAAGACATGTGAAGGCTGAAGGGCACAGAGCTGGATCAGGTTTCTCTACAATACACAAGGTGAGAAAGTCCTATTCTCAGTCAGGAATCTGTCTGATGTGACAATGATGGATCAATTTTATGAAGAAGCTGGGGCATGTCCACTCCCCCTCTTGTTTACTGCTTGTCTGAACAGCAGAACAAATCCATCATAATTAATGCCTTTCTCTGGACACCATGGTTAGTAAGAGGTCCTTTGTTGTCACCCATGCTGAGTCAGTTATTTCTCCTCACGCAATAATTACCCTGTCTGTTCCAGATAATAGATGCCAAGTGGGAAATGTGCAAACACATGTGTGTGTGTCCATTAACTTTCAGGGGAACTGTGGCTAAGTCCCTTAAGCAATGGAGAACTCAAAAAATGGTGAGGGAGGGGGAAAGAAAGTGATGCTTTCTGGCCAAAACTGAATTAGAGCCAAATGAATATTCAAAGCATGGTTTGAATTCAATGCATATAATGAGGTGGCACTGTTCATCATTGGAAGCCTCTGGAGAATGTGGTTCTTAGATAATCCAGGCAAATTGTTTCACTTCTTGTTGTACATGTGTGTAAGGACTGGTCTTCTAACAGCCTGCCTTTTGACTACATCCTATAAGGAAGCAGTGGCCTGGTTTCATCTTTCCACAGTAAATGCGAAAATATGAGAAGTGAGCTCCTCACCACCAGATGATAAGATTTTTGAGGTCACTCTTGGAGAGATTGTTGGCATTTTCTAGACAGACTTTTCTACAGTTTGGTAAAATGTGAGATTTTTTTTAAAAAACCGTGCTGTTGTCTGTAAAAGCATTAGAGGGATAGAACTTCTACCTGAATCATGGAGAGGTGATGGCACCCTATGGAATAACGATTAACTTGGCAAGTTAACATTCTGAGTAAGCATAAAGCAGAATTAAGGGGGAAAAATACTGTAGACTAAACACCATGTCCCATCACTTTTTTGAACTATAAAGGAAAAGTCTCCCTTACCTGAAAGCCAGTTGTATCTGACTCTAGGATTTGGTGCTCATCTCCATTTACATCGAAAGAGGCAACATTGTCTATGTCTGCAGGCTTTTCTGTGGTCATGTGACAAGCATTACTAGATGAAAAGAACACTTCTGTCTTTTCTACCAAAGCAGTACCTTTTTATCTACTTCCAATTTCTTGCTTTTGAATTGATAGGTTGGCTGGAGCTGGGGCAGATGACAGGAGCTCATTCTGTCTGAGTGTAATTTTGAGTTATAGCTGCATGATGTCTGGTGTATTCTAGGAACTGTACCCAAAAAAGCTCTGGCATAATCAGCTCCAGCTGTTCATGTAAAACAGGGGGTCTCAACTTTTTAAGCCAAGGGACAAGATAGCTTTGGGGGCCAGCTGGCCATTTTGTCTTGCTTGCCACATATGCTACTTCCAGGTGTGGCGGAGGTGGTAGTGGGCCAGGTGAAATGGTGATGCGGGCTGCATCTGGCACCTGGGCCATAGGTTGAGAACCCCTGATGTAAAAGATCATTTGCTCTAGCTGGCCTGTTGGTTCTCTTCTCCCACTTTTTTTGTCTTCTGCTTTCAGTTATCTGAAGGCACTACATATCACTTGAGAGGATGCTGAAGCACTCACCTATAACTGAAAATGCTGGAAAACCCTTACTGCCCTAGCATTGCAGTGGGGATCTATGTTTATGTTTGCATGCAATTACAGTGGCCATTAATTTGACAGGGAAAGAGGGAAATATTGAAAACGGCTGGAATTTGTATGCTTATAAACCTTTTTAAAACCAAAATCTACTAAAGGATACATAATTTATTATGTTGTCTCCCACACAACAACATTGATTGTTTAAGGTTTATATTTAATACAACTGAGAACAGATACTTGTTCTAGCAGTTAGCAGCTATTGAAAAAGTATGCTCTACTGAGCTCTGCTGTTAGCCTGCAGTGGTGACACAACTTGCTCTGTTGTTAACTTGGTTCCTTGACCTTTACCTATTTTTATTTTTGTTCTTGGAAAAAGAGAAAAGATAGAATTGTCCACCACGTGTTCAGTCCCGGAAGATCCATGATTGATTGTTTTTGAAGGATCATGTCTTGGAGCAAAAAAATTTGAAAAAACCAATGTGGATGAAAACACAGAAAGGAAATAGATATTGAATCCAGAGTTGCATCTTTCCCTTGTGCATAAGGAACTGGAAAACTCAGACTGCAATCTATGAAAGACGAATAGTAGCCAGTAGAGCTTACTTCTGAGTATATGTATAAGGTTTCACTTGCATTACATTTCTGTTCTGAATCATTTTTGTGTGCATTCACCCATAAAATATTTCATCTCATTTCCACAGTGCAATTTTTAAATTAAACCCTTAGTCTCCTATGTATTTCAGTTCATAATATATACATTTCTAAATACCAGTCTTACCAGTCACATTTTGAAATTTATTTTTATGTCATTTGTTTACTTTGAAGATGAGAAATCTATCACAACTTTTAACAAATGTGAAAAACGGTGTTGTCCTGTGGCCCAGTCTATTCTACAGGTTTGGAAGTTATTCTCCCCCTGCCCTGGATCTCCAGATGTTTTGAACTTCCTCTCTAAAAAAGCCATGCTCGTATAATAGACAGAAATTATATGGAGCAGAAATCCAACACACCTGAAAAGCCAAAGATTAAGAAAGATTAAGGTCTATGGTGTGCAGATTACTGTTTTATCAGAACTTGCAAGATGCAATTTTTTACCCTAAGTAAATTTTAAGCCATGAAAAAGGTAAACACATGAGAGGGGTGGAGCTACCTCATGATTGTAATTGTCTTTCACAAAAAAGTCAAAAACAATTCATGTATTTTGTTGTTCAGTTGAACAGTTGAGTCCAACCCTTTGTGACCCCATGGACCACTGCACACCAGGCTTCTCTGTCATCTGCCATCCTCCATAGCCTGCCCAGGTCTACACCCACTCTGCCAATGATACCATCTAGCCATCTCATCCTCTGCTGCCCCCTCTCCTTTTGCCTTCAATCTTTCCCAGCATTAGGGCCTTCTCCAGAGAATCCTCTCTTCTCATTTGGTGAACAAAGTACTTGAGATTCAGCTTCAGTATTTGTCCTTCTAAGGAGCATTTATGGGTGAAGGTGTTTAAGGCAAGTGGGAATATTGGAAAATACACACACAGTGAAAGTTATCCTCTTTATACTGTCACTCTTCACTTGATTATGCCATAATCAAACTATGGAAAATTTAATAGGGCTTATGTAAAAGTTCTACTTTGACTTGAATGTTGGCTAAGTTGTGCTAGAATACAAGAATGTGCTGTTTTATTGCTATATTTTGTCTTTAAGCAGGTTATAGGTATACAGAAAATGTCTAGAGTCAAGCCTGAACTTGAAATGGTGTGCCTAATTTTGGCCCTGTAAGACTTCCACTCTAGACATCCCACCACCAGAACATCTTTGTGCTAAAAAATGGAGAGGTGGAGTTCCATTTCCATTGGGAGATACCTTGAAATAGTGGTTTCCACGAGTTTGTTCAGCCCTTAATTTATTTGATGTGTGTGTATTTGCATGTACGAAACACTGTTTGCTTCTGTCATAATTCTTCTTAGGTTCCTCTTGACTGTGAACATTCAAATTTGCTTAAACATTTCACTATAGGACTTACTCAATGATAACACTAAACATATTTGTTTGTTTGTTTATTACATTTTTATACCACCCACCTGGGATATTTCCCACTTTGGGCGGTGCACAGACAAATAAACAAAAGCAACATAATAGAACAAACAACCAAATAAAATAAATGACAGAATTGTCATTTTTGCCATTGATCACTGCAAGACAAAATTCCTTCTTTGTTGTGTGCTTGTCATTATGTGGAAAGTGGTAACAATAGGAAAAAGAGGTTCATAAGACACCTTGACTTCTTTTGTGGGAGGAAGGTAAGATAGTCAGAGATGGAAAAAGTTGTTTTTGTTGCTCACAAGTCCCAGAAAAGCTGAACTAGCCAATCTGAAAAAGGTATTCTTAGAGTTGTATTCCACATAAGCAACTTTCCTCATTTGGAGATTGATTCTGCTGTATGACTCAGTCCTTCTGCTTGAACATTCTTTGGTGATTTCTTTTGCCTTCCCTTTCCTTTGTCTTGAAATTTTACATCTAAGAGAGGTTTCATCTAAGAGAGAACAGCTCGCTCCAATATTTCATTTTAAGCAACGTTCAATAGCAGCTATATTTTCCATTGTAGGGTTTTGCTTTGTTTTTTGTTCTTTGTTTCCTCCCATCTCCTTGTAGCCAATGCCAGTGGAGGAATATGGTAATCTTTGTTGCATTTGTTTATTTAACAGATGCACAGTTCACTTCTTCCAAATGTTTTTTTTTAAAAAAAACCAGAAGATAACATCATGAAAAAATAGCAAACAAGTCCCAGAATTGGTACATCAATCAGAGGCTCATAAAAGAAATCTTGCAATCCTTAAAATAAGCAGCCAGATATAAGTTCCTTCCTGTGTTGAAAAGAAGGCTGATGGGAGCTGTAATTCAACAACACCTGGTGATGTGTGTGTGTGTGTGTAAAAAACCTACCTGTTCCTACCCCCTAAGTCCTGTGCATATTTAGCACTCAGCTCTGAAGATGGAACTGCAATGGCATTTGTCTAGATATACTTCCATATCTTCTTATGGGGACTGCAGTGGCTGAAGTGGCTAAGATGCTGACTGGAAGACGGGAGGTCAGCAGTTTGATTTCTGAGTACTGAGGGATGGAATGAGCTCCCATCTTTGCCCCAGCTTCTGCCAACCTAGCAGTTTGAAAGCAAGAAATTGCAAGTAGATAAATAGGGACCACTTCAGTGGGAAGGTAAACAACATTCTGTGCACTCCAGTGTCTAGTCATGCCTGCCACATGACCACAGAAACATCTGCAGAAGCAGACAGCACTGCCTCTTCGGCTTTGAAAAAGAGATGATCACTGAACCCTAGAGTCAGATATGACTGACTGTTGTGTATGTAACAGTATTACTTTAAGAATGTATGAATGAATCCGGACAATCACTACAATGTAACCCAGCTGTTTAAGGAACGCAAGTAAGTTGCCCATAGAGGGCAGCTGCTTGCGTTCAGCTCACATGGTTCTAATGTCCCCAATCACTGGCAGCCGCGGGAACCTTTCCCACGCAAGGATCACCTGAAGAAGATGGGCGTGACTCAGAATGACGTCACGCCGGTAGCAGCCAATGAGCTACCGTGCAACGTTATTCAAATGTATTACTGCAGTATAAAATGAGCTGTACCTCCGCCATTACCACATGTTCATCCTGACCATCATGAAATAAACCTGTGTTTTAGCCCTCACTGCAGCTCCTTCTATGTCTTCCATGCAAGACACCAAATTGGCGACGAAGGTGGGATCCATGGCGTGTCCCAAGATCAAACCTCACCAGTTTGATATCAGCGATCCAGAACAATGCGAGCTGTACGAGTGCCACTTTCGGCACACAATGGATGCTGCAGGCATCGACAATGAGGGGAAGATGCGCTCGCACTTCCTAGCCCAGGTGGGGCCGGCCACGGTGCGCATCCTGATGAACCTGGTGGCTCCCCGGAAGGTAGACATGGTGCCTATCGACCGCATCCTTGCACTACTGAGGGAGCACTTCCAGGCTCCCATTTCAATTTTCCCGGCCTGGGTCGCATTCCACAGGCGGGACCAGCGCCCGGGAGAGTCTGTATCTGCCTATGCGGCGGCCCTCAGGCTGGCAGCCATCAATTGCCAATGGGAGGACCTGGACATGGCCCTCCAAGACCACATGCTGTGTGGCCTGAGGGACGAGGAGGTCCAGAGGAAGTTGATGACCCGCGACCATCGCCTCACATTCAACGAGGTACTGCGGGAGGCCCAAGCAGCCGAGGCGGCGAGGAGCGGGGTCAGAGTTTTCAAGTCCTGAGGGGCCGCACCTGAGAAGGCCAAGTCACCTGTGCAAGCGGCCCGGCGGACGTCAGTGAAAACGGCCTGGTGGGCACCCCGGTGGCCCGCAGGCACCCCAGCAACCTCCGAGGAGTCTTCCGTGATGGCAGACTCCTGCTCCAGTGAGGAGGACAATGTACAGAAGGTAAAGAAATGTGGAGAGAGGCGCCAGACCAGCAAGCGAAGAAGCCACCGTTGTGATGGCTGTGGGGCATCTCACGACCGGACGAGATGCCCATTCCAGAAGGCCGAGTGCCACAACTGCAGCCGGAAGGGCCACATCGCCAGAGTCTGCAGGCATGGGCGAACCGAAGACAAGGGTGCATCGAGACACCCTCAAGCACACCAACACAAGGCAGCCGGCATCGGAAAGGTCTCAGCCAACGATGGCGCGGCAGGCGTGAACCACGTGGGCCTGGAGCACCGGCGCTTCTTTGTAGAGGTACTGTTACAAGGGGTTCCAGTGAGGATGGAAATAGACTCGGGGTCGTCCTACTCCATCCTGTCCCAGAACGAGTTCATGCGGATTCCCCCAAATGCGCGGCCAAAGTTGCGGGGCATGAAGTCACACTTACTAGACATGCAGGGCTATGGGATCCCAGTGTTGGGGGTGGGGAACTTCACGGTGAAGTTCAAAAATTACACAGAGAAATTGCCCTTAGTGGTTCTCAAGGGGGGAAGATGTTGCCTTTTGGAGACCCAGTGGTTTGCTCCCCTGGGAATTGAACTGTCCAGCATTAACGCCATAGAGACTGACCCAATGCGGGACATGTGCGATGCACACCTGGACGTTTTCAAGAAGGGGCTCGGGACTTTCAAGGGGCCCCCAGTTTCTTTTGAGTTGGACCCAGAAATCCTGCCCATACGTCTCAAGCCAAGAAGAGTGCCCTTCGCCCTCAAGGACAAGATTGAGGCGGAACTGGACAAATTGGTGGGGCAGGGGATTTTGGTTCCAGTTGATTCAGTAGAGTGGGAAACTCCAATTGTTACGGCCTTAAAATCCAATGGGGAGGTCAGGATTTGCACTGACTACAAATGTACAATTAACAAGGCCATTCGGCCAAATGCATATCCAATGCCAGTGGTTAGCCACTTACTGGCCACGTTGCATGATGGGAGGTGTTTTGCCACGCTAGACCTGGCGCAGGCGTATCAGCAGCTCACAGTAACCCCAGCTGCTGCCTCTGCGCAAACCATCGTTACGCACAAAGGGGCATTCAAGGTAACGCGCCTACAGTTCAGCGTAAATTCGGCCCCTGGGATCTTCCAGTCCCTTGTGGAACGCCTTTTAAAGGGGCTTCCAGGCATGCTCCCATATTTTGACAACGTTTTGATAACAGCGGGGAGCGAATCAGAACTAGCGAGGAGGCTAGATAGGGTCCTTTCTGTATTCGAGGGAGCGGGACTTACACTGAGAAGGGACAAATGTGTTTTTTTTGTGAGGGAGGTTGAGTTTCTCGGGTTCAAGATAACCCCGGAGGGCATCAAGCCTTCCGAGTCCAAGGTTGCGGCTGTGCAAAACGCCCCTCGCCCCACCGTGAAACTGGAGCTGCAGTCATTCCTAGGGCTCCTAAATTTTTACCATTCCTTCTTACCAAGGAAGGCATCCGTTGCGGAGCCACTGCACGCGCTACTAAAGAAAGAAGTGGTTTGGCAGTGGGGAGATAGGCAGGACAAAGCTTTCAAGGAGCTCAAGGCGCTCTTATCCTCGGATGCTGTCCTGACTCATTTCGACCCGAGGAGACCAGTAGTTTTAGTCTGTGATGCATCCCCAGTGGGGGTGGGGGCGGTGCTGTGCCACGTGTTAGAGAGTGGGTGGGAAGCCCCGGTTGCATACTATTCCAGGTCCCTTTCAAAGGAGGAGCGCAACTACGCGCAAACAGATAGGGAGGCCCTGGCCATAATCGCGGCAACAAAGAAGTTCCACGATTTCCTATACGGCCGCGAGTTTACGGTTGTGACTGATCACAAGCCCCTTCTCGGAATCTTTACTACAGGCAAGCCCACCCCACAAATTCTGTCCCCCAGAATGCTACGTTGGGCGATCTTCCTTAACGCCTACCAGTATGAGCTGGTCCCATGCAGACGCGCTGTCCCAGTCTCCTCTCCCTAGTTTAGGAGATCCCGCATGCGAGGTAGAGCAGGACCATCAAGTCCTGCTAATCGAATCTCTCGACTCGCCCCCCATAGTCCCGGCAGACCTCGCCAAAGCCACAGCAGCCGACAAAAATTCTGTCCCAAGTCAGCTCCTGGGTAAGGAAAGGGTGGGCCACAACGCCCCCCGAGGAGGAGTTCAAATCGTTTTTCAGGTGCAGAGTCGAGCTTTCCCTTGAAAGGGGCTGCCTACTCTAGGGCCAGCAGGTAGTCATCCCTGAGAAGTTACGAGCAAGGGTGCTGAGGCTACTGCATACCAGCCACCGAGGAATAGTGCCCTCCAAGGCACTGGCCAGGAGCTACTTCTGGTGGCCCCAAATAGATGCAGATATAGAACACTTAGTGGGCACGTGTGAGAGCTGCCAGAGCTCTCGGCCCGAGGAGTCCTGGCTACCCCATAGGGAATGGGACACGGCCCACGGGCCATGGTCCTGAATACACGTCGACTTCATTGGCCCCTTCCACGGGTCCATGTTTCTGCTGATAGTTGACTCATATTCCAAATGGCTGGAAGTCATTCCCATGACTAGCACCTCATCCGCCGCAACCATTAAACCCTCGCGCAGGGTGTTCAGTTGTTTTGGCCTGCCGGACATCCTTGTGAGCGATAACAGCAGTACTTTCACCTCCGCGGAATTCAAGGCGTTCATCGAGAGGAATGCCATCCGGCACATTACCTGTGCCCTGTTTCACCCCGCCACAAACGGTCAAGTAGAGCGCCAAGTGCACACTACGAAAGATGCCCTGCGGCGCATGGGTCCCGGTGAGTTGAACCTCCAACTGTGTCAGTTCCTCATCTGTTATAGGGCAACTCCCCTAGCTTCAGGATTTTCGCCGGCTGAACTCCTCAGGAGGAGGAGGCCGTTAACTCTTTTTGATCGGTTGGATCTGACCAGGGCGGAGGATGAAGGGAGAAATATAGTGAGAGAGAGCTCCAAAAGCTTTTCGGTAGGGGACCCGGTTCACTGCAGAAACTATGCGGCCTCGGGACCACCGTGGGTCCCAGGAACGATCATTGAACAAACGGGGCCAGTGTCCTATAGGGTCGAGACTAGCACAGGTCTACTCTGGAGAAGGCACGCTGAACAACTCAGAAGGCGAGTCACTAGTGAAAGGGAATCAGCGTTAGGGTCCTCCCCCACCCATGTAACCCAAGGGGGCGTCCTCGGGTACAAATGCATAGCCTGGATTCTCAGACGAGGAGAAGGATACTTTGAAAGAGTGGAATGAGTTTGATTTTATGTTACCGTACCAGGGGGGTGTAGCGGAGTGGTCCCCCACCCGTCCGAGCAAGAAGAGGGGTTTCAGATCAGCCCCTGGTACCTCCAGTCCCCCCAGTCCTTTTGTTTTAGAATATACCCCATCACCAAGGCCCCCGAGCCAGGCAGCAGGGGGAAGTTCATTCTCTGCATCCCCTAGAACTCCAAGTCAGGCAGCAGGGGGTAGCGCAAGTACGCCGGTTGCGGGTGCAAGAGACCGGGGCGAGACAACAAGGGTCTCCTTGTCAGTTCCGAGGTTCGTGCTGGGGGGGTCCCCAGGCGCCACGAGCAACAGGCAGGGGTTCACATCTCATCTGTATGTTCCGTTCCCTTCTCCCAATGCAAGGTTGTCACAGAGCCCCCGTCAAACGACTAATGAGTCCCCCCTTTCCATTGCAGGACGAGACTCTGCAGAATTCGGAGCCCCTAGTTCCCCTGAGCTATGCCAAGCAGCCGCACGCCCCAAGCGCACGTGCGGGAAGCCACAATGGTTGTGGGACTTCGTCCCATCCTAGGGGGGAGGAGTGTTGTGTATGTAACAGTATTACTTTAAGAATGTATGAATGTATCCTGACAATGACTACAATGTAACCCAGCTGTTTAAGGAACGTGAGTAAGCTGCCCATAGAGGGCAGCTGCGAGCGTTCAGCTCACATGGTTCTAATGTTCCCAATCACTGGCAGCCACGGGAACCTTTCCCGTGCAAGGATCACCTGGAGAAGATGGGCGTGACTCAAAATGATGTCATGCCGGTAGCAGCCAATGAGCTACCGTGCAACATTATTCAAATGTATTACTGCAGTATAAAATGAGCTGTACCTCCGCCATTACCACATGTTCATCCTGACCATCATGAAATAAACCTGTGTTTTATCCCTCACTGCGGCTCCTTCTTTGTCTTCCGTGCAAGACACCAAACTGACTATCTAGCAAGAGAAACCTTTACCTTTATCTCATTACAATCATGTTTGCTACCTGTTAAGCTTGGTAGACATGGGTGACTTGTACAACTAAATATACTTGCAACCAACCTTTTGATTTTCATATTGGATGCACAAAAAAGTACAGAGAAGACATACATACATGAAAGAGGGCTGTGTAAAGCCAATGAGGCCATGTGAAATAAGATTGTGTAAAGTGAATGAGGTTATCTGAAGTAAGAGACAGAATCCTGTTGGTTTATGCAACTAGGAGAGGACTGGTGGTGTGGCAATAAACTGAAAAGTGAGGTCCACACCATGGCAATCTCTATTGCCTTCCTTCTCTACAAAGAGAGGTTTAAAAAAAAAACCAAAAAAAAAAAACAGGCCACCAGATTGATTCATACTGAAAAATGAGAATCAGTCTTTTGCAAAGCTAATGTCTCCTATTCAAGTCCAAAACACCCTCAAATTGGTTGGATTATAATGGGGATAACTTGTAAGAATAAATTGACCCTGAAAAAGAGAATTGCTGCTAAGCTCAGAGCAAACAAGTACTCTTGCTGATGGGAAGATGAAGTCTCCGGCCCTGCTACTGAAAAGTGTTTTGAGTCTTGAATCCACTAAACCAATGAGAATATAAACACACTATTGATATTAGTTCTTTTCCCCAGCTATCTCCTTCTTCCACAAAAGATTGCATGTGCCTGGAGAGGTAATGGGAAATCAGCAGATCACAATAGCATGTTGTGCAGTTGTCTGTATGTGCATGATGAATCATGACAGGGCTCTCTCCAGAGCTATAGAAACTAATGATGACATGCAAAATTTGACACGATCAGGCAACCACATATTGTTAAAAGACTGAAAGAGTCTAAGCCGCTCCCTCAGGTCTATATATAGGCATCACTCATTTCTAAATAATCAAATGTAGCATCTTAGATTAATTTCCAAGCTCTCCCAGTTCCCTGACTTGATTTGCACTTTATTTCATATGAGAGCAGAAGATGCTAGTTGTTTTTCATATTAATTAAGAGAGTAGAAGCTATTCTGATCAAGCTTGTTTTGGATGATTTCCTGTTGTTGTTTTCCATCCAAGTGGTGAGAATGCACACTTTATTCATGGCCTTTATAGACTAACTTAAAGATCACTTAATTCCCCAGCACTTCTTTTAGCTTATCTCATGTGGCCTACCTCAGGGACTTCTCAGCTCCCTAGTGACTAAATAGAATATCTCATAAAATCCTTGGAGATTGGTTTACAGGATCCTTAGAGTAAAGTTTTGTTTCCAGCATTAGGAAGAACAGTAGCAAAATGGTTTCATTTCCCCACATCAGTAGCATGTACGTTCAATGAATTATTAAAGAGAAGGCATTGAACATCATTGCAAAATCAAAAAGTTGGTTCCAGCTCTAATTGATATCTGCTGTGTCTTGAGTGGTTGATTGTTGACATGAGGATTTAGTAATAGCATTTACAGTACATTAAAGAATTTCTACATGGGGATGCTGTCAGCAACAGCATTGCACAGAAGAGAAGCATGATGCACAGTTAGAAATGTTACCTTTTATGAACAGGGATTCTTTAGAATCACAGAACTGGGACCAAACAAATCTCTCCACTAGGCATGAAGCTTCCTAGGTGGGGAGGACTGTGCCAATAGGATTTTTTGTGTGTGTGCTCACTAGCTGATATACTGAAGCTTAAAGGGTGTTTTTGGCCTATCCCATGCTGTTGGCTGAGGGTATTTAGCAATTGAGGGTGTGGTTAACATTAAATAGGTCACAACTGGAAGGTTGTGCAAATGGAGGATTTAGTAAAGGCAAGTTTCCACAAAAATTGGGTGGTTAAATATATCCTATGTCCCAGTCATCAAGTTCCTGAGATTTAGTGACAGGAACTGGAATGCAACAGGGATGGCCTTACCCAGTTGGTGGGGAATGGACTGATGGCTGATTGCCAATCAGTGTTACTCCAAAATGTGTGCCATCCAGATGTGTGGTGTCTGGAATGGGCAGTGGGGCTTATCCTAAGGGCAACAGCAATGGTAGTTAGCATCTCCTGGAGCTCTTGGCTCAGTCATCTGCACTAGGTTAGCCCCCACTGCATGGTAGTGTGGTTTTCATAGTTTAACTAGCTAATTAAGTTGTGGTCCTAGTTAAAACTCCAACAAATGTTTCATTGTCTTTATCTTGGAGATGGGGTGGCAAAGGGTAATTAAGCCCAGGTCCCTACAGGAGCAGCTGAACCATGGCTTAAGAAGCCTTGGCAGGAAGTCTTCAAACTCCTCTGATGAAGGAGAGTCCACCACTGCCAGAGCAGTTTTTGACCATGGTCTGTGTGATGCAGGTGCCCTTGATGCTCCTGAGCCCTCTATTAAATTTAGGGACTGTGGTTGCTTAGTAGTTAAGATGCTGAAATTGATGACTGGAAGGTCAGCAGGTCAGCAGTTTGAGACCCAAGAGCTGCATGACAGAGTGAGCTCCCATCTCGTCCCAGCTTCTGCCAACCTACAGTAGGACTTTGAAAGCAAGAAATTGCAAGTAGATAAATAGGTATCACTTTGGTGGGAAGGTAAACATTGTTCCATGTCTAGTCATGCCTGCCACATGTTCACAGAAACCTCTGTAGATGCAGGCAGCAATGGCTCTTTGGCTATAAATGGAGATGATTACCGAACCCTAGAGTTGGAGATGACTGGCTTTTGAGCAAGGGTGACCTTTACCTTTACTTAGGACTCATTGATCTGCTGATGCTGGCTGAAGATGTATCTTTTAAAGTCAGGGGACAAAAAACCACCACATATGGTGTTCTGGATCTTTCCTCAACATTCATGATAACACATGCTTACAGAACTTTAGCACAGGAGTTGTAAACCAGGCCAAGCAGGACAGATACCCTTTGCTCAATTGTACAGCTATTAACACAGTCTTCCCGCTGGAATGATGAATGGAACAGGAATCACCAAACTGAACCTGAATAAACAATATCCTTCCTCTTGCAGAATGGTGACCACCTTCAAATCTAGGCCAGTCTCTTGGAAATCAATGTGTGAAAAAAGCAATGTCTCAAAGACCATCTCAGTAAGAATGTGATACCTTTAGATCAGGAATTCAAACCTGGTTTTTCCATGATCAGATCCCTCATTTGCCTTTGCATAAGAACATAAAAACAGCCTTGCTGGAACAGGCCACAACCCATCCAGTCCAGCATTCTGTCTCACACAGTGACTCACCATTTCCTTCAGGGTATTCCCAAGCAGATGCCTTCACCTGCTTAGGATTCCCTAGAAATGGCATTGAGAGATATCCTTCCTATCTCTCCAACCCGGAGGTTGTCCTTAGGTATCCATAACTATAGCCATTGATACCCTTGTCCTTCATGAAGTTGTCTAATCCTTTCTTAAAGCTGTCAAGACTGACAGCTGTCACCACTTCTTCTAGCAGGGAGTTCCATAGACCAGTGATCCTCTGGGTGAAAAAGTACTTACTTTTATTTGTTTGAGAACTAGTACCCAAAAGTTTCATGGAGTGCCTCCCAGTTCTAGTGTTGTGCAATAGGGCAAACAGTTTTTCCTTATCTACTTTGTCCACACCGTACATGATTTTATAAACTTCAATCAGGTCACCTCTTAGATGCCATCATTCAAGAATGAAGAGGCCCAACTGTTGCAGCCTCAGATGGTAAGGAAGGTGTTCCAGTCCCCTAATCATTCTGGTTGCCCTCCTCTACACTTTTTCCAGCACCATAATATGCTTCTGGAGGTATGGCGACCAGAACTGTACACAGTAGTCCAGATGGGGCCTCACCATAGATTTATAAAGAGGCAAAATGACACTTGCTGACTTATTTTCTATACCCTTCCTAATGATCCCAAAGCATTGAGTTGGCTTTTTTCACTGCTGAGGCACACTGGGTTGACACCTTCATTGAGCTGTCCACCAGGATACCAAGGTCCCTTTCCTGGTTTGTCACAGAGAGTTCAGACCCCATCAGTTTATAAATGTAAATAGTTTTGTTTTGTTTTTTTGCCCCAATGTGCATCACTCTGCACTTACTAATGTTGAAGCTCATTTGCCACTGTTTTGCCCACTCCCCCAGTGTCAAGAGATCCTTCTGGAGCTCCTCACAATCTCTCTCAGTTTTCACTATTCTGTATAATTTAGTGTCGTCAGCAAATTTGGCTACCTTGCTATTTACTCTTACTTCTAGATCATTTATAAAGAGGTTGAAAAGCAGGGGTCCCAGTACTGAACCTTGGGGGACCCCACTCTTTACTTCCCTCCACTTGGAGAAGTGTCCATTTAGTGCTACCCTCTGTTTCCTGTCCCTTAGCCAGTTGCTGATCCAGGACAAGACCTGTCCCTTTATTCCATGACTGGTAAGTTTATTCACGAGCCTTTGGTGCAGGACCTTGTCAAAAGCCTTCTGAAAGTACAGATAAACAATGTCAACGTTGATCCCCCTTATCCACATGCTTGTTGACACTCTCAAAATATTCTAACAGATTAGTGAGGCATGATTTGCCCTTGGAAAAGCCATGTTGGCTCTCCTTTAGCAGCACCTTATCATCTATGTGCCTATTAATGCTATCTTTTAGGATGGTTTCCATCACTTTACCTGGGACACATTTCAAACTGACTGGTCGGTAATTTCCTGGATTGCCCTGGATCCTTTTTTGAAAATTGGTGATACATTCACTACCTTCCAGTCCTCAGGCACAAAGCTTGATTTGAGGGAAAGATTATATATTTTGGCTAGGAGATCAGCAATTTCATCTTTAAGTTCCCTGAGAACTCGTGGATGGATGCCATCTGGTCCTGGTGATTTGTTAGCATTTAGTTTAACAAGACATGCAAGGACCTCCTCCCTGGTTATTTCTATCTGGCTTAATTCTTCGGTTTCCCTCCCTACGAAGATAGGATCTGTTATGGGCATGTAGTCTCTGTCTCCTTCAGTGAATACTGAAGCAAAGAATTCATTGAGTCTCTCTGCAATCCCTGTTTCCTCTTTAATAACCTCTTGCCTTCCATTGTCATCTAATGGTCCAATGGCCTTCCTAGTTGGGTTCTTATTTCTAATGTAGTTAAAGAAGTCTTTGTTTTTTCTCTGAGTATTTTTAGCAATACGCTCCTCAAAGTCTTGCTTTGCTTTCCTGATTGTTGCCTTGCATTTGTTCTGCCAGAATTTATGTTTCTGCCTGCTGTCCTCATTTGGACAAGCCTTCCATCTTCTAAATGAGCTTTTCTTGCTTTTGATCACTTCCTGAACAGCTCCTGTAAGCCACATCGGAGTCCTCTTGGACCTGGCAGTGCCCTTTTTCCTTTTGGGTATGCATTCTCATTGGGCCACTGTTATTGTTTTTATAAACAGCCTCCATGCCTCTTGGAATGATTGGACTCTCTCAATTTCCCTTTCAGCTTCTTTTTTTACTAGTTTCCTCATCTTTGGGAAATTTCCTTTTTGAAAATTTAAGGTCTCTGTGTTAGATTATATCAGTGATTTGCAGTGTGTGATCAAGTTAAACATTATTGAGTTGTGGTCACTGCTCCCTATTGGATCAGTCACATTAACATCTTGCACCAGATCCTGAGTATTACTCAGGATCAAGTCAAGGATTCTTGTACCTCTAGTTGGGTCTTCAACCATCTGTCCCAGGGAACAATCATTTAGCAAATCTAGGAACTTTATCTCTTTATCATGTGCTGAACAATAGTTCACCCAGTCTATGTGAGGGTAATTGAAGTCCCCCATTATAACCATACTTCCCTTCTTGGATGCCTCCTTTACAACATTCTCCAACTGCCAGTCTCCCTCAGGAGTTTTGGTCAGTGGCCGATAGTATATGCCTACTGTTAGACCATCCTTGTGGCCTGGTACTCTTACCCACAGAGTTTCTAATGGTGACTCCAGATCATCTAGATATTCCAATTCATATGATTTTATCACTTCTTTGACATTGAGTACTGCAGGACGGAAATGAGCTCCCGTCTTCATCCCAGCTCCTGCCAACCTAGCAGTTCGAAAGCAAGAAATTGCAAGTAGATAAATAGGGACCACTTCGGTGGGAAGGTAACAGCGTTCCGTGCGCTCCGGTGTCTAGTCATGCCTGCCACATGACCACGGAAACGTCTGCAGAAGCAGACAGCGCTGGCTCTTCGGCTTAGAAACAGAGATGAGCACTGCACCCTAGAGTCGGATACGACTGGCTTTCGAGCAAGGGAAACCTTTACCTTTTACCTTGACATACAAGGCTACACCATCTCCTGTTTGCCCCTTCCTATCCTTCCTGTACAGTTTGTAGCCTGAGATAACTGTATCCCATTGGTTATCATCCATCCCCCAGGTTTCAGTGATGCCAATAATATCAATATTTTTATCTATTGCTAGGTATTCCAGCTCCCCTGTTTTGTTCCGGAGGCTCCTGGTATTTTCATACAAGCATTTATATATGCTTTTCTGATACAGTCTTTTGAGTCCAGTTGCATTGTTAGAGTGACTCATGCATCCTTCTGCTAGAGTGCTGATGACTAGCTCCTCGCTCTGCTCAGTAATTTTTGCATCTTCCTCGCTACTCAAATACACACTTTCCCGAACCTGATGCTGCCCAGCTCCTGTCAGCTTTCCCCCAGTTATCAGTCTAAAAGCTTTGCATGATAGAGATTCTCAACAAAGTAGTTGCATACAAGATATTTACCTATAGAAATTCAAAAGAAGGATGTAGCAGAAGTCCATCTGCAGACTTTCCCTGTGCATTTTCTGTTAATTCTCCTTTCTTTCCCCCTTTCTTCCTGAGATCTCTGAGAGGTTTCTCCTTTAATGCCCTTGTTTGAAAATGTTAATAACTGGTCAGTGACAGGCTGATTAAGACTTCTTTTTTCCTTTATTTAGATCCATGTCACTGTACCAGACTTTACAGAGCCATAAAGAATATTAACATCCAGAGCACAATGACAGGGCAAACCATTCCCTGGAAATTGATAAGCGCTTCTTTTGGAAATGAATTCAGTGCTGCCAAAACAAACAGATGCCTTGGGCATCATCTATCTCCCTTTCCTTTAATAACTTCCATTTGTTCGGTATTATCTTCAGCACCAATGGGCGTAACAAATGCCTTTGAGTCTGAAGTATGTTTTGGTTGGAGTTTTCAAGTGTCCGAGTGAGTCTCTCCTACCTTACTTTGTGTTTCTTCTCCTCGTTAAGCAAACTTTTATGTCATATTATAATGATTCCAGTTTTGTACAGCTATGCGTTCTCCTGCCAGCCCCGTTGTAAATCAAAATGGATTAAAATGGGATAAAAGAACATGCATGTTTAAGAAAGAGTGAAAGACTCAAGTAGTCCTGTTTATCCCATTATAGTTAGTTGAACTTCATTGAAAGTCCATTCCTTATCATCATGCATCCTGCTGTATTATTCCACAATTATCTTCAAAATTGATTGGTATTATTCTCCTCCTTCTCTATGAGATACAAGCCTGCACCAGAAATACAAATGGGGATGGGAGAGAGAGTCAGAAGCATCCTTGCCCTGATTAGGTATAACTTCTTCTTTCATGTTCCAATCAAACCCTGGACTGCCAAAACAAAGCCACTTCCTTGGCTTTGTCGTTGGCCCAATTGGTGCATGTTTCTGGCAGTACTTGGCAGACCAGTAAATGACCCAAATTCTGTATTTGCACAGTGTGTTATTGTCTTCCAATAGCCTCCACTTGAGCATATTTTTCTTACATTTAGGGATTCTGACCCTCAGCTTATTCAGGGTCCTTCAAGTGGCGTAGGGGAAGTTGAGTTTCTCAGCCATATCCCCCTTTAATGTTGTTCCTTGCCCAAGTGAGCTCCTTCCTCCATCTTCTTATATGGTTTAGGCAAAAAATAATGCACACCGACTGCAATTCTGCAACATTACAAGATGGATGTGTAAATATTTCAAACAATCCCCCTTTTAAAAAATCAAAGAAAGAAAGTCAAAATCTGAATTAATGAGAGGGAGGAGGCCAGGAAGGCTCTATGGTAGAGAGAAGAGAAACCCACTCTTTCTGCCTTCATCTCTTAACTAAAACAAATTAAAGTATTAAGCACACATTTCTTCCTTAGTACTCCCACTGTTTTGCTTATCTCTGTTCTTGACTTCCTTTCCTCTCCACTTCACCTATGGGAACACATAATTCTGAAATTTAGATTGATAGATGTCTTGTACAGGGACTGTGGTGGCTCATGTGGCTAAGATGCTGAACTCGAAGACTGGAAGGTCGGAGTTCAATTCCTGAGTACTGCATGACAGAGTGAGCTCCCATCTCTGTCTCGGCTCCTGCCAACCTAGCAGTTCAAAAGCAAAAAAAAAATGCAAGTAGATAAATAAGTACCACTTCGGTGGGAAGGTAAACAGCGTTTCGTGCACTCTGGTGTTGAGGCATGCCTGCCACATGTCCATGGAAATGTCTGCAAATGCAGACAGTGCTGGCTCTTTGGCTATAAACCGAAATGAGCTCTGAACCCTAGAGTTGGATAAAACTGGCTTTTGAGCAGTTTACCTTTACCTTAGCTGGTTGACATAGGGAAAGGATGTAGAGAGCCCTGCTTTGCAGAGGACAACCTTTGATATAAAAGAGTCTTCTATCAATGAGAATCCAAGTCCAATTGAAAGATGAAGGACAATAATGAAGAAACAAGAATCATGAACAAATTACAAACAAAAATGTTGTGAAGTGGTCCAAAACTCTTCATCAAGCAAGGTGGGTACAAAGTGGGGTGGGGATTGGGTGTTGAAACAAACAGTCCAAAATGAAAGCAGCAACAGTTGAAGCATCAATCTAGAATAAGAAATCGTGTTGATAATGCTCCTTTGGTAATGCACTATATTCAAAAGAGCCACACTGAACATCAATTCAAGTTCACAGTCATTGAGGTTGTCCATCAGAAACAATGTGAGAATGTCAATGTTGACCCGGAATTGCTAAGGAGGTAAGCATTCTATATTCATAGACTTCCAACTCTTTATCCACAGGGTCTTAACAGTGATCTTGACCTGTCTTGCTATCTTTAAAAATTGCTGATTCAGTATGAGCTGCTGTCATAGTAACTGCTGATGTTGATTTACTGCACATGGGATCTATTCTTTTCTATTTAACGTTATTTAGTTCCTCTTATTTGTTCGACATTCTTAAGCACACTGTAAGATTGTGAGTGAGGCTGTGAATGCAGTTTTAGAACTCTAAAGCATCAACATAAGTTATCTAATATGTTTAGAATAACGTAAGGTATAGTGTGTGTGTGTGTGTGTGTGTGTGTGTGTGTGTGTGTGTGTGTGTGTGTGTGTGTGTGTGTGTGTGTGTGTGTGTATGTTATGTGACATGGAAACTATTTTAAAGTAGTCATGTATAAAGAGTGTGATTTGTACATATTGTAATATTATACTTTGTTTCTACAGTTAGCTCAATATAATTCTGATGAAGGACCTTGTTCCGAAAAGTTCATTTAACTGGTGAACTTAACTACTTTTGCTATTTTGTGGATTACAAACTTTGAGAGACTTATCTATATTATCACATTAAAAGAGAAGTTATCTGCCTTGAGTTTAAAGTTGTGAGAAGAATTAGTTACAATACAAGTTTGGATGAAATATTTCTTTTATTGAAGATTTCTTTCATTGAAGATTTCTTTATTAAAGAGTATATAAAACATATGTTAAATTACCAATAAGAAAGAACATGTATTTTTGGACTTGCCACGAATGGTTTCCTCATTTTCTTGAAGCGTCAGTGCAGCCTGTTCTCTGTAGTAGTGAACGGGACAACAACTGCCAAGAAGAATAGATGAAGTTGCACAATTTGTATAAAATAAGACATGTCAAATATATCAATATACAGTATTTCCTCTGTCTGCAAGCAAATGTCTGGCTTCACTCTATGTAAATCTGTCCACTGTCTTAGACTAAATCCGTGAACCTTTCTATAAGTGTAGTGCAGGAAAAAATATGGTGCATGATAATAATTCTCAGCAAGAAATCAAATTTAGGTTAGTGCACTACTGGTAGGTTAAAAAATCAGTTACATCCAAATTGGTAATTATACCTAGTGACTTGGGAAGATTAATTAAGACGCCTGCCAGCAGTTAGCATCTGGACTGCAGATGACTGAGCAGGCAGGAAGACAAACTCATCAGTCTTTCTCACTATGCTAAAATATCCTAAATTGTTTTCCATTCATCATACTTCTTTCCTTCCTCCAATCTTCTAAAAATTTGCATTGCCTAAGGATTGCCTGTAAGACAAAAGGAAGAGACAGAAAATATCCCTTCCCCCAGCAGTGGAATGTTCCACTGATGCCCCCAAAGCCTGCACTCAGAGAAGTTTGTTCTAATAAGTCAATCCTGAAGGAAATCAACCCTGACTGCTTCTTGGAGTGACAAATTTTGTAGATGAAGCTAAAGTACTTTGGCCAGTAAATGAGGACTCATTAGAGAAGGCCTTGATGCTGGGAAAGATTGAAGGCAAAAGGAGAAGGGGCAGCAGAGGATGAGATGGCTAGATGGCCTTGTGTCCACAATGGGCGTAGAGCTGAGTGGGCTGCAGAGGATGGGGGAGGATAGGGGTGCCTGGCATACAGTGGTCCATGGGGACACAAAGGGTTGGACTTAACTATGCAACTGAACAACAACAAAGGTTGTCAATTTTTAATGGCACATGACATTAAAACATATGGCCATTAGAATCAGGCCAGATCAGAGCAGATTTGCAAGTTGCCTTTATATACAAAGGGACGGTGGTGGCTTAGTGGTTAAGATGCTGAACTTGATGACTGGAAGGTTGGGAGGTCAGCAGTTTGAGACCTGAGCATTGCATGATGGAGTGAGCTGCCGTCTGACCTAGATCCTGCCAACTTAGCAGGTTGAAATCAAGAAATTGCAAGTAAATAAATAGGTGGGAAGGTAACAGTGTTCTATGCATTCTGATGCCTAGTCATTGTCTGCCACATGACCACAGAAATGTCTGCAGACAGAGACAGTGCTGGCTCTTGGTCTCTAAATGGAGATGTCTGATAGGTCTACATTTCAAGGAAGAGTGACCTTTGCCTTTATATCCAAAAATTTCTATCTGGAAATCTGAGACTCTATTTGTCTGAGATTATGACAAGTGTTAGCCCTCCGAGAAGGATAATATGCAGATACATGGCATCTTATTTATGAACATGAAGGTAATTTTCAATGATAGAAAGTTTGAAGATTTAGATTTCCAAATGGAGGTACAGATTGGAATATGGCCCAAATCATGGCAGCTCACGAATCCAACCTGGACTAATATGCACAAAACTGTTTTAACACACTGTAAGGCCATCCTCTATGTTTTTGTGATTTTCAGGCCTTTCTTACACACATATATCCCATGATAATGCTGGTAATGATGAGGACTGTGATGCGTTTCTCATATTTATATTCAGTTTCATCTCCCCTTCTGCTCAAATTCAAAACCAACCATGACCTTCCTCTCAGAAAGCTTGGTTTAATTTCTTTATCTTGCTGCAGTTTCTTTGCCATTCTTCCTTGATGGTTTCCATTTGGCCTACTTGGGCTGTAACAACCTTAACAGATGAGAAATGTGCCGCACGAGGCAATAGGGAGCTTTTACTTTTATGGTCTTTATCATAGTGTTTGAAAATAATCTCCTATTTAATGAGAAATAAATGTCACCATGAGACAAACTCTGATGAGATTTTCTTTTATGGTGCCTGATCATATGCTTTTAGAATGTCTTCTTTCCTTTAGCCAAGATTCCCTCTAACCTACTGTGGCAAGAAATAAAACATAATAATAAAACATAATAATAATAAAACATAATAATAATTATATATAATTATCTGGGTCCACAGGTCAACAAAGGATTGAGAAAACAGGCAGTGGGGCAACAGCCCCACAAATGCAAAAAAGGGAAACAAGTTCCTTTCCCAACATTCCTTGTGCCGTGCCGCGCCAGAGTCAATCAGGCTGAGAGGCTCTCGCATGGTGCGGCGCAAGGAACGTTCGGAGACGCGCCGCAGCCATTCAAAAGAAAACCATTTAAAAAAACACAGCACAAACACAAAGCACAAACCCATAACTACAAGCCCCAGCGTCCTGCGCGCCATGAGTGTGCAGAATGCTGAGGAAGCCGGCACCCAAAAAATAAAACAAAAACACCGGGAGAGCAAGTCCGACAAGCCGCGGGAACCAAAGCCCCCCTCGCCATCGGCGCCTGAAGCTCCTAATCGGAGTTTCCCCTTTAATATCACTGGGTGGGTGCGGGGGTGTTGTGCTCCCCCTCTCTACTGGCTCCCCTGGGGTTGAGATGGTTGGGCGGACCAAAGGAGCCTGTCTCCCCAACCCTCCTGACCCCAGGGGACCCGGCAGAGAGGGGATTCCCTTCCCCCCCCACACATGCCCCATTTTAAAGAGAAGAAACCAAGCGATTACTTCTCTTTAAAAACGGAGTTGGGAGGGGGTAATCCCTCTCTCCGATGGCTCTCCTGGGTCCGGAAGGGTGGGGGAGACAGACCCCTTTTCTCAACCCAACCCTCCCAAACCCAAGGAAGCCAGCAGAGATGGGGATCACAACCCCCCCCCCCCCCGATAATAAAGGGGAAACCACAATTGAGATTTCCCTTTTAATATCAGAGGGTAGCCTGGATTCGATCCCCTCTCCTGGGTCCCATGAGTCTGGAAGGTTTGGGGGGACCAAAGGAGCCTGTCTCCCCAACCCTCCTGACCCCAGGGGACCCGGCAGAGAGGGGATTCCCTCCCCCCCACACACACACGCCCCATATTAAAGAGAAGAAACCAAGCGGTTACTTCTCTTTAAAAACGGAGGTTGGGGAGGGGAATCCCCCTCTCCGATTGCTCTCCTGGGTCCGGAAGGGTGGGGGAGACAGACCCATTTTCTCAACCCAACCCTCCCAAACCCAAGGAAGCCAGTGGAGAGGGGGATCACAACTCCTCCCCCACTGATATTAAAGGGGAATCCCCAATTGAGATTTCTCTTTTAATATCAGAGGGTAGCCTGGATTCGATCCCCTCTCCTGGGTCCCATGAGTCTGGAAGGTTTGGGGGGGACCAAAGCCTGTCCCCCAAAGCCTTCCAGAGCCAGGGGAGATGGCAGAGAGGGGATCCCCCCCGTAGGACACAAAAAACACAAAAACAAACAATCAAAAACATTCAAAAATACACAAAAACAAACAAAAATAACACCAAAAAAGTAAACAACAACAAACATTTCCAAACACACCCAGCACCCAGCCAAACACCAAAAAATCCAAATACCTTCACCACCCCAAATAAAGAAAAACAGCCAACTCACCACCAGACGACCTCACACAACAACGACTGGAAAAGAAATGAATAAAGAAAGAGACTACTTACTGGAAGAAGCTCCACCCAGAGGCCACGAGAGAAAAAACAGTCAAAATACAAGATAACCCCTACCAGTATCACTTGCTGCCCACAATAATAATAAAAAATTCAAAAAGACACGATAGCCCCACACAAAAGGCCTCAAGAGTTTTTCGAAAAAGTATATCATCCTTTATTCTTTTTTCATCCACAAAACCAAAACACCAAACAAAACTCATCACAGTTTATAACAGGCCATCAATTTTTTTTGTATAAATAACAATTTTAAAAATTTCAATTATAGACTAACCTCTTCTTTACAAACATTAACAACAACAACAACAAAAACTTTCCAACGCCATTTAAAACAGCCCGGCAACGCCGGGCAACCTTTGCTAGTATATATATATATATATACACCAGTTACTGAGGTGGCCATTTGGATAACCTTCGAGGCAAAAGCCTTTATTGACCAAAATTGGATCTCTACTAAGATGTCCATATGCCAGAGAATTGAAGGATGAGGAATTTGCAACCAAATGGCTCTATGTAGAACATTCTGTTTCAGGGATCCAGCCATGGATTCATGCCTCTTTTCAAATTGTTCTACAGTATTTCATTTTCCCCACATTGGTCATCCATTGAATCTATATCTATCTTGTGCATAGAGGAAGGCAATAAATGAAAAATAGACATTCAAATCCAACCAAATGTAGGGTTATTACTGGCTCTGTTAGTGCTCACATTATCTCCAGTATGTGTTCCCAACAGCCATTTATCTGTACCCAATGGCAATGAGTGACAGAGAAGCCTGGCAGGTTGGGGTCCATGAGGCCACAAAGGGTCGGACTCGACTGTGCAACTGAACAACAAAAAGTGGCATAAAAGGTAAAATTTATCTTCATGTAACTAACAACTTCATTGCTCACCTCTAGCTGTGTTTTCTAGAGGGGTCTCAATTCAACAATATCAGGGGGCCACAGGGCACCCTTCATTGCTGAAACATATCTGCACAGCCACAAATATGTTTCTAACTAAATAATAAGGCTAATAAAATCACTGTTACTTTGCTGTTTCCCTTGAGAATTAGCAATTCTACGTTAGGAAATGTGTGTTAAGACTGCTGATCTCAGGCAATTGATTTGTGAGGGAAAAGCAGGCAATAGTCAAGTGGTGGTGAACCTATGGCATGCATGCCAGGGGTGGGTACTCAGAGCCCTCCTTATGGGCACCCATGTGGTTGCCCCAGGACAGAGTTTGCCCTGCCCCTCTGCCCAGCAGCCCAATGAGAGCACATATACCCTGCCCTAGCACAGAATTTCCTCCCTCCCCTGCTGCTGTGTTGGCACTTTGTGATAAATAAGTGGGTTTTAGGTTGCAGTTTGGTCACTCAGTCTCTAAATGGTTCAATCCTTTTGTGTTTGTAGTGCTTTTTTATTTTTAGCAACAGAGGCAGGAAGAGGCAGGGGCATTCAGATTGGTGTGCATCTAGTGCAAACAGGTTTCTCCTACTCCCTCTGTCTCCAAAGCAGGGAGGAAAGCTTGTTCATGGATTGGAGGATTATTTTCCTGTAAACCTCCCCCTACTCCTGAAAATAAATGGCAACTGTCACTCTCAAGACTTCTTAATGTAATCATTTGCCAAGATAGGCAATTTTCTCTCCCTTCAGGTCTTGCACTTGTTTAATGTCGATCCCTCTTCATTTCCCTGGCTTGATTTGTCTCTGGGTTCATTTGAAGCTGCTGACTGACAGGTTGCTCAATAAGCTCATTAGTTTGGGTAGACACAGACGTTGGAGCCTGATCCAGTCAAAAGCTGTACCTTTCAGAGGGAGAGGTATGGATCTGAAGGAATTTGAGTGAAAGAACAATAAAGGCTTGGGTAAAGCCTGAGCCTACCCCCCAAAAAATGTCCCTGCAGCAAAACTGTGAGCTGTTGGTGGAGCCAGAGAGGAGAAGAATATTATATAAATTTCTCATCCTCGCCAATCATTAAATTGACCACACTAAATGGAAGTTATACGAGTGGTGGAGATGATGCACTATGAAAGATAAGACTTATTTATTTATCCATTCATTCATTGGTTCACTTGTTCGTTCCATTTTATGTCACCTATCTGGGATATTTCCCCTCTCTGGGCAGTATACAAATAATTAAATGAACAAACAACAAAATCAATCAATCAAACAAACAAACAAAACTTTGGGAGCACCTCTAGAAGAAATGTGGTGAATGCTTCAGTTGGTTTGCCCCTCAGAGTTAATGAACTGAACTATTAGATCAGGAATTCTATTGTTCAGAAAATTTTGTCTTGATTTGGATCTTCTTCTTCTTCACTGTCTAGGCTAGATGTGAAACTGCCAAAATGAAATCACCTTATGGTGAGTTCATTCTGCAGTTCCTTTTGCCTGACCCAGTATGAGAAAGATTACCCGGCAACACAAGGTTGTCATTACCAGAGACACACCCGATTGTGGCTCAAAAATACCACAAATTTCGAGGAGGCTCTTTCTGTGTAACCCTTGACTTGGATGCAAAAGTAACTTAAGCCTAATGACTCCTTGAAATCAACCAACTTATTTTAGGAGAGGCAGTTATGTATTTACATTCTAAACAAAGTTGGGTCAAATTTCAAACAAGCCAGCTTGATCTGGACTGATTTGTCTCAGTCAAAGTGAAACAGCCAAATTTCCAATCCTAGGCGAATTGATGCAAGTTTACTAACTGAAGGTACAGTTACATGGATTAAAAATAATAATAATTTGTGTTGGTGTTTAAACTGATAAATTCAATTTAAATTTAGTTGTTTATACAACATACAAGAAATCTTCCATTTTATGCTCCTATCAAAGAGTTACCTGATCCAATCTTGAGGGGATTGTTTATGTTAAACTGATATTTGTGTCAAATTAAATTGTACTGATTTTGTGTGTCTGCCCTGGTGAATTGATGTATATTTCCCAACTGATATATTGAGACATTCATTTACCAAGGAACAAGTTTGTATTTCAATTCCAGGAGGAACATGTAAATATGTCTATGTACCTTTAAAGCTACACTTCTCAGTTGAAGAGAAAGATGATAATCAAAAACAAAACACATTCTGAGTTGGTTTAAAAAAAAAAAACGATTTGCAAGACAGCGTAGTTGTCAGTGAGGGCCTAGTGCTACAAAAAACAACAACAACAGTTTACAAGACTTCACCTTTGACATGAGCATCAGTTTATATTCCATGTGACAATAGATCGATCTGGGGGGTGGGGGAAATCAGTTTTTTAAACAAAATCAGTTGTTTTTTTCAGTTGTATAACCACAGCCTGAAATCCACAGCACAAGTGAGCAGCAGAAATTCATTCAGTCTTTAACATAGGTTCTCAACCTATGGCCCATGGGCCAGCCCCAGCCCGCAGCACCATTTCATTTGGCCCACATCACCACCACCAGAAGCGGAAGCGGATGTGTTTAGAACAACCATAAATGTACCCGCGGTTGTCATAAACATGTTTACAACAGCCATGGACACGTTTTATGGCAGCCTTTATGGTGGAGGGGGAACCACCAGTCCAGCCTGCTCAGTTGTCTGATGGGGTGTGGTCTGGCCTGTGGCTTGAAAAGTTTAAAAACCCCTGGTCTAGTAGGTTATTTAAACCCAAAGCTAAAGGAGCCTGTGAAACTAGCCATCTGAAGTCTGGCAGATATTATCTCCATTTCAGGATCTCTCCATATCATAATGGATAAGGCATATATTGCTCTGGCCCCAGGTTAAGAAACATTTCAAAGCCCCAGATTGCCAAGACTAATTGGTAGAGCCTTGCACAGCCCTACTGAAGATACACCCGCTACATGTTGCAATAGGGGTGAAAGAATTAAGATATTAAGATAATATTAATTCTGTTTTAAAAGTAAAAATTATTTTCTCAGTATTCTGTAGAGTTGAAACAGATCAGATTGACCTGTCACGTAGATCTGATGATGAGGCTAAAGTACAAGCTCAGCACAGTTTGTACAGCTGACAGGGAAACGTAAATAATATTTGTGTGACATGACATGATGTGACATGAGACATGTTCCTTATATGACATGTTCTAAACAACAAACACTGAATGTTCTAACCTGAACTTAATGAAATGTCAGAAGGTTAATTAATAATTTTGGCTTATCCCATAGTGATGTAATGTGTAGAAATTTTCACATTTTTATGCTATATAAAGATGGCTCTGAAAATGTATATTCATTTAGGGAATAATTTGCTTGGTAAAGCATTTCCTGAATCTGTTTGGCCAAATATTGACAAATAAAACTCCTAAATCTGTCTTAGCATGTGGAATGCGAATTTGTCTAGTTCAGAATTCCATAACATTTTTGGCGACTCTGCCGGGACTGACTTGACAAATAGCAGGTGCCATTGTCACTCTAGACAGCTGTTCCTAATGGAGTAAAACGACGCCTCTCCAGGGATAACCTAAAATTCCGGCATAGTAGACCTTTGATCTACTCTAGGAAATCAGTGAAGAGGTGGCGAGTAACTATCAGAAGAAACAGACCAGTCAAGGATCCGGAAGGCTAAGACAGATGGAGAACTCTAGAAGGTGGATTTTCAAAAGCCTGCAGGCAAGTATAAAATTGTATGAAACTGTATGAAACTGTATGAAACTGTAGAAGTATACTTATGTGTGCCCATTCATTTGAGGAGTGGAAGTGGAGCCTGATTACCTTCAAGGGGATGGGACGGCGATTCCTAAGTCCTTAATGAACCATGGGCGGTAACCCAGTATTCCTGGAAAAATTAGGGTGGCATACCTGATTTTTGTGTGTGTAAAATTTATATTGTGTGGGTGGTTAAACCATTGCGGTTCCTGATGGTGACCATTTTCGGGCACCCCAGGCTGGTGGTAGTGCTTAGTTTAGAATGGGTGGTGGTAGTAGCGTTCCAAGAAAAGCATTTCCTGAATCTGTTTGGCCAAATATTGACAAATAAAACTCCTAAATCTGTCTTAGCATGTGGAATGCGAATTTGTCTAGTTCAAAATTCCATAACATTTTAGTTGGCTTCCTTAAAGGATCAATTCTAAGGGCAGATGTTAGGTCAGAACTAAGGATGGGGAAGGTTCAAACTTCACTACAGGAGTCTCCCCCAGTATCACAGTTCAAAAGCATCTATTCTTCTGCGCTCACCCTTATGTTCCAGCTCTCACAACAATACATTACTACTGGGAATGCCATTGCTTTGACTATGTGGACTTTTGTTGACAGGGTGATGTCTCTACTTTTTATTATGCTGCCTAGTTTTCTCATCGCTTGCCTCCCAAGAAGTAACCATCTTTTTATTTCATGGTTGAAGTCACCATCTGCAGTGATCTTAGATACCAAGAAAGCAAAGTCTGTCACTGCTTCCATTTCTTCTCCTTCTATTTGCCAGGTAGTGATGGGGTCGGATGTCATGATCTTGGTCTTTTTTGATGTTGAGTTTCAGGCCAGCTTTTGCAGTCTCCTCTTTCACCCTCATCAAGAGGCTCTTTAGGACTTCATCACTTTCCTGTGGTGTATTGTCCATTTATGGTGTATTGTCCATTTATGGCATATTGCCCAGCTGTGTTCTTATCTCAACACAGGTCTCTAACCATATGGAGCTATGTGGAGCTACCCTTGAGGCTGATATAGAAGTTACCACAGTTCCAGAATGCAGCAGTTCAGACTTGTTTAGGGTGTGAGTAGGTACAATCACATTCTGCCTACACTGGCTATCTGTGCACTTCCATATCACGATTAGATATTAATCTATAAAGCTCTAGATGGCTTGGAACCATGCCACCTATGTGTCTTCCTAAATACTCCTGACCACTCCACCCCATCCTGCAGCAAGGGATCCTCACTCAAAGAGAGACCTAGAAGTTTTTAAACAGGACTTTTCAACATTGGCTCCATCTTTGTGAAATGCCCTGCCTTTGGAGCTACATATGTCAATCTTCAAGAGGTCACACAAAGCTTTTAGTTTTATAGAAGCCTTTGAAGATGTTCATCCTCATTGGAAAAGACATTATATTTACTGTCATTGTTGGTGCCACTGTTGTTAACCATTTATTGTAATCTGTTTATATTCTTCTCTGTTCATTTGCTTTATTTTAGTCTCACAATTGTTTTGCATATTTTAACCTTGTTTGATTGATAACTGCCCAGAGTAGCAGATTTCACTTGATGGGCAATGTATAAATCAAACAAACAAACAATCAGACAGAAAAAAAACAAGCCTACATTATGAAGATGTGAATATCTGGCAATAGGAAGAAAGAGTTCAGGGTCTCGGGCATGAACAGCTGGCAGGCAACACAAACACCACAACCAAGACTACCAGATAACAGGCCAAACAGTAACCAAACCTCAATCCAGAGTCTATGTCCAAGTAAACCAAAGATATAGGATTACTCCAGGTGATGAAAAAAATAGCCCAAATGAGCCAGAAGTCAAGAGACCAGGAGAAAAAAACATGGCAGAGAATCCTCAGTGGCTGGAGGACAGAGGTAAAGGAACAAGGATCCAGGCAAGGCAACAACCCACAGGAACAGGGCAGGGGAGACTTCAGGACCAGGAACAAGGCTCCTCTGGAGCATGAATCAAGAGCAAGGCAGATATCTTCAAAAAGCAGAAACCAGGCAAGCAGTCCTGGAGCCAAGCAACTGCAAGTCTGCTGACCTTTGTTGATGAGGCAGCTTCTGGAAGGAAGGGCTGATTCTTATATAACTAAGCTACCTATGGTCTCCAGGTAATGCCTACAAAGGTCCAAAACCTCCCCTGGGTCTCTCAGGTGGGGGCTTAGCAGCTGCAGCAGGGTGACAAATTGGGCATACATTGAGGAAGCTCCAGTAACAGTCTGGGGTCCCTCTCCTGGGAAATGGACATCAAGAGGTGGCCAATAAGGCTAAGCTCTGGTACCACCACTCTTATCATCAGACAAGAAATACCCTAGTACCCATCTATATTGAGGCCACAGATGAACTACATGCAATTCCTCACGATGATTTTGCTTGACAGTATACAAACAGCAATAGAAACACAGAAGAAGCATAACTTGAATCTTAACTATTTATTCTGTATACCAGATAAACCATTTCTTAAACAAGGAGGGTTCTTTCCAGTCACCTGTTCATCAGCCAGCCTTCTTGTAAGTGCGTTCTTTGGGAGAGAAGAGGTTTCTCACCTGAGGACTCCTCAAGATGGCACAGGCAGGCTCTTTTTCTCTGATTAAGTGCAAACAGAAGCATTGGGGAAGGTTAGTTTATGCTGCCAGAAGAGGAAATGAATCAGCAAAAGTGTCTCATTCCATTGCCCTGTCACAGTGGGGTGACAGGAGCAAGGATGTTAGAAAGCTGGCAGAAAGATAATGCACATACAGGGTTTTTTTGTTTGCAGAAATCTGTGGTTTCTTGAAATCTGGAGCAACTCATAGGGTTACTAAAATAGAAAAAATAAGTCCTTAACTCTTGGAAAAGAAGAAGGAAGGGAATGTTAAGAGCATCCATAAGCATCCTTCATCCACCTCAGTACTATCTGCTCTGGCTGGCAGTGGTTCTCTAGGGCCTTAGGCAGAAGTCTTCCCAGATGTGCCATTCTAAATTATTTCGCCAAAGACACTCTAGAGCAGTGATAGCAAACTTTGGAACCCCTGGTGTTCTTGGACTTCAATTACCAGAAGCCGAAGTTAACACTCCTGGTGATCAGGGCTTATGGGAATTGAAGTTAAAAACATCTGGAGTGTCAAGGTTCACCATAACTGCTCTATATTGATTGGAGACTATAAACATGTATTTCTGGTCAATCATTTATGCATCTATTGAAACAAAAAATAAAGTGAGGGAGAGAGATATATGAGAGTGGCATTATATGGTGATATATGTAATCAAGTGGCTAAGACACTGACTGGAAGGCGGCAGGTCAGCAGTTCAATTCCCGAGTACTGCAGAGCGGAATGAGCTCCTGTCTTTGTCCCAGCTCCTGCCAACCTAGCAGTTCAAAAGCAAGAAATTGCAAATAGACAAATAGGGACCACTTTGGCTAGAAGGTAAACAGTATTCCGTGTGCTCCAATGTCTAGTCATGCCTGCCACATGACCACAGAAACGTCTGCAGAAGCAGACAGCACTGCCTCTTCGGCTTTGAAACAGAGACGAGCACTGTACCCTAGAGTCAGATACGACTGACTTTCGAGCAAGGGAAACCTTTACCTTTACCTATATAATCCAGTATTATTGTTTAACTTGGTGGAAGACAGTAAGTTGCAGGTGGTCACAGATCTGGAAATGTTAGAGAAAAGGGTGCCTAAAATGATAGTAATATTGAACCACTTTGCCCTGTATCAGTGGGGTGAGTAGGGATGTCATCGTTTGTTCGTTCATTCATTCATTCTTCCGTCCGTCCGTCCATCCGTCCATCCATCCATCCAATCGATCGATCGATCTCATGTGCCTGGCTTGAGTATTAGGCAATTGTCCTATAGACAAACCTCAAGGTGGTGGAGGGAAAATAAGTTTGTATAGTTGTATTGTTGCACAAGGCCTGACAAGCGTATCTTGTACATTTTTGGAAAATTCCCTGCAGGTTGGATGTGAGCTTTCCATAACTCCCAACTATAGTGTTGAGCCAGAAAAAACCAACACCCCTTCCATCAGGGTGCTGAATGTAATGCAGTATAGGATATGATACTTAGTGGCAATGGTCTGCATTGTTGGGTGCAGAATTCTGCCCCCAAATATTCAGTTTCTTTCCTAGCTCTCAATCACAATATTACCTGGTCAGCTGGATTTCACCTAGTCTCCAGGCCAATTTGTCATGATTCCTTTTCATGCCAATTTATACTATCAGGTGAAAAAGAAACCATCATATATCTCCTAAAATCTCTTCTTTGCTACACCAATAAGACATCACAGTAAACCAGCCCCAGGCTCTATTTATCGAAGCAGATATATGTTTTCAAACTCTCGATAGAAAGAAGCTGAGATTTAGTTAATTTTAAAAATTAACATGGGAGAAGCTGAAATTGACAAATGCTTACTACCAAAGTCTTAGAGTGAGTCTGTGGGTACAGCTATACACCTATCCCAAAAGTCTCCATACATAGGCAAAACTGAATAACAACAGATATCTTGGAATGTGTTTGCCATGAGTGGGGGCAAAGACTGTGTGTGTGTGTGTGTGTGTGTGTGTGTGTGTGTGTGTGTGTGTGTGTTTGTGTGTGTGTATGCGTGCATGCGTGTGTGTGTGTGTAATATTTTGTACATAAAGGTATGTTTAGCTAAAATTACCCATTTTTCCTATGAATTGTGACTTTTGGAATACCCTATATATATATATATATATATATATATATATATATATATATATATATATATATATATATATATATATATATATATATATATATATATATATATATATATATATATATATATATATATATATATATATATATATATATATATATATACACACACACACACACACACACACACACACACACACACACACACACACACACACACACACACACACACTGTATAACTGTTCAATGGAAAAGCAGCCTTCAGTGTGTGTATGCTTTTTGAATAAATTAATCAAAATGTGCAAATTTCATTGTGTGTTGTTTCTGAAGAATTTATCAATATGTGCAATTTTTTTGAAAGAACTAGAGATTTATGTTTTGTCTTGTCTTTATTTTAAGTATCAGAGAAAGCAGATCTGACAGATTCAGCAGATCAGACCCACCCTATCAGTGACAAACCTACAGAATCTGGGAGGAAGAAGAAAGCAACGTGACAGAGTCATCTATTCATGTGTATGCAGAAGTAAACCTTGCATTTTTATAGAGTTGAGTCCTTTTTAAGTGTGTCTAGGAATATAGTTGAAAGGGGACATGATTCTATATAATCAAAGAATGCTCACAAAGACATAAACCAAGTATGAAGAACTTCTTCCAGCTCACAGGCTGAATATAATTCCTAAAACATTTTCATGGGCTGCAGTCTTCTAGGACCAAAGGCGAAAAATGGGACCCAAAATCTCTTACGTTCTGAACAGAATGCTACTACAGTACATGACTTGATGCCTTGCAACTGTGACACTGGCATGAGTCTCTGCTGTTTGGGAGAAGGTCCCCTCTATCAGGTCCTTTCATCTTGAGGACAATTTTGGGAGCTGTAGAACTATGGAGGCCCAGACTAGAGTTGATGATTTTTTATATTGATGAGCTCCCTCCTCTGTTCATCAGTTCCCAAAGGTTTCCCCAAGCTCACAGGAAATGTCTACTTCCCCTGAACCAGGTGTGGCTGATGACAGCATGACAACCAGGTGGTGCAAAGATGTTCAACAAGATTCTAGTTACTATTTGGCATTTCTCTTAGTCAGAGAAATAAGGTGTGAGAATGAGATATTTCAACTCTTTAGGATAAAAAGGAAGATCAGTGTGTTAGGGCTGATATGTGGACCCATTCTCATGTCCCTTCTAATCCATGTTCTTAGTTCAGGAAATTCAGAACAAGAACATTTCCAGGAGATATATTTTGATCTCTGCTGGATGAGGACAAGCGAGGGGAACTCCATTATTCCCTTGTCTAGGTTTCATCATCAAACACCCCTTACAACTCTTTATCATTTAATGTTCCTTGAAAGCTACTGGATGAATTCTCCAGGCTTCAAAACAGTATACTTCTGGGCCTCAGGTGTTGGGTGTGTAATGATGTAACGCACGTACAACAGTATTATGACTTGGTTAGATCATTGGGCTGTAAGGTCATCCTTGTTCAAAAGCCAGTTATATCTGACTCTAGGGCTCAGTGCTCATCTCTGTTTACAGTCAAAGAGCCAGCACTGACTACATTTACAGACATTTCCGTAGACACATGGCAGGCATGCCTCAACACCGGAGTGCACAGAATCCTGATTACCTTCCCACCAAAGTCGTACATATTTATTTACTAGCAATTTCTTGCTTTTGAATTGCTAGGTTGGCAGGAGCTGGGGCAGAGACAGAAGTTTCTGTAGACATGTGGCAGGCATGATTAAACACCAGAGTGCATGGAATGCTGTTTACCTTCCCACCAAAGTGGTACCTATTTATCTACAGTACTTGCAATTTCTTGCTTTCAAAATGCTATGTTGACAGAAGATTAGATTAGATTAGTGACTGGCATTTATGCCATCTGGGCATGGATTTACTACCACTTTGACTTTCATATTTTTCCCAGAACTGTCTGTATGTCCACTCTTGGAAACAGAATGCTGAACTAAGTCAGTGTTCAATGTGGTTCAGGAAGATAGGACTTGTACCTCTTAGGCACTTGTCTAAGTTCTCCTGTATGGCAAACTGGAGAAACCTTGCAAGATTTTATTCAGCATTTCTTGAGAAACAATGCATTGCATGCATCTATTGTGAGTGTGGTTTAGATTTGAATTGTCAGGCATATAAATTTAGCACACTGACCTTTGTGAAGCCCCCCATTTGGAGCTAAATGCAATATGTTCCACAAGAAGTATCCTTTTATGGGAAGAGCGTACAGTAGGTATAATAACATGTGGTTTACTTAAACTATTCCATTTATTGTGCACATTCAGAAAGCTCTTTCCTGTGTCTTCATTTTTTGGAAAAGGTCAGTCTTTGCCCCTGCTAATGAGCTACTGCTCAGCCTGTTAAAATGCATGAGCATTTATTATTTATTTATTTATTTGAATTTATATCCCACCCTCTTGCCCTAAGGCAACTCAGGGTGGCGCACAATACACACATATAAACACACACACACACCCCTTAAAAATTTAGTAAAAAATAAAATGAGTTGAAAACTATGTAAAATCATCCCAAATTTAGAACACCCTCCCTTCCCCACCCATCAGTAAAGGTGAAATAGGGGTGAAAAAATTAAGATATTAAGATAATATTAATTCTGTTTTAAAAGTAAACATTATTTTCTCAGTACTCTGTAAAGTTAAACAGATCAGATTGACCTATCATATAGAACTGATGTCGAGGCTAAAGTAAACAGAAGGCTTTGTGTCCACAAGCTCAGCACAGTTTGTACAGCTGACAGGAATTTCTCTTAGACTCAGAAAACCATAATGCTGAATAATATTTGTGTGACATGACATGATGTGACATGAGACATGTTCCTTATATGACATAATCTAAATAACAGTTAATGAATGTTCTAACATGAACTTAATGAAATGTCAGAAGGTTAATTAATAATTTTGGCTTATCCCATAGTGATGTAATGTGTAGAAATTTCCAAATTTTATGCTGTAAAAAGATGGCTCAGAAAATGTATTTTCATTCAGGCAATATTAGCTTGGTAAAGCGTTCCTGAATCTGTTTGGCCAAATATTAACAAATAAAACTCCTAAATCTGTCTTAGCATGTGGAATGCGAATTTGTCTAGTTCAGTATTCCATGACATTTTTGGCGAACTCCGCCAGGGACTGACTTGACAAATAGCAGGTGCCATTGTCACTCTAGATGGCTGTTCCTGATGGGATAAAATGACGCCTCTCCAGGGATAACCTAAAATGCCAGCATAGTAGACCTTTGATCTACTCTAGGAAATCAGTGAAGAGGTGGCGAGTAACTGTCAGAAGAAACAGACCAGTCAAGGATACGGAAAGCTAAGACAGACAGAGAACTCTCCAGAAGCTGGAACTGGAGCTGGATTTTCAAAAGCCTGCAGGCAAGTATAAAATTGTATGAAACTGTATGAAACTGTAGAAGTATACTTATGTGTGCCATTCATTTGAGGAGTGGAAGTGGAGCCTGATCACCTTCAAGGGGATGGGATGGTGATTCCTAAGTCCTTAATGAACCACGGGTGGTAACCAAGTGTTCCTGGAAAAATCAGGGTGGCGAACCTGATTTTTGTGTGTGTAAAATTTATATTGTGTGGGTGGTTAAACCATCGCGTTTCCTGATGCCCTTGAATTTTTCGGGTGCACCAGGCCGGTGGTAGTGTTTAGTTTAGAATGGGTGGTGGTAGTAGCGTTCCAAGAACGCCACTACGGTGTTTCCTTGAGAACTTTGAGATATTTACACCAGAGACACATGAACCCCCATTAACAAAATTTGAGTTAAGAAAGTTTTGTGAATATGAATGGCCCAGTTTCCAAGTAGGGTGGCCTCCAGAAGGCTCCTTAGATTTGGGTCTTATAAATAGAGTGTTTCGAAGAATAACACAGAATAAACAATGGGATCTGTATCCCTATATATTAGCATGGCATGCTATAATACAGAAAGTCGTGACCCCCCCCCCCCCTTGGCTACGGAAATGCCAGGCTGAATGTGTAAAAGCATATTTAATGAAGGGAAAAAAATCCAAAGATAAGAAATCTAAATTAAGTAGAAAAGTGGTCAGAACACCCAATACCCCAGAAAGAGAATGGCAGACAGAAGAAAGATTGAAAATTTTAAACAGAAATGAAAAAGATGAAATTCTGTTTCAAAGACCTCCACCTTATGTCATGCCAAAATCAGCGCCACAAGATGGCCAAGTTCCACATATTTATCCAGACCTTGCATTAGCAAATGCAGGAAGCAGTCACTCTGTAGGAAGATTTCAGACCCCAGACAGAAGTGAGACTTCCCCAACCACAGAAAAACTAAGAAAAGTAACTGAGATCTTGAAAGATGTAATTGAACAGGGAGAAGAAAAATTCAAAAGGTACACCCAATCTTCTCCCTATAACAAGGAAGCTGGTAGGGAGCCACCTCCGAACACCCCAATGGCACACGTCATGCCAACGATGAAAAAAAGAAAAGAGATAGTGGCCCCACTGAGGGAAATGATAACCAGCCATATGAGGGAAGATGATGAACTAGTAAATCTGTCAATCTTCCAATATGTACCATTTACCACAACAGACCTGTTAAATTGGAAACAACATTATGGACCTTTTAGTACGAAGCCGAATGAGATGATTGAAGAAACCAGAGGAATTTTGGAAATCCCAGAAAAAGAAGAAAAAAGAAGAAAACAAACAAACAGCTGAGCACTTGATACCTAACCCCAAGATTTTGAATCCCTAGTCAGCCCCAAGCTTTAAGGCTACTAGGTTTGTCCCAACCTTTTCAGGCATTATATGAAAGTACGCAGAAATAAAAGTGCAATTTTTTTCTGCAGACGTACAAGTACATACTGGCCATGCCCTCCAGATGATTTGGAAAACAAGGGACATTTATGGGTTAGTAATCAAAGACTGATCAAAGCTGCCCAGAATGCCTAGATCCCTTGCAATTAATCAGAAAACAGAAGGCACAGTTGGCAAAAGGGAGCAGAAGAAGCAAAGCGAAAAACAGCTATGTTTAAACAGCCAAACAAACACAGGAGTTGTATTTGATTAAAGAATTTGAGGACTTGAAAATATAAAACATCTGAAGTACACGAAAATAAAATAAAAAGCCAGTAAGGGAATACTTACTTAAAGCAGGGAGGCTTAGTGGAGTCATCCTTGTTCATTTAATCCACAGTTAGGAAGAGGTTGAGAAAGCAAGTGGGATTGTTGAAAGCATTGCGGAATTGTATGAAAGGAAATCAATAAGTCCAGTTTTTTTTAGCTAATGACAATGCATGATATGAGAACTCCCTTCTGTACAAAGTATCCTATTTCCCCATTTGAATTTCTGTCCTAAACACATACAGATGGCCAGATCTGACCCGCTAGACGGAAATTATTAACTCAGTCACTGCAGTAGAAATCAATATGTGAATCAGTGCAGGAGGCTTGCCCTCCCCATCTCCACAGCAACACATGGCTTTAAGCCAGGAGATCGGTTATAGTTAAACATTGATAAGATGGACCAAAGAACTATATACTGTCGATAGTATCTTTTTTCTTGAAGTTTAAGACTCTGGAAAGATTGTAATAATCAACGCAAGAGAGAAGATGGCAGATTGGCTAAAGACCCAAACTGGAGGCGGTCTTTTTCAACGCCCAGCCGAAGCTTGAGGAATCGGCAATCAACATGATAGAAATGTTTATGTGAAAAAGTTATTAAACTTTAATAATTTTCAAGAAATCAGGAGGGAATGAAATAGGGGTGAAAGAATTAAGATATTAAGATAATATTAATTCTTTTTTAAAAGTAAAAATTATTTTTTCAGTACTCTGTAAAGTTAAACAGATCAGATTGACCTATCATATAGAACTGATGACGAGGCTAAAGTAAACAGAAGGCTTTCTGTCCACAAGCTCAGCACAGTTTGTACAGCTGGCAGGAATTTCTCTTAGACTCAAAAAACAGTAATGCTGAATAATATTTGTGTGACATGACATGATATGACATGAGACATGTTCCTTATATGACACAATCTAAATAACAGTTACTGAATGTTCTAACATGAATTTAATGAAATGTCAGAAGGTTAATTAATAATTTTGGCTTATCCCATAGTGATGTAATGTGTAGAAATTTTCAAATTTTATGCTATAAAAAGATGGCTCAGAAAATGTATTTTCATTCAGGGAATATTAGCTTGGTAAAGCGTTCCTGAATCTGTTTGGCCAAATATTAACAAATAAAACTCCTAAATCTGTCTTAGCATGTGGAATGCGAATTTGTCTTGTTTGGTATTCCATAACAAAGGGACCTATATTCTAACAGAGCCAATGAGCAGGAGTCACCACCCCATCGCCCCCCCCATACTTGCCCTGCCAGCCAGGTTTTTAACCCTTTGCTAAAGGGCAGCAATTCTGTCTGCAGCCGTAGATCTGCTGGCAGGAGGTTCCACAGGGTTGGGGCAGACACGGAGAAGGCCCTTCTCTTTTTGCTAGAGATGCGGGCCCCTCTAGCCGATGGAACGCTGAGAGAGCCCCTCCGGTCTGCCCTAGTGGGGCAGGCAGACTCTCTTGGGGCAATGCGGTCTCTTAGGTAACCTGGCCCACTACCATGAAGGGCTTTAAAGGTCATTACCAGCACTTTGAATTGCACCCGGAGACAAACTGGTAACCAGTGCAGCTCCCGGAGCAGAGGCGAGGCATGGACATAGCGCCTACACCCCATCACTACCTGGGCCACCACATTCTGGACCAGCTGCAGCCTCCAAATGGTCATCAAGGGCAGCCCCATGTAGAGCGTGTTACAGTAATCAAGTCTGGAGGTAACCGGCACATGTGTGACCATGAGCAAGGAATCCCTATCCTGGTGCGGGCACAACTGGCGAATTACACATAGCTGTGAAAAGGCCCTCCTGCTCACGACTGCCACCTGCTCGTCTAGCAGCAGATGCACATCCAGGAGGACCCCAAGTTGCGCACTGGGTCTGTCTGGGGCAAAGTAGCCCCATCCAAGACCAAGAATGGCAGCTCCCGGGATAATGCGGGACCCCAAACCCACAGCCACTCAGTCTTGCTAGGATTCAGCTGTAACCCATTGGCCCCCATCCAGACCCCCATTAATGTGAGGCATATGTGTGGGAATGTGGTTAGAGAATGGGGTCTAGAGAACATTTCCTGGGGTACCTATGGAGCTGTTAACAATATGCTCAGACTGGTTGGTGAGTGACAGAGCATTGGTTGACTTGTAAATAATTTGAGACACAAAATAGGGGCAAAAAGTCATGGCAATTATTGTCAGGAAACAAACAGCTTGACTGTGTTTAGTATCCAGGAAGGGCAAACAGCCCATCTCTCCAGAGAATGCTAAGCAAGAAGAAAACAACCCGTGCAACATGGTAGCATATCTACTAGATAACAAAACAAATGTTTCATGCTTCATACCCAGTCTGGCAACATGGCCCCCTTTCCAATTAATCATGCAATTAATCATTTTTCTAATTACTCCTTAGGGACGTTCCACGTAGCACCAGGATTCCAGCCTAGAAATCTTGATTCTGCTAGCATACAATTTGCATATAGCCCTTTCTTACGTTCATATTCGAAAACTCACCAGGAGGGTTTCTAAAACACATATCTGACAATATTAAGTGAATTATTCTGACAGCTGAGTGACTTATGCTGACTCAGTGGGAAAGGAAATTCCATTGAGATAACCTGCCTGCATCGTCTTCTCGCTATTATAAAACTCATACTTGTGTTTGTGCCTGAGAGAGATGGAATAATGTATGCAGATGCACACAACTGCTTAGGTCAAAGATATATGTACACAGGTATTTTAGGGCATATTTGTGACATGCAGCAACATGAATAGAGAGACTACACTGTCACAGTCAATACAAAATGGTACTTCAACACCCTGAGCAATATAGGCATATGACAGGACTTATGCTGCCAATACTGATCAACAACAATTGCAGAATTTCTGTTTAAAAAGTGTATTCAAGTAGTCCTGGAATGGGACTACTTATCTTCTCTCTTTTCAGATGTACCAGGAGTAAGCTAAGTACAACTTTCCATATTAGACTGCAACACCCAGTTGTCTTCACCATTTCTTATGTTAGCTATTGCCAACTCGAGTTACAGGCCAGCATCACAATAGACTGTGATTGTCACCTAGACTCTTCTGCATGCAGAATATGTGTTCTACTCAAGAATTACAATCTTTTAACAATCATAATATCTACATAGCATTTTCCCCACCTCCCATGTTTGTAATAGACATATTTTCAACTACACTCTACATTTTCCCAAGCATCTAGAGCAGGGATTCTCAACCTGTGGCCTGCGGGCTGGAAGCAGCTTGTGACACCATTTCATTTGGCCCCACCACCACCTCCACCACACCAGGAAGTGCCATGTGGTGGAAGAAGGGCAAAATGGCTGTCCAGCCCCTGAAGCTGTCTGAGGGAGCGTGACCTGGCCCCATGCTTTAAAAGGTTGAGAACTCTTGAGTTAGAGATTCAAGGGGCAGTAATATCTAACTTTTTCTTTCCTGTGGCTTAATGTTTGACATCTTTCCAAATAAATCTGCCTGCCTATTGTTGAAGCTCATGTTTCCAGGTCTGCACTGTTGCTGAATACACTCTAGGCTTAGTCTGAACTTTACAAAGCTCTATTGTATTTCAGAGGCTCTTCTTTGTAAAGCCACAAAACTCAGAAGCAACTATATAACTAGATGGTGTAAAGAGATCTAACAGTCCTGATTCAGACAGGAGGTTTTTTTTAAAAAAATGAAACAAAAATATACGCTTAAAACTGTTGAAAAAGTTACAGTACCACATTACAAAGTGTGATTGACTTCTCTTCAACTTGTAGATTGTTTTAGTAACCTGTTGAGACCACATTAGTGCTTTCTATTCAGCACTAAGCAAGGTCAAGGCTTGAGGCTGCTGATGAAAGAAATTGTGTCAAAACAGGCTTTACATACCTGGGGCTCTGAAGCCTTTTGTTATAATTGGAGATACACAACGATGTCCCTCTCTGTGGGCTATGGACACATTCTGCTTGCTGTCATTTGGCAGCAACTTTGAATTTTTTTTTTTTTTTGCATCTGCTGTTTGTCAGGAAAATATTGTCACAATATAATAAAATGCAGCTCAGTACCTCAAATCAAATGGAGTGGTTGACTGGAAACAGAATAATTTTGAAAGTTACCCATCCCTTACACCAGGGGTTCTCAACCTTTTCAAGCCTGTTGTGGAATGAAAGCAAGACAAACAGCTTTCCAGCTAAGACAGATTCAAAGTTTTATTATTATTTGGCCAAACAGATTCAGGGATGCTTTAACAAGCCAATAATCCCTGAATGACCATACATTTTCAGAGCCATCTTTTTATAGCATAAAATTAGGAAATTTCATCACTATGGGATAAGCCAAAATTATTAATTAATCTTTTGACATTGTCATGCAGTTCAGGTTAGAACATTCAGAATATTTGTTCATGTCATGTCACACAAATATTATTCAGCATTATGGTTTCTTGAGTCTAAGAGAAATCCCTGTCAGCTGTACAAACTGTGCTGGGCTTGTGTACACAAGGCCTTCTATTTACTTAGCCTCGTCATTTTGTTCTATTTGATTAGGTCAATCTGATCTGTTTAACTTTACAGAGTACTGAGAAAATGATTTTTACTTTTTAAAACCAGAATTAATATTAGAATTAATATCTCAATTCTTTCACTCCTATTTCAAGCCAAGAGATGGGTCATGCTCCATCAGACATCTTCAGAGGCGGACGGGCATTTTGCCCTGCCTGCCACACAAGGCACTTTTAATTTAATTTAATTTAATAGTCATATTTATACATGCCACCCACTTCCTGATGTGACAGAGGCATACCTGTCAAGTTTTGGATTTGGAATTAAGGGAAATTTCCCCGCAAATACAGGATATGTGACAGCTATGCTTATCCTGTGCTGCCCTCCAATGGTGGCAATAGGGCATTGCAGTCTAATTAATAAGGGACGATGGTGGGAAAGAGGGTAAAATAAGGGGGTTTCCTGGCCAATAAGGGATACTTGACAGCTATGGGCAGAGGTGGTAAGAGGCCACATGAAATGGTGTTGTGGGCTGCATCTGGCCTGCTGGCCATAGGTTGAGAACCCCTTTCTTACACTGACAGGGGCCATAGACTTAAACTTATACCCTCCCATGCTATGTAGAATATTAGGCAGCAAAGGATCTCCAGCAGCTTCATTCTTGGGCGATTGATTTGGCATCCTCCCATGTCATTTCCAGGGTCTTTTAATTTGCCATGCAAGTTCTTCCCCATGTATTTCAAGGGTATACTTGTTGTCATTTGGCATTAGGACGGGTCCATCCCATTGCCATATTAGGGATCCTGTGTTTTTTTCCCATATAGAAAATATGGCCTGCTATTTGGAGTCTTCCTCGTGCAACAATGATATGTAATTTGCACAACCCACTCCTTTGAAACACCTTCTCATTGGTAATGTGGTGAAAATAGTGAATCTTTAAATTCAGCAGAGTCACCTCTGCTGGAAGACGTCAAGTCTCTTGGTGATACTTGCTGGTGCCTTCCAAGTTATGCTGACATAGATGGCTGTCAGGATCATTATGGAGATGAACAAATGGAGTAAAAATTTTCATCCATATGGATAGCAAGGACCAGATTTTATTCATTCACCAGAAGACTGCTGTTGCTTTTCCAAGACAACATTTGTCAACCACCTCTGCATCTCCATTTTGAGCAATCATATTGACCAAATAAATACACCTCTCCACTTTCTCTAGCTGTTATGACCCAAATATGATTCCCTGCATCCTGGTTGTGGAGTTCACATGCATGACTTTCAATTTCTTGGCATTTATTCTAAAGTTATTTTTCTTTGCTTCTCTGTCCAGGGCAGATGTTGCCTATTGTAGTTTCATCACATCTTCCTTGGGCAAAGCAATTTCATCAGCAAACTCTAGACCACCAAGACAATTTGGGTCAGACCCAGGGATGCCTGTCCCATTACATGCTGCTTGTCATATAACAAAGTCAGGGGCCACAAGGAAGAAGAACGGAGATAGGACACCACTTTGCCTGTAGCCATAGAACTGTATTGCAATAAACTCACAACTATTGCCATCCAGAACAACATTGCAGGCGCACCCCCCAATAAAGGACTCAGACACCAATGAAAGTGGATAATGGCATTGGGCCACATTTATTGATTCATGCCCTAGTCCGAATTATAAATTTCTATTGGTAATTGACCAATCATAATTCTTAAGGCAAGCAGGCCGAAGTAACACTGGTAAGGTACCACCCAAAATTGCCAACGGCAATTGCTACAATGTATCCATTTGTATCAATTTGTTTGTTGACCACAAACAAATTGTTGACCGTAGTCAATATCTAACTAATGACCCCACCCTCTGACGCGTATCCGTAAAATCACGGGGTGATGCATGCTGTCTAGCTATAGCCATCACCCCGTCGCCTAGTTTGTTGTTGACCGGACAACGTTTAACCAACTTATGCCTGTCTAGTGTTGTCCAGTCAATTGCGAACTTGCCGGATACCTGTGGGTCATAATGTTTACCTTACCAGTGCTACCCGCCCATGTGACCAAAGTCAACAGCAGCAACAGAAAACCCCTATGTCAAACCATAGCAACAGTGTGGGATGGGCGAAAAAACCAGGACCCGGAAGCCAATATGGGTCCCAGCCAAAAATTCCCACCCGGCCCCGAAGCGACCAAAATATCACACTGTTAACTAGGGAGGGGGTGAAGGGGAAAAACTTCTCCGCTCCGTCGCTTCGCAAAATGGCAGCTCGGCTGCCTCATGGCCACCCCTTTTATAAGGGAGCTGGCCACGCCCCTAACTACCCGGATGCCTTCGTCCTGTGGGGGGGCCCCCGCAAAGAGTGCGGCGGCGATTTTGGCACCGCGCTTACATTGCAGGCGCACCCCCCAATAAAGGACTCAGACACCAATGAAAGTGGATAACGGCATTGGGCCACATTTATTGATTCATGCCCTAGTCCAAATTATAAATTTCTATTGATAATTGACCAATCATAATTCTTAAGGCAAGCAGGCCGAAGTAACACTGGTAAGGTACCACCCAAAATTGCCAACGGCAATTGCTACAATGTATCCATTTGTATCAATTTGTTTGTTGACCACAAACAAATTGTTGACCGTAGTCAATATCTAACTAATGACCCCACCCTCTGACGCGTATCCGTAAAATCACGGGGTGATGCATGCTGTCTAGCTATAGCCATCACCCCGTCGCCTAGTTCGTCGTTGACCGGACAACGTTTAACCAACTTATGCCTGTCTAGTGTTGTCCAGTCAATTGCGAACTTGCCGGATACCTGTGGGTCATAACGTTTACCTTACCAGTGCTACCCGCCACACGGAGGGGCTTCAAAGAAGGCTCGATGCCCCCCCAGACCGTCAGCTCGGTCAACAGGCCTGCTCGCCAATCACCCAACAGGAGGTCCATACCTCCTTGCGACAGATTGACCCCATCCCCTGCATACAAGTCATAACTTTGGAGGCTAATAGCGGGGTGACGACTGACCCTCCCCCAAGCCCTGTCGACAAGGAAATGCGCCACTGCCCTATTCACCATGCGTCTAGCACAGTCAAGGGCCAGGAGGTCAACACCCCCTCTCTAGGAATGGCGCGGGACCATGTCCGACCAAACAAGGGTTGTGGCGGGCCAGACGTAATGCAGGCAGGTTAGGTCCTCGCAAATCGCATGCTTCAGCGACAAGCCGGTGACCTGGCCCAAATAATTGCCCCCCAGGTGTATGATCAGGATGTCAGGCGGGTCAGCGTTCTGGCCTGAAAAAAGGAAAGGCAGCAGCTCCCGCCAAAACATCCCGGGCTTACCATGCCATGTGAGACTTGCGTATGCACCCAGTCCCAGTCGGGGTCCCCACTCTGTCGCCGCAGCATAACGCGCTGCCCTGTGCACGTAGCTATGGCCCACCAGCCATACTGTCACCGGTGTAATACGACACCCCGGGTCTGTAAAGGAAAAATGAGGGAAAGTAGGTAAGGTGACTGGGTTGGTACTCACGGCGGGAGTGGGCGCACATAAAACTGAAAACATTGCGAACCCCACCGTCCCATGCTACGTATGTCAGCCCCTGAGTACCCAAAAGCAGCTGCGGTTGAGGCCGCCCCTATACGGAATGAATGAGTGCCATAGCGGGCGCCTGGGAGGCCCACACTGGCCAGCGCTTTGCCCGTCACCTTCCAAAATTGAAATTTAGTAAGGGGAGACCCATCTTGGTGACAGAAAAACGGGCCATGGTGTGTGCCACGCAGTGCCAGGAATTCCTGTAGGGCACCAACCGGACAGATGTCTGCCAAAGAACACCGTAGCAGTCGCACACCACTGCCGACGCCATGCTGATCGGTCTTAGAGGAACATATCCTCAACTGAGCCCAGTCTTTGGCAACACAGACATCCTCGAGTTCCAGTGCCCTACGACTTGCATCCGCCTTAGACAGCATCACAAGCTCGCTGATGCGGAGCGCTCCAAAAAATGCCACCGTTGTGGCTGCATGGAACAGGGCTGCCTCATATGCATCAAAACAGAGGCAAGGCTAGCCCCGGGCCAACTGGGTAAGGACCCCTGGGGAAATCGGGTGGCGGTCGTCCGGGCAACGCCCGCGCTCGTGCACCAACCCCTCCAAAACATGTCTCACACGGAAGTCAGAGGCGCTGCCCACATGACCCCCCACCTTGGCCATAAAAGCCAACGCTGAAAGCTTAGATGCTATGGTGCGAGGTGCAAGGCCCTGAGAATGCAGGTAAACCATGAACCGCAGAACATGGGTTACCGGGATCGGCCAGGTTCCTGGCAGTTGAAATTGGGTACCGAATGCCCTGAAAGATTTAATTGCGTGGTGATATGCCTTACGGGTGCGTGGCGCTAGCGACAGGCCAATCGCCCGGTTCACCTCTCCTTGCCAATGGTCCATATCTCCTCCGGGAGTGGCGAGGGAAATTCCTCCGCATCCGGGGCCAAGGCACGGAACCGGGAGATCTGTAGGCGGGACAAAGCGTCAGCAATATCATTATTAACCCCTGGGACATGCCTGGCCCTGAACAGTACGTTGAGGCGCAGGCTGTGCAACACAAATTGGCGCACTAGGTCCATAACCCTGGGCGATTTGGAAGTCTGTGCATTGACAATGTGGACCACAGCCGCATTGTCACACCAGAAATGCACGACCGAGTTGGACCACTCCTGGCCCCATAGCATCAAAGCACCCAGGATAGGGAAAAACTCCAGATATGTGAGATCACGCAGGCGACCCGTGCCTGCCCAGGCCGGTGGCCACCCACCATAGGCCCACTTCCCATTGAAGTACATCCCATAACCGAGGGATCCCGAGGCATCAGACTGAATCTGAAATTGAGGGGAAGCCAGGAGGTCATGCCTCCAAAATGAGACCCCATTGAACTCCCTCAGGAACTGTAACCAGACAAGCATGTCTGCCCTGATACCCCGGGTAAGCCTAAGCCTATGGTGAGGCCAGGATAATCCTGCCATAGCGTCGCACAAGCGCCGGGCAAAAGCCCTGCCCGGTGCGACCACTCTGCAGGCGAAATTAAGGTGACCATGCAGCACCTGCAGTTCTCTCAGGGATGCCTTACGCTTGGCCAACAAGTCCGAGATAAGGGCCACTATCCTTGACACCTTATCCCGCGGTAACCTAGACGCCTGCGCTATCGTGTCAATCTCCACCCCCAGGAAGACTAGCTGTGTAGATGGGCCCTCGGTCTTTTCGGGCGCTAAAGGGACACCGAGTTCCTCCATTAGCGTCTGAAATGTGTTGAGGAGACGTGTACACGTGTCCCAGCCCCGTTCACCCCCGAATAAAAAGTCATCCAGGTAATGGGCTACAGACCGGGACCCTGACCTGCGGACGAAAGCCCATTCTAGGAAGGTACTGAAACGCTCGAAAGCCGAGCATGATATGGAACAGCCAAAAGGCATGGCCTTATCAAAATAATATTTGCCCCGAAATTTGAAACCCAGCAATTCAAAGTCGCCCGGGTGCACCGGCAAGAGGCGAAAAGCTGACTTAATGTCGCACTTAGCCAGCAGCGCACCCGGGCCACATGAGCGCACCATGCGCAGCGCGTGGTCAAAAGATGTATACCTGACTGAGCAAAGGTCGTCAGGGATAGCATCGTTGACCGATCGGCCGGCTGGGTAGGACAAGTGATGGATAAGGCGAAACTCGCCTGGAGACTTCTTGGGAACCAAGCCCAGGGGCGATACCTTAAGGTTAGTGAACGGGGGTGCAGGGAAAGGGCCAGCGACCCTGCCTGCATTGACCTCCTTATTAATGCTGGCGGCAGTCACCTCCTCCCTCCCCCTAAGGGACAAAAGGTTGGGGGCATCCTGAGGGGACTTATCACCCATGAAAGGAATACGGAACCCCTGCCTAAAGCCCTGAAGGAGATAATCTGCATCCTCCCCCTTCGGGTACAATGCGAGCCAACGCTCCAACATGTCCACATTAATTGGGGAGGGAGCCTTTCGGTGAACCAGCTCCATCTGCGGCAGTCTTGCCAGCCCACTGTCCGCCCCTCCCTCTGCCCCGCGTCCCTCCAGGCCTGGGACAGGCAGAGGCTGCATGGGGGCCCGCACAGGTGGGACACTCATGTCTGTACTTGCAATTCTTCTTATTGCATGAACCATTAGACGAGAAAGTCCAGCACAGCAGGCGGGGTGGAACCACCTGCCCCGCCACTTGGCGGGGAACCTGTGCTGGAGCCACTCGCTGGACCGCATGTCCACAATGGTATCTTTCCCCTGGCGTGGGGCGCGTGGGCGTCATGTACAGAAGCCAAAGCCTCTGGCATGGCTCATCCCACCTCATCTCAGGGTGCAGGGGAATTCGCATACGGAATTCCTCGTCATAAGCCAACCACGACGGGCCCGGAAAGTCAACCATCGCCCGATAGAGGTTGTTCAAATACTGGACCATCGGAATTGCCAAATGCGGCCGGGCCCTCAGGTACACCGCCATGTAGATGAGGTAAGCCGGCAGCCAGTTGGCCCACGTTCGTGGTGGCTTGCGACGACGTGCCTGTTCCTTATCCTTCTCATCCTGCCCCTCCCTCTCTTCCTTGGTGGGCTCCCTGTTTAGGAGTGAGAAGATATCTACATACTCCCCTCGCCATATTTTCTCTCTGGTGGCCTGTGCCAAGTGGTCACCCAGTGGCAAGGAATAGCCCGCTGTCGGCAAGGCCGAGACAGGCACAGCAGAAACTGCGGGCATCTGGAAAGGGGCTTGGACTAGCCCAGCCACCCCAAAACATTCCCCACAGGGTAGGAAATGCCCCCCACCCCGGGGCCCTGGGTGGTGGTTGACGTCACCTGGCGGTGCGTCAGCGGCTGTACCGCCGCACCACCCACGCGAGGCCAAGGCCATTGGAAAGCCCCCCCAACGTAGCCACATGTGTAGGTGCACTAGTTTGTACCGCATACTCACATGCTGCACCCCCGCGGGCCGCCCCCACCGGGCGTTCCGGCCCACTGGGGGCGTCGGAGCTCACGACCGCCGTAGAGCTCGTTGCCGGGGCCTGACCCGCGCTGGCCTGTTGGTTGGGGAGCTGCGAGGCAGTGGCCGAAGTCGCGCCATGCGCCTCAAGCTGCTCAACCCGTCCCGTCGCCTGCCGCTGCCCAGCAGACGATGTGTCAAAGTGATCCCCAAAGGGAGCCCCAGCGTGGCTGGCCCGAGCAAGGGAAGCCTCGAGGGCCGCCACGCGGGCCAGTAAGGCCTCCACACTGGCGTGGGGCCACGGGCCAGCCGGCCCGCCTGTTACGGGCGTGGGTACAGGTCCTTGCACCCCAGGGCCTGAATATGGCCATGACCCCACACCCAGGCCCGGCAGGGCCAACGTAGGCACCTGCCAAGGAAGGGGACCACACCACCCCCCAAGGCTGGAAGGCCCTGGAGTGAGCTGCGCCCCAATAGGAGAAGGCCCAGTAGAATGGGCACCAGGAGCGGCGTCCGCCGCTTGCGGGCCGTGGGCCGCAGCCCATGCTGGACCCCTGCTCGGGTCCCCAGCCTACGGCCAGGGGGTAATAGACCCCATCCCACCGGTCCCGGTGGTTGCCGCCAAAGGCGGCTGGTGGGGAGGCGCAGCCGCTGTCCTCCGACCCGGATTGCGCCTCCGAACTGCCCGAGCCGCGCTCGCTGCCGCCTTCTTCTTCGAAGGCATCTCAGTCGGACCTAAGGGAAGCCGAAAGGAGGAAGGTCAGCAGACAAAAGGCTTCCCAATCAAGGTAAAAGCGACGGAGTAAGAGGGAAAAACTTCTCCGCTCCGTCGCTTCGCAAAATGGCAGCTCGGCTGTCTCGTGGCCACCCCTTTTATAAGGGAGCTGGCCACGCCCCTAACTACCCGGATGCCTTCCTCCTGTGGGGGAGCCCCCGCAAAGAGCGCGGCGGCCATTTTGGCGCCGCGCTTGCATTCTCTCTGCCCTGACTTTCTTTATCTGCCCTTGTTTTGATCCCAATCTTCCTTCTTAAAGGTAAGGACTTCCTCTTGTTTAGCAATAACAGGTGAAATTGCAGACTGGTATGTGCTCATTGGCTTTCACTTTAATGTCCATCACACATTTTTAAAAGCATTGGTGGGTCATCTGTGACAAGATCTTTGCATAGTTTTGTTGTTGTTGTTGTTGTTGTTCAGTTGCACATTTCTGACCCTTTGTGTCCCCATGGACCATTGCCCTCCAGACACCCCTGTCCTCCACCATCCTCCTCAACCCACCCAGCTCTGTGCCCATTGTGTCAACAATACCATCTAGCCATCTTGTTTTTGGCCACCTTCTTCTCCTTTTCCCCTTAACCTTTCCCAGGATCAAGGCTTTCTCAAGTGAATCATCTCTTCTCACTTGATGTCAAAAGTACTTTAGCTTCATCTTCACTATTTGACCTTCTAAGGAACAATCAGGATTGATTTCTTTTAAGATCAACCTATTTGTTCTCCTCGCTGTTCATGGTACTCTCAAAACTCTCCTCCAACACCACATTTCAAATTCATCTATTCTTCTGCCCTCAGCTTTCCTTAAGGTCCAGATCTCACAACCCTAGATTACCACCGGGAATACCATTGTTTTGACTATGCAATTTTTTGTTTGCAAGGTGATGTCTCTACTTTTAACTATGTTCCTGTTGTGTTTGAATATGTTTATTGCTGTAACGTTTTGTATTATGATTGGGATCAGTACCATCCTCCATTTTGTCTCCTTCTTCTTGCTATTGAAATATCGTGGGACTACATTCCCACCTAAACTATGTAGTCATGTACAGTGTTCACTCCGGTCCATTGGCCTTCCAGTCACCCCACTCCCATCCAATCCTGTTTTTCCCCACCCAAATGTATATATTTAGCAGTGCTGTGCCATTGCTCCCCATGTTCTGACTGCCTAATAAAGTTGTTTGGCCCTGTATGCTGGCTGCTTCGCATTTCTACCAGAACATCAAAGTTCCCCAGGTTTCTCATAGCTTGTCTCCCAAGAATTAGTCACCTTTTTATTTCATGGCTGCAATCACCATCTGCAGTGATCTTAGATCCTAAGAAAGTAAAGTCTGTCACTGTCTCTACTACTTTGCATAGTTGCCCTCCCCTTTTCTGAAACAATCTCTTATGTTTAGTAACTCCTGTATAGATTTCTTTTGTAAATACAGGTCGAGTCATCTTATTGTATGCTTCATGGTTTAGAGTTCATTGATTTTTGTCCTGTGGAGCATCCATTTGGCATTTGGATCCAGTTTCACTCAGTTAAGATTTTGCATCATACTCCAAATGGTGGGCCTTGGATTGCTGTGAAAATTATTTCTTGAGCTAGAAATCTAACTAACCCTCATCTTGTTGTGGAGAATGAGAGGGCCTTACTGTTCCTATTATTGATGAAATGTCAGACTGTGTGTTGTGTATGTGTGAGTGGGTGGGTGGGGGGTATGTAGAAAAATCTCAATCTATATTGCAAATTGAGCAAGTGATATAGCAGCTAGACAGCTGCAAGGTTGACCCTTCAATGTGGTAGGATGAAAGCTCTACCTTAGGTTCATACCTGTCAACCACGGCTCCGGCCAATCCAGGACCTGCGCAGAATGGTTCTGTGCAGGTTGCCTTCTACGCATGTGTAGAAGGCAACCTGCGCAGAAGGACTGCACAGTACCTCCTTTCCCCCACTGCCAAATTCCTGGGTTTCGGCAGCGCGGGGTGTGAAATGGCGCAAATCGGCGCCAAGAACTGGGAAATCCTGGCCAATCTGGGAAGGTTGACAGGTATGCTTAGGTTCCTTTTTTTCTTCAAACTCTGGACTGCCAAAATGAAGTCACTTTCTTTGCTTTGTCATTGGCCAAACTTAACTATTCATCAGTGTATGTTTCTGGCAGTAATCAGTAGACCACTAAATGAGACAGATTCTGAATCTCTCCACATTCACACAGCATGTTGTTGTCTGCCAGCAGCCCCCACTTGAGCATGTTGGTCTTGCATCAAGGCACTCCAACCCTCAGCCTATTCAGAGTCCTCTAAGTGATGTAGGGGAGTTCTTCATCTATATCCTCCTTTAATGTTGTTCCTTATCCAATGAGCTCCTTCCTCCATCTTCTAATTTGGTTTTGCTCTTATGTACCCTCAATAATGTTTGTTCTACCTGAGACACTAGAGAGGGAAAGAAGGAAACTTGCAATTATCTTCATTGGAAGCACCTTCCATGGTATCACTATAAAGAAAAAATTCCCTGTGCTTCAGAAATGAGAAGAAGGCAAGGACAAGCTCCATGAAGCAACCATCCAATGACTCTATTGCTCAGAAGAAACCCCATCAGAGTAAAAGGATCTAGATGCAGTCTTCTTAGAATGCAGGGCCAGTCACAAAAGAACAAAAGCATTCCATGACTTCTTGAATTTGTGGGTTATCTTCATCTAAACTGTCTGCAGTCCCCTACAGGATAATTTTGTAGTTTGGGAATTTCAGATTATGGAGGTACTGAGGCCATTATGAAGGGCAGGGATCCTTTTTGGTAGGCATTTGGGTTGCCTATTACAAGAAATAAAGCACCATAGGGTGGTTGTCCATCACACATAGATGTTGTACTTATCATGGATCCTGCATTGAGCAGGAGATGAAAGTAGACAATCTTCTATTATGCTGTTCATATGCTGTGTTTGTACATGTGAGAGAGAAATAGAGAGAGCAGAACAAGAGCAAGGTGTATCCTCAGTCCTCTCTAGAAGAGTATCTCTTCTTCCACAATAGGTGTTCATCACCTCTCCACAAACACCTCCTACAGCATGCACAGTCCATCTGTCCTCAGCCTTTTGGTGGTTTATTTTCTATTCAAGCTGGTAGTATAAAAGAGACAGTGTGAGAAGCATTGGGGGGAATCTACATTTGTTATCTTTTGTACCATACTGAATAGTGCTCATTACACGAACAAAAGATATTTAAATAGACTATTGTGTGTAGAGGATACAATTGTCATTTCAATCTAATTGTTCCACCAGTATTTAAACCATTGATTATGGTACTGTTTGTCTCAGGAAGGAAGGCAGCTTTCAAGCAAGGAAATGTAAAAAATAAAATATAGAACCTTCATGAAACTATTTAAGCCAACAAAAATGCAAAGAAGGCAAATAAGGAGGAGATCATAAAATACTTTGATTTGAGGTAGAATCTGTTAATCATTTCTACCTTCAGAAAAAGAATATTTGTTCATTGTTTTGCAGCTTGTGTAAGATGAGCTCATTGTACACATTTGCAATGGAAAGGCTCAAAGCTATTTGAGGTTCATCCCTTCCAGTTCCTTGCTCTCACAGTACCATGCATATATGAACCTGCTGTCCTCTTGGAGTGGGCCAATCTTTTAACTTCAGTTCTATTCAGTTTCTAATTTTCCTGACCTTAACTGTCAGTTTGATTCTATGTATTTTTAAAGCTATAGGAAACCGCATCAACATCTTCGTGTATGCTTTAATTGGGCACTTTAATGTACACATCAATGAAGACATATCCAGTGAATTTTATATGTGATATACACTAACATGCACAAGTACTTACCCTTAATTTACACAGGTTTGTGCATTTTAAGAAAAACCTAGTACAGGAGTAACCAAACAACGGACCATGGGCCAGATATGGCCCATGATGGCAAATCATCCAGCCCACGTCACCCTTGCCACTCCCAGAAGTGGAACTAAAACATACTCTCGCATTCACAAAATGCTGCTGTAAATGCACCCATGGCTGTTGTAAAAGTGTTTATGATAGCTGCGGGTGAATTTACGACAGTGTTTTGTGCATGTGCGGGGACATTTTACTTCTGCTTCTGGTAGGAGGAACCATGTAACCGACCCGCTGAATCACGTAACTGGCTCACGGTTCAAAATTTTTCACCACCTAGGAGCTGCATTGTAAAAAAATTTAAAAATGGGAGTGAATATTTTAATGTAGGAATGAATTTGAAATCAGGTATAAATTTAACAGCTCTGAAGGAGGTAAAATATTTTGGACTTTACAAATTTCTCTCTCCCTAAGATCCTATCTAGACCATTCAATCAGATTTAATCCAACATGAAGACCATTATATTGGAAGGCAAAGAAGAAGTTGATCTATGCCAGATTTCCCCTAGAGTCAATGAAACAATCTCCCAGTCCTTGAACTTTGATCTATTTTGCATTGATACCTAATGATGAATAAATCCAGGTGGCTCAAATAGTCACACTCTCAAGTACCCTGTAGATTTGATCCTAATTTCTCACTGCTCTTAGCCTAGTTTCAAAATCCCTCTGTAAGGAACATACTACAGTAGATCAGGGTTCCTCAAACTTGGCTCTCCAGATGTTCTTGGATTTTAATTCCTAGAAGCCCTGACCAGCAGGAGTTCTGATCAGGGCTTCTGGGAATTGAAGTCCAAGAACAGCTGGACAGCCAAGTTTGAGAAACCTTCTATTAGATCCATCAAATGATCATTCCAGCAGCTCGCATGGAGAAGAGAGGGAATGGCAATCAGGAAAAGGAAGAAGTGTGAGAAAGAGAAAGAAAAGGAAGACTGTGAGAGTAAAATATGTATATCACAATATTACAAAGAATCAAAACCAAGGAAGGGAGAATGAATGGGTGAACCAACCTACTTTTAGCTCTTGTCCCTCTAGTGCAGGGGTTCACAACCTATGGCCTGTGGGCCAATCCCGGCCCACAACTGTAAATCATCTAGCCCATGGCGACGACCGCTGAAGCGGACATGTTTATGACAACCATAAACGTGTCTATGCACCTGTTGTGTTTCATAGCAACATTTACAATGGGGAAAACCATGTGTCCAGCCTGCTCAGCTCTCTGAGGGTGAATGGTCTGGCCCATGGCATGGAAACCTTGGTCTGGCCACGGCACCACTGTGCATACCCCGCTAGAGGGCCCCCTCACCCCTGCCTCGACCTGGATATCTGGGGTCAAGGCTTGCCAGCCCATGAGGAGGGCGGGCCCTGGGGCCAAACGCAGCATCAGGAAGCCACGGGGTGCATGCCTTCAAAGGCACCGCGGCTTCCAGCTGCCGCTGCTAAGCAGCAGCAAGCCATAGGGTGGGGAGCATGACTTCTCAGGCCGGCGCCAACACCGGACGTCTGCTTCCCACCCCACCGCCAGCTATGGATCTGCCAGGCAAAACACGTGCCCCATGACTGCCAGGTAAGCCTGACTGCCTGCCAGCGGAGGGTGAGGGGCGGGAAACAGAGATGGGGTGGGTGGTCGGGCACCCACCCCACCCCTCCTGCCAGTTCAGGTGGTCTGCTGCTGTTCTTTGGCCTGCCCCCTCCCCTCCCAGGCGGGTCTGTCTGTCTATCTATCTATCTTCACTAATCCACTCTTTCTTTCTTTCTTTCTTTCTTCCTTCCTTCCTTCCTTTCTTTCTTTCTATCTATCTTTCTTTCTTTCTTTCTTTCTTTCTTCCTTTCTTCCATCCTTCCTTCCTTTCTTCCTTCCTTCCATCCTTCCTTCCTTTCTTCCTTCCTTCCTTTCTTCCGGAGCCCTGGTGGTGCAAAACTGTGGTCATAAGGACTGCAGTGGCTCAAGTGGCTAAGACACTGACTGGGAGATGGAAGGTCAGCAGTTCAATTCCCAAGTACTGCTGGACGGAATGAGTTCCCATCTTTGTCCCAGCTCCTGCCAACTTAGCAGTTTGAAAGCAATAAATTGCAAGTAGATAAATAGGGACCACTTTGGTGGGAAGGTAACAGCATTCTGTGTGTTCCGGTGTCTAGTCATGCCTGCCACATAACCACAGAAATGTCTGCAGGAGCAGACAGCGCTGGCTCTTTGGCTTTGAAACAGAGATGAGCACTGCACCCTAGAGTCGGATACGACTGGCTTTTGAGGAAGGGAAACCTTTACCTTTTAATTATGTTCGTGTTGATATAAAAGTCTGTTTTTGGGGCATAATGTGTGGCACCTTAAAGACTAACTTCTGTATTTTAATGTGAGCTTTTGTGGATCAAGGCCACTGGCTCTTTGGCTGTAATCAGAGATGAGCACTGAACTCTAAAGTTTGATACAACTGCCCATCAATTTCTTTTGGGAAATTGTGTATTCCAGCCACCGCTGTCACCCCAATGTGAGAAGAGAGAAAAGTGTGTGTGTGTGTGGGAGGGGGGCAATAGGATTGCTCAGTATGGGGCCCAGAAATTTCTGATGGCGACCCTGACCCCAGGAGAAGAAAATGGTAAACTATTTCTGTACACAGTGTGCTGAGGAAACCCAGGAAAGGATATTCATAAGTGAGAATCAACTTGATGACATAAAATTATACACAATACAACTATTGTAAAAGGTAAATGTAAAGGAAGTCATTCCTGACTCTAGGCCCTCGAAAGCCAGTCATATCTGACTCTAGGGTTCAGTGCTCAGCTCTGTTTATACCCAAAGAGCCAGCGCTGTCTGCATCTGCAGACATTTCCATGGACACGAAGCAGGTATGCCTCAGCACCAGTGTGCACGGAATGCTGTTTACCTTCCTACTGAAGTGGTCTGTATTTATCTACTTGCAATTTCTTGCTTTTGAATGTCTAGGTTGGCAGAGACGAGAGCTCACTGTGTCATGCAGTACCCGGGAATCGAACTCTGACCTTCCAGTCAGTGAGTTCAGTGTACCTGCTTTTTATTTCTTCAGAGCTCAGAATCCTATGGGGGTAACAGGTTTGACAAACGGTTACAGCTGGCTAGGATTTCCTGTCATAGCCAATCCCAGCTTTATTACTTCCATTTCCTTACTTATCTCTGAAGAAAGAGCAGTTTTTATGTCATTCCCTTGACAGCTGTTCTCAATTTGTTAACAGATTGTTCTGGAAGCTGACTGGGATTGTTCACCAAACTGTTATCATGTCGCTCATGCATATCTGTCATCATCAAATGCAAGTGACACTAGGCCTCACCTCTTACAATATGTGTCTGATAGAATTGTAGGCTTTATGCCAACCTCTTCTCCGTCACTTAGGTGTGCCTGTTATTGGATAAGTCTGCCAGCATCTTAATGGAAATGCAACACTTCACAAACAATGTGTGCAGGTAATTCCACTCTGTGAAACTAAGCTGGGGGAAGGAGGAGGGAACAGCACCAGATTCTAGCTTCAAGAGGCAATTATTCTGACACGCTACTTTAATTACAGCAATGAAATGCAAAGTGAGCTATAATCCCTTGCTAAAAGAATTGGATGGAGGCAGAGAAATACCCTCAACCCTTATGTCCATGTTGGTGATACAAATTGACTTTTCAAGGCATAGTGAGGAATGCTGATTCTAATCTAACCCTTTTCTTTTCAGTTGTATTTGCAGCGTGCTACATGAATAAGCAAGTTGGCTATACAACTTTCCTCTTTCAAAGCTGACAGCCTATACTTTCAGAGATGTAACACAGGCACTCATGAAGTGTGTTACACTGGACCAGCAAAGAGATTTTGTTGTCGTTCAGTCACACAGTCATGTCTGACCCTTTGTGACCCAAAGGACCACAGCATGCCAGTCTCCTCTGTCACCCGCCACCCTTCAGAGTTTGCAGAGATCCATGCCCACTGTGATAACAATGCTGCCTAACCATCTCACCCTTTGCTGCCCCCATCTCCTTTTGCCTCTAACCTTTCCTAGAATCAGGGCCTTCTCCAGTGAGTCCTCTCTTATTATTTGATGGTCAAAATATTTGAGCTCCAGCTTCAGCATCTATTCTACAGCTTCAAGATCAGCAAAGAAATTACACACATACCATTTATACATCCACTGTCCATATATGCAGAGAAACTATGGCAGAAAAACTTTTCCCCCACCTTTTCTTAATTATTGCTGCTTATTTTAACACATAGGAACTGAATTTGTCAGCATCTGGGAACTTGCTGAACATAGAGAATGAGAGAGAGAGGGATGCTTCAAACGGTCTCCACAGGCTGTTCAGTTTCCCTTTCAGGCAGCTTTGTAATGTCTGCTGTTGGTTCCCTGGGTGATATTTTATTTATCAAAGGACAGGCCATTGCAGAAGTAGTTGGAGGGAATGGCACTTGGTTTTGTATGGCTGCCTGCATGTTTGGCGGGAGCAATGTATGCCAGGTACCTGAGAGTCTTTGCTACCTCTGTTGTTCATCCTGGAAAATTTCAGTGAATAGGAGCTTGATGAGATAAATTAATCCCCTGGCAAGAGTCCTTCATTTGAAAAAGCTAAGGTCTGGGAAGTGCTGAAGAAAAAAAAGTCCCTTGTTTTGAAATGCTGTCACTCCAGCAGAAAACTAGAGATCAGTAGAACAGGATGAATAGCCTGCTTTAAGACCTGTGCCACAAAAGAGCATCACATCCCTGCCTAGAGCTAAGTTCAGAGAAATGCTAGTTATACAGCAAACCTTAGAGGAATTTGCTTTGTGGCTAAGCCGGAAAACAAGACACTCTGATCTGGTATAGAAAAGTGGACACACTTTGAAAAGAAACCCATTTTGGTCCCTGAAGCTACGATATTCTGGAAGGGACAACACTTTAAAAGTAGAAGTGTGTGGCAGCCCACAGTTTTGCTAGTTACTTGGAATTAATGTGTGAATTTCACATCCTTCATCAGTTTTTCAGTTCAGCTCTTCATAGCTGCAATTGTGTCTATTTCTTTTTAAGCCCCTCTTTCAAAATCCTCCCACTGCCCTTTTCCTCTCCCAATCATTATTTTGGACTCCCATTCATTATTTTTGGATGCTTCTGGTTTCTTTCGCATGAAACCTGCTCTACCCCCTTCTTCTAGTGCTGTATCCATTTGAAATATTGTCTATCCTCCTGTTCTTAGCTCCTTGGAACAATTCTTCCGAGGACATTCCACAATGGTTTTTCAGGTTCTTCAGTCACAAAGTCTGTCTACTCCAGGATTTCTCAACTTTTTAAAGTCAGGGGCCGGGTCACACTCCCTCAGATAGCTCTGGGGACCGGGTGGCCATTTTGCCCTTCCTCCACCAAATGGCACTTCCTGGTGTGGTGGAGGCGGTAGGGGGCCATATGAAATGGTGGCACAGACGGCAAGTTGAGAATCCCTGGTCTACACCCAAGTATCTTCTCTTGCATAATGAGGTGGAGTATTCTAAACTTTATGTCATTCCTAATGATATGCCCAAGTTATTGGAGCATGATATGCCCAAGTTATTGGAGCTTTCTTTGTTTAATGGTCTTAAACAGTTCTTGTTCTTTATCCATCTTTTCCAGCAACACTGGAAATACGTAACATCTCACTATTCGGATCTTCACACCAGGAGTCAGATCTAGCTCTTGCTACAAAGATCTAACTTCAACTCCTACCCCCTTGTATTTTAAGTCCGCTTTACTGCAGCTTGGAAAATATTCTTGGCTATGCTTCCCAACCCCCCCAACCAGAATGACCAATGGCCAATTCTGTCCGGACATTTCTGTTAAGTGAGGGGGGGGGGACCACTTGGGTCTGTCCTCTGCTGATTCTCCATTTGCATCCCTTTTGTTTTCTTTATTCCCCTTCCATTTCTTTCTTTCCATTTACTTTTCTGATCTGAGTTTCATCAAAACAGGTTCAGGATTGACGCAGCCTTCCTTCTTTCCAAGATTGGTGAAATGAGTGTTGGGGACAAAATGCTAATTACCTTGTGAACCCCCCACCCCAAAGAGTGATTTAATTTAAAGTGTAATTACTATTATCTCTTTTTGTCCCAACATTTCTGTAAGGCATCTGATAATTTAGTTAACTCAAGTCAAAAATCTGAACCATCACTACTATCATAGTGACTAGCTGATTGCCCAGCCTTGGCTGGGGTGTGTTTGTTGTATGTGTAAGTTTCTTGGTACCTGATTCCCCCAAAACACAGACTCTTTCTCTCTCTCTCTCTCATTCAAGCACATACATCCACATACCCACCAGTGACTGATGTATTTTCTTGCGCGCGCACACACACACACACACACACACACACACACACACACACACACACACACACACACACACACACACACACACACACACACACACACACACACACACACACACACACACACACACACACTCCCTGTCTCTCTCTGTCTATCACTCAAACAGCAGTGATGTACATTGAAAGTGTCTCGTTCCTGGGCTATAGAGGCTTACATGGAATGGGTTATTTCATCTGCATCTGTTTTATAGATGTAGGTTTTCTCAGGAATTCCAGGACCTTTCCCTATCAGTCATTCATTCTCAACCAATCACAGTCCAACATGCAAACCAGTTATTCCCAGCATTCTATGTCCAGGCCTTGTTAAACTGCCATTTGTTTCTCCCAAGGCACCTTGGGAGTTGTAATTCCCGTTCCTTTCCTCATTTTGTGGGGCACAGGCCCCACCTCTGGCCCCAGGACCCACATCTTGACCATCTCTCCCACACCAGGTAAGTGTGTGCATACTTTGGACAGGGACATTTAAGGGGTGTGGAAGGCTTTCCAAGACTTACACGGGAACATTTCTCTTTTATAGGTATAATAGACGTAAAGGTTGCCCTTGCTCAAAAGCCAGTTGTATCTGACTCTAGAGCCAAAGAGCCAGCACTATCTGTGCCTGCAGACGTTTCCGTGGACATGTGGCAGGCATGACTGAACATGCACAGAATGCTGTTTACCTTCCCACCGAAGGTATTTATCTACTTGCAATTTCTTGCTTTCGAACTGCTAGGTTGGAGCTGGGACAGAGATTGGGAGCCCACTCCATCATGCAGTACTCAGGTCTCGAACTGCTGACCTGCCAACCTTCTAGTCATCAAGTTCAGCATCTTATCCACTAAGCCACCGCTTAGGGCATATCCATTATATTCCATGGAGAAATGAAATATAATTTTTGTTTGAAAAGGATCATGATATCTAGGAGTGGGAGGATCAGAAAGACAAAAGGGGAGACTTTCCATTAGCTTGTCTGCTTTGGCTGCTGTTAGTACAGAAACAAAGAATACACATAGATTTTCTCAAAGGGTGAAATGATGTCTTGAACTATCTTGTTGAGGCAAGGGGGAAGGACAACAATCACTGTGGAACTTTTTCATTACTACATAACAGCATAAAGACTAATATGTACTTTTTTGGTCAGCAACAGCAACAATTTTTAAAAATAACCAAACCTAAAACAATACTCTTTGCAAAGACAATTGGTATTTTGCACAAAACTTATAATTTTATGCTAAGTACAAAGTTTCCTGGACAAAATTAAGTGCTTTCACTGCAGTTGGTTGGCTTATGTGTTTGTGTGTTCATGCTTGCATCTATACCTATAAGGAAGGGATGTGGCCATACGTGTGCAGAATGCGTACCCATACCCCTGGAGCCTATCACGTAATGCTCTGCACACACCTACCTTTTGTCCCCAAGATCAGCACCACAAGGTCAGGGGGGCTGAGAGTGGGGCCTATGCCCCACAAACATGAAAAAACATAGACTACGAGTCCCAGCGTCCTCCGCGACATGTCTCAGCCAATCAGGCAGGAGGACCTGAGCGTAGAGGAGACAGGGCAGCTGGCACGCGAAAGCACAAACCAACGGCTGATGCACACACACTACAGCTCAGGGCCCTGCCTTACCAAAGCAGAATGAGCCCAGGCTGAGGGGACAGTCTGGCCCTTCCCCCCTCATTGCATCCCAGCCCTTGGCCACCCTAACTGGTCGATGATGGCCATTCTCCTCTGTTGCCTCTGCCAGCCCTGCTCCCGCCGAGGCCTCCAAGCTATGGTCTGGCTCGCTGTCAGTTGGGCCCCCGTCCAGACACCCCAAAGAGTGATTTAATTTTAAGTGTAATTACTATTATCTCTTTTTGTCCCAACATTTCTGTAAGGCATCTGATAATTTAGTTAACTCAAGTCAAAAATCTGAACCATCACTACTATCATAGTGACTAGCTGATTGCCCAGCCTTGGCTGGGGTGTGTTTGTTGTATGCCACGCTGCCATCGGGCCACAGTCGCATGGAAAGTGCCTGGAAAGCCTCCGCCTGAAGCCAGGGACAGGGCCCGGCGCGCCTGCTAACAGCAAGCTGCGGTGGCACCGGCAGCCCTGCTGCCATGACGCCCTCAGGACCGGGGACACTTGAGGAGCCGCCAGTCCAGGCCAGAGATGGGGGGGACACATTCTATTTTCTAAAAACACAGCCGACCAAGTTCACACTAACAACACACAAAACCAAAGCCATTGCAGATATACAACTTCAACAATCAAAACAAACACCCAGGAAAGTACACTCCAACATGAAAAAACATTAAACTTGCTAAATGTAAAGGAACAGATTACCCTTGCTTGAAAGCCAGTTGTATCAGACATTAGGGTACACTCCTCATCTCTGTTTGAAAGCCAAAGAGCCAGTGCTGTCTGCTTCTAAAGATGTTTCCGTCATCATGTAACACTTTTTACCTTCTCACCAAAGTGGTGCCTAATTATCAACTTGCAATTCCTTGCTTTTGAACTACTCGGTTGACAGGAGCTGCGAGAAAGATGGGAGCTCATTCCATCCTGTGATACTTGAAAATCAAAATGCTTACCTTCTGTATCCCAGTAAACATCTATCACCACACAAATCTGTCTGCTTCTACAGACATTTCCGTGGTCATGTGGCAGGCATGACTAGACACCAGAGCACATGTAATGCTTATTACCTTCCCAACAAAGTGGTCCCTATAGCTACTTGCAATTCCTTGCTTTCGAACAAAAAGGTTGACAGGAGCTGGGAGAAAGAAGGGAGCTCATTCCATCCTGCAATACTCAAGAATCGAACTGCTCACCTTCCACATCCTAGTAAGCCTCCATCAACACACAAATCAGTCTGCTTCTGCAGACATTTCCGTGGTTATGTGGTAGATATGACTAGACACCAGAGCACACATCAAACCATCTATGACAAAAAAACCTGCATCCTAAATACACTCTCTCTCTCTCTCTCTCTCTCACACACACACACACACACAAACACAAACACAAACCAGATAACATTTCATAAGAAGGGACATACCTCCCCACAATTAAAAAAAATTTAGCACCCACCCACCCACCCCCACCCCCCGGCAAGGCCGGGCAATCAGCTAGCTCATTTATAATTGCAAATGCAGATGGGAAACTGAGTAGCCAATGTGCCAATGTTGAAATCTGTCCATTATGTGCCTTCTAAAACATCTTGCTGTCCTCAAGTGTGGCAGAGGCCACTGTCCCATCGCTAGTCTAGTGATCCACAGCGCATGGACTAGAGATGCTGATCAGTTTTTTCTTCATGATACAACAATGTCTTCATTGAAGCATGCTTACCATGTTCTGTGTCCTGATCCTTTGCATTTCAGTGGACCTTTTGTTTATTATGGCAACATGAAAGTAGTTCTGCATGACAGCTTTGGTCATGTTGTGAATGTTTGGGGATAATATCTTCTTTTAAGCAAGAGGCCTGTGTTTGAATCCCCTAATGGACACATACATTCATAAAGTTAGGGGATAGTTCTAGGAGTAAACAGAAAGAACCTCTTTGAAGATTGTAGTATTTTTTTAACCACCATTGGCCATAACCTGGTAATGCCAATCTTGTGTTGTCAGATAATCTTTCTTCCACTCAGTCAGGAAAAAGGAACTGCAGAATAAACTCATAAAAAGGTGCCTTAATTTTGGAAGTTTCATGTCTGGCCTAGACAAGGAATGAAAAAAAAAAAACCTCTGATAAAACCACTCCTTAAAATAGATCACTTTCCTTGCAAGGCCTAGTACGGTTGCTATTCTGACTTGACAGCACATCAAGTACAAACATCTCTCCTTTCAATAGTTTATTTGAGTGAGAGAAGCATACAAGATTAAGACACATGACACAAAATGGATGGTGCTTGTTAAGATAACCCATGATGGATGTGACTGTCATTCACCAACAACTCTTCACTACCATCATGAAGATATGAACCTGTGAAAATCCAGTGTCTTTTAAACAACTCGTAATTTTTACTGTTAAGACCATCATCGTGGTGGACATGTTGTTTCAGCATTATGTGTCATATTGTTGTCCCTCCCTTTCATGTTCAGGGAATGAAGAAGCAGACAATTGAAGTAGTGAAATTCAGCTCTTTATTAATGGGGTTTGAACACAGTTTGGATGGGGCAAAACTCAGACCTATATACACTATAAACAGTAACAGTAACAATAATACAACAAGCCCATTGGCTAACAGAGTGTGCACATTTTCGAGCCACTTATTTGCATAAGAATAGATACATGAGAAAAGATACATTCCACTTCTATAAACAGTAACAGTAACAATAATACAACAAGCCCATTGGCTAACAGAGTGTGCACATTTTCGATCCACTTATTTGCATTAGAATAGATACATGAGAAAAGATACATTCCGCTCCTGTCAGAGAACACAGTTAACATACATAACATTCTTCCCCCGCTAGGTGAAAACAAAATCCTTTAACCAGGATGGCAGTCTAGTTTCCCTTCTGGGTCAGACGCTTGGCTGAGCCGGCTCAGGGGCTCGTAGGATGGGCGACCCGACTGGAATGAGGGATTGACTAGAGGGGGAGGATTGTAAACCCAAATTAAAGCCCCGTTTGTCAGATGGAGGAGCAGGGGATCGCTCAAAACCAAAATCTAATTCTGTGGATGAATAAGACAACTCAGGGTCCCTCCTGTGTGTACTGAGTGGAGGGCGACTCCGAACAAAATTGGTCATCATCAATAAAGGAATTCAGAGTGCTAGGCTGGGACAGTGTAGGGGTACACTTGGCCGGAATCGGGGAGCATTCCACAAATTCCCCTTGAAATTGGTTCCTAGAAGACACTTCTGGGTCAATGTTGGCTGGCTTCTGACCATTATCTCTGCCCCCTGGGTTTAAATGGGTGGGGGCCAACCCTAGCGTTGAGTGTCTGTATTCATCTTGTGGGTCCAGTATTCTGGGTCTCGATTGATCTGCATGCCTCCTCCAGATCAGACCAGTGGCTGTTTTGATTCTGTAAGAAACAGGACGAGTCCGATCGATCACAAACCCAGGCACCCACGTAGGACCACCAGCTGCATACTTGCGGCAATGTACAGGGTCTCCCAGAGAAAAACCCTTCTGGTGTTGGATCGCTATATTTGTGCCTTTGTCCTCTACCCTAGAGGAATCCAATCTGTCCAGCAAGAATGACAGTTTCCTTCACTGGAGCAATTCAGTAGGGGACATCCCTGAGGCAAGGGGGTGAGCCTATATGTGAAAGGAAACTGGCATATCTGGAGCTCCAAATCCCCTTCACCCATATGCCGAAACACGTCTTTAGTTGTGCGCACCTGCCGCTCTACCTGGCTATTGGTGGCTAGGTGGAATGGGGCAGCAGTGATGTGCCTAATTGCATTCCTTTCCATGAAGGATTGGAGTTCTGCAGATGTGAACGTGGATGCATTGTTGGACACCAGCACATTTGGAAGTCCAAATGCAGCAAACAGCCTTCTCAGGTGCATTATCATGGTGGCTGAAGTGGTATCAGGCACCGTAATCAGTTCCAGCCATTTAGAGAATGAATCCACAACCAACAAAAATAGGGCACCCCTAAATGGACCTGCAAAATCTATGTGCAACCTGGACCACGGGCCCCGAGCAGAATCCCATTCCTGAGAGGGAAGGTGGGATTGCTCTGGGCGAGAGGATTGACAACTGGCACAAGTGCCAACCATTTGTTCAATGTCTTGGTCCAGTTGAGGCCACCAAAAGTAGCTGCGGGCAAGGGCTTTGGAACGGACAATTCCCAGGTGACTTGTGTGAAGTAGATGTAAAACCTTTTTCCTGAGAGTGACAGGAATGACCACCCGCTGGCCCCATAGAAGGCAACCTCATTCCACTGACAGTTCCAAATGCTTGCGGTGGAATGTTCTGAATTCCTCGGCTAGAGGAGAGACAGGCCAGCCTTTTTGTACCCAAGATATTACTTTAGTCAATGTTACATCCTTGTCCGTAGCCTTGGCTATATCTGAGGTGACGACTGGGGGCGAGTCGAAAGCCTCAGTCATAAGGACCTGGTGGTTGCTTTCGATCTCGCAATCGGCTTCCCCGACCCATGGCAGTGGAGAATGTGACAGGGCATCAGCGTGGCTGATGTTCTTGCCGGACCTGTGCACCAAAGTAAAATCATATTCATTTAGGAAAATTGCCCAACGCAACATCCTTGGGGACAGAATTTTAGGTGTGGGCTTCCCCTTCACAAAGATTCCAAGGAGGGGCTTGTGGTCAGTTATGATGGTAAAAGATCTTCCGTAAAGCTAATCGTGGAATTTCTTAGTGCCAGCCACGATTGCCAATGCCTCCCTGTCTGTCTGAGCGTAATTTTTCTCAGGCTTTGAGTGAATGGGAATAGAATGCTATGGGGGCTTTCCTCCCGTCATTTAGTACATGGCATAACACAGATCCCACCCCCACAGGGGATGCATCACACACAAGTACAACTTCCTTGTTAGGATCAAAATGAGTTAATACAGCATCCAAAGATAGCAGCCTTTTAAGTTCTAGGAACACTTTCTCCTGGCAATGGCCACAGTGCCAAACAGTAACTTTCTTATGAAGCCGATGTAATGGTTCGGCAACTGAGGCTTTGCGCTGGAGAAAAGCATGATAGAAGTTTAACAGTCCTAGAAATGATTGCAATTCGCCTTTACATTTTGGCCTGGGTGCATTTCCTGGGCGGAGGAGGGTCCTCTCAGAGCCTGCACACCAAGATCATCTTGCCAGTGCCTTCCTGGGCTGTCTCCATGCCGTTGCCAGTTCTTCAGTGTCGCTTCCAGAGCTATCAGCAGAAGCAGTGCTGATTCATCAGTGTCTTCCTTGCCAGCAGCAGCCAGAAGTAGCACAGAGTTGTGTGTACGCTTGCACACAGCACCAGAGACTTTCACAAAAGTTCTGGTCATCAAAGGACTGAGTTTGTAAGTTTGTAAAAACAACGAACAGTGCCCTCAGCACTTAAGATCTGCGTGTCTGCCTGTTGTTAGTTTAACTCCCTATATCACATTTTAAAAGGGGAAAGTAAATTGTACTGATATGTTCCTAATTAAGAAATGTCAGTTAAATGGGTAATGTCTCTTTTAAGAAAAAGGGAACAATGTGGGTGGAGGTGATGATCAGAATTCCAGAAAGCCCATCTCTTGTTAAGGGGAGGAATTTGGAGCGAGCGAAGAAAGAAACTTTCAAAAGCAGCTCCCTTTCGGAAAAAGTTCCTGCCTCTTTAACAAGAGTTAGCAGAAGGGAGGAATGCTGAATGCTGAATCAAACTCTGCAGGGTCCAAAAGAGAGGATCCACCTTGCCTGAAGTGGTGGCAAGAGGGAAGGGAAGCATCCTTTTCCTGATCTGACCAAAGGGGGGCATGCAATTGATCCAGTCAATTCCCTAGTGTCAGGCAACCCAGAGAAAGATCAAAGCAGATCTCACTCTGTTCCTTCTTTGAAGATGAACAAATGTGAATTCAAAGGGAAATTCTGGGCTATACCGGTAACAGACCTCAGAAGGATTGTTTTTGTGAGCGTAGGCAGAATGCTTTGCCTGCACTCTCCTCTATCCAGTTCTTTAACTGGGAAGCAAAGCGTTAAAGGTTCACAGATTCTGGGTGGAGAAGTCTGTGATCTTTGGGAAACCTAGCTATGTAATGAAATGTTTGTCTGTTGTTTGTGTTGTTTAACGCTGAAAGGGAGCAGACACACTATTGGTGTCTGCAAAATAAAGTCCTCTCTCTCTCCCAGCTCATATTTCAACCTGGCCAGTTGTTTTTGAGAAGGGAATTAAGAGGCAGGGTCATTATGTGTCCATGGATGTTGCAAATGTGTTTATGACAGCTGTGGGTGCATTTACAGCGGCATTTATGGCAGGTGCGTGTGCATTTATGCATGCATGGGTGCATTTTATGGTTGTCATAAATGCATCCATTTCTGCTTCCAGTAGTGAGGCCAGCGACGGGCACATGAAATGGTGCTGCGGACCAGGGTTGGCCCACTGGCCATAGGTTGGCCACCCCTGGTCTAACCTATCTAGAGAATGTCAAGTTGGGGAAAGATATTGTATGTTATGTTACTGTATTTCGTATTATTGTCCGCTATGTAAACCGCCCTGAGTTGGGTTCGCCTGAGTGAGCGGTATATAAGCGTGAAAATTAAATTAAATTAAATTAAATTAAATTAAGATAAATCATCGGCTTTCTAGCAAGCCGAAGTGTGCGGAAGAGAATTGTTTTCTGTCTGTCATCCCCAGAGTGTGATTTCAAGAATAACATCTAGGAGAGATGAAGCTAATTCTTTTGAATATAAAACAAAAGAAGAGAAAACCTCAGAATGGGAAGAGGGAATTTTTTAGTATCATGAACTAAAAATTTTTTGCCTCTGCTCTTTAAGAGCCTTTTGACCCAGTCTGAATACTGAATTCCAGGGAAAGAGAATCCTGTCTGTTTTAAAATGTTCTGAATGTGATTCAGTTGATTATAAAATTGTAATGCACATAAATTTTGAGGTACAATGCCTGTAAAAATGGCAAAAAGAAAAAAGTGGGTCCCTATTTGAAGTGACATGTCTTGATTTTAAATTGTGTAATATTATGCATAAGTGAAAGTGTAATATACTTTGTATACATGTCTTAAGATATAGAACTTATGCTAGATTTATTAAGAGTTAAGGTTCTGAGAATATAAGTCATGTAGACTATATTGTAGACATATGTTTTTGTATTCAGTTTAATACTTGCACTTATTTTAAATAGAATTTTGAATAAGGTAAAATGTAAACTGTTAAGATAACTTGTATAAGATAAGTTAGGTTTGTTTAGATATTGTGTTAGTACACACATTTTAACTATTTAGAGTAAGTGTTGAAGATTCACACACACATAATGTTGTAGTTTGTGACAAGTCCCATGTGAATACCAAAGGTTTTGGCACAGTATGACATTGGGCTGCAGTATGACATTGGGGCAAGAAAGGCATGTCATGGTTTCCACATGCGACCTTGTCTTGATTTTAAGGTGACGTTTGATTCATGTAGTTTTCTTAGGCTTAGAAAGCCAGTTTTCATTTTAGAAATACATTGGAATGCCAGGATGTTAGTCTGACATAACAATGATGTATAGTTAGAATAGTTGCCTCCCCAAAGGGAGGAGGGAAAAGTGAGTGTCCAGGACTGGACACATTCCAAGAAACACACCTGCACTACCCACGAGGGAACTGAGTGACAGCTAGACCAGCTGACTACACCACGAGGGAGATGACGTCTCCACTCATGTCAATCAAACTAATTGCCAGGACACCTGCAGAACAAGACTTTCCCAGAGAAAGAAAAGGTGGGGGCCACATGTCAAACAGATGGCACCTGCAAACTATCCCGTTCTCATGGGAACAAAGGTGCTTTCTCATTTGATCACCACATTCCAAAGCTCTTTTTCTCTATAAAAAGGGCCCAGTTTGAGCACTCAATAGGCACTTCTGGGACAAGGGTGAAACCCTTGTCTCTCAACACATTGAACTTGATTGCAGAGGGAGCTCTTGTCAGAGGGCTGCCCAAAATGACTCTTCGGGGCTAAAGCTAAGCCATGAGGGGCAGAAGCACCCCAAACTCAAGAGGTCTGAACCTGCTAGAGAGCTAGCAAGATTTTATTTCATTTATTTGTTTTATTAGCTTAAGTTTTATGTAGTGTAGATTATTTTAAGATCTGTATCCAGTATTGTGTTTCCTTCAATAAATCTTCAAAAGCCAGTCATGTGTTGCCTGCCTTTGTAAAGAAGGAGAAGGAAACACAGAAGAGCAAAAGTGACTCCAATTGTTCTCATCGCTTCAACAGACGGAAGGAGGTGAGAGGGATTGCTCTGTCTGTAAAGGGAGGGGAGTAGTAGCAGTACTAAGAAGCCTAGCTTCTGCCAAATGATCAATATTACCTGCCATATGCAGAAGGCTGCTCTGTCCCTGACCCCAGCAAATCGGGCTAGGGAGAGGAGTGCTCATTAAGGCAGCAGGTCGCAGGATTGAAGGACCTCCCTGCTGGGTGTTCCCAAAAGAAATATTCTGGGTTCCCAACATAGCCTTTGTGAGTCATTTTCCTCCCCCTACGTCCCTGATACCTTGGAGTCAGAGGGCATGATACCTTGGGGAGTAATTCGGTACCCCATGAACTCCACTTCCTGTGCCAAAAACACACATTTGTCTCTTCTGAGACATAGACCGGCCCTCTCAAAATGTGAGAGGACTCGATTGAATCTGGCCACTAGTTTGACGGTGTCCTTAACAGTGATCAGGACATCGTCAAAATATGGCAGGACACCGGGCAAACATTTAAAATACGTTCTACAAGAGATTGAAATATTCCAGGGGCCGCATTCACCCCAAATTGTAGTCTAGTTACCTTAAATGCCCCCCTGTGCGTTACTATGGTCTGGGCTATGGCAGCAGTAGCAGACACAGTCAATTGCTGGTAAGCCTGGACAAGGTCAAGTTTTGCAAAGCAATTTCCTCCATGCAAGGATGCAAGAAGGTGGCTTACCATGGGCACAGGATATGCGTTCAGGCGAATTGCTTTATTGATGGTACACTTGTAGTCAGTGCATATCCTGACCTCCCTGTTACTTTTCAAAGCAGTTACTATTGGTGTCTCCCACTCTGCGGAGTCCACTGACACTAGGATGCCCTGCCCCACCAGTTTGTCCAGTTCAGCTTCTATCTTCTCCTTTAAAGCAAAGGGTACCAAGCATGGCTTCATCTGGATGGGCCGGACGGTTGGGTCAAGCTCAAAGTCCACAGGGGGTCCTTTGTATAACCCTAAACCCTTTTTGAACACTGAGTGAGGAAACAGGAGCGCTTCTGGTCTTCGTCGGTGATCTTCTGTGAGGCCATTGCATGGCAGAATCAGCATTAGTATGTTGCCCATTTCTCTGGATGCGCTGGGTCAAATGTGTCAATGTTGCTGCCATGTGGGGACGCCATCCCATCCTCATCGTCAGTTTCATGTTCAGGGAATGAAGAAGCAGACAATTGAAGTAGTGAAATTCAGCTCTTTATTAGTGGGGTTTGAACACAGTTTGAATGGGGCAAAATTCAGACTTATATACACTATAAACACTAACAGTAACAATAATACAACAAGCCCATTGGCAACAGAGTGTGCACCTTTTCGATCCACTTATTTGCATAAGAATAGATACATGAGAAAAGATAAATTCCGCTCCTGTCAGAGAACACAGTTAACATACATAACACTCCCATAGAAGTTGATGCCAAATAATGTTATTTTTTAAGGTGGCACAAGAGTCTATCATGATTTTTCTTGTAGTCGCGATGTTAAGATTTCTTAAATAGGCATCAAGAAGTGTTTGGATGAGAGAAAACATCAATCAGAAAGCCAAAATAACATTTAGTACTATGTTTTTAACAAAATGGCAGGTTTACAACCATTTCTACAATTTTAACAAGTCATTTACTTATTTATTTAGGGATAATGTTATCTAATAATCAATAATTTGGATTGAAAGCACAGAAAATAATTGGGGTAAATTACATTTTTGTTGTTGTTGTGAGACTCAGAAGAAGTGTAAAGAAGTAACAGGACTGTGCTAGTAGTTTCATAATTTTGCAAGACCAGCTTAGCCTCCTTCAGTAAACTGGAGAAGCTAGCACAGACTATACTTAGAAGTTTCTACACTTAGAGGAGACTCAAATATATGTGTCTCCCTTCCAGATATCAGTGTAGCTAAATACCTTTAAAGGAATAACTGCTGTTGAAGTTCTTAATTCTCTCCCAAACATTCATGACACCAACTAAATGATGAAAAAAAACATATTTGCTGATTACTATTATCTTGTAAGATAACACAGAGAAGCCCACACAAGCTGATGACATCATCAGGAACCAAGGATAAGGACATTTAAAAACTCCCTTAAATCTCTGGGTCCCCAAAGACTTTTCCCAGTTTGAAAGAGATCCCTAGGGAGCCTTATACCTGGGGATTGGAGAATAGAAAAAAATATAATTAGAGACGGGAGCCCATCGCTGATGATGTCATCAACTTGAATAGGCTTAAATTTGTAGAACAGGATTTTGGCCAATAAATAGCAAAATTAAAAGATGTATTAAATAGATTAACATATTCAAAGCGATACATAATTAGTATAGTTCAAAGCTATTTTAAAATGTCAGCAGTGATAAAACAGTATCCACTTTCAAATTATTCTGATCTGTTTAGACAATAAAAGAAGAACATTAAGGAAGACACTTGATTAGTCTTCCTCATAATGTAGTTCCATAGTATAGGAACAGCCACTAAGGTGGACCTCTCACTTTGCTTTACCAAATATACAGAGAGAAATACATCTCTTGAAGAACATAAGACCTGCATAGCAGTGTCAGGCATCACCCAGTCCGCCCCGGTCTGGGTGGACCGGTAAGAAACCTGGCTGACCACGCCCCCTCCCCTCCCCTCCCCACCCACCTCTTCCCGGGAGAGCGGGCGACCCAACGGCTTTGGGCGGTACTTCGTTCTTCTCCGGAGCAGCTGCGGGTGCCACTTGGGTGGTGGTTGAGGTGGTGGCATGTGTGCGCCTGGCCCTGGGGGAAGAGGAGGGGGAGCAAACATCACGCACCACCCAGGAGAGCTCGCTTGCGTGCCCCTCCGCCACTCTTTGCTGCCTCCTTCTAGCAGCAGCAGCTTTCGCAATGCCTGGACTAAGTTATTCCTTGGTTGAAAGAGAACTTCCTGCAGGATGTCTGTCTGACTCTGGGCATTGTGAGAGTTGCCCTGCCTGGACACCTCTCGCAATGCCCAGACAAACATCCTGCAGGAAGTTCTCTTTCCTGCAGGAATAACTTAGTCCAGGCATTGTGAAAGCTGCTGCTGCTGCTGCTAGAAGGAGGCAGCAAAGAATGGTGGAGGGGCGCACAAGTGAGCTCTCCTGGGTGGTGAGTGACATCAGCTCCCCCTCTTCTTCCTCTAGGGCCAGGCATGCACTCGCAGCCACCTCCACCAGAAGCAGCCGCTCTGCAAGCAGCAGCATGGCTGGACTCACTGGTCCTGGAGGACTAAAGGAGGAGGGAAATGCCACCCCTCCCATGGGAAGAAGGAACACCCAGACGTGTCGCTTTCTGGGTAAGTGTGTCTTTTGGTTTCCTTCCTTCCCCCTCCCCCCGGTGTGTGTGTGTGTCTTTTGGTTTCCTCCCCTCCCCTCCCCCCCGTGTGTGTGTGTGTCTTTTGGTTTTTCCCTCCCCCTCCACCCGTGTGTGTGTGTGCACGGTCTTTTGGTTTCCTTCCCTCCCCTCCCCTCACCCCTGTGTGTGCGTGTGTGTCTTTTGATTTCCTTCCCTTCCCTCACCTCCCCCCGTGTGTGTGTGTGTCTTTTGGTTTCCTTCCCTCCCCCTCCCCCCAGTGTGTGTGTGTCTTTTGGTTTCCTCCCCTCCCCTCCCCTCCCCCCCCCGTGTGTGTGTGTGTGTGTGTGTGTATCACACACACACACACACACACACACACACACAATACCTCCAGCACTTCAATTCTTCAACTTCATCTATTACATGGCCCTTGAGTCAAAAAAGTTTGCCCACCCCTGTCTTAGAGCAATGGATTTAATTATGAATTTATACAGGCTTACTTTTCCATTAGCATATTTAACAACTGCTGGAAGAAATAAATGCCGAAATATATATTGCACACAGTATTGAAGATAGAAGGTCATTGTATTGGTTTAAATTATAGACATATTATTTTAATAAATGTTCCATCTTTTAAAATTATATTATTCCTCCACCCACCCCCGTGTGTGTGTGTGTGTGTGTGTGTGTAGAGGGGAGCAGAGATTAAAGGGATTTCCCAGGGCAGGGGTGGGGGAGGGGTGGCAGTGAGTCTTTAAGGTGCCACAACATTTTTGTGTTTTTGTTTTGTTTGCCTCCTGATCTGCTTGCACAGTATTAAACTTTAGAATTGGTGCCATTTTATTCTGTGCAAGCATATCAGAGAGTAAACAAAAAATTTTGTGGCACCTTAAAGACCGACTAGGCCACGCCCACCGATTAGGCCACACCCACCAGTTAGGCCACACCCACCAGTTAGGCCATGCCCACCAGTTAGGCCACGCCCCATGGTGTGGTAGTAAAATTTTTTGGTGCCCATCAGTGCTGCGTAGGCACATATAGAGGACAGAGGGATAGAATCTTTAAAGTAGCCTGGACAAAAGCCATAACATTCTCTTCTGTCTGGAGTTACCTCAGTCCTTGCCTACTTGGATATGTGCAGTACGGACAAATAACACTTTTTTAAACAAAAAAACAGGTAACAGATTTGAGATTTATCAAACACAAATTTAGAAATTATCTATTTTTATTTGAGTAAGATTGATAGAGGTGAGGGGCTATATTTTCAAATATATATTTTTCCTAAATCATTGCTGAAAGGGGATTCCAAAGAAATTGTATCACACAAATATAAAGGTGGAATGCAGAGTTATGACACAGAACATAAGAAGCTAATTCTCAGGGAGAATTGATGGGCTGAGGTAAAAGAAGGAACCTCAGACAATCACCAAGTCAATTGCTTTGAGATTTGATCATGCTAATGAAGGGAGAAGAAACCTTTAGATAATGCTGACAAGTTTTTAGAAGGCCAAGAATATTTGAACCTAGAAAGTGGGAGTAGAAAAACTCATTGTTGAACAAAATAGGCTATTGAATTTTGAAGAAGCAAACTGACAGGCCAATCAAATCTATCTTTGAATTTATTAAAATGAAAAGGCTGATTGTTCTCATTGCCATTTTTGCTGAAGTAATGAATATCTCCAGATAATCTAAGATAGAGAAAACAGAGTGAAAGTGTGAGTGGGGAGAGAGAAGACACATACTGTTTTATGAATCTCAATGTCCTGAAATTTAGGGGGGAAATTATTATAGTTAGAGAGGGATATGGAAAGATGTTGGTGGAAATAGAAAAAAAACATATCTATAATTTATTGATATGCATGGGTTTCAGGCAAATCCAGAATCTGTGCCAGTTTGTGAAGTAGAAGTAGAAGCAGTGGATTCAGTTCTGGAGTCAAGCAAATGTTCTTCATTCTGATTCCATAATTATACCTGTATGGATGGGCAACTATGTTATTATGCAGTGGAGCCAAACAACAGTCAACACAGAAATTTAAAAAATTGGAATATCCCAAACAAAAGTTTGTAAATTTGAAACTGGAGTAAGATAAACTCTAAACATGGCACAGATGTATCAGATAGTTTGCTATTGCTCTGTGCAAAATTTGAAGAAGTTTGGTAAAGGGTTTTCAAGTTATTATTTTTTTAAAATAAGACTGCTTTAGGTTCTGTGCAGAAACAAACAACTTTTTATGACACCAGATTTAAAACAGATAGTATAAACTGAAAAGACCTATTTTACTTATTTTGAAGGAAAATGGTTAGTTACACCTGCCTTGTTTTTTTGTTTAGAAGGAATCCAAGCTTCAAGATCAATTTATGTCTATAAAACAGAGGTGTGGGTTTGTATGTGCTCTAAAGGAACCCACACCCCTGGACCAATGTCGTTGAAACTTGGCACATACATACCTTGGGCTTGTGAGAACAGCACTGTGGGGGTCACAAAACCCATTTGGGGGTTTATGCTCCCCAAAGGGGGACACAAAGGTGACACCCCAACCAACAGGAGAAAAAGCAATGAAACAGCAGTACTGCGCACCACAGCCTCTGTTTTAGAAGACCTCCATTTTCTCCCTTTTGGCCTTTTCTCCGCCAAAGCCACCCTCGCACACTCTGAGGGGACACGAAGTGACTTTTTTTATTTTTAAAGCCCTAAAGACTCCCCCATTTTTTCCCTTCTTCTTCTCCCTTCAGCCTTCCTTCCTTCTTTGTGAGGGAAAAGGCAGCCTCCAGGCCTTCGGTGCCCACTTTTTCCATCCCCCCCCCTCAGCAGGGCCAGGATCCCAATGGGATCCCTCCACCAGGGGAAAACCACCACTGGCCAGCCTTCCTTCCCTTCCTTCTTTCCCTGAGGCAGCAGCCATGGCCCTCAAATAGCCACCTCAGCAGCCCAGCAACAACAATGCCTCAGTCGTCGCCACGCTGCCTCCATCACCGCCTCAGCTCAGGGCGGTCCAGTTGGCGGGCGGTGGAGGATGTGGCAAATCCACAGCCAGCAGGAACAGCATACCAGGCCCTGGGCCAGGGCCGGGAGGCCTCAACTGGAGCCTGGGTGGCAGAAGTGGTGGAGGAGGAAGACCCTCCCTGGGCAGGTAAGGTGGGCGAGGGCCGGGGACTGAGGCAGGGGGACCGGGCCTGGGTTTCTCCTCAGGCTGGTTTGGATGGATGGGGCTTGGGGACTTGGACCTCCTTCTCCCCCCAGACCTGGGCAGTTATTGTGGGGATGGTGTTTTTTTTTGGGGGGGGAGCAGGAAAGGTGATGGTAAGGGGGATTGTTGTTTTTTGAGGGTAAAAGAAAAAGAAACGTCCCTGGGTTTTCCTCCTCTCAAGGCCTGCTTTACCTGTTAGGCCTGGGTGGAATATGAAAGGCCAGGATGGAAGGAAGATTCTAGGGGAAATCTATATCTATAAAACAGAGGTGTGGGTTTGTATGTGCTCTAAAGGAACCCACACCCCTGGACCAATGCCGCTGAATTTAAGTTTACAGGCCAGAGACGACGGTGCTGAAGAAACTATACTTCCTTCAAGAAAAGAAAATGCGAGCAATGTCGGGTAATCAGCTAGTCCTTTATGAAGAAATCTATTTAAAAGGCCTCTCAAAAGGTTAAAATAATGGCTGTTATACACTGAGTTGAAGACGTGTTTTTATATTATTGCTAGTCCTCTGGCTTGTGTCCAGAGCAGAAAATGTGCCAAAAGGCTCGGAATTGCGGGACCTGTGCCCCCATCCTAGTACAGATGTTTTGGTATCTCTAGAGTCACAAAAGCATAGTCTTCAACTAGTTGATGTTCTTCCATCTCACCCTTTCCACAATGCAGATTGCATTACGTTAAGCCCTGCTAGCATGAAATCCATGTGATACCAAGTTTGATATAATCAAATTTGTTAAATAATGAGCCTTTTGTAATGTGTTAGGAAATGCCAATGTGTCTTGATAAATCTTAATAGCTGCTCCTTAGAGAAAATGCATTCCCAGCAACAAGGATAGCCATCAGTCAGATTCAAAAATGCTGATTCAAGTGATTTATGATGGTGCGAAGGAGGAGAGCAAGGACACAACCAGTAAGATTGTTTTTGCCTTCCTGACCCTGCTACTAAGACTTTTTGCTTCTACAGGAAAAGGGAAGGATACTGTTCTCTTTCATGTGCACAGGAAATCTGGACTGGCAGTTGAATTTTCCAGGACATGACAGTGCCCTCTACCACACTGAGTCTAGTTTAGTTAGTTCCAATAGAGGGATTAGCAAAGATGTTAGGGGAGTAACTAGGGCAGTGATGGTGAACCTTTTTAGAGACTAAGTGCCCAAACAGAGGGGTGGGGCAACTCTGTGCTAGGGGAAAGGAGGAAGCACTCTCTTTGGGCTGCTGGGCATAGTGGAAGGGCAAACTCTGTGCTGGGGGAAGGAGGAAGCACTCCCATTGGGCTGCTGGGCAGAGGGGCAGGACAAATTCTGTACTGGGGCAGGGAGAAAGTGCATGCCAACAGAATGGGCTGGGAGTGCCATGTCTGGCATGCATGCCATAGGTTCGCCACCACTGAATTAGGGCTTTTGGTGCTGAACCCAGTATTGCTTACTTTCAAAACATTCAGAACACCCAAAAACAAGACAGAGAAATACTTCTCAGTTCCTAAGAGGAAATTACTCTGATATTGTACCTTGACATTATTTACAACAGCAACAACATCGACAATGACAAAATACTTATTAATTTTTTGGCTACTCGTTTATAAGAGAATTGTGTAACATGTGTGGAATCCTTGTAAAAATAAATTTTATAAATTCCTCTAAGAGAAACTTCTGAATGTAATCAAGAACAGTACTTGTTACACTGAAGGGGAGCTTTGTAACTACTTGTTATGTTGTTTTTGAAGTGTAAACTAGTTGCACCCTTGTAACTTGAAAAATGACTAGTTTGAGGAAGTATATTTATTTATTTATTATTTAATCATATTTCTAATGCTGCCCACTTGCCGAGGCAACTCCGGGTGACTTACAATAAAACAGTAAAAACACAGAAACATTTAAAAAACAATTAAAAATTAAACTTGTTTAAAGTTAAAAGTTTTAAAAAATATTTTAAAAAGCCAGCCCAAAGTGGCTGTATCCCCAGCTGCCCCCCACACTCCCTGTACCAACCAGGTCTTGAGGCCCCTACGGAATGGTAAAATCTCTGCTTGGAGATGTTCAGTTGGCAGGAGTTTGCTAAGGGCCGGAGGAGACACAGAGAAGGCCCTCTTTCTTGTGCTAGAGAGGTGAGCCTCTGTAGCAGATGGAATTATAAGACAGCCCCTCCGGTCTGCTCTGGTGGGATGGGCAGATGTCCTTGGGGTGATGCAGTCTCTTAAGTATCCTGGAGGAAGGAGCTCAGTGGACAAGGAACATTATTAAAGGAGGATATAGTTGAGTCCTCACTCGGACTCTGAATCAGCTGTGGGTTGGAGTGCCTAAACTTAAGAAAAGCATGCTCAAGTGGGGGGCTGCTGGCAGACAACAACATGCTGCGTGAATGTGGAGAGACACAGAATCCAGCTATGCTGTAGCAGAATTCTTGCTATGCCGATTACTGCCATAAACATGCACCAATGAAGACTTAAGTTTGGCCAATGGCAAAGCAGAGAAAGTGGTTGCATTTTGGCAGTCCAGGGTTTGATCAGGACATGAAAGAAGAAGGAAATATATTAGCTATAACTTCAAAGCTTTGTGTTCTTGAGTTTTTATTATCTCAGAGAAAATGGACTTAACTCAGGTACATAAAGTAGAGAGGGAGCATTGATGATAGCATATGTATGTCTTTGTGAGGAATGCATGTATTTAGGGTAGATGGATGAATGAGCATGTGCAGAGTGTTGGGTAAGAATGAATGAAAGTAGCTTTGGTAAAAGTACCGGCAAAGACTGCATGCAGTGGGCAGAAATAGAATGTTGAGAAGAGGCCTCTCATTTATTTATTTATTTATTAGTTTGAATTTATATTGCCGCCCACTCCCTGGAGTGACTCAGGGTGGCTTACAAACTATACATTACAATATGTTGATGGGGGCTCGGGGGGGGCAAAGTCCTCAACCGGCCCTGCTTAATAGTCCTTTAATAGTTAATTTGCATAATGGACTATGATTGGTTGAGAGTAAATGATTACAATAATATTTTATTATATTTATTGATTATACTTATTTATTATATTGATTGAATGATTGATAGAGAAGGTTCTGGAGAATCCTGAGGACAATTAGGAAGAAAAGAAAATTGATGGGTTTTGATATAGCTGCCGTGATAGAATCATCTAGCTGAGGAGTGGTAAGAAGAGTAAGGGAGGTTTTTTATTTTGGCCTCTGGAATGGGAAAAGTGTCGATCTGGTGCCTAAGGTGTTTTATTAGTATGTAATGTAGCTGCCTTTTGTCCCCCCTCCTTTTTTTTGAGAGCTGACTATAGATTTTTGTAAATACCTCAGTGTTGTTACATAGACCTTTCTAACATCTCAAACTCTTGTGTTTCCTCACACCTGTAAAGGGAGCTTGTTTCTTTTTTATAATAGGCTGAACCACTGGTTGTTTTAGCTAACCCTAGGAAGAAGGCAGGCTGTAATTTGTGAAGGCAGGCTGGGATTGAGCTATTGAAGATCCCAGGGCTTTGTCTGGTGTTAAGAAAAATCCAGAACAGACTTCACAGTTAAAGTGCCCTGGTCTGTTACAATCTCAGACCAAGATTTTCTTAGGTCTGCTGATCGATACACTCCTTTCTGTTTATGTGTCTGCTTTCAGTTGGTTATTACAAGTAAGAATTGATGGTCTGCAGCACACTGTTAACACTGTAGTTTTTACAAAAGGTCATTGTGAAGGGATGACCTTTGATCTATTTCCAAATGGTGATGGCAAGGTGGGACACTTCCAGCCAAAGTCAAAAAGACTGGTCGCCTGGCCGAATTAGATAAACCCCATTTCAGCCTGTTCTTATATCAGTGATAACCTTCCTTCTTGCACATCTGCCAAGAAAACAGTAGTCATTGCCAAGAACATTGTAGTCATTACCAAGTATTAACTTGCTGCCAAATACTAACTTATCTCTTTGTTCCTTCCTATGCACTGACTGTACTCTATTGTACTATAACAAATGTACACTAATCAGAATTGTAACAGCTAGTTTTGTGACATCCCATGATTGCCATAAGGTACATGGGATGAGGTCTGGAATAGGAATAAAAGGGTTTTGGAACTTTCCATATGGATTGCTTCCTCCCAACTTGATCAAGTGTCTGATGGTCTTCACTTCATTTTGGTGACCCCGACGTAATCCTGATGTGATTGATGAGAACAGGGACCCTCAGCGCTCATCCTCGCCTGTCTTGGAACAAGACTAGGTGCACATCATCCTTCGGTATCCCTAGGTGAGTATGGGTGCCTCCCTCTCCACTTTGCAACAGCAGCATGCAAAGGAACTAATCTATATTCTTAGGAAAACAGGGAAGTCCATCCCGGATGGACAGATATAGCAGCTAGTGCAGGTAATAGAGGAGCAATGTCCCTGGTATCAAGAAATAAGGTCTTTAAATTTATCAGACTGGGTCAAGGTGGGAGCCACCTTGTATGTGGAGCCTTGAGCTCCAGTAGCCATTCTCATGGTGTGGCAATATTGTAAGGATGCCCTGGAGAAGGTAGGACCTGAGGCGACCTCCAGCATCTCAGCAGTTTCTCTTACCACTCCCCCCTGTCATGTCCTATGACAAATCCCCAACTGGCACCACCAGCGCTGAAATCTTCTTTTTCCCCGCACCCCTGTCCAACTGCCTCTAAGTTGGAAAAACAGGAGGAAGTACCCCAGACAGACAGCATAAAGGCTATGGCAATTTTAAGGTGTGGTCAGAGTGCTTTTGCAGGCGCACCCTCCAAAAAAGGACTCAGACACTGGTGAAAGTGGATAACGGCATTGGGCCACATTTATTGATTCATGCCCTAGTCCGAATTATAAATTTCGATTGGTACTTAACCAATTATAATTCTTAAGGCAAGCAGGCCGCAGTAACACTGGTAAGGTACCTCCCAAAATTGCCAACGGCAATTGGTTACAATGTATCCATTTGTATCAATTTGTTTGTTGGCAACAAACAAATTGTTGACCGTAGTCAATAAGCTAACTACTGACCCCACCCTCTGACGCGTATCTGTAAAATCACGGGGTGATGCATGCTGCCTAGCTCGTACCATCACCCCATTGCCTGGTTCGTCGTTGACCGGACAACGTTAACGAACTTGTGCCTATCTAGTGTTGTCCAGTCAATTGCAAACCTGCCGGATACCTGTGGGTCATAAATATTTACCTTACCAGTGATACCCGCCACACGGGGAGGCTTCAATAAAGGCTCACCGCCCTCCCCAGACCGTCAGCTTGGTCAACAGGCCTGCTTGCAGATCTTCCAAAAAGAGGTTCATACCTCCTGGCGACAGATGGACCCCATCCCCTGTGTAAAGTTCACAATTTTGAAGACTAATGTCGGGGTGTCGGACGACGCACCCCCAACCCTTGTCTACCAAGAACCGGGCTACTGCCCTGTTCACCGAGCGACGAGCACGGTCAAGGGCCTGGAGGTTAATGCCCCCCCTGTAAGCGTGACGTGGTATGATGTCCGACCAAATCAGGGTTGTGGCAGGCCACACATAATGTAAGTAAGCCAGGTCATCGCAAATCGCATGTTTCAACGACAAGCCGGCGACCTGGCCCAAATCATTGCCCCCGAGGTGTATAACCAGGACATCAGGCAGGTCAGCATCCCTTATGGGAAAAAGGAATGGCAACAGTTCCCGCCATAACATCCCACGCTTACCGTACCACCTTAGACATGCGGACGCACGTAGTCCCAGCTGGGGTCCCCACTCTGTCGCCGCAGCATACTGCGCTGCCCTGTGCACGTAGCTATGGCCCACCAGCCATACTGCCACCGGTGCAAGTCGACACCCAGGGTCTGTTAAAGAAAAAAGGAAACAGTACAGTGACTTACTTGGTACTCACAATTGAAGTGGGCGAACATATAACTGAAAACACTGCGATCCCCACCTTCCCATCTGGCGTATCTCAGCCCCAGAGTACCCAAATGCAGCTGCAGTAGAAGCAGCTCCAATTCTAAAAGAATGGGTGCCGTAACGAGCCCCGGGGAGGCCAACACTGGATAGTGCCTTACCGGTCACCTTCCAAAATTGAAATTTAGTAAGGGGAGACCCATCTTGGTGGCAGAAAAATGGGCCAGGGTGCGTACCACGCAGTGCAAGGAACTCTTGTAGGGCACCAACCGGACAGATGTCTGCCATTGAACATCGTAGCAGTCTTACACCACTGCCTACACCGTGCTGATCAGGGAAATCAACCATTGCCCTGTAAATGTTGTCCAAATACTGGACCATCGGAATGGCCAGATCAGGCCGAGCCCTAAGGTACACCGCCATGTATATGAAGTATGCAGGCAACCAGTTGGCCCACGTGCGTGGTGGCTCACGGCGGCGGGACTGCTCTTTGTCCTTTTCATCCTGCCCCTCCCTCTCCTCCTTGGTGGGTTCCCTGTTCAAGAGGGAGAAAATGTCCACGTACTCTCCCCGCCAAATTTTTTCTTTCGTGGCTTGTGCCAAATGATCCCCTAGGGGCAAAGAGTACCCAGCCGTCGGGAGTGCCGAGACTGGCACGTTGACAGTACGGGGCAGCAAAAAGGGGGCCACAACCTGCCCTGGAACCCCAACTGCATTCCCTGTAACCTGATGTCCACCACCCCATGTGGGGCCAGCCATCGGCAAAGCCGCACCTGGGTGCGCCAGGGGTTGCTGTCCCCCAATCCCCACCTGACGTGGCCACGGCCACTGTGGACCCTCCCCCGTAGTGGATGGTGGTGTGGGTGCATTAGTTTGAACCGGATACTCACAAGTTGCACCCCCATGGGCCGCCCCCACTGGGGGTTCCGGCCCACGGCGGGTGTCGGAGCTCGCGACCGGAATCGAGCTCGGCGGACACACCGTACCACTACCTGCTGGTAGTATCTGCTGCGTGGGGAGCTGCGAGGCCGCGGCAGGCGCCGGCCTGTGGGCCTCAAGCAGCTCGACCCGGCCGGCAGCCTGCTGAAGATTGGCCGGCGCCGCGGTAAACTGTAGGCCAAACGGTGCCCCCGATGAGGAGGATATCCCCATGGACGCCTCCAAGGCCGCCACGCGGGCCAGAAGGGCTTCCACGTTCACAGAGCCCCCGACACAAAGGGGGGCCAGTGGGGCGTGCGACCCACCGGTCGCCAGACCTGGGGCTGGTGCAGAGGCACCTGGGCCAGGGAATGGCCATGCCCGAAGCTCTGGCCCTTGAGGTGGCAGGGGCATACCCTATTCCAAACCATTCTTTCATTGTGTACTCTATCCTGATTGTTGCTTCTTGATGCATGTACAGACTTCTCATGAGGCATGCAAGGTGTTTTGTTTTTTCCATCTCCTTTAATATCACATTCCTTTGTTTTGTCCATGATCCAATGTGTGTTGGCAAGGTGATCTCTTTTCCACCTGACTCCTTTGAATCCAGCCAGCACCCTGACAGGCCACTCCCTCAGCAGGATTCAATTATATGACCTTTGCTTTTTACGATAATCTAATGATTTTGTTTTTATTCACAGCATCTACATGGGAAGTTCCATTTTTCATAACACATACCTACACCCACCGAGGCTTCTTCCAGTTTATGGCAGAAGGCAGCATCAAAGCTGATTAATTCTTTTGTCCTATCCAAAACCTTGGTCACCATTTTTATTTTTGCCTTATCCTAGGCACAGGATTCTTCCCGCTTCCGAGGCACTCCAGTGCACTGCAAACAATGCCCACCTCAAGAGCCTTGCTCAAGAGACATGGCACTCATCCTCCATTTACAATAAAAGAGAAGGGAGAGATGGGTACCAAATCTTACCCATTGGATACCATTGGATATTTTTCATAATCCACCATTCACCAATTGAACATTATTCAAAATTTCACAGCTCAACCTGGGAAGGACCTGCCTCCCCAGCCGGGGGAGGGGGGGACACACCATATTTTGTGCGTTCTCCACAGATCTGCTGCAGTGATTCCAGATCCAGCCTGTGCCTCCTTGGAGCATGCCCAGGACTATCATAGACCAAGCAGCCACCTGATGCAGTACAGAGTTTTTACATAGCAGCCATCCATTTCATCCATAATTGCCCCACATTTTATGCACCCTTCCACTGGCAGCTTCACCTGCCATGTGGACTTTTCAAGACTTTCCAATAGCTAACCTATAAACTGTGCCACCACCTTGTGGCTATTGCCAACACCAGCTACTTTTGCTTGCAACACGACAAAGATGTGCACACCTCGTCAATCCCAGATGTCTTAGTTCCTCATCTCTACAAATCCAGCTCCATTTGCTATCAATCGTAGTCTAGTATAATGCATTGTTTTCCACATCATAACCACATCATATTATTTTGCCAAGTTGTCACCGTGTATATTTGCTTTGTATACTCATGTTGCTTGCCACTGATTTTTGGTTCCCTGTCATATGGCACAATTTCCCATTGGAAACCTGCATTGCATAAGTTTCATGTGATGCTATTTTCTGTGTATACTACTCATATCATTTTGATCAAAAGTATTCCTCATGTTCACATAAATTTTGGCTGTGAGGAGGGGTTAATAATACTTATAGAGATTCATTCAGTTTGATTAATTTCACATGGCAGGATGTATATGACTATACCCCTATGTATTTTCCCAAATATATTGGCACAGGGAGCATATGTTCTGGATGACAATTAAAGGACCCAAATCTATGGTTCTTTTTTGATGGTATTGCCACAAATTTTCATCCTGGGAAATATCAGTGTGCAGGTTTGGGATTTTTAACTTTCCCAGTGCAGGTACAGAGTGGCAACCTCTGTCCTTCACACAGGAGAAGAGCCACAATGGGTGCCTTAGGGCTAGAATGTTCAGACAAAGTGATCACTGATACCGAGCTTAGGGATATTTTCTCAAGTGAGGGAAGGGTTTCTGCAGCAGCAATAACTGGAGTGCTCACTCTAGGAGCCTATCCAGCGATCATAGCTCAGGAGAATCGTCGCTCTTACATTTCAGCTAGAAAAATCTATCAACGCTACAGGGCAAATAGTTAGAGACCTACATGAAGAAATAGAGGAGCTGAATCAATTAATCATGCAACATAGATGGTCTTCAGACCATCATAGCACACAACATACACACTGGTGATCTGTGGGAAGCCATGTGTTCTTGGCTTTCCTCTACTCTTTTGATTAGAACACTTCTTCAATATGTGCTTCTTGGACTGTTTATTCTCACTGCTATTGGGTGTTTCATACAGTGCTTGCCAGCTTTATTTGCACAATGTGTTCCATCATGCCAACCTAAGGTGACTGTATCACCAAGGGAATATATGCCTTATGTACATAAAGCTATGTCACAATATGCTATGCTCTATAATAATAAAGAAAGGGGAGATGAAGGGATGACCTTTGATCTATTTCCAAAAGGTGACGGCAAGGTGGGACACTGCCAGCCAAAGTCAAAAAGACTGGTCACCTGGCCGAATTAGATAAACCCCATTCCAGCCCTTTCAGATTCCTTAACATGGAAAGAATTAGAAGTATGAGTCAAACAACAAAAAGAGTTGATAAAGTGAAAAAGAAGATGTGCCTTAGGTCCTTTACTACAAGTTTTACTTTGCGGTTTAGGTCAGTCTCAAGTAGGAAGAATTTAATCGGCTGATGGATATGAACAAATAAATTACAGTGGCAAAATGTAATAAACATTAAAGGGAAAATGATGAGGGTAATTTAAGAGCATTGATATAGAGCAGTTGTCTGTTTTATAGGTTTCTCTGTCTATTAGGGGCTCTGTATTAAGGGATATGACTGTTCCCTTGATATTCTTAAGAGCTGTCAGTAATTCCTATTTCACAGTCCACTGCTTCAATTCAGAAACCATGTTCTGGTCTTGCCAACCCTATCCTGGGTTTGGTGGAGGATGACCGCCTGCCAAACAGTGTGCTTTCAGAGAGCTGTCATGGGAAGCAGCTCTATTTTTCACAATCAAGTAGTGTTTAAGTACAGCAGCTGATTTGTGTTTCTCTTTTTTTAATCCTCACTCTCTCCTTTACACCATACTCTGGGACTGCAGTGTCATTTGTTTCAATAACTCCTGACTCCACTAGCTCTGTTATGTCTTCATCTTCCCCTTCAATGATGCACCTCCTTTCAGGCTATCTTGGAAGCAGAATGCAATGTTTCAGACTGTGTTTTACTGCACTGGTCAAGGTTGTTCTGTGGTGAAACGTTTAGAACTTTATCCAGTCTGGATCTAGAACTGGTTTGAATACATAACCTACCATAATTATTAAAGACTATCAGGCCTGAAATGCAGGTCATTTGGGTTCCCTAAGCTATCTCACCACCTTAGAAACGTTCCTTAGAAACGTTCCTCCAATAATGCTGCTAAGACAAGTCACACTTGGTAGTTTACATTACGAAAGCCGGCCATGTCCGACTCTAGGGTTTGGTGCTCATCTCAATTTAAATGGCCAATAAGCTATCGCTGTCTGTGTCTGCAGACATTTCCTTGGACATGTGGCAGGCATGACTAGGCACAGGAGTGCACGAAACACTGTTTACCTTCCCACCGAAGTGGTCCCTATTTATCTACTTTCAATTTCTTGCTTTCAAACTTCTAGATTGGCAGGAACTGGGACAGAGATGAGAGTTCAGTCCATCATGCACTACTTGGGAATTGAACTCTGACCTTCCAGTCAGCAAGTTCAGCATATTAACTGTAGGAATCTGATCCATGTAAAGATAATCATTCAGCCTCATTAGCAGCAATTTATAGCCCCAAATCTTTTAAGAGAGAGAGTTAAAAGGTCTAACGGAGTCCAGCTTCATTAGACGGAGTAAGAGGGAAACAGAGATAGAGAGAAAGCAAAACACACACACGCTGCACTGTTGGCTGACAAAGGAATAATCATGGCTTCTCTTTATTCAGGCAGAGTATATCAGAAACGAAACTTAACAGAAACAAAACTTAAGGCACAGAGCCAATCAGAAAGTCAGAACCCAAATAAGGAGAAGAAAGGAGAAATCTTCTCATATTCTACGCATGCCCAAAATCAAGCGTTGTCTCTCATGCAGACAAAGAGGCCTTTGTTTACACAATGTGAAGGCAGACAGGAGACAGAAACCAGATGCCTTCCCACAATTAACCACTTGAGCCACCACAGTGGAGAATTAGAAATGTACAAATACAGTACCTGGGCAAAGGTTTGGTGTCTCAAAAAGGGCATAGGGCTGGTCAATACCAATCTGGGTGCCCTTATATAGGCATGGACTTGTTTGGTGGAGGCCATATCAATTTCTACTTCCTTGGTAGGATGCTATTATTTCCATCCAGGATCAGCTGCCAAACATCATGCTGAAGAGATTAAGACTGCTGTAAGAGGAAAACCAGCACCAGCCTAAAATTACTCAGATTTCTCATAGTTATCTGAAAAAATATCTCTTGGACCCTTCTCTGTTTCTTGCCTTACTGAAGTGGCAGCTGCAAAGGTGATGGGAATATTAGCCTTTAAGAGTCTTCCTCCTCCCTTAAGAGCACAATTTTCCATTCAACTTTGAGTTGGGATCTTTCAAAATCAAATCAAATTAGCTGCATGCATTATTGTGTAACAATTGAAATTGGCTGGTGCAAATGGGGGGAAAGTTCATTTCATGTTGTTTTTTTGGGGGGAAATACATCCAAAGTTTGCAGCTATTCAGAATGGAGAGAAATTGTTTCATTTGGGATGAAAAAAGAATGACCAGTTTGTTTGCAGGAGAAAGTGAAACTGAATGATTTTTCCAGTCTTCCTAACACCACTGTTCATGAAGCATCATGGCACTTCTTCTTCCTTCTCCTCCCTTCTTCCCCTTCACATGGACTTCATTAACTGAATTTCCAATCAAGGCTGTACCCCCAAAGTTTTTTCTGAAAGAAAGAAAAAGTTTAAATTCAAAGGCTGCAGGGGACAGGATCGTGAGCAACTATAATTCAATGTCTCTGCCACAGGCTGAGCTTTAATGTGATCATCCATGCTACGGCTGTCAGTTCCCTTTTCAGCTATACCATACTGTAGCTCTCCTATTATAGTCCATTCTTTTTCTCACTTCAGCACCTGAGACATCTCAAGGAAATCAGCTCCTGGCAATACCTCTGCAACACAATCTCCAACTAAGTGTCTTCTGCATCAGCAGGACACCTGATTAAGTGAGCAAGCAATATTGCTCTTTTTGTCTTCTTTTCAACATTTCGCCTTCCTTTACAGCTCTTTCCACCAGTCCCACATGCACACAGGTTTTTAATGGTTCTTTCTAAGGATTTTTTTTGCCCCTCTCAAGATTCTTTTTAGGTAAAGGTTTCTTTGTTTAAAGGGACTGTGGTGGCTTAATGGTTAAGATGCAGAACTTGATGACTGGAAGGTCAGCAATTCGAGACCTGAGTGCTGCACAATGGAGTGAGCTTCTGTCTCTGTCCCAGCTCTTGCCAACCTAGTAGTTCAAAAGCAAGAAATTGCAAGTAGATAAATAGGGACCACTTTGGTGGGAAGGTAAACTGTGTTCCGCACTCCGATGTTTATTCATGCCTGCCACATGTCCACAGGAATGTCTGCAGACACAGACAGCACTGACTCTTTGGCTATAAACAGATATAAGCATTGAACCCTAGAGTCAGATATTACTGGCTTTCAAGAAAGGGCGACCTTTACCTTCTTTTTTTATGACCACCAACAAAACAGATCTGGAGTTCAAATTAGCCATGCCAGGGACTCAATATGTCAGGTTAGTTGAATGAAGATATCCATTTGTGTCGATGGGATGTCCAAAGGCTGTGGATTCTGGCTGTGGATACTTTTGAAAAATAAGTCTTTGGTAGCTACTTTGCAAATCATCTGTTGATGCTTCAGTCCCTGGATGATAAATGTACATGTGTAGACATGGCCTTGAAGTGATCCACAGCATCAGAAAGCCTCAATCAGATGTTTTCTGAAAGTGTATGATGTTCAGAATAGTTTGAGAAATGACCTTGATCGAGCTTCCTTTATAGCTTTATCTACATTTTACCTGTTGGACTGAACTTAGAAATAGAAGCCATGAGGAGGGTGGGAAACCATATATTTCTGGGTGTATGATACATTCTGTTAAGGAAAAGGTGTTTGACATGTAAATTATCTGAAATATTTGACTACAGGTGAACATATTGTGGAAAATCCCACTGCATATATTTCTAACATGCACAGAGACACTTTAATAAATGGGAATATCCTTACTTACTTACCCCTACTTACGTAAAAAGTATGTTTTGTAGGCTTTTTTATAAATCATTTTTTTTACTTAACTCAAAGCAAACCCATAGGAAAAATGAATTTTTACATAACTCGAAGCAAACCCATAGGAAAAATGATTTGTTTTACTTAACCCATAGGAAATTGTGTTATGTAAATCGGGACATTTATGTAAACCGGGACATGGTTTTAGTGCAAAAATCATTATGTAAGTCAAATTTTATGTAACTCGAGGCATATGTAAGTCGGGTTTTACTGTATTATGAATATTGTTATGGTTTTAAAATATCTGATGCCATCTGATTTTGTTTCTTGTGTGTTTTTATTGGTTATTACTGTATGATTTTAATCTGATCTTATATATATATATATATATATATATATATATATATATATATATATATATATATATATATATATATATATATATATATATATATATATATATATATATATATATATATATATATATATATATATATATATATATATATATATATATATAAGCTTGGAACTGGCTGTGAAGAAGGGATCATTCAGTAAGAGAGATTTTTATTGGTTTTCTTATTTTATGCCTTGAAATAAATTTATTTGTTTTTTTAATGAAGATGTTATTTTCATATTTTAATATGTCTAATTTATATATATGATTGATTGATTGATTGATAGACTGATTCACATTGATACCCAACCCTTTTGATATATATATATATATATATAATCATATGTGTTTATATTGTAAGCTGCCCTGACTGGTGCTCGCATCAAAAGGGTTGGGTATCAATGTGAATCAATCAATCAATCATTTTAAACTTTGGGTCTAAACTAGTGGTTCCTAATCTTGGGGCCCTGGTGTTCTTTATTTTATTTACTTGTTTAATATACTGTATTTTCTGGCGTATAAGACTACTTTTTAACCCCGAAAAATCTGTGCCAAAGTCGGGGGTCGTCTTATAGGACAGGTACTTAACTGCAGCTTGTTTCCTCTTGCTTCATATGTCCGGCGCATATGGTGGGGGGTGCCGCGGCTGAGTCCCTGCTCTGTGCGGGGAGTATGAAGTAAGGGGAAGCAAGCTGCACACATCTTCCTGTACCTTGAGGAGGATAACGTGAGCGTGGATTGGCTCTCCACCAGAACCTGCCCATTCGACTCGGAGGGCTGCGCGTCTTGGTTGAGTGTGGGTTAATTTTTATTTGGTATGCATTGGAAGAGGGGTAGTCTATATTTTAACTGGAAAAGTTGGGGGTTGTCTTATACGCCCAGCCGTCTTATACGCCAGAAAATACGGTATTTGTTTGTTTTATTTATAGGCCACATGTCTCCTGATTTTGGTCAGCACAGTCAATTATGAATGCTTCTGGGAGTTTTAGTCCAGGAACATATTGGTCTAAAAAGTTGGGACCCACTGATCTAAGGTACCTGAAGACACCGGAGATAATATTTTCATTGGTTGTTCCCAAGCTGCTCTCAGGCAAATTTGCTCTCCTCCCTGCTGTTCTGCTGGCAAGTAAATATCTTTTTATTTTCTTTCTAAGAAGCTGTTGTTAGCTTGGAATTGGCTGTGAAGAAGGGAACATTCAGTAAGAGAGATTTTTATTGGTTTTCTTATTTTATGCTTTGAAATATTTTTATTTGTTTTTTTAATGAAGATGTTATTTTCATATTTTAATATGTCTAATGTTTTTAATAACACAGTTTATTATTTTAGGTACATTTTTTTCTTTTAAATATTGTGCAAGCCAATCTGTGTCACTTTACTGGGGAGAAGACAAGGTGTAACAAAAGGAATGAGAAAACAAATTAGTGGCTGAAGGTTTGTAAAACATACTCCAAAATTCATGAGGATCTCCCCCCCCCCCTAGCAATACATCAGTATGAAACCAACATGGAATACAGCTCAGCATGGAAACAGGAAGAACTCCATAGAAATAGATGTGATGGATTTTCTCGTGCATATTAAAGGGAGGGGAATCATACAAGTTTTTGTTGCTGTTGAAGATATTTGTAATTTTCTTGCTTTGGAGTCTTCTTACTTCAGGCTTGTTAGATTTGTTGCTGCTGGTGCTGCTAGTGCTGCTGCTGTTGTTTATTAATTCCCGGATATCTATCATACCTGTCATAAAAATATCTATAGAAGTAAATAATTCTAGTGCAGGGTTTTTTGTTTGGCATTTCAAAATTACCTTACCTTGGATACCTTGGAACCATTATTCAGTGAGGAGTCCACATAATGGTCGCACACTAGCAGCACTTGTTGCATGTGTGCACTTTTGCTGTCGCCCAGGGAGGAGACAGCCTCTGGGTGGCAAGCTCTGGGTGTGGGGCAGAAGGTCCCCCTAAAAGGGAACTGCATGCCTCTGGAGCCCACCACTTTTGGCTTTCATTGGGCGCGTTGGGCAGTACTTTTTGGCTCCTTTTGTTGTGGCACAGTTTGGCCTCGCCTGGCCCTTTTTTCTGCCTTGCTTCAAGGCCACCCTCCTTTGTTGCCCACCGTGCCCGGGGATAACTCCAGGAGCTGCATGGCTCCGAAGTAGGTGGCTGCTGCACACCCTACCAGGCCAGCTTGTTGCTCCCTGCGGGCTCCGGCTCCCCCCTTGGGCCCACCCTGCGCCCAGCCCCTCCGGCAGCTTCCAGGGGCAGGGAGACTGCCCCGCTCAATCCCTGCACCCTGATATCACATGTCGCACCACTGGAACGGGCTGTGGGGCTCGATTTACTTCCTGAAACCTGGCACTCCGCACGCCAAGCTGCCAGGGAAGTGGAGGACACCACCAGTACTGACTGGTGTGGGGTGGCCTCCTCTCTCCAATGCTGCCTTGACCAACTCGAGGCCGCATGGCCCCGTGGGGGGCTGGGGGACTCCCCCTTGTGCTGGCCCCACAGGCTGCACAACCTTCTGGGTTGCAGGGGACCAATTTGGGCATTGCCTTGTGCTTTGCTGGGGCTCCAACCCCCTCTGATGACAACACCTCCTGTGAGGAGGTGCAACACCCCCCCCCCAGTGGGACCTCCTGGGGTTCAGGTCTTGGTGGCACCATGCTGGCCTCTTCCCATGCTCGGCTGCATGGGGTACAATTCTGTGCCCTGTTCAGCCTTGCCGTTCATGGACCAGTCTCTGCCTCTCGGGGACTTTTTGCTTCCCACCACCAAAGATAAGATCTGGCACTGGGAATATGTCGATATTATCAGCCTCCTTAGCAGGGACTCCACCAAGGAGGAGTGTGACAAGGAGGATGCCCAGTATAAGGAAGTGGCCAGGAGCCGTAAGCCTCCCTGCACCTGGGCCAATTGGTTGCCTGCCTACCTAATTTATGTGGGTGTCTTGCTTAGGGCCCATCCCAAGTTGGCCCTCCCCTTAGTACAGTACCTGGATATCATCTACTAAGCATATGTGGATTTCCCGGGCCAAGCATGGCTTGCATATGGTGAGACCTTTCGTATACATGTGGCCATGTGCCCGGAGATGCGCTGGGACGAACTGCACAACCAGTTCATGACTCCCTCGCACCCCGTTCTCAGAGAGCATTATGACTGTGGCTACCTGGTGCAGTGCCTGGCAAATGCACATGCTCCCCACAGGGCAGAGGTTTTGAACCCGCCTGCTGTGCTAGGACTTCTACACAGGCTACTGCAACAGGAAGCCATGCAAATTTCACTACGAGTGCTCAGCCTGCTCTGCCCCCATTTGGCAAGCTCCTGTTTCCAGGTGGGTGGTCCCCATGGACGGTCCCAGGACCAAGCAGGTACTAAATGACCTGCTTCAGACACCCCCACCTCCGTAAGGGCCCCAGCCCAATTAAGATGGATATCCTACACCGATGGTTATGGGTTTACCCCCAGCATGACGACGCCATCTACCTGGATCAGGGTTTCACTTTTGGTTTTCGTATCCCTGTGTCAGACCCACAGGTCCCGCAGGATGCCCTTAATCTCCGTTCCCTATTTGGCATGGAGCACGTTGCCCGTGAGCACATCCATAAGAAGGTCTGCTTGGGCTGTGTGGTGGGCCCTTTTTACTCCCCTCCTTACCCTAACGTGAAGGTGTCCCCAATGGGTTTGGTGCCCAAGAAGACCCTGGGCTGCCATTCTACCCCCCTGGCCTGTTCATCAATGACTTTATACCTTCCGAACTTGCTTTGGTCTGCTATACATCGTTTGACAAGGCTGTTCGCATGGTCTGCTCTTGCGGCCTGGGAGCTTGGCTGGCGAAATGTGACATCAAGTCAGCCTTTCACCTCCTCCCGGTCCACCCGGATGACGTTGAGCTACTGGGCTTTCATTTTGAGGGCCAGTAGTTCATTGACTGAGCCATGCCATTTGGCTGTTCGATCTCATGCTCCACTTTTGATTGTTTTAGTTTCTTCCTCCAGTAGGCTCTCGAGCAGCGCTTGGGATTGGACAATGTCACCCATTATTTGGATGACTTCCTCTTTGCAGGTCCAACGGGTTCCACAATGTGCCATGGCCTACTACACTGCTTTCAGGGGCTGATGAAGGAGCTCACTGTTCCTTTGGCGCCTGAAAAGATGGAGGGACCAGCCAACATGCTCACTTTCCTGGATATTGAGTTGGATACCACGGCCCAGGCCTCCCATTTGCTGGCTGACTGGGTGACTGCCAAGATCTGTTCCCTGCTCGCTAAGTGCAAAGTTATGTTGTGCGAGCTGCAGGAACTGCATGGCCACCTCAATTTTGCCTGCAAAGTTGTGGTCCCTAGCCGTGCTTTTGCCCACCACCTTTGCGATACAATGGTCATCCTGTCCAAGTGGTACCACTGCACCAGGTTTACCTGAGGCATGCACGCCAACCTGCTGGTCTGGCTCTCCTTCCTGTCTGGCTTTAATGGGGTTTCCTTCTGATGCTCGGACTTGCTCCTCTCAGCCCAGTTTCAGGTCCACTCCGATGTGTCGGGGGTGTAGGGGTATGGCATTTACTGGGAGGGCAACTGGTGTTGTGGCCCTTGGCCCCAGCACTGGTTGGACTCTGGGGTCACCAGGGATTTAACCTTTTTGGATTTTCCCCCTATTTTAGGGGCCCTCACCCTCTGGGGCCACCACTGGTCCAAATCTACGGTCACTTTCTGGTGCAATAACAGGGCGGTGGTCCAGATTGTTAATACCCAGACCACCCACTCCCCTAGGGTTATGCAATTAGTCTGCCCATTTGTTCTGTTAGCCCTCCACCACAACATTGTTTTCTGGGCCCGCCATGAATAATTGCCTTGATAATTGCATCACTGATGCTCTGTCCTGCCTACAGATGTTGTGTTTTAGAGCCCTGCTCCCCTGGCCCCTGGACCCGTGGTGAGGTGAAGTTACCAATGTCCCTTGCCACCCATACTAGGCAGTCCTACAGTCTGGCCTGCTTGTTCTTTGCTGAATTCCGGGCCTGACTATCACTCCCTGATACCTGGCCACTGCCCGTCGACCATGCCTTGCGCTATATAGTCCACCTGTACCACTGTGGTTTGGCCCCCTGCACTATCAAGGGTCGCTTGTCTGCCCTGTCTTTTGTGGCTAAGGCTAACGGTTTCCTCGACACCCTCGGTGATTTCCGCATCTGCAAGTTCCTTGAGGGTGAGGGGTCTGCCTCTGATTCCCACCACCTGATTTCCCCAGATGTGCAGTGGTGTTTGGCTGCACCCTGGTGTCAGCTTTGTTCCAATGATTTTGATGCAGCTCTGTTCCATGCTGCCACCTCTATTACCTTTTTGGGGCCCTCCATGTCAGTGAGTTGGTTCTGTTGTCCTGGTTCGACCTCTTGGCCAAGGCATTGGCCCGTCTGGACGTTTTCCTGGGGCCTTCATCTGTGGTACTCAGTATCCGCAGTTTTAAGATGGACCAATTAGGCCAGGGGACATGGTGGAGCTTATCCACTGCAGCATTCCCGCTATTTGTCCTGTCCTTGTGGTCTCTAGATTTGTAGCTCTGCATGGTGACCATCCAGGCACTTTTCTATGCCATCGTGATGGCCTTCCCCTTACCCGTTATCAATTCTGGTGTGTAACCAGTTCCGCCCTGGCGGTGGATGGCCTGGCCTGGTGGGCATGCACTACTGCCCCCACTCATTCTGTATTGGTGCTGCCTCCATGGCCTTGGCTTTTGGTTATTCGGCTACCAATATTAAATGCATGGGCCATTGGGTGTCGGTTTCTTTTCTTTCATATGTTTGCCCTCTGGTTGTATAGCACCATGTCTCTTTCATCTTTTTCAGGTCCGGTGCCCCTCCAGCAAAGCCCGCATTTTTCTCATTGGCCACAGTTTTATTTTTTGGGTGGCCCACCACATCACGACATCCCTGAGCGGTGTCCACCTCGACCTCATCAATCACGCCTTCCTGATGTGGTGAGATTTCCATGGTATGTGGTGTTCCCACCTTCTCTCCTTCGTGGAAGAAGCCTGGCATGCCATGCCTCTCGATATCATTTTTGCTGCATCTGGGTGGCAATGATTTGGGTCACAACAGTCCAATTATGGCCAAATGGTATGATAAATCCAAAAAAGAGAAGAAAACCGTTTGTGGTAGCAATGTATCAAAAATATTTTTAATGTTCCAAAACGAATTGAATTTATAAATAAAAATTGTAGGTCTTATAAGCCTGAATAAAAATATATATTTCAGTAGGTAAACAGAGAACTGTAGGTCTTATGGTTGCCTTATTGTCTCAATATATTTCAAAAGGAAAATGTAGGTCTTATAGTTGCCTTATGATTTCGTATATTTTCAAAAAAAGTTATGACGTCCCGAAACCTTTCTAGTATCAGGTTTTTTGTGCTCCTTCTTCAAGAAACAATCATAACAGTGTGTATGACAAAGGAAAGATGAAAATATGATTAATCCATAATCAATTATACAGTGTATTTTTGCGTATTCAATATCTAAATCAACATAAATTTTTGAAATATTCTATATATTACATGCTTCTTTACAATCTCACAATGTAATGTAGTAATGGAAACCGTGTCAAGAAAAGTACATTAAATGTTTAACATATGTAAGACAACCCACCTTTCCAACGCGTCTAATGGCCTCTCATGTAAATTCTTTGGTCCCCCATGACGTTAAACTGAAGGTTGATGTGGATGTGTTAATATACTAAAAATAACTACAGTGTGTCAGGTGCTCTAAATTTAGCTCAGATGTTCTCATTAGAAACAACAGAGGGGAAGAAACTAGGTCACAACAATGGGTTAGTATCAAGTTAAAGGAACATTGTGGAAACTTCATCACAGATGGTCTTCAGAAAAAGTACATTACTTTCACAAAAAACTCACTAACTCTAACTCCTGATTTAGTCCATGGGGAGCTACGGTATTCAACTTGTAAATATAGTCTGCCTCTTTCTGTAACAACCGTTTCTCCAAATTAAACTTATTGTACTTATCTTGCTGAACTATATCAATGATCAAATTCTTTTCAATATAGTGTTGCACAAGAGGAGCCTGTAGGTATTGCCCCATGATTTTAGATTGATGTTCGTTCAGCCTCGTTCTCACCGATCGATTTGTCTTGCCTACATAAACCAATTCGCAACTGCACAACCATAAATAAACACAGTTGGATGTCGCACAGTTGGGAAAATGTTGTAAAGTAAGCCTGGAATTCTTTTTGCGGGAACGAAACCTCCTTTGTCTCTAAAGTGAATTAGCAAACACTGCAATGGTGGCACTTATAATGACCTAGTGCAATGTCAACTGGTGGGTTTCTAATAAGGCAGGCAGATCGGGAAACTATGGCCCCAATAGTTCTAGTTTTTCTATAACCGATCCTAAGTTTATTCTCACAACCTGGTAGGTCTTCCACCAAGTTCCAATGCCTGTGAATGATTTTTCTAATTTTATTAGCCAATGATCAAAACAGGTTGAACATTCTCTGTTCCATTTTACGGGTGAAAAAATTCGATCTAGCTGTGTTTCTAACCCTGTGTAGGGATTTGTTAATATTGGCCATGGGATAACCTCTTAAATATAATTTCTGGGCCTTGTTGTTAGTGGAAGTGGCAAAATCCTGATCACTGGTGGAGTTTCTCCTTACCCTAGATAATACATTATATGGAATGTTAGATTTAATGTGCTGAGGGTGGAAAGATTAGTAGTGTAAATATGTGTTCCTGTCTGTGTCCTTTTTGTAAAGTTTCATCTGTTATTTGTTCTGTTCTGATACATAAACCATGATGTCCAGGAATTGTAAGTAAAAATGAGTGAATTTTAAGTGAGGGTATAAGTCATTCATCCATTCAACAAAGTTCTCAACCTAATCAAAATCATCAAAAAACAAAAACAAATCATCAATGAATATTTTATAAATAATGATGTGTTCAAAGAAACTATTGTAAGTGGGGTCTAGAATTGTCTTCTTCTCAAATCTAATCATATAAATATTCACCACACTGGGTGCCAACGGACTGCCCATAGCGATGTCATGTGTTTGGACATAAAACTGTTCTTCAAACCTAAAAACCTACAGTTTTTTGTTTACCTATTGAAATATGTATTTTTATTCAGGCTTATAAGACTTAAAATGTTTATTTATAAAATGATTTGAGCCACACCACTGGCATAGATCTCAGCATGTAATCTTACACTGATCCATCAGCAGTAGCTATCCATGCACTTTGTATGGTCTAACGTCATACCCCGGGCTGTGTTCCGAGTTCCTGGAGACCCCCGACATATAGACAGGGTCTGTAGGGGCATTAATAGATCCATTGCCCATTGGTTCCAGCAGGAAGGCATTGGTACTGTGGTTGAACATCCTGGGCTCAGGATCAATCGGCACCATCTCTTCCGGGGTCATGGCGTGCATCTGTTGGATGCGGGCCTTCAAATGTTCGTGGCTGCACTCTGTCGGGGCCTTCTTGCCAAGCTGTTGGTCAGGGGGTGGGGTGGAGTTGTTAAAAGACTCCTCCCCCTGTGGCAGGTAGCACTGGTAAGGACATTCAATGGATCCCTATAGAGTTGGGTAGGGACACATTTCATTAAACAGCCAGGTGGGCAACCAATCTGGCTGTTTGGTTAAATGTGGCCCATGAACAAGTGGCTGCCAAGTTTGACAGCTTGTAGTCCCTTAGACAGTTCACCCAATTGGAGACCAGAAGTATTTATTTATTTATTATTTCAATTTCTATACCACCCACTTGGCCAAGGCCAACTCAGGGCGGTTCACAATCACAATAAAAACATAATTTAAAACTGCATAAAAACTACCCTCCCCCTAAAAATGGGTGCAGGGACCAAGGGGGCCGGAATTACACTATACCAGCCACCCAATGGAAGTCACCCTTCCACCTGCACCCCATACATGGCCTGCCAACCAGGTATTAAGTTCTTTTCTGAAAGGCAGCAATTCCATCTGGAGATGTAGCTCGGTTGGTAGGAGGTTCCAGAGTGTCGGTGTGGACACGGAGAAGGCCCTCCTCCTTGTGCTAGAGAGGCGAGCCCCTCTAGTGGATGGTACAATAAGAGAGCCCCTCCGGTCCGCCCTGGTTGGATGGACAGATGTCCTTAGGACGATAAGGTCTCTTAGGTAACCTGGCCCACTGTCATGTAGGGCTTTAAAGGTCAAAACCAGCACCTTGAATTCCACCCGGAGGCAAACTGGTAAACAGTGCAGCTCCCGAAGCAGTGGCGAGGCATGAGCATAATGTCCACACCCCGTCACCACCTGGGCTGCCGCATTCTGGACCAACTGTAGCCTCCGAATGGTCATCAAGGGCAGCCCCATGTAGAGTAAAAGGTTATTGTGATACTTCTGACAAGGGATCAAGAAAATTAGGTAAAATAAAATTAATAATGTAAATAAACAAAAGGATAACCAATCTGGTGAAGAACATTCAATTTAGAGGTCCTTACCAGTGCTACTTTGGCCCCTACTCTGCACAGTAGTTACTGACCAAAGTTAACACAGTTATTATGAAGTTAATAAAGTGGCCCTGTTTTTTTAACCAATAAACTTGTCTGTCTCCTTACTCTGGGGATGCGGGGTGAATGATAGACATCTCCCTGATGACATTCTGCAGATGCAAATGGACCTGGAAAATCAAGTCCATCTGCTTGCAGTTTTTTAGCCATTTGGACATCACGTCACCCTCTGGCTAGGCAGACCAAGATGTGTGCCCTCTGCTTTCACCTTGCCCAAGGGATCTGATAGAGGATGTTGCCTAACATCATTGTCAAGTGATGGGCAACACTGCCTAGTTAGACCTCTCAAGCCCCCATGCCTTGACAAGGCTCTCACCTAGCAAGGAATATCAGAAGTAGGTTCAAAAATATCTAAAATTATTTGGCTATAGTTTTTAGTATACCACAGCCAGTGGCCAATATCTATTGTGAGTATCAGTCTAGAACAGGGGTCCACAACCTTTTTTATCCAGGGGCTGGGTCATGCTCCATCAGACTGTTGAGAGGCTGGACTGGTGGTCCCCCCAGCAGCAATGACCACACTGAGCCCACCATACCCAATTCCCCCAATCCCCCCATACCACTCCCCTGCTTACTGGCCTGGAGGAGCTATTTCACCTGGGTGAAGGAAAAGTGCCCGCAGCCATTGGAAACACTCCCACAGCCACTAGAAATGGACCCGTGACCGCTTCCACCCCCTCAATCCTTGTCTCCTCCACTTGGCTTGGTGTGTCCCTAATGACACTCCATAGCAGGGTGGATGTTGTAAGTCTTAAAATGGTGGGCTCCAAAAAAAAATTACTACCCCACTGTGAGCATGGTATGGTGGACGTGGCCAGGGGGAAAGCTCTGCATTACACCCAAATTAGGACTACTTTATTTCAAAACTTGGGCATGCGGGGCCAGCTAGAATTTCTGCTACCGGTTCTGGTGAACTGGTGCGAACCTGCTGATGCCCACCACTGCTTACAACACCCACCTTGCTACCGAGTGTCATTAGGGACACAACAAGCCAAGTGGAGGAAACAAGGATTGAGGTGGTGGAAGGAGTGGCACCAGCAGCAGCAACAGCTGGAGTGAGGCACAGGCTGGATGATTTGGTGCTGTGGACTGGATCTGGCCCACGGGGCATAGGTTGAGGATCCCTGGGCTAGAAACTAAACAGTTCCCATGCCACCAAAACTGAACAGAGCTTTAACTTCAGTTCTCATTGCCCTAAATGGCCTAGATTTCTGGAACATAATTGAGGGTTAAGTAGAAGAGTCATTTAATTATTCCTACTGCTTAGCCACTGGGAGTTAGAAACATTTGCCAATCTACATCAACTTATCGAGAGATCTGCCCATGTATTTCAGGACAATGGCTGCAGTCTCTGGTTTTATTATGTGTGGTGGCTAAAATGCATGGAACCACATCTCCTCCTCAAGCCCATCAGAATCCAAGGCTCAGCATGAAAGTACTTGCATATGTGTTAAAAATATTTTAAACTATTCTGTACCTCACGTTCAGTCTCTCTCTCTTTTCTCCTTCCTGGCTTTCTCTCACAAATGCATACAAATACACTATTTTGGAACTGCTATAAAATGCCTGTCTTTGTGATATCATTCTCTGTTACATCACCTGCATTAAATGTTTACATAAAAAATCTCTGGAATTTCTTGCACATATCCCACTCTTAGGATACTTTAAGTGGTGGGCATACAAAAAATTTCCTACCACACTGTGGGCATGGCCATGTGACTGGGCGTGTATGGCCTATTGGCCACGCGACTGCTCTTCGCTATAGAGCTATTTTCATCACTCTTTAGTGGACCTCTGAAGCAATTTCCCCTTTGTCCAAGGCTTTTCCAGGGCTCTGTTTCACCCCAACGTGCATCCCCAGCCACTCCAGAGTGGCTGGGGATGTGCTTTGGGGTGAAATGGAGCCCAGGAAAAGCCTTTGATGAAGGGGAAAATGGAGCCAGTCCCCACCAAAGCCTCTTCTAGAAGGAGGAGGGGTGGGGTGGGAAGGTGGGTGGGGCCAGGCTTTTTCACTACTAGTATGCACATACTGGTGCGAACCTGCTGATGCGTATTACACATAACATAGGTCCTAAGGGGCAACCCTCATAATTCTACAGAACTGAACGTTCACTAGTACATCCCATACTGAATTTTGGACAGAAAACCACATGGATCTGGCCACAAAATGATAAAAAAGAAACATATACAATGGAGAGAGATGGGTAAATGGATCACTTTCCTTGGCTTCTTCAATGATTGACTGAAATAGGCACAAGACTGCAAAAGCTGTCTGACCTTCTATGACAGGAATTCTCTACCTTTTAAACCCGGGGGCCGGGTCACATTCCCTCAGACAGCTCCAGGGGCTGGATGGCCATTTCCCCCTTCCTCTACCACATGGTACTTTCTGGTGTGGTGGAGGCAGTGGGGGTTCACATAAAATGGTGCTGTAGGCTGCATCCAACCCATGGGCCACAGGTTAATAATCCCTGTTCTATTATCATGTTAGGTGTCATCAAGTGGGAGAGGAAAATAATAAGGAACAACATTATCATTGTATCTTTTAAAAAAATAACTTTAAATAAACACGAAATGTATACAGTTACTGATCTCAGATTTTGGACTGGAAATCTTAGGAAATGAGTAACACCTGGCTGTGGCAATACTATTGGGAAATCTACTTTTCCATACATCTATGTAAGGGTATTAAGGTGCAATCAGACAGCAACTTAACTCACTTTTTGGACTCCCTGTAGCATGGTCTGGTTCAATCTAGTTTAGAGCAACCAAGTAATGTGTAGTAGATTGTAAATCAGCCTGAATCCACTCCATGTCCTGTAAAGACCTTTCAATCCACTGGGAGGGTTATTCAATTTTTGGAAGCTGGCCTAGAGCAAGTGGGACCAGATCTTATATGCAGAGAAGGGTTGTTTTAAAGCAGTGTTTCCCAACCTTTGGTTTTTGGAGTTCAATTCTCAGAAGCCTAAGTCAATTCCCGAAAGCACTGATCAGCCAGTGTACTGACTTAGGCTTCTGGGAATTAAAGTCCAAAAGCCAAAGGGGAACACTGTTCTTGAGGGTACACAAGAACAAAATTAAATTAGAAGGTGGATGAAGGAATTCACTGGACAAGGAATAACATTAAAGTAGAATATAGCTGAGGACCTCGATCTCCCCTACGTCACTTGGAGGACCCTGAGTAGGCTGAGGGTCATAGTGTCGAAATCAGTGTTTCCCAACCTCTGGTTTTGGGACTTCAATTCCCAGTAGCCTAAGCCAATTTCCCAAAGCACTGATCAGCCAATGTACAGACTTAGGTTTTTGGGAGTTGAACTCTCTCTATCGGGTGTGGGCTCCATGTAAGAAACCGCTGCTTTAAAGATGATGAAATGATCTTTTCCAGCACAATCCACCTTTACTATGAGTTTCTAGTAATAGATGAAAAGTGTCCTTTTTTGAATCATTCTCATGGGGACTAGATCAGCATTGGCCTGGGTCTGGATCATTGGGACGTGTCATTGTTACTTCTCCTCTCTGGCAAGCTGTCAGCCTTACCTGCATTTGTTCGTTTGTTGTGTTGACCCCTCTATTCTCTGTAACCTTGCTCATTCCCCTGACTATTCTATTAAAGGGGAACATTCAAATTGGTTTCAAAAAATCTTAGTGTAATGTGTGTCGCTGATAGTAAATTCTGGAAATTAGCCTGCCATTCTCAGGGGAAATTGTGAACAAAGGGAGAAAAGGCACTCCATTAACTGGAAAAGGGTGAGTGCATAGCTGACAGCTCCTCTGAAGGTTTGAGATGCTGCCACATTTCTCAATGTACTGATGCTTCTTGACTGGGGTTTCTGAAGAAAGCTGGAGACAAATTGTTCTTCTGCCTGTCTTTCCCATCCAGATTTATTTGGTGTGGGAATGGATGAGAAATTCATTTCAGTTTGTTTTGGTACGATTTTACCAGTATTCACAATTTTGTTTTCACAGTCAGAATGTGGTGAGACAAATAAATGGCATATTAAAAAAGGAAGCTGTATTTGTTATTATCTTTGCAAACAAAAGGGATCTGTAGCTTTCCCCTCTACATTAGGCTTTGCCTGAGGTCATGAGATAACTATAGTAAAACCTCAGATACTTGGTTCCCTAAGTAGCATTGTTAACCATTTTTTGTCATTATGCGATCCCTATGGGAGATGTCCTGCATAACGACAAAAAAAGTTGTTATCCGAACAACGACAAAAAAGGTGTTATCTGAATAACAACATTTTTTGTTGTTATGTGGGGCATCACATGGGTCATGACGGATGCGTCGTGATGCAGTTTTGACATTATCCGAATGTGTCGTTATCCGAGGTACCACTGTACTTTGATTGCAGCTCTCAACATACTTCTCTATGCCTATCCAGGACTCCAACCCTTCTTATTTTTTAATACCTAATCAAATGAAGGATTCTATGGAGTGCAAACAAAGCTTGAATGTTTTCTACATCTGTACATGATTCAAATGAAAAATATTGTCCACCTGTGAATTCTGGAGTTTCAATTTTGTTGAAAAAAATCAAATGTGGAAGAAATAAAAATTGACAGGTCTATCTTAGGCTATGGTTACAAGTAATTCTTCAAAGTCTGGATCTGAATTCAGCTGCTTCCAAACATATTGGTAGTAAATTAGTGCATCATTTTTCAAGTTTAGCAATTCAGTGGCAGGCACAACATAGTCCTATCTGTTCTGGGAATTGAATTTGGTTAGGAGAGATGTGAGAGATTTCATTTCTGCTTATTTTTGTAGAATTGTCCACCTTTTACAAATTTATAAAAAGGAGAATTTGGGTTTGTGAAACTAACAAATTTTTGTAGTCCTATTTCCCTCTAGGTTTTATGTATAAATATGTATAACTGGATCCAAATGTGTTAACACATAGATGTGTATGAATGTGTAGATGCATATGTAAAACATAACCATTTTGGACAAGACATCATTGTTGTGCATTACTTGTGAATTCTGCTACAGGAATCTGCAACTGCAATTTGGAAAATATAACCTATCCATTTTATACATGACGACTTATAAATATCTGGCTTTCAATAGTTGAACCCTAACCTCCATTATTCCTAGACACATGTCTATTGTGAAAAGTGATGGGACTTGTATGCCAACAGCAATTGTAGGATCACATGTTCTGCATTCATACTTCAAAATGTCATTGCACAGGCATCAAGCTACTCATCTTTTCATGAGTACCTGATCATCCATTGGTAGGTGCAGGGCCACTTTGTATATTAGAGCTATTGGTTGTATATAGGCTGGAAAGATTCCCCCACTCACCCACATTGTCCCTACCGCTTCACTAATAGACTCATCTCTCTATAGCCTAAAATCCCCCAGCCTAAAATCTGAACTAAGTTACCTTGAGAACTAGATATATCACTTCTTTCTTACACACATAGCACAGTACATCACAAGGAGGGCACTTTTAATAACCAATTGAAGCAGAATTGAATGCATAAATTATGCATTTCCTCTGCAGCAATAACTCATCTAATGACTTACACAGCATTTCTCCAGTCCATTGCCATGGATTTGTCAGTTTCAGCCTCACAAAAGGAGGCCTTTGGTTGATGTGAGCTTTGCTTTACGATATGAAGGAAATGAATGCTAGCCTTTAACCAATGATTTGAAACACACTGGTGTTGAAATTGTTCTTTTTAATTGAGATGGACAAAAGTGAAAAACCAGAGAGCTATGCCCATAAACTGAGGTAATATCAAAAGTAGCAGTAGTAAGCTTATCATTTTGCCCATTGCTCAGTCTAGAGAAGTGGTCCCCAGTCTTATGGTGGCTGCATTAGCGTGCACAATGCTTAAAGAGCACCACCTCTTAAAGCAAAATGAAACAAAATTATTAACTTACCTATTTAGATCAACAGTAAACATTCAAAAGACAATGAAGAAATGCTAATGTTAAGGATACTTGGGTATACTCCCAGTGACTCAATGCTGGGTGTCAGGCAGTGGGTAACTAACCTGACAATCCTGAGGACTAATGAGTCCACAGGGAAGGGTGATGGTCCCGAAGTGGATTAAATCCCACTTGAATCCATCTTGATGGAGGGCAGCAGCTTTATCAATACTGGCCTGGGGCAAATGAGGACTACTGAAAGGGCTCAAACTAGAAAGTGACTTGTGGAACTGGATCAGTGGAATGGGGGTCATGATGTGATGTGGAAGGCAGATGAAAGGCCGTGGCATTTTATTCTCAGGACAGACCTCATGGCTGATTGCCATGATGATCACCAATATTCAGATTTGGATACAGCAGAACAACAACAAGAAGATGGGTACTTGAGCTCTGCTGGCTAAAAGAGCACCCAGAAAGGTCAAAATGGAGGATAAGATGAAGAGAGGTCGTCTACCAGAGGTAACTATGGAGACTAGAAGATGCAATGTTGCTATTGTGTTTTTGTAACAAAGGGACAGAGAAAACCAGGAAAAAACAGTGTAGGTCTGAGGGAAAATGCTGTGTGGATGACAGCATTAAAATAGAAAGCAGATTGGATAGCAGCACAGAAAGAGCTTGGGAGCTGAATGCAAGCTGCAGGCCACATGTTGGTGACCCATGATCAAGAGATTTGGTCAGTGATGTTTGTTTGATCTAGTTTGAGGAGCAAGAGAGGGGTAGGGTGACCACATTAAAAAGAAAATAAAGCTTCGGGCTTTTAATGGTTGCATAGAAAAGGTCATTTCAGCAGGTATAGCTGGCATAACAAGTCATCGTTGATATATTCTGTAACCAGTGATGGGCACCCAATCTTTTTTACTACCACACTGTGGGAGGGGGGGCTACTTTGTGGGAGGGGCCTACTTTGTGGACATGGCCATGTGACTGGGTAGGCAATCTAGTCATGCCTGCCACATGGTCATGAAAATGTCTGCAAACACAGACAGCACTGGCTCTTTGGCTGTAAATGGAGATGAGCACTGTACCCTAGAGTCAGATACAATTGGCTTTTGAGCAAGGGCGACCTTTACCTTAACTAATCACTTTCAACTAAACAGGGCCAAATTCACAGCAAATTTGAATACCAGTCAGGGATCCTCTGTGATTAAGTAAAGGTTGTCCTTGCTTGAAAGCCAGTCATATCCAACTCTAGGGTTCAGTGCTCATCTCTGTTTATAGCCAAAGAACCAATCTTGTTTTCCATGGTCACATGGCAGGTATGACTAGACACCAGAGTGCACAGGACACTGTATCTTCCCACCAAGGTGGTCTCTATTTATCTACTTGTAATTTCTTGCTTTCAAAATGCTAGGTTAGCAGGAGCTGGGAATGAGATGGGAGCTCATTCCATTGTGCAGTACTGGGTCTCAAACTGCTGAGGATCTTAACTTCCCCAACATCACTTGGATGACCCTGAATAGGCTGAGGGTCAGAGTCCCAACATGCTCAAGTGGGGAGAGATACAGAATCCATTGGCTCATTGGCTGGTCTGCTGACAACTGCCAGAAACATGCACTGATAAGAACATAAGAACGGCCTTGCTGGAACAGGCCACAACCCATCCAGTCCAGCATTCTGTCTCACACAGTGGCTCACCACTGCAGATGCCTTCACCTGCGTAGGATTCCCTGGAAATGGCATTGAGAGATATCCTGCCTATCTCTCCAACCTAGAAGTTGTCCTTAGGGGAGCCCCGCCCTTCCTTCCCAGTCCATCTGTGGGGAGGATAAAGGACTGTGGGCTACCAGGCTGAGCCGAAGACCTGCTGCCACCTGAGGACTGATCCTACAGCTGTGGGGAGCCCCGCCCTTTCTTCTCCATCCCTCTGCAGGGAGGATAAAGGGCTGTAGGCTACCAGGATGAGTCAAAGGCCACCGCCACTCGAGGACTGCTGCTGCTGGGGGGGGGGGCTTTTCTTTTCTTCGTGCTCCTGGGTCCTGCCTCAGGCCGATATGAAAAAGCCGGACTTCTTCACCTCCTCTTGGAGCCACTCCATCGCCCGGGGAAATATACCTTGTGCTGTGTTAGGGCTGTAGTCTGTGAGGCAAGACGCTTTGTACCACACTGTGTGGGCTTATGATCTGTTGTACATTGTATCTATGGGGATCTTATTTATTGTTACTATGTTATTGATTATATGGATTTGACTGTATTATTTTGTATGTAATTATCTTTATTTTGCTGATTATTGTATTGTTATTGCTATTTGTTCTGATATTGTAATGCTGTATTTTGTTTTAGTTTTTTATTTTACTGTTGTGAACCGCCTTGAGTTGCCCGTTGGGGAAGAAAGGCAGTATAGAAATAAACCTAATAATAATAAACCTAATAATAATAAACCTAATAATAATAATAAACCTAATAATAATAATAATAAACCTAATAATAATAATAATAAACCTAATAATAATAATAATAATAATAATAATAATAATAATAATAATAATAATAATAATAATAATAATAATAATAATAATATATTATTATTATTATTATTATTATTATTATTATTATTATTATTATTATTATTATTATTATTATTATTGTTGTTGTTGTTGTTGTTGTTGTTGTTGTTGTTGTTGTTGTTGTTGTTAGGTTTATTATTATTAGGTTTATTATTATTAGGTTTATTAGGTTTATTATTATTAGGTTTATTATTATTATTATAGCCATTGATACCCTTGTCCTCCATGAACTTGTCTAATCCTTTCTTAAAGCTGTCAAGACTGACAGCTGTCACCACTTCTTCTGGCAGGGAGTTCCATAGACCAGTGATCCTCTGGGTGAAAAGTACTTTCTCTTTTTTGTTTAAGAACTAGTCCCCAAAGGTTTCATGGAGTGCCCCATAGTTCTAGTGTTATGCGATAGTGAAAATAGTTTTTCATTATCTACTTTGTCCACACCGTGCATGATTTTATAAACTTCAATCAGGTCACCTGCTAGACGCCGTCGTTGAAGAGTAAAGATGCCCAACCGTTGCAGCCTCAGATGGTAAGGAAGGTGTTCCAGTCCCCTAATCATTCTAGTTGCCCTCCTCTGTACTTTTTCCAACTCCATAATAATCTTCTGGAGGTATGGCGACCAGACCTGTACACAGTATTCCAGATGGGGCCTCACCATAGATTTATAAAGAGGCAAAATGACACTTGCTGACTTATTTTCTATACCAGTGATGGGTAGTCTTGGCCCTCCAGCTGTTCTTGAACTTCCCAATCTCGTTGTTCCCAATCCCGTTGTTCTGTGCAGGACAATGACAATAAAGATTTATCTATCTATCTATCTATGTATCTATCTATCTATTCCCAGAAACCCTGACCAGCTGGTGTGTTGACTTGGGCTTCTGGGAATTGAAGTTCAAGAACAGCTGGAGGGCAAAGACTGCCCATCACTGTTCTATACCCTTCCTAATGATCCCTAGCATTGAGTTTGCTTTTTTCACTGCTGAGGCACACTGGGTTGACACCTCCATTGAGCTGTCCACCAGGACACCAGGTCCCTTTCCTGGCTTGTCGCAGAGAGTTCAGACCCCATCAGTTTATAAATGTAATTAGGGTTTTTTGCCAGAACATGCATCACTCTGCACTTACTAGTGTTGAAGCTCATTTGCCACTGTTTTGCCCACTCCCCCAGTGTCAAGAGATCCCTCTGGAGCTCCTCACAATCTCTCACAGTTTTCACTACCCTGTATAATTTAGTGTCATCAGCAAATTTGGCTACTTTGCTATTTACTCCTACTTCTAGATCATTTATGAAGAGGTTGAAAAGTAGGAGTCCCACTAATGAACCTTGGGGGACCCCACTCTTCACTTCCCTCCACTTGGAGAAGTGTCCATTTAGTGCTACTCTCTGTTTCCTGTCCCTTAGCCAGTTGCTTATCCCAGACTAGACCTATCCCTTTATTCCATGACTGGTAAGTTTATTCAAGAGCCTTTGGTGCAGGACCTTGTCAAAAGCCTTCTGAAAGTCCAGATAAACAATGTCAACTGGATCCCCCTTATCCACATGCTTGTTGACACTCTCAAAAAATTCTAACAGATTAGTGAGGCATGATTTGCCCTTGCAAAAGCCATGTTGGCTCTCCTTTAGCAGCACCTTCTCTTCTATGTGCCTATTAATTCTTTTAGAATGGTTTCCATCACTTTACCTGGGACACATGTCATACTGACTGGTTGGTAATTTCCTTGATCACCCCTGGATCCTTTTTTGAAAATTGGTGTTACATTTGCTACCTTCCAGTCATCAGGCACAAAGCCTGATTTGAAGGAAAGATTATATATTTTGGCTAGGAGATCAGCAATTTCATCTTTAAGTTCCCTGAGAACTTGCATATGGATGCCATCTGGTCCTGGTGATTTGTTAGCATTTAGTTTAACAAGACATGCAAGGACCTCCTCCCTGGTTATTTCTATCTGGCTTAATTCTTCGGTTTCCCTCCCTACGAAGACAGGCTCTGTTTTGGGCATGTGGTCTCTGTCTTCTTCAGTGAATACTGAAGCAAAGAATTCATTGAGTCTCTCTGCAATCTCTGTCTCCTCTTTAATAACCCTTTGCCTTCCATTGTTGTCCAATGGTCCAAAGGCCTTCCTCGTTGGGTTCTTACTTCAAGTGTACTTAAAGAAGTCTTTGTTGTTTCTCTGAGTGTTTTTAGCTATACGCTCCTCAAAGTCTTGCTTTGCTTTCCTAATTGTTGCCTTGCATTTGTTCTGCCAGAATTTATGCTTCTGCCTGCTGTCCTCATTTGGACAAGCCTTCCATCTTCTAAATGAGCTTTTCTTGCTTTTGATCACTTCCCGAACAGTTCCTGTAAGCCACATCAGAGTCCTCTTGGACCTGGCAGTGCCCTTTTTCCTTTTGGGTATGCATTCCAATTGGGCCTCTGTTATCATTTTTGTAAACAGCCTCCATGCCTCTTGGAGTGTTTGGACTCTCTGAATTTTCCCTTTCAGCTTCTTTTTTACTAGTTTCCTCATCTTTGGGAAATTTCCTTTTTGAAAATTTAAGGTCTCTGTGTTAGATTTTATCAGTGATTTTGTGGTCTATGATCAAGTTAAACAGAATTGAGTTGTGGTCCCTATTGGATCAATCACATTAACATCTTACACCAGATCCTGAGTATTACTCAGGATCAAGTCTAGGATTCTTGTACCTCTCGTTGGGTCTTCAACAATCTGTCACAGGGAACAATCATTTACAATATCTAGGAACTTTATCATGTGCTGGTGTTCACCCAGTCTATGTGAGGGTAATTGAAGTCCCCCATTATAACCAGACTTCCCTTTTTGGATGCCTCCTTTACAACATTCTCCAACTGCCAGTCTCCCTCAGGAGTTTGGGTCAGAGGCCAATAGTATATGCCTACTGTTAGGCCATCTTTGTGGCCTAGATCACCTAGATATTCCAATTCGTACGATTTTATCACTTCTTTGACATACAAGGCTACACCATCTCCTGTTTGCCCCTTCCTATCCTTCCTGTACAGTTTGTAGCCTGGGATAACTGTATCCCATTGGTTATCATCCATCCACCAGGTTTCAGTGATGCCAATAATATCAATATTTTTATCTATTGCTAAGTATTCCAGCTCCCATATTTTGCTCCGGAGTCTTCCGGCATTTGCATACAAACATTTATATATGCTTTTCTGATACAGTCTTTTGAGTCCAGTTGCATTGTTAGAGTGCCTCTTGAACCCTTCTGCTTGAATGCTGGGGACTAGCTCCTTGCTCTGCTCAGTAATTTTTGAATCCTCCTCACTACTCAAGTACACACCTTCCTGAATCAGATGCTGACCAGCTCCTGTCGGCTTTCTCCCAGTTATCTGTTTAAAAGCTCCTCTGCAGCCTTTTTCATGTTGAGTGCCAGAAATCTGGTCCCATCATAGTTCAAGTGCAACCTATCCCTCCTGAACAGATTTGGCTTGTCCCAAAATGTTTTCCAGTTCCTGATAAATCTGAAGCCCTCGTCTCAACACCACCGCCTCATCCACACATTGAGGCTTCTGAGCTCTGCCTGTGGGTAGGTCCTGCATGAGGAACAGGAAGTACTTCTGAAAATGCTATCTTGGAATTCCGGGACTTCAATCTTCTTCCTAACCTGAATTTGGCTTCCAGGACAGACCGTTTGGCCTTCCCAACTTCATTGGTACTAACGTGTACCATGACCACTGGCTCCTTCCTGGTTCTCTCTAATAAGCTATCTAGATTTCTCGTGATGTCTGCAATTTTTGCACCTGATTGGCAAGTCACCATATGGTTATTGTGTGCATCACAAATCCATCTCTCTGTATTTCTAATTATTGAATCACCTAGTACAAGGGGCATACCGGCTGGTACCCAACACTGTCTGTAATAGTTTAGATCTGTTCTATAATTTGGTCTAGTGAGTTGTGGTCCATAGGGTCGTAAATGGTTATGAGTGACTCGACAACAAAATAATTTGGTCAAAATATATTTGGAGAGGAAAACCAATAATCTTTATCATTGTTTTCACATTTTGTTTACACAAGATGGATGTGTACCCATCGAAATCTGCAAATATTTGATATATAGAAGTATTTTTCGTTGCATCTTTTCAACCTACAACCTATTATGTGATTCTTCATTATCTCATTTTGATCTAACAATGATAAATAATGACTTAATGCTGTAAAACTGCTGTATGAACTGATGACAGCCGCATTTAACCTCTACCTATTATTCCCTGAACCAGCCTGTTCACAAAACCATAAATTAGATTTTTTTAGAAATACATTTGTTCCGCTTAAAATATTAATCCAATCTGTTAGTAATAACACAGACAAGGGAATCTATATTTCAAGAGATGAGTTTCATCATCCTTATTTCCCTTTAATTTGAAGTTTGTCCTTTTTTCCTCCAAAAGGAAACAGTTTCTTTGAATAAAACTAGAATTTTTCAAAATACATAACCTTAAAATGCCACTTTAATTGCAAGTCTTTTTAAACCATGCTTTGATAAACCATAATCTGCTTTTCACATGACATCATTTTTTAAAAAAAGCACATCAACTGTTAAATAATAATAATAGATTGTCATGAAGGTCACATCCTTATAATTCTAACCCTGCTTGAGGGCAGGGAGTCAGGGGTCGATATCATTGCCCAGAATGCCTTAAATGTGAGAAGGCTCTCCCCTTTGTTGAGTTCAGGTCTGGAGTCCTCCATGTGGAGATGGGGGATAGGGAGAGAGTGGGAGGTCATGTTGGTGTACCATGTTGCCTGTGAGCCAACACTATCCCTCCTGGAGCTGACTGATTGTCTCCTCTGTAGTGTTGAGATCCTCTAAACCAGGGGTTCTGAACCTTTTCCACCTGTGTGCTGGACCCCTCAGACAGCTGAGTGGGCCAGACACATTGTTCTGCCCACCATAAACACCACCATAAAACACATTCATGGTGTCATAAATGCATTTACAACAGCCGTGGCTACATTTACGGTGCATTTTCAGCCATTTTTGCTGCTTTCACCACTTCTGGTGGTCGCGGTGGCAGTAGCGAAGGTGTCAGGCCTCATGAAATGGTGCCATGGGCCGGGGCCAGCCTGTGGGCCATAGGTTGTGAACCCCTGGCCTAGACTTTGATCATGGGGGACCTTAATGTCCATACAGAGGGAGCTCAGTCTGAAGTGGAATTTATGGAAGCCATGACAACCATGGAGCTCTCCCAACATATCACCACTCTCACACATGTGGATGGGGACATGCTGAACCTTGTTTACTCAACATCACAGAGTGATGATCTGAAGAGGAGATAGATCAACACCACCCCTTTGTCATGGTCAGATCATTTTCTGTTCCAGCTTATGGTGGAGGTAGGGACCCCCTCTGTGGAGAACCTGGACCGAATTTAATGGTCTGTTCTCACAGGTTTATGAATCCAAATAATTTCAGAAAGCCTTGCAAGGATCTTGGATCAAGTTGGATGATTATACTCTCACTACCATGGTAGATAAGTGGTATACAGAAACCACTATGATTATGGAAACTATCACCTCCAAATGCCAAATCCAGCTCAGAGTTCAGTCATCTCTGTGGTACAATGAACAACTGTGAAACAGTTAAGGAGGAGGCTTGAGAGCAAATGGAAGAGAGGACCCACAGATTACAATCTTGTGACAGCCAGAGCCTGCTCCAAGAGATACATCAATGTCATTAATCATGCTATAAAGCAATATAATATTCGACATATAAATGGTGTGAGTAACTGATTGGGATGGAATGGACAAAGGGATGACCATACACCATAGATAACTGTAATAGGTTTAGGGTTAATTTTAGTTAGGTGCAATAGAGTGTGTGGAAATGCCCCGTACATCATCTAATTCCTGTTTGTTGGATTGGTTTCAGCCTGTAACAGCTCAAGAAATCTCCAGAACACTTGTTGAATGTAGGGCCATCAATTCCTACCTTGATCCTTTCATTTGCTGGTTGGTAAAAGCAGCCAAGCATGGGGCAGGATGGGGCAGGAAATTTGTGATTTCCTCCCTCTGGGTGGGTATACTAGCACCCCAATTAAAGGAAACAATTATATGGCTGATCTTGAAGAAACCCAACATAACAACTGACAATTTCAGCAACCATCATTCAGTCACTAACATCCCCTTTATGGGCAAGGTGATGGAAAGGGTGGTTACAAATCAATGCCAACCTGGCTTCAGGTCTCACCATGGTACTGAGAAAATATTGATTGCCCTGCTCGATAACCTTCTGAGAGTGACCAGGGGGAGTCTTCTCTGTTGGCTAACTTAGATCTTTCAGCAGCTTTTGATACCATTGACCAAGGTATCCTCCTGGACTGGCTCTCTGAGATATAAATCAAGAGTTACACGTTGGTGTGGCTCTGATCCTTCTTGGAGGTCTGTCCAGATAGTATGAATCAGGGAGAATCTGTCTGATCCCTGGGTTAAACAGTATGTGGTACCTCAGGGATCAGCAATCTCTCTGGTGCTGTTTAAAATCTACATGAGGATGCTGGAGGAGATCTGGAGTCTGTTTTCACTAGTATGCTTCTGCCTACAGCTCTATTTCACCTTCTCTACCTCAGTTGATGGTGTCCAGAGCCTGAAGGAGAGGTTGGAGGAAGATATGGTGTGGCTGGAGGATAATCGGCAGAAACTCAATCTAGATAAGATGGTGGTCATGCTGGTTAGGGGCAATTGGTCTCTGATTGAGCAGATTCCCCACAATTATTACAGAGAGCATTCACAATCTGGGTGTGCAGCTTGAATAATCTTTGGCTATGGAACATCAAGTGTCACTGAGAATCAGGTTCCCTTTTTTCCATCTGTGGTGCATTGTCCTGCTCCACTCAGTCCAGGATAAAAAGCCTTTGTTGATGCTGACCTATGTACTGGTACTCCCTAGTATTGACTATTGCAATGCTCTCTGTGTGGGACTACCCTTGAGGCTGGTACAGAAACTTCAGTCACTGGTAAATGCAACTGCCAGGCTGACTGTTGTTATTGGCCAATTCAACCATATCACTCTGGCCCAATTCAAGGTGTTGGTAATCATCAATAAAGCCCTTAACAGTTTGGGACCATGTTATCTGAAGGAGTTCCTCTTCCCTTGGAACTATACTCATTCATCCCAAATGTTAAAACTACATGTAGTCAACCCAAAATAAATCAGAAAGATTGGGACTAGATCTAGGGCATTCTCAGCCACTGCCCCCAAATATGGAATGAATTATCATCAGAAATTAGATCAGCACCAACTCTGCTGACATTCCAAAACTTATTAAAACATTCCTGTTTCAGCAAGCCTTCCTCTCTTAAGCCTTCAATCTGAATTTTCTTTTAAAGTGTGTTTATTGATTGATGTTGTGTGCTTTTTGTGGAAGATTATTGGAAACCTGTCTGATTTGGCTTCTCAATGATGTTATTTCTGCTGATGCCTGTGTTTGTTTTTATTCTTGTTTTGAATGCATTTTATATTGTGGTTTATGTGAAGTGATATGTTGTAAGCCACCAGAATGGGGTTTTACCAGATAGGTCCCCTTTTACTCCTTTAGGTGACGAGGAGTATATATGTATGAATCAGACCTGATTTTTTTCTAACACAATTATATCCTAAGCCCCAGTGATTCAAATAGATTATTCTAGTTGAGATTTTCTCCATTAAACTACAGTAGCCAATTTCTCAATGGCATTTATGGAGAGGTTGACTTGAGAGTTTCTAGGGGAAATCCTCAGAACCATTTATGAGAGGCAACCTTTACCTGTACCTTTACCTGACATACCAAATTCCCATTGATTTAACGAACCTTCTATATTGTAAACTGGTGTACTTAGCAAGATGATTTCAGGCAAAGTATCACAGTTAGAACCTGCAGATTTATTAAATATATCACCTATAGTTTAAGTAGTGTTATAAAAGCTATCTTATCATTGAACCAAAGACTAAGCAGGTATCCTTTCTGAAGAAAGGTGAAATATTAATTAAATCAGTACTTTCAATATTTTTCTGAGGTTTACTAAATAATAATAATAATAATAATAATAATAATAATAATAATAATAATAATAATAATAATAATAATAATAATAATAATAATAATAATAATAATAATAATAATAATAATAATAATAATAATAATAATAATAATAATAATAATAATAATAATAATAATAATAATCATCATCATCATCATCATCATCATCATCATCATCATCATCCCCCAAGGGTGCCACCTTGCTGTGTGTGTGTGTGTGTGTGTGTGTGTGTGTGGGGTGTCCTTGAGGTTGAGGGCTGTGCTGGCAGTAGTGTAAACTACCAGCAGGTCCAACCATGCCAGAGAGGTCTCAACTGAGGAACAGAACTGAGTGTACCCAACAACCCATGAATCATGGTGAAAGGCAAACAAAAGAAGCATGTACCGGCTCGGTCGTCACCTGGGCTAACAAGGACCATGATGGGTGTTGCTGAACCTGGACATTCGTCGACAAATGGGCTAAAGGTCATGGGCCCTACTGCTGAGCAACCAGGATTACTGGAAGCAGAACAACTTCAGAAGCGGCAGAAATATACTTTGTCAGAGAACCAGACAGTTATGAAATGCTACTATAAAGCGGAACCGGAAAAATGTTGTTACCAAAAACGGATGTACCAATTATGGAAACAAGAATACCCAAACTCTAAGATAACTGCATTACGTTTAGCTGATCAGCGAAGACATATTATCAGGAACAAGCTGTTCAGTGAAGTTGAATTAGAAGAAATGCAAAAAAGCTGTGAATTTGGAGTCTGACAAATTGCTCAAATGGAAGGAGAAAATAGTTCAATAACATCTGGGGACATTAAACAGTCTGAGTCTGAAGGGGAAGATGATGTGGATATTTTGCAAGAAATTGAACAACAAGAAGGTAAATTCAGGACTGAAATACCAGGAGAGCTCACTAGTAGGCAGCAAGAACTGAAGAATAAAATATTGGCACATGCTGCATTAAATGCAGAAAGGGGAAGACTCCCCACTTTGAAGTCTGTGCCTAGAAAACAATTGGCACCATTGATGAAAGACATAAATTATGCACTTGCAATAGTCCAGATATCATCTATTGAACAGATAAATCAGCTTGCCTATAGTGCAGCAGTAATAGCAACAGAAGAACTCAGGATTCCACAATTGAAGCCTCCTAGAAAATTGTTTAAGAACCCATGATGGAAAATCAGGTTGGAGCTTAAAATCAAAAGACTCTGAGCAGATGTGAGTAATCTAAAAAACTTGCAGGAGAACAAGTTGAAGAACAGTAAGACCAAGAAATACCTGATCAAGAAATGCAGGCTAAGTATAAAAACAATCAGAGAAGCTTCGGAAATCATGAAGCAGCAAATAACAGCAACAGCCAGAAAGATTGAGAGGTCATCCAGTATAAAGACAACCAGTTGTTCCAATCAGATCAAAGAAGGTTCTACCAGAGTCTGAATCAGAAGGTAGATGTAAAGGCTGAAAATCCTGAGAAAATTGCAACCACTCAGTTCTGGAAAGATATATGGGGGACTGGGAAAGATTACAACAGAAATGTGAGATGGATCCAAGACTTTGAGAAGAAATTCTCCAAGAAAATAATGGATCAGATAGAAATAACAACTGATATGATCAGCAAATTTAGTGTATGGGACCAAAGACAACCGGACAACCGAAGGGTTGGTTTAACACAGGTTTATTGCATGAGGTTCCAGTGAAGCATGAGGTAATGGCGGTGATACATCTCAATATATACAGTAGCTCTCTACATTTGAATCTTGTAGCACGGTAGCTCATTGGCTGCTACCGGCGTGGCCTCGCCCAGGCACGCCTCTTTCTTCTGCTGCTGAATGCGGGGAAGGTTTTCCCGCGGCTGTCCGTGATTGAGCAATGTGAACCATGTGAGGCTGAACGCTCGCAGCTGCCCTCTATGGGCTGTCTGCTCGCGTTCCTTTACAGCTGGTATCGTTTGTATCTGGAGTGGTTACATTCTTTCCTTTACAGTATAATGAACATGCATACATACATACATAACAGCAAAAGAGTGCAAAGAGTCAACAATTGGACATCACCTGGCAATGATCAACTGCATGGGTTTTGCTTAAACACCTGACCAGCCTGCATGGAAAAATGGCTGAACAATTCAATGAAATGCTGCAGACAGGTCACATCAGTGAATGGTTAACAACTGGAAAAACTTATTTGATTCAGAAGGACTTAACAAAAGGAGCCATACTTGAAAATTGTAGTCCAATAACGTGTTTACCGATGATGTTTAAACTACTGACTGGCATTATAGCTGATAGAATTCAAAACTACCTAGAAGCAAATAACATCATGCCAGTAGAGCAGAAAGGGAACGAACATGGAAGTAGAGGCACAAAAGATCAGTTCCTCATTGATAAAATGATCCTTGAGAATTTCAAAAGCCGGAAAACTAACCTGTATATGATTTGGATTGATTACTAAAAAGCCTTTGGCTCAGTGCCACATAGCTGGATTATTAAGTGCCTGGATGTCATCAGGATATGTAAAAGAATTAGTACATTTATTGAAAGTGCAATGAAGAGCTGGAAAACAGAACTGTTTGTTAGAGATGAGAGTTATGGATTGGTTAATATTAAATGAGGGATTTTTCAAGGTGACTCTTTATTGCCCTTGTTCAATATTGCCCTGATCCCCCTGTCAATAATTTTGCAGAAGACAAACCTGGGGTACCAAACTGCCAAAATTCAAGGAAAATTTCTCACCTGTTATGCATGAATGACCTGAAGCTGTATGGGAAATCAGAAACCAAAATACAGTCACTGACCGATACAGCCCGAATTTTCAGTACCAACATTAACATGGATATGGATTGAATAAATGTGCCACAGTGGCACTGAGAAAATGAAAAATCACGGAAAGAGAAGGAATTGAAATTCCAAATGGGCAACCCATTAAGTGTCATCAATCTGAAGCCTATAAATATCTGGGCATATTGCAATTGGATAACATCAAGCATGGGCAAGTGAAAAGTGTGGTCAGTAAAGAATACACTCAAAGGGTCAGAAAAATTCTGAAAAGCAAACTGAATGGAGGCTATACCATCAGAAGGCCATTAACATCTGGGCCATACCTGTTATCAGAAATACTGCTGGCATTATAAATTGGACTCAGGCAGAGCTAGATAGTTTGGATAGGAAAACAAGAAAACTTATGGCCATCCATTATGCATTACACCCACGCAGTGATGTGGATAGGCTGTACTTACCTAGAAAATCAGGAGGTAGAGGTCTCTTGCAAGTGAAACAGACAGTTGAAGAAGAGAAGCATGTGCTAGCAGATTATGTAAAAAACAGTGTAGAGCCAGCTTTAATGGAGTTCAAGAACAAGGAGTTGCTTAAAACACTGCAAACAAAGAGTCAATATAGGAAAACAACGATGCAAGCACGGGCTGACAGCTGGTACAACAAGGCAGTGCATGCGCAGTTCCTTGAAAAAATCAAAGGAAAAGTAGATGAGGAAAAGACCTGGTCATGGTTTACTAATGGAATACTGAAAAAAGAGACAGAAGGCCTGATCCTGGCAGCTCAAGAACAAGCCATCAGAACAAATTCAAATAAGGCTAGAATAGAAAAATCAGGTGATGACCCCAAATGCATACTTGTAGAGAAGCGGATGAAACTATCGACCATATAGTGTGCAGCTGCAAGACAATTGCTCCGACTGATTATTAACAGCGCCATAATACAGTTGCTCAAATGATTCATTGGAATTTGTGTCACAAATACCATTTGCCTATGGCAAAGAACTGGTGGGATCATAAGCCTGAAAAGGTGATTGAGTTTGAACATGCAAAAGTACTCTGGGATTTTCAAATACAGACTGACAGGGTTTTGGAGAATAACACCCTGGATATTACGATTGTGAAGGGGGGGGGGAGTATGGATCATCAACATTGCCATACCTGGTGACAGCAGAATCAGTGAGAAACAGCTTGAAAAAAATTACTTGATATCAGGTCTGAAAATTGAACTGCAGAGACTCTGGCAAAAACCGGCACAGGTGGTCCCAGTGGTAATTGGCACACTTGATGCTGTGCCTATACACCTAGGCAGGCACTTAGAAACAATTGGAGTTGACAAAATCACCATCAGTCAGCTGCAAAAGGCCACTCTGCTGGGATCTGCTCGCATAATTCACCGATACATCACGCAGTCCTAAATGCTTGGGAAGTGTTCGACTAGTGATTTATGATACAAAATCTATTATTATTATTATTATTATTATTATTATTATTATTATTATTATTATTATTATTATTATTATTATTATTATTATTATTATTATTATTATTATTATTATTATTATTATTATTATTATTATTATTATTATTATTATTATTATTATTATATGCCATCAGGTCAACCTTTCCAAGGTTTTTCAGGAGGACAGTAGTCAAAAATTAGTTACCATTCTCTTCTTCTTTCTAGGGACATCCTCAGACTGTGCAGCTTGTCCAAAGCCCTCCATGCTGGCTCATCTGGGTGCAAAATAGTGAACTAAACACCCAAGCTCTAGTTCTGCAGCCAGATACTTAACACACTGATCAATCCAGCAATATGCAGTACTTGGAAATTAAAATCCTATCTTTAATATTTTAATTTTATTGAAAAACTTATGGGCTATCAAGACATAAATAACTAATAGCATCTCCTAAAATTACTGGTGATTTGCAAATTATATTTTATTTCTAATTATAAAATCTTAAATCTGTTGAAAAACAGATCACTGAAGTGAAACAAACTGGGCAAATTTCATTCAAATTAACTATTTAATTCACTAATATTTCTTTCAGTTATTTATAATTAAAATGTGCAATCCAAAGTACTGTTTAGAACTTGAGGTGACCCAATATCACCTGCTCTCATAACTGACAAACAAAATACTCTGCCCACAATAACTCCTTTCTTCTTTAAGCCCCTATACACTCAAGATCTTCAAAAAACAAAACAAAACATCTTGTACCCTCAGTGTTTGCATCAAAAATGAAGATAAAATAGTTTCATTCCCTATCAAGAGCTTACTCTTTTTCTTGAAGGTGTCAGGGAAGAAAGATTAAATGTGTAGACCCCGAGAACATCAGTTTCAGAACATAAATGAACTTTCCTTTCTTCCATTCTACTTTGGTTCTGAGGACTTCCCCTAGAAACTTTCATGTCTGATTAGAACCTTGAAACCATGGCATCATACTGCAGAATGATAGAATCACTGAGTTGGAAGGGACCTTTACTCTATCATATCCTAATCCCTGCTGAAAGCAGGAATCTGAATCAAAGCAGATCTGGCAGATGGTTGTCGCATTCTCTTTTGAATGCTTCCAGTGTTGGAGCACTCACCACCTCTCGAGGCAGTTGGTTCCACTGTCATACTGCTCTCATAGTTAAGAGGTTTTTCCTCTTTATGATTATCTTTCAATTTGAGCTGTCATTATGCATCCTGAACTCTGGGATGATGGAGAACAGATCGTTCCTTTTCTCTTTATGATAATCTTTCAGGTATTTGAAGAGTGCAGTCTCCCTTTCTCAAGGCTAAACATGCTCAGTTCCTTCGATCTTTCCTCATATGGTTTGGATTCCAGTCCTCTGATCATCTTTGTTGCTCTTCTCTGTACCTGCTCTGGGTTGTTTGCATCTTTCTTAAAGTGTGGTCCCCAGAATTGTACACAATACTCTAGATGTGGTCTAACTGGTGATGAATAGAGCTCAAGTGGCTAAAATGCTGACTGGAAGGCAGCAGGTCAGCAGTTCTATACCTGAATACTGAAGGACAGAGTGAGGTCCCATCTTTGTCCCAGCTCCTGTCAACCTTCAGTGGGAAGGTAAACAGTGTTCCGTGCACTCCAACGTCTAGTTCTGCTGGCCACATGACCACAGAAATGTCTGCAGAAGCAGACAGCACTGGCTCTTCGGCTATGAAACAGAGATGGAAGGAAAAAATCGGCTAAACGGTGCAAAATGCAGATGTATAGTCTCCAAAACCCATAAGGTGAGCACTGAACCCTAGAGTTGGATACAACTAGCTTTCGAGCAAGGGAAACCTTACTAAAGGTAAAGGTCACCCTTGCTTGAAAGCCAGTCATATCCGACTCCAGGGTTCAGTGCTCATCTCTGTTTCATGCAGAAGAAATCCAAAAACCATTTGTGGCAAGTTCAAAAATGAATATTTATTCAAGAGTAATATAACATGTATGCAAGCTGAATAAAGAATAAATCTCAACAAAAAGCTTGTTTTTCTTCTCACAATAGTAAAACTTAAAGTAGATACTTCTCTTATATAGAAAGTCTTGAATCTTCAACAAATGTAACTGTAAATAGTTGTTCTTTTTAAAGTCAAAATAATTTTCTTATGTGTTCAAAATTTGTAATCCAAAAATAAGCAAAAATGGTTAAGTTCACTGATTACAAAAACTTTTCGGAGAGAAGTCCTTCATCAGAGTAAATTGCTATCTGTAGAAACAAAATTTCGAATTACTATATATATTAAAACCATAATTACACATTGCTACATAATATCTCATATAGGTATACAATTGACCAAGAGCACAATACATTCAAGATCATAGAATAAAACTTACATTAGAACTTACATATAGATTTTTGTAGTTGCGTTCACAGCCTCACTAAGTAGAAATCTTACAGTGTGCTGAAGAACATTGAAAAGGTAAGAAAACTTCATGTAATTATATCGAAGCAGAAATACAACACAGGTAATGTTACTACTGAAAGAACTCTTAAAGATAACAGGACAGGTCCAAATCACTGTCTAAACCAAGAGGATTTAAAGTTTGTAGTCTATGAATATAGAAAGCTTCTCTCCTGAGCAATTCCTGATCAATGTTCATGTTTTCAAATTGTTTGTGATGGATGACCTCAATGACCATAAACAGTGTGGCCCTTTTGAATGTAATGCAACACCAGAGGAGCATTCTCAACCTTATTTCATATATGAGATTGATGTTCCATAAACCGAATCTTAAGAGGACGTATTGATTTCCCAATGTAATTTAATCTACAAGGACATTGCCAAAGATATACACAATTTCTTGTTTGGCAATTGGAATAATGTCTGAGAGTGAGCTTAAAATTCACATGAGAAAGCCCCAAAACTTTCATTTCCTATACATTCTTACATACAGCGCACTGAAAACATCTAAAATGTCCCGTGACTGAGAGGGCTGGTTTTTTTTAATATAACAGTCAGATGATGTTAAATAGTTTCGTATTGATTTTGTTTTACGAAAACCTACAAAAGGTCTATTCTGACAGTGAGCAATGTCTTGGATTACATGCCAATGATGAAGAACTATTTTCTTGATATGGTTAGCCAAAGGGCTATAATCTAGGGACCAAAAGAGTCTGTTCTGTTGTTCCTCTTTCTGTCATTCAAACAACCTGTTCCTCAGTGTGGTAAAGACCTTGTCTAATGAGCTCTAAATGACGTCAGAAGGATAGTCCCTGTGCCTTAACATGTTAACTATCGAGGTTGCAGACTCCTTAAAGTCCCCCTCCTGCGAGGAATTTCTCTTAGCACGTGCCAGCAAACTATAGGGGATGTTATTCCTAAGAGCAGGTGGATGGAAAGATCAATACTGTAAATATACATTGAGGTCTGTTGGTTTGCGATAAAGTTTAACCTGTATTCTACGTTGTTCCGAAATAAATACCTGCAAATCTAAGAGCGGGATGGTTTGATGATGTTTAGAATGTGAGAATTTCAAATGTGAATTAAAACTGTTAATCCATATCATATTGCAGGCGCACCCCCCAATAAAGGACTCAGACACTGGTAAAAGTGGATAACGGCATTGGGCCACATTTATTGATTCATGCCCTAGTCCGAATTATAAATTTCTATTGGTATTCAACCAATTATAATTCTTAAGGCAAGCAGGCCGAAGTAACACTGGTAAGGTTCCACCCAAAATTGCCAACGGCAATTGGTTACATTGTATCCATTTGTATCAATTTGTTTGTTGACAACAAACAAATTGTTGACCGTAGTCAATAATCTAACTACTGACCCCACCCTCTGACGCGTATCTGTAAAATAACGGGGTGATGCCTGCTGCCTAGCTCGTGCCATCACCCCATTGCCTGGTTCATCGTTGACTGGACAACGTTAACCAACTTGTGCCTGTCTAGTGTTGTCCAGTCAATTGCGAACCTGCCGGATACCTGTGGGTCATAAATGTTTACCTTACCAGTGCTACCCGCCCATGTGACCAAAGTCAATAGCAGCAGCAAGAAACCCCTATGTCAAACCGTAGCAACAGTGTGGGATGGGCAAAAAAGCCAGGACCCGGAAGCCAATTGTAGGTCCCAGCCAAAAATTCCCACCCGGCCCCGAAGCGACCAAAATATCACACTGTTAACTAGGGAGGGGGTGGAGGGGAAAAACTTCTCCTCTCCGTCGCTTCGCAAAATGGCAGCGCGGCTGCCTCGTGGCCACCCCTTTTAAAGGGTGCTGGCCACGCCCCCTAACTACCCGGATGTCCAAGTCCGGTGGGGGGCACCCGCAAAGAGCACGGCGGCCATTTTGGCACCGCACTTGCATTGCAGGCGCACCCCCAATAAAGGACTCAGACACTGGTAAAAGTGGATAACGGCATTGGGCCACATTTATTGATTCATGCCCTAGTCCGAATTATAAATTTCTATTGGTATTCAACCAATTATAATTCTTAAGGCAAGCAGGCCGAAGTAACACTGGTAAGGTTCCACCCAAAATTGCCAACGGCAATTGGTTACAATGTATCCATTTGTATCAATTTGTTTGTTGACAACAAACAAATTGTTGACCGTAGTCAATAATCTAACTACTGACCCCACCCTCTGACACGTATCCGTAAAATAACGGGGTGATGCCTGCTGCCTAGCTCATGCCATCACCCCATTGCCTGGTTCATCGTTGACCGGACGTTAACCAACTTGTGCCTTTCTAGTGTTGTCCAGTCAATTGCGAACCTGCCGGATACCTGTGGGTCATAAATGTTTACCTTACCAGTGCTACCCGCCACACGGGGAGGCTTTAACAAAGGCTCACCGCCCCCCCCCCCCAGACCGTCAGCTCGGTCAACAGGCCTGCTCGCCAATCTCCCAACAAGAGGTCCATACCTCCCGGCGACAGATGGACCCCATCCCCTGTGTAAAGCTCATAATTTTGTAGACTGATGGTGGGGTGTCGAATGATGCGCCCCCAACCCTTGTCCAGAAAGAACCGGGCAATAGCCCTGTTCACCAAGCGCCGAGCCCGATGAAGGGCCTGGAGGTTAAACCCTCCCCTGTAAGCGTGCCGCGGTATCATGTCCGACCAAATTAGGGTTGTGGCAGGCAACACATAATGCAAGTAGGCCAGGTCACCGCAAATCGCATGCTTCAGCGATAGGCCCGTGACCTGTCCCAAATCATTACCCCCGAGGTGTATAATAAGGACATCAGGCGGGTCAGCATCCCTGATGGAGAAAAGGAATGGCAACAGTTCCCACCATAACATTCCGTGCTTACCGTACCACCTGAGACTTGCGGATGCACCCAGTCCCAGTCGGGGTCCCCACTCTGTCGCCGCAGCAAACTGCGCTGCCCTGTGCACATAGCTGTGGCCCACCAGCCATACTGTCACCGGTGTAAGACGACACCCAGGGTTTGTCAAGGAAAAAAGGAAACAGGGTAGTGACTTAACTGGTACTCACTGTTGCAGAGGGCGAACATACAACTGAAAACATCGTGATCCCCACCTTCCCATGTTGCATATCTCAGCCCCGGAGTACCCAAACGCCGCTGCGGTGGAAGCCGCCCCTATCCGGAACAAATGGGTGCCGTAACGAGCCCCAGGGAGGCCAACACTGGCTAGTGCCTTACCAGTCACCTTCCAAAATTGAAATTTAGTAAGGGGAGACCCATCTTGGTGACAGAAAAACGGGCCAGGGTGCGTACCACGTAGTGCAAGGAACTCCTGTAGGGCACCAACCGGACAGATGTCTGCCAAGGAACATCGTAGCAGTCTTACACCACTGCCTACACCGTGCTGATCAACCTTAGAGGAGCGTATCCTCAGCTGAGCCCAATCAGAAGAAACATAGACATCTTCAAGTTCCAGTGCCCTACGACTCGCATCCGCCTTAGACAGTAGCACCAGCTCACTGATGCGGAGCGCCCCAAAAAAGGCCACCGTAGTAGCCGCATGAAACAGGGTTGCCTCATACCTGTCGAAACACAGGTCATGCCAACCCCGTGCAAGGTGGGTAAGTACTCCTGGAGAAATAGGGTGGCAGTCATCCGGGCTGCGCCCACGTTCCCGCACCCACCCTTCCAAAACATGTCGTATGCAAAAATCACTTGTGCTGTCAGCAAAACCACCCACCTTGGCCATGAATGCCAGCGCTGACAGCCTGGATGCTATGGTGCAGGGGGCTAAGCCCTGGGCATGTAAGTAAACCATAAATTGGAGGATGTGAGCTACTGGGATGGGCCAACTTTCAGGTAGCCGTGATTGGGCACAAAAGGCCCTGAATGAACTAAATGCATGGTTATACGCCTTACGCGTGCAGGGGGCGAGCGACATGCCGATCGCCCGGTTCACCTCTCCTTGCCAAGCATCCATATCTCGTCCGGGAGCGGCGAGGGAAATTCCTCTGCATCTGGGGCCAAGGCACGGAACCGGGGGATCTGCAGGCGGGACAAAGCGTCAGCAATATCATTATTAATACCTGGAACATGCCTGGCCCTAAAAAGCACATTGAGGCGTAGGCAGTGCAACACAAACTGGCGAACCAGTTCCATGACCCTGGGAGATTTAGACGTCTGTGAGTTGACAATGTGGACAACTGCCGCATTGTCACACCAGAAATGGACGACCGAATTGGCCCACTCCTCGCCCCATAGCATCAAAGCTCCCAGAATGGGGAAAAATTCCAAGTACGTGAGATCGCGCAAACGATCCAAACCCCACCAGGCTGGCGGCCATCTGCTGTAGCCCACTTCCCTTCGAAGTAAATCCCATAACCCAGGGACCCTAATGCATCCGACTGAACCCGAAAACGAGGGGAAACCAAAAGGTCGGACCTCCAAAAGGACACCCCGTTGAATTCCCTCAGGAACTGAAGCCAGATGAGCATATCAGCCCTCATGCCCTTGTTCAGTCGGACCCTGTGGTGGGGCCTGGCCAAGCCAGTCATGGCGTCGCACAAGCGTCGAGCAAACGCTCTGCCAGGTGCGACGACCCTGCAAGCGAAATTGAGGTGACCATGTAACACCTGGAGCTCCTGAAGGGACACCTTGCGTTTTGCCAGCAAGTCCACAATGAGTGCAACGATCCGGGAAACCTTATCAACAGGTAACCGTGTCAATCTCAACCCCCAGGAATGTGAGCTTGGTTGAAGGGCCCTCTGTCTTTTCGGGCGCTAAAGGGACACCGAGTTCCTTCATTAGTGTCTGAAATGTATGTAGGAGACGCGTGCACGTGTCCCAGCCCCGTTCACCCCCGAATAAGAAATCGTCGAGGTAGTGGGCTACAGACCGGGACCCTGACCTGCGAACAAAGGCCCATTGCAAGAAAGTGCTGAAGCGCTCAAATGCCGAGCATGAAATGGAGCAGCCAAAAGGCATGGCTTTGTCGAAATAAAATTCACCCCGGAACTTGAAACCCAGCAACTCAAAGTCGCCCGGGTGCACTGGAAGGAGACGGAACGCGGACTTAATGTCGCACTTAGCCAGTAGTGCACCCGGGCCACATGAGCGCACCATGCGCAGGGCCTGGTCAAAAGATGTATACCTAACCGAACAAAGGTCGTCAGGGATAGCATCGTTGACCGAACGGCCAGCCGGGTAAGACAAGTGGTGTATCAAACGGAACTCCCCCAGTGACTTCTTGGGCACTAACCCCAACGGGGCAACCTTGAGATTGGGAAATGGTGGGACAGGGAAAGGGCCAGCGACCCTGCCAGCAGCAACCTCCTTAGCAATGCTCATGGCAGCCACCTCCTCCCTTCCCCTGAGTGATAACAGGTTGGGTGCATCTTGAGGGGACCTGTCCCCTGTGAAAGGAATGTGAAACCCCTGCTGGAAACCCTCAAGCAGGTAATCTGTGTCTGCCCTCCTCGGGTACATTGCGAGCCAACGCTCCAGCATGTCCACATTAATTGGGGAGGGGGCCTTTTGCTTGACCAGCTCCCTCCGCGGCAGTTCTGCCTGCTCCCTGTCCACCTCTACCTCTGCCCCGCAGTCCGCCTGCCCTAGGACACGCGGAGGCGGCATGGGGGCCAGCACAAGAGGGATACTCGTGCCTGTAACGGCACTGCTTCCTGTTACACGCACCATTGGCCGAGAAACTCCAACACAGCAGGCGGGCTGGAACCCCCTGCCCCGCCACCTGGCAGGGTGCCTGGGCTGGAGTAGCTCGCTGGACCGCATGTCCACAATGGTACCTCCCCCCTGGCGCCAGGCGCGTGGGGGTCATATACAGAAGCCACAGCTTCTGGCAGGGCTCATCCCACCTCATCTCTGGATGTATGGGCACTCTCATGCGGAATTCCTCGTCGTAAGCCAACCACGACGGGCCAGGGAAATCAACCATCGCCCGGTATATGTTGTCCAAATACTGGACCATCGGAATCGCCAGGTCGGTCCGGGCCCTGAGGTACACCGCCATGTATATAAGGTATGCGGGTAACCAGTTGGCCCACGTACGTGGCGGCTTACGTCAACGAGACTGCTCCTTGTCCTTCTCGTCCTGCCCCTCCCTCTCCTCTTTGGTGGGTTCTCTATTCAAGAGGGAGAAAATGTCCACATACTCCCCCCGCCAGATCTTTTCCTTGGTAGCCTGGGCCAGATGATCCCCAAGGGGTAAAGAATAACCTGCTGTCGGCAAGGCCGACACCGGAACATTGACCGTGCTGGGCACCATGAAAGGAGCCTGGACCAGCCCCGCCACCCCCAATAAGTTCCCTGCAGGGCAGGGTGCTCCGCCCCAAGAGGGGCCTTGGAGTGTTGGAGCTGTTCAAGGATGGGCCGGAGGTGGCTGACCCGCCGCCCCAGCCAGGCGAGGCCACGGCCACTGCAAACCTCCCCCCGTAGTGGGTTGTGGTGTGGGTGCACTAGCTTGGACCGTATACTCACAAGTTGCACCCCCATGGGCCACCCCCACCAGGGGTTCCGGCCCACTGCAGGCGTCGGAGCTCGCAACCGCAACCGAGTTCGTAGACGGGGCCTGACCACTACCTGCTGGCGGCATCTGCTGAGTGGGGAGCTGCGAGGCTGCGGCTGTCGCCGACCTACTAGCCTCAGGCAGCACAACCCGTTTGGCCGCCTGCCGAGAACCGGCAGACGCTGAGTTGACCCGTAAACCAAAGGGTGCCCCTGATGGATTAACTATCCCCAAAGATGCCTCCAGGGCCGCTACGCGGGCCAGTAGGGCATCAACGTTTACATAGCCCCCGACGCTGATGGGGGCAAAGGGCCGGCCGGCCCAACGGTCGCCGGCGCCAGGCCAGGTCTCTGGACCCCGGGGCCCGAATACGGCCATGCCCCGACCACCGGCCCCGGAGGGCCGGGGGCCGCAGCCCCTGCAGGGCCGGTCTGAGGCAGCCCAGCCTCGGGCCAGGGAGCAATCGACCCCATCCCGCCGGTCCCGGTGGGCGCCCCCGGAAAGGGGGCCTGCTGAGGGGGTGCAGTCGCGGTCCTCCGACCCGGCTGGCGCCTCCTTGAGGTGCGAACCGCGTTTGCCATCACCTTCTTTTTGGAAGGCATTGCTGCAATTCGCTGGGAAGCCGAATAAAAGAAGCGCAGAAGAAACCGCTGCTCGAAAGAGGCTTCCCGGCTAAAGGGAAGAGCGACGGAGCGATTGGGGAAAAACTTCTCCTCTCCGTCGCTTCGCAAAATGGCAGCGCGGCTGCGTCGTGGCCACCCCCTTTTTTTTTTTAATAATTTTTATTAAGTCTTTAATAAACATACAGAAAAAGAAAAGAAAACATTAACAGTACATTAACAGTACATTACACTAACAAGTCCATATATCATACTAACAAACATTACTATATGCTAGCACATAACAATATCTATATTCATTAACTACTATTTAACCACCAAATATTAAGAACCTTTATTTCAAAGTCCAAAATAATAAAAAGAAACTTTCTGTACTACCACTAATCTTTTTAACCAATAAAAAACACCCTGTGAATATATACAATGCCCGGGGAGTTTATTTTCTACTCAAGTCCAGAAACTTCTTTGAGATGGTACTGGTCCTGAACTATCACCTGCCATAATAGAGTGATCCACGAACGGTTTCCATATATTCCAGAATCTATTCTCTTTTAAATTATCTCTTTTGACTTTAATCTCCCATGTCAATTTATCGTTCAATGCTAAACTCCACATTTCTTTATACCATTCTCCAACCTGAATATCTACATCGTTTTTCCAATTTCTGGCTATACATTGTCTACCCGTTGTCAGTACAATTTCCAGTAATTCTTTTTCCTCCTTGTTTAAACCCAGATCTTCCACATTCGTTAAAAGAATAGTACCCGACACCAACTTAACACTTTTACCCAATATTTCACCAATTTCATTTTCTATTCTTCCCCAAAAATCCCTTATTTTTTTACAACTCCACCACATATGTTCATATGTTCCATCAAATTCTTTACATCTCCAACATAACTTATCTCTTTTATTATCCATCTGGTAAAGTCTTAATGGTGTCAGGTACCATTGCCACAACATCTTGAAATTATGTTCTTTAATTCTTACAGACATTGTTCTCATAATTCTCTTTTTCCATTTATTTTTCCATTCAGTCTCCCCAATTTTTATATTCAAATTTTGTTCCCACTTCCGTTTCAAATCCTCCTGTGGATCTGCACCTCTATTCAATATATTATAAAGCTTACTTACAAGACCCTTAATACTACTTTCCCCTTTTCTAATCTTCCTTACCAATTCCTCAAATTCCGTAAGTACTCTATCTGACCCTAGTTCTCTTTTATATTTTTTATTCCAATTGTCCACCTTTAACCTCTGAAACCAATTCAAATTTAATATCTCAAACATTTTTTTCCGCTCGGCATCAACATCACATGCTTTTAACCAATCCTTCAATAACAACATCCCATTTTTATCCAATATTTCTATTTTTTCTTTGTCTAATTTTATTGGGAAACACATCATATCAGTCAATTCCAAGATTGGGGAGAGATTCAGAACCATATCTTTTTTTACCTTCTTCCACACCTCCATGAGACCTTTCATCATAGTATTATTTGACATTTTCACCTTATCCTTCATTCCCAGAAAATTCAAGTTTCCAATATTTCTGTATTCTTTCATTTCCAATTGTTCCCAAATTACCTTTTCTCTTGCCAAGATCTTCACAACATTCTTGACTTGAAATGCTCGGTAATATACTAAGAGGTTTGGCATACCCAACCCCCCTTTTTTCTGAGACAAATACCATAGTTTCTTTGGAAGCCTAGATTTTTTTCCTCCATTACAAAAGTCATTAAACATTTTTTGAAACTCATTGATTTCTTTCTCTTTTAAATGGATCGCGAGCGTATCAAATAAAAAGTTAATCTTTGGTAACAGTATCATTTTACACATAGCAATCCTTCCAAACCATGACAGCTTTAACTTCTGAAGTTCTCGTATTTTATTCCTAAATTCAATTCTCAAGCTGTCATAATTCAATCGTTTAAGTTCTTCTAATTTGTTTGAAATAATTATCCCTAAATACTTCAACTTATCTTTGATTTGTATATTAAGTGTCGACACCGTCCTACCCATCTCGCTCAATTTCAAATTACACAACATCAATTCAGATTTATCCCAATTTATCTTTAATCCTGTTATAGCTTGAAATACTTGTAGATGATCTTTAATCCTATCCATTACCTGTTCCGGGTGCTTCACCATAAGCAATGTATCATCAGCGTACATGCTCACTTTATTACCCATAATCCCTTCTATATTTGAATCCTCCCTTATACTTTTAGCTAAAATCTCCATTGCCATTATAAACAAAATAGGAGATAATGGACAACCCTGCCTAGTGCCTGCCTCTAGCTTTACCACATCCGTGAGCTCCTCGTTTACTCTAACCCTGGCATTTCCTTTTTGATATAGTAAATCAATAACCCTATTAAATTTATCTCCAAACCCATATTTTCTAACTATTTCCTTAATTGAAGACCACTGCAATGAGTCAAATGCCTTAAAAATATCCAATGATAATAGTCCCACTTTTTCCTTTGTTTGATTAACACTGTCTATTAAATCTAATACCCTTCTAGTCAAATCCGCCATGTGTCGTCCTTTTAGAAACCCAACTTGATCAACATTTATATATTCCCCCATAAAACTATTTAAACGGTTAGCCAATATTGCCGTGAAGATCTTCGCATCTTGATTTATAAGCGAAATTGGTCTGTACGAATCCACTCTTTCCAAATTCTTACCAGGTTTTGGCAAAAGAACAATTGTAGTGTTATACCATGAGGTCGGGATTGATCCTCCATCTAGTATATAATTATATAACTTCACCAATTTCGGGACCACCACCTCTTTAAATTCTTTGTAAAACTCTGTTGATAATCCATCATCCCCCGGGGCTTTCCCTATCTTCAATCCGCTTATTACCCCCTTAACCTCTTTATCAGTTATCTTTTCCTCCATTTTCTCCCTATGCTCTTGCTTTATCCCATTCCCTAACTGCCTCTCCAATATCCTTTTAAGCTTTTCCATATCTATTTCTTTTTCTGCATATAACACCTGGTAAAATTCCCTAACTATTTTACATTTATCGCTATTCTTATTACACCTTAAACCTTGCCTGTCAACTAACACCCCAATTTCTCTTTTTTCCCTTTTAACCTTAGCTGCTCTTGCTAATAGTTTTGAGTTCTTATTACTAAATTCAAAATATTCTCTATTTAAATAAATCAAGTCTCGTTTAACTTTATCAATATCTTTACCCATTACTTCTGCCTTAAGTCCTTGTAGTTTCAAGAGAATTTTTTTATCTTTACTTTTTGCGTGTTCTTCCTGTAATTGTTTTATTTCCTTTTCTTTTTCTATGTGTTCTGCTTTATACCTTTTATATTTGAGGCTTGCCACTCTTATGCTTTCCCCCCTAAAAACTGACTTCATGGTATCCCATACAATGTTAAAATCAACCTCATTATTATCATTCCATTGCCAACTTTCTTTCCAACTTTCCATAATTGCCTCTTTGCTTTTCTGATCTTTGAACAAATTAGGATCGTACCTCCAATTTCTAACTCTTTGAATATTTTTTGATGCTTTCAATTCCAAATATACTTTAGCATGATCCGATTCCTTAATAATCCCAATTTCCGTACTTTCTATATCCCCAATTAAGTTTTCCGACAGAAAAACATAATCTATTCTCGAGTAGGTCCCATGTACATGCGAAAAAAAGGAATATGCCCTTTCCAAGCCTTTAAACTCTCTCCACGAATCCTTCAAACCCATAACTTTCATCCATTTGTCCATCGCCTTCCCTTTCACACCCATTCCACTTCTAGCTATGTTTGTGCAATCCATTCCTGACCTGATCAAATTAAAATCACCAGCCACAATAATTTTTGCAACATTTTCCCACTCCACTATTTTCCGAATTTTTTCAAGAAACACTACTTGGTGGTCATTTGGAGCATAAATATTTACCAACAATATTTCCTCATCCTCCAATTTTCCTCTTAACAACAAATACCTACCCTCTTGATCAGCAATCTTTTTTGTGATTTCAAATCCTAACTTCCTAGAAATCATAGTTGCCACCCCTCTTGCTTTAGATGTTCCAAACGCCATCTCATAGTGTTGCATCCAACCCAGATAAAGTTTATTTGTATCTTTTGATTTCTGATGTGTTTCCTGTAAAAATAAAATATCTGGTCTATCTTTTTTCAACGCCGATTCCAACCTCCGTCTCTTAAGAACAGAACCTGTACCTTTCACATTCCATGATATTATTTTAATACTATCCATAACCAAATTCTTCTCCCAACTTTAAACTCTCCATCGGGCGTGCCACCAAAAACCCTTCACCATACCCACTACATAAAACACACATTTTTCACTCTCCCCACCTTCCAACGAAAAGTCGCCTCTGTCAACCAAAGAGGGGAGAGGGGGGACCTGCAAGATGCGCCCTACTGCCGGCGCTATGCGCTATTTACCCATTCTACCTCTATTAGATAATTAAGATTACTACTATCTAATGCTCATCCTTCCTTACCTATCTCCTCCTCCATCATAATCAAGGACGGCTCCTCCTCCTCCTCCCCTCGTTGTGGTGTTCCACCTGTTGCCCCACCGGGCTCCTCCCTCCCATATTCCCTCCCCAAAGCTCCAGAATCCATCAATTCCTTCTTAAGATTTTTCCATTCTTCCGAATCTACTTGTACCAATCCCAACAAACTCAGGTATTCCAATGGATTAGTGCCTTCATCAATAACTTGCATTCTTTTATCATAGAAAAAACGCAATTGTTGTGGAAATCTCCAATTATACCTTATATTTTTACCCATCAATAATTTAGTAACAGGCCTCATCTTATATCTCCATGTTCTTTCTTTTAGTGAAATATCATTGTAGACTTCTACATCTGAGCCATCAAATTTCAACGCATCTGAACCAACACTTTTCAGATGAGCCATTACTTTTAATTTATCTGCCCAATTTGCAAATTTAACCAACACATTTCTTTGAGCCACTCTCCCTCTTCTTGGACCCACCCGGAATACACTTCCTAAATCCTCCTGAACAAATTCCTTCCCCATTTTTAAACCATTTAACCACTGAACCACCCTCTCTCTTAACAGATCCGGAGTGCGTTCCGGTACCTGACGGATCAAAATATTCTGCTTTCTCATCATATCTTCGACAGCATCTATCCTCATTTCTTGTTCCTGCAGTTTTAACTTACTGTCCCGCACCACCTCCTGAGTCCCTTTTACTTCCTTCTTTACCGCATCCACCTCGATTTGAACCACTTTCAGCATTCCCTCAAATTTATTCAAACTTAAGTCCACCTTTTTGGTATAATCTGTCAGTGTTGACATCATCTTTTCTTGCCTTTTAAACATTTCATTTTTATCTTTCACCCTTGAAGCCTCATTTTTCTCCATTTTTTGCGACAACTTGCCAATTTCCACCATAATTTGAGTCTGGTCCAATGACACTGTGGGCAGAGCTGTTGGCTGAACAAATTCATCCATTGGTGCTTTTTCAATCTTCTTAGGTTTTACAACCTGTTCTTCTTCTTTTGCTTTCGCTCTCGTACCTTTATCCATAGTGATGTAATATATTTCAAACCCAATGTTGCAGATCGCTGTAACAATTCCAATACAGTAAGGCTTACTACACTGCAGCCATAGGTTCCACCAATACAACCGGCAAGTTCTTATGTCAGCAGAAGATCCAAAATTTACTGTAATCCACAACGATGAAACAAAGGAAAACAAAAGAAAACAGCTCTCCAAACAGGCAGTTTAAAAGTAAAAATTGTTAACCACAAATAATCCTTTCCCACAAAACCAACAGTCAAATGACGTCTTCCAACCACAGCAAAAAGGCTTCAGAAAAACAGTTAATCAGGTTGCTGAGGGGGGGGGAGCTCAGAAGGAAAGAAAAATCCAGCCACCAAGGGGTTAAGGTGAGAAGTTGAGCAACTATTTGTAATCCACACGGTGATGGAACCCTACAATCAAAGCCACATAATCCTTCCTTTGAAGTGGATAATCAAAGCACCCTTTTCCAGCGAGTGCCTTAACTTTGAAGTGAGAAGAGGCCCCCCCTCTTCCCCCTCTTCCCTAAATGAGCAGGCAGCTTAGGCAGAAGAGAAGAGAAAGAAAAAAAAACCAAACTCCCACAGCTTCTCCTCTTTTCCAGTCCAGAGAGGAGGTAGAAAAAAAGAAAAAGGAAAATTAATCCACCTTATTGATCTCAGAATGTGGCGCGGTCCTCTGGTATGTAGAAAAAAAACCACAGTCTATACACGATCACTTTCGTTTTCCCTGACCGTCGCCATTACAGTACCTCCAGCTCTTCCCCCCCTTTTTTTTCTTCTGAAAAACTCAGCCGGTTTTATAGCTTATAGCTAAGAATGTAGCTCCCTTCAGGCACTTACACACAAATTGCCTTCACTCCAGCCGCTTCTTGCCACTTCCAAAACCTGTTCCAAAGCCTTCTCCTCACTCTCGCTGATCCCGTTCCTCGGCTCTCCAGCGGAAAAGCCGCGACTGCCGTCACAGCTCAACCGCCCAGAAAAACCTCCCGAACTTCGATCATCCAGCTTCAAAAGCTCAGCAAACTTTCCAAGGAGACAGGCAAGGATCTTAACTTTAAGCTTTACCACTTGAAAATTTTTCTATTCCGCTCCTTCACATCGTTCACCACTTTGTTGAGCGCGAGCGTCCGAAACTAGATGTTACACAGCGGCCATCTTAGCCAACCCCCCCCCACCCCTTTTAAAGGGTGCTGGCCACGCCCCCTAACTACCCGGATGTCCAAGTCCGGTGGGGGGCCCCGCAAAGAGCGCGGCGGCCATTTGGCGCCGCGCTTGCAATATCCATATTTTGTCGTAATGTGTAATTATGGTTTTAGTATATATAGTAATTTGAAATTTTGTTTCTACAGATAGCAATTTACTCTGACGAAGGACCTCACTCTGAAAAGTTTTTGTAACCGGTGAACTTAACCATTTTTGCTTATTTGTGGATTACAAATTTTGAACACATAAGAAAATTATTTTGACTTTGAAAAGAACAACTATTTACAGTTATATTTGTTGAAGATTCAAGACTTTCTTTCTATATAAGAGAAGTATCTACTTTAAGTTTTACTATTGTGAGAAGAAAAACAAGCTTTTTGTTGAGATTTATTCTTTATTCAGCGTGCATACATGTTATATTACTCTTGAATAAATATTCATTTTTGAACTTACCACAAACGGTTTTTGGATTTCTTCTGCATGAAACAGAGATGAGCACTGAACCCTAGTGTCGGATATGACTGGCTTTCAAGCAAGGGTGACCTTTACCTTTACCTTTAGTAAGGTTTCCCTTGCTCGAAAGCCAGCCGTATCTGACTCTAGGGTTCAGTGCTCACCTCATGGCTTTTGGAGACTATACATCTGTTAATGCAGCCTGAAACAGTATTGGCCTTTTTTGTAATCAGACATCCCAAATAAGTTGGGGAGGAAGGACGAAGAAAGCATGGAGTTTCCTCTTTAGATTCAACCAAACATTCCTGAGTGAGATTTAATATAATTTTGCTGTGTGTCATTCTGACATACTTAAAGGCTGAGAAATGGTTTGATTTTAAAGTTTCACTTTGAAGATCTTTAGTATTTTAAAGGTGATTTTTTTTTTACTTTTAAAGTGCTTGCTTGTAACTTGTAACATACTTTTAAGTACTTGCCTGTAACTTGGGTTCAGTTTCTACCTATTACACATCTGCAATATTTTTGAAGTGCCTTGTGTTTTGGATTTTTATTCAAAGCATTTTTGTATGGTTAATTTGTGCTCCTGTATTCACATTCATAATTTTCATATATATATTTAAGTATGAACTACAATTCTACTTGATTGTAAGAAGATGCTAACTCATTTTGAACCATGTGCCTGCTATATGTTTTCAAAAACCTTGAAGTACTTTAAAAGCAATGTAGAGGAATAAATGCTTCTAGAAGAGAAAGCTGTTTTTGCCTTAAATTCTAGCAAGATTGATACTAAGATATTTTAAACTGTTACTGAACTGCTACTGAACTGCAATGTACCGAACCTCTCAGGATGTAACCCCTTGATAAAATGAGTTTATAGCTGGGAAAGACCCTAGACTTCTGAATCACTCCATGTGGTCTGACAAAGGCAGGTCTCCCAGTGTGTGATATGCAGAGTATCAGGGTTTCTGACAGCAGGAATTAATGATGAAGATGTTGTTGTTGTTTTTAACAAAAACTAAAGGTATTATGCCTAAAATCCAGACTAGTGGCATTATGTACAGACAGGGCCATAGACAGGATGCTATATATATAAGCAGCCGGGAGTTTGAGGGTGGGCAAACTGCTAACTCAGGGAGGGTGATACCCACCCTGGCCACCCCTGACTCTGTGCGGGCTTGGCTTGGCTTCAGGCCAGCAGGTCATGCAGATCTTTGCATCTGGAACATCTGACATACCGAAGGGGCTCCTAGCATCTTCTACTTTGAAATCTCCACTCAAGGAAATTTCACTCCCCTCTCCCTGCAAGGCAGGCACAGTGCAGATCGATCAGGTATTTTCCATACCACAATATTCAGCACTAACAAAAGTAGTAGGAAATTTGTTCAGCCCAAATGGTGGAACTTTGGTTGCATAGGAAAAGTCACAATGCAAGGAGGTTATTGACCTCATTTTAAAAGTTATACCAGAAGAGCTCTCATTTGTTCTCTTCCATGCATATCATGAATCAACTGGACCTTTGAATGTTCCCTGACCTTTTCCCTGACCTCTGTATTCATCCTTATAAGAAGTTACAGCTGACAGTTGTGTCGTCATTTTCCTCACATAGCTTTTATGGTAGCTTATGAAAACAGAAACAATTTTAAACTGAGTACTGTGAAAGGAGAGCATTCGCAAAATAGAAGTGTTGCTTTGATGGGCTTTGTTTCCTGCCAAAGTTACAGTGCAACAGCATGCATATTGCTTTGCAGTGCTAATCTGGAAAGCTCTCAAGTGGGTTTGTCACTCAGCACTCTGCTATTTCCCCCTTCTTGTTGACATTCATTCTTCACTTGTCAACTAACATCCACTCGTTGGTAGATGGGGTAACGAGGATGCATTGCAGTTTTCAGCATTTTCCTCCACTGCGCTGCCAGTTTGTCAAACCAGTGTGAAGTCTTTGCTCCTTGAACATTCAAGGGAATGAGGAGGGAAGAAGTTTCAGAAGGCTACCTTACTTATTGGCTGGAAATTATGGACAATATAGGGATTCTTCTTTCTTTGGGGACTCTTCCTGCTTTGAGGAATAAAAGGGTGCAGAAATTGTGATTGAGAGACATTTCATGTTGAGTGTATATTCTAAGAGTGCTAAGATTTTCTCACTTTCCTCTTCCCGCTCATACTAGGATTAAAACTGAACTGGATTTAGGTTAATAAATGCCTTTCTAATGTCTACCATTATCCTAAAGAAACTGTCACACAGGGACTCCTTTGTATCTATAAATGCAGATTCTCTGCTTCTTGTTATATTGAATATAAGACAAGTGATTTTTTTTTTACATTCAGTCTTCTTCATCATTGACAGCAGGTGGGTTTAGAACTATTAACCACACTTCAACCAAAGTTATATTGTAATTCATCAGAGGTGTATCTATTTATAGGTGATGATTATGAAGCCTTTACTTTTGGTTAGTCCTGGGATCACGGAATGGAAATAATGGAGAACCACCTCTCTCTGGCAGATCTTGACTGATGTTCTAAAGAGTTACATTCCAGGAAGAATGATTTCTAAAAAGAGCACTGGGAAGGGACAGGTTGAAGATTAAAGTCCCTAATGTCTTTATATGGGCCAAATGACTTTCTCTGAAGGCATCAGAGAAAGAAATTTTTTCAGGATGTGACAGCTAGGATTCTTGAAGGTTAGGAGGGCAGTGAAAGCAAAAGATATAAGTCTCAGGGTAGAACAGCCACAGTGGTTAAGAAGCTGATCTTGATGACTGGAAGATCTGCAGGTCAGCAGTTAGAGATATCTGAGTGCTTAATGACGGAGTTAGCTTTCATCGTCTGTCACAGCTCCTAACAACCTAGCAGTCTGAATGCAAGAAATTACAAATAGAAAAAAAGGTACCACTTTGGTGGCAGGGTAATAGTGTTCTATTTAGTCCGGAGGCTAGTCATGCCTGCCACATGTCCACGGAAATGTCGGTAGATACAGACAGCACTGGCTCTTTGGCTGTATATGGAGATGACCACCATATCCTAGAGATGGATATGACTGACTTTTGAACAAGGGTGACCTTTACCTTTAATTAAAGTAATTAAAGTCTTCTTCAATTGTAGGAATCGGGGCCGCTAGGACGGCCGTTGGGTCCCGGAGGAGACTGATCAAGTAACGATACGAGGCAGTATGGAGCGAGATCAGATCAGTGGTTTATTGGGGAAAAAGCATCATCATATATAGATCAGAAGGCAATGCAGGAAAGAATCGTCATCTGACAGAAAATCACATCACCCATTTACTCGGGTTAATGGGAAATCTCTCTCGGGGAAGTTAATTAACTCGGGCAAACACTGACAGGGGAAAACCATTGTTCGGGGTTTACGCCAAAGTAAATATGGCCACTATTTGCACCAGGGATTAGGCTTAACTGTGAGTGAGTGATTGCTTAATACGTAACGGAGGTTAGTGATCTGCTTCTCTCAGCAGAATCGCTGGTCAGGTCATATGTGGGTGAATAAACCCTTACGATTATTACTATTAATCCGTTCCCCCAATTTCTGGGCCCGCAGAGCCCACGGACCAGGAGCCTTCTCGACCAGAGTGGCCTCTGCCAGCCGCCGCGCTGTGCTGATTGCGCTCGCGGAATCCATATTCAATTTGGTCTCTAATGTCCTTATATGGGCCAAATAACTTCCTCTGACATTTCCCCCTCAGTTCTCTTGGAAATACAGAGTAAAATGTAGTCTTTGATGTAATTATCAAGGAAGTAGGCAAGTTAGTCATTTTCAAAACAATGGAACCTTTAAGATGAACACGTTTATTTTAGCACAGTGGCAAATGAGCTTCAACATTAGTAAGAGCAACGTGATGCATGTTAGGGCAAAAATCCCCAATTACATTTATAAACTGATGGGCTCTGAACTCTCTGCGACAAACCAGGAAAGGGACCTTGGTGTCCTGGTGGACAACTCAATGAAAGTGGTAACCCAGTGTGCCTCAGCAGTGAAAAAAGCAAACTCAATGCTAGGGATCATTAGGAAGGGTATAGAAAATAAGTCAGCAAGTGTCATTTTGCCTCTTTATAAATCTATGGTGAGGCCCCATCTGGAATACTGTGTACAGTTCTGGTCGCCATACCTCCAGAAGGATATTATGGAGTTGGAAAAAGTGCAGAGGAGGGCAACCAGAATGATTAGGGGACTGGATCACTTTCCTTACCATCTGAGGCTGCAACGGTTGGGCCTTTTCACTCTTGAACGACGGCGTCTAAGAGGTGACCTGATTGAAGTTTATAAAAGCATGCACGGTGTGGACAAAGTAGATAAGGAAAAACTGTTTTCCCTATCGCACAACACTAGAACTAGGGGGCACTCCATGAAACTTTTGGGTACTAGTTCTCAAACAAATAAGAGAAAGTACTTTTTCACCTAGATTACTGGTCTATGGAACTCCCTGCCAGAAGAAGTGGTGACAGCTATCAGTCTTGACAGCTTTAAGAAAGGATTAGACAAGTTCATGGAGGACAAGGGTATCAATGGCTATAATTATGGATACTTAAGGACAACCTCCGGGTTGCAGAGATAGGTAGGATATCTCTCAATGCCATTTCCAGGGAATCCAAAGTAGGTGAAGGCATCTGCTTGGGAATACCCTGAAGGAAATGGTGAGCCACTGTGTGAGACAGGATGCTGGACTGGATGGGCTGTGGCCTGTTCCAGCAAGACTGTTCTTATGTTCTTATGTGTCATCCATCAAGTTACCTCCATCTTACAATGACCAAATGAATGAGTGTCCTCTAAAATGTCGTGTCCTCAACAGCTCTGCTCAGCTCTTGTAAACTGTTAGGGCTGTGGCTCCATTGATGGGGGCTTTCCATCTCTATTTGCACATCCTTTTTTCATGCTCCCTTCAGGTTTTGCTAGTATCAATACCTTTTCTTACTACAGACATTTGTGGGCTCTAATATGCTTCTTCAGATCTGTATCACGGAGTCCAATATTTAAGTCACAGAGCTGGCATCCTATTGAACCATGATAGGCACAAGCTCCTAGTTGTTTGACCAATTTTGGCACTTAGGCAATGGTTTCCTTTTTTACCTGCCTTTAGCATGTGAAGACAGCCTTGGATTGGCTAGGGAAACTAGAGATATCCAGACAGATTAGAAGAATATGGCAACAACCTAAAACTATTCCAGATATAGCTGAAAACTTTGCTAGCATCCTCTCTTGTTCATTGACCACTCAGTGCACTGATGGAGTTTTAAGACATAGGAATTTAGCCCAGACATTCCTCTAAAAATAGAAAGAAAGTGACTGTGATGGCTTATTGGTTAAGAAGCTGAACTTGACAACTGGAAGGTCAGCAGTTCGAGCCACATGCAGGCAAAAGCCCTAGCTGTTACCTGCATGATGTAGTGAGCTCCCATCTTTGTCCCAGCTTCTGCCAACCTTGCAATTTGAAAGTAAGAAATTGCAAGTAGATAAATAGGTACCACTTCAGTGGGAAGGTAAATAGCATTCATTGTCTAGTCTTGCCTGCCACATGTCCATGGAAATGTCTGCAAACACAGACAGTGCTGGCTCTTTGGCTATAAGCGGAAATGAGCACCATACCCTAGAGTTGGATATGACTGCCTTTCAAACAAAGGTGTCCCCCCCCCAACATTCCTCTGAGAAATGAAAGTATAATCCACAGAACCTGCATAAAAATAAATCTGTTGTAGCTGTAACGGTGCCATGAGATTTCTCATTTCCATTTCTCTCCCTGCTTATGCTTGATACAGTGATGATTCTTCACAGTGATTTTTCCCTATCTTTCTTTTGGGGGGTTGTTGTTAGAGAGAGAAAGTATGTGTATTGTATTGATCTGAATGTCAAACTACTAACTGAGCCAGGTCTATGTGCTGACCAAAACAGAGCGAGTAATCCAGGCACACTCATGGAACAGGGCAAGATGGTGTCCTCCTCTCCATATCTCTCTCATTAAACCTGAAGTTAATGGTGTTAAAATGTTAAAATTAAATAAGATTTTTTTGATGTAATTAAAAGCAGTAATGAGAAACCTGAAGTATTAATAACAGTTTCTAAATGAGGCATCATTTAGAAGAATCATCCAAATTCCCTAAAAAGAAATCCTGTGCTTTCCACTGTAGCTTTAAAAAAAGATTCAAGAAAATAGTTGCTGCAAGCTGGTTGCCTCATTTTTGTTGTTGTTGTTCAGTCGCACAGTCGATTCCGACCCTTTGCGACCCTACAGACCATTGTTCTCCAGGCGCCTCTGTCCTCCACCATCCCCCTCAGCACTCCCAGTTCTGTACCCATTGTGTCTACAATCCCATCTAGCCATCTCATCTTTGGCCTCCCCCTTCTTCTTTTGCCCTCCACCTTTCCCAACATCAAGGCCTTCTCAAGCAAATCCTCCCTTCTCATTTGATGTCCAAAGTACTTTAGCTTCGTCTTTACTATTAGACCTTCCAATAAGCAGTCAGGGTTGATTTCTTCTAAGATTGACCTATTTGTTCTCCTCGCTGTCCAGGGTTTTGAGAGTCCCCTGGACAGCGAGGAGAACAAATAGGTCAATCTTAGAAGAAATCAACCCTGACTGCTCATTGGAAGGTCTAATAGTAAAGACGAAGCTAAAGTACTTTGGACATCAAATGAGAAGGGAGGATTTGCTTGAGAAGGCCTTGATGTTGGGAAAGGTGGAGGGCAAAAGAAGAAGGGGGAGGCCAAAGATGAGATGGCTAGATGGGATTGTAGACACAATGGGTACAGAACTGGGAGTGCTGAGGGGGATGGTGGAGGACAGAGGCGCCTGGAGAACAATGGTCTGTAGGGTCGCAAAGGGTCGGAATCGACTGTGCGACTGAACAACAACAACAAAAAAAATGAGGCAACCAGCTTGCAGCAACTATTTTCTTGAATCTTTTTTTAAAGCTACAGTGGAAAGCACAGGATTTCTTTTTAGGGAATTTGGATGATTCTTCTTAATTAGCAGAATAAGAGGTCTAAACAACGAGACCAGTAGCAGCACAGAGAAATCTAGAGAGATAATCACAGTTCTCATTAACCCCTGACCCATCTCTACTGACTAGTACTTTGTATGGCAAAAATACTGTAGGATCATTTAAAGTAGAAAAAAAGTATTTTCACTTACATTTGTCATTTGTAGTTACAGTCAGCAGGAAAAAAAACATAGAGGGAATGTAGTCTTCAGCACACAGAAACCCTCCCATGCTTTGATGCTTGATTGGACATCAAATGAGGAAGGGACTATCAACAAAACAATGTAAACAAATACAAACAGGAAGTGGAGATAAGGCTTGCCTTAATCATAAAGGCAGGAAAATTAATCTGTCAATCAATCAATTATTATTATTATTATTATTATTATTATTATTATTATTATTATTATTATTATTATTATTATTATTATTATTATTATTATTATTATTATCATTATCATCATCATCATCATCATCATCATCATCATCATCATCATCATCATCATCATCATCATCAAGTCTGATCAGTGATAAAAGAGAATAACATTAGGCTGTGAAACTCTCCCCCATGGATATTCAGTGTTAGAGCATGCAAGATTGCTATTTTCCCATCACTTCCAGCAATGTTGCATTCTTTGAGATGGATGGCACTGGTAAAATCATTTTTAAAATATCTTCCATGCCTTGAAAACTCTATTAGTTTCACTTGTAAGTCAGATGTGACTTGACAGCACATAACAATAACAGTAATAACAGCCTATTACTTTGCTTTCTCATTCTCACATTTTCTCTCTTTTCCTACCTTCTTTTTAAAAGTTGGTTGGCACATGGATGTCACACTTGCACAACTTTGTCTGCATTCCTTAATAGATTTCAGATGGTTCCCTTTGGGACATTAAAGTCTGTTGTTCTCCCTCTTGCCTTCATTTCTCTTTTATTCTTGGTATAATGTTGCTCCTGCCAAAATTGCATCAAGGCTGGAAGGAAGCAATGGGTACGGGACTTTTGTGGATTTCCAGGCCCCATGGTGAAAACCACCCCAGGCTGAATTATGGACATTAAAGGCTTCAAACTGGCAGAATGTGGAGCCGTCTTTTCACCTCCCTGCTGTTCCTCCACATTTTCTCTTTTTGACAGGAAGTTAAGTGTCCAGCTGCGGGTGTGTGATTCCCAAAGACTGTCTGCAACTCATAAAGGTTTTTGGGTGAGAGGACAAGTTCTAACTGCAGTGGCATCCAGATATAGTAATTGAGGGCAGTCTCTGTTGGAACTTACCATCTTGTCTTTGCAAGTCACAGAGAATTGCAAATGGGACATTTTTGAACAGCTAATCATGTGGAAATGTTTGGGAGATGTGAGGGTTACTCTACCTCCTGTCAGTGTGAGGACTTTTAGTCCAGTAGTTCAGCATCAGGGATTCTCATCATATTATGAGAGCAGGAGTTCTTGAAATACAAAAGTCCCACTCCTCGTGCACAATAATCCCTCCCCATGCATCTCAGTGTCAATTGTGTTTCCTCTTTCACAGGAGTGTGTGTGTGTGTGTGTGTGTGTGTGTGTGTGTGTGTGTGTGTGTGTGTGTGGAGGGATTTTTCAAGAAAAACTAGAAACAGCAATCCTAGAATCTATGACATTTGCATTGGAGTGTGTCCAAAAAAGCACAGAGAGGACAAGGCATCAATCCATGTGCCCTGATTTAGTCATGGACTACGTAGTGTTTCCCAATTTTTGGAAGCTCTTTTATGCAAAGCTACACTCCCAAACTGGGTATTGCAATCTGGTGGATCACATGATATCCAGGCACAGAGCCCTGGTGGTGTAGTGATTAAGCTGCTAAACTGCAGCCAGGACATTATGAGTTCAGTCCTGACCAGGGCTCAAGGTTGACAGAGCCTTCCACCCTTTTGAGGTCATTAAAATGAGTACCTAGCTAATTAACTTGCTAATTAACTTGTGAACCACCCAAACTGTGCACTAAGTGCTAAGGGGCAGTATATAAGTGTGATTGCTTTGCTTTGAATAGTTACCAGTACTATCAGATTGTGGTGTAGAAGATGCTGTAGTTTGAAGCCAAAAGTATAATGTCAGAATGTTTATTTTGCAAAATGGAACCTAACCCCTCAAACTGACTCCCATCAGAAATTCACAGCCAAACTGAGTTGCATGTTATTACTGGTTGTAAATAACTCATTGATTGGCATATTCATCTCTTGAACCAACCAACTCTGGCCAGGCATGTACAAAATTATACCATTATATCCACTCTTATGTCTGACGAAGTGGACTTGATCCACAAAAGCTAACATTAAAATACAGGACTTCTGGTAGTTCTCTCTCCGTGCGCTGCTGAAGATTATCCTATATTACCTTGAGCAAGATCTTGCTAGCGTTGTGGGATGAGCACAATTGTTCGATAATTTGAGTATTCTTTGGCATTGCCCTTTTTTGGGATTGGAACATTTACTGACATTTCCCCAATCCTGTGGCCATTGTTGTGTTTTCCAAATCTGCTGGCATAGAGAATGCAATGCTTTAATTTCATCATCTTTTAGCGCTTTGAATAATATAATACAGGAGTTAGTCTTTAAGGTGCCACAGCATTGTTGTTGTTGTTGTTTTTGCTCTCTGATGTAGTCTGAAGAGTCTTCTGTCACTCCAGTCAGCAATATTAAAGGTTTCTCTTGCTCGAAAGCCAGTCGTATCCGACTCTAGGATGCAGTGCTCATCTCTGTTTCTAAGCCGAAGAGCCAGCGCTGTCTGCTTCTGCAGACATTTCCGTGGTCATGTGGCAGGCATGACTAGACACCGGAGTGCACGGAACGCTGTTACCTTCCCACCGAAGTGGTCCCTATTTATCTACTTGCAATTTCTTGCTTTCAAACTGCTAGGTTGGCAGGAGCTGGGATGAAGACGGGAGCTCATTTCCATCCTGCAGTACTCGGGAATCAAACTGCTGACCTTCCGCTTCCCAGTCAGCATCTTAGCGACTTGAGCCACTGCCATTTTGAGCAGAACAACCATCAAAAGTCCATTATGTTAGCATGCTTCAACCATTAAAATATGAATGGTCTCCAGTTTTTTTATTTCATTCTTTTCTTTTATGTAGTTGGTGGGAGGGATTAAAAAAAGACCTTCCTATAATCTGACAGGCCCAAACTTCTTTGACAATTGTGCCTCATCAAAATCGATTAGTCTATGTGAAAAGGTTGGGCCTGCTAGAATGACATTCTCCCTGCTGTGGCTTTGTTCTATTTTTAATGGCCCTTGCTGACACTAATTTTACAAGAAGCCATTCCCTCACGCCATACCCTAACTTTGGAGCGGATAATTCACAGTTGGACTCCAGTTCCCTGGGTACAATGCCATGTAAAAGGCAATCTGACCAGCAATCACCATTCTGTTTTCTTTAAAAGGAACATGGAGTTGGAATGGGCTTCCTTTGGGATTTGACCCAAATAATTAGATAAGGAAAATCTAGAACTGCAGGTGTCTTACGTCTTCTCACCCTCACCCCCACATCATGACCGGAAACCACCCCAGTTAAACACATACCCATGCACATATCCCAATGCTTTTGAACACATTTCTATTCTAGGCTAGCCTTCAGATTCCAATTTGTACTCCTTATTCCCGCACAGCCTGCCTCTTGACACTTACCCATTCCATTTCTCCACTTCACATCTGCTTCTTTATTCTGGCATTCTATTCATTATGGCTTCCAATAATACACACGTCGATGGATTTATTCCCAAAAAGTCTATCGGGAATCAATTTTCCCCCATGAAGGGTGGGCTCCTTACATGCAACTGTAACAATAATTTTTAATTAAACTTTTCAGCAATGATCTGTTTATCGCTGGCATCAGACAATCAGCCCCGGGCATTCTATCTTCCTGGTCTAGTTAAAAAGAAGGGGGGGTTGACACAGGGGGAGGGAGAGATGTCTCTTTGCCAATAAAATCTTTATCAGATGAACAGTGTCCTAGCTGCCATTTTGGCTGCTGATCAGAGACAGCTTGATAAACGAGGGTACAGTGGCACCTCGAGTTACAAATGTAATGTGTTCCAAGGCATTTTTCATGTCATGAAAAATTTGTAACTCGGATTTCCCATAGGAATGCATTTAAAACCAAAATTCATGACTTGAAACATGGTTTCCCATAGGAATGCATTAAAAAACCAATTAATCTGTTCCAGAAAATTCATAACTCGAGCCATTATTTTCAATTGATTTTCATTCGTATTGTGAAAATTTTGTAACTCAAACCATTTGTAGCTCGAGGTACCACTGTATTGCACTCTTAAAATAACCAGCTGGGAAGGAGTAAATTTGGAGCTTTCCTCCCACCCCACCATTCTATACCAAAACAGCTGAATATTTTGCCTATTTAAGTGTGATTGCTTTGCTTGTGATTGCTATTTCCCTTTTGAAAAATTAGGCAAAAGGGACTCCAGTACTTATTTTTCTCTTTTTTAAACCTATTTCCATGATTTCACCAGAATGGACCATGGTAGCTTAGTGATTAAGATGCTGAGCTGATGATCAGAAAGTTAGCAGTTCAGCAGTTCAAGACCTGGGTGCTGAACAATAGAGTGAGCTCCCCTCATCTTCCCCAGCTCCTGCCATCCCAGCAGTTTGAAAGCAAAGAATTGCAAGTAGATAAATAGGTACTGCTTTGGCAGGAAAGGTAACAATGTCCCATGTGCTTCGGCATCTAGTCATGCCTGCTGCACGAGTCACGACCACAGAAATATCTATAGACACTGCCTGTAAACTGTGCTGGCTCTTTGGCTGAAAATGGAGATGAGCCAAAGATTTGGACATGACAGGAGACTTTTACCTTTACCATTGATTTCATCTAATGTTGTCCCCCCCCCCGCATGTCCCTCCATCACCCAATCTACAGATAGTTCACTCAGATGAACTGATATGAATAAGTGTAATTATAGAAGGGGTCAGTTCTTGCTGGACCCAACACAGTGCCATGATCCCATTGATCTTGTGTGTCAGAAGAAGACAATATTCCTTCTGTCAAAGGCCTCAGTTTGTAAAGAGTAACCTGTTGTTAGCAATATGCTGGTATTGTGTGGTGGAACCTTTTAATGCTACTATCCTATCTCCTTGTGTTTATCACTTTCATTACTCCCTGCTTTGGTTGAAAATTATTCTGGGTTGGAAGGATTTTTCCTGGAGGAACTCCACTCAGGGGATGCCTGAATGAGGCTCCTTTCATGTCCACAAGATCTTTTGCCACCAAAGTGGTACCTATTTATCTACAGTACTTGCAATTTCTTGCTTTCGATCTGCTAGGTTGGCAGGAGCTGGGACAGAGATGGGCGCTCAGTCTGTCATGCAATATTCAAGTCTCCACCTGCTGACTTGCTGGCCTTTCAGCTAACAAGGCAAGTTTGTTAACCACTGAGCCACTGCAGCCCCTAGGGAGGCATTATATATAGTTGCCCATTGTTTTAGAGCAGAAACTCAGCTGAAGACTCATGGAAGATGGACGACAGCAGGTTGACTCTCATAAAGCTAGTCCAAACCCCTGACAGCAGAGAGGCTTAATGTGCAAAGCAAAGGTAAACTGCCTAGAAGAACTGATTGAGGATTTCTCATGAGGAGGGTTTTTTGGGAAGCTTCTGAGCTATTGCAACTGAATCCTGAGTGAGGCTCCCACTTACAAGTCTATTACTTCTATATGCATTCACTTTCTCTCTCTCTCTCTCTCTCTCTGGAAATTGAAAGAGGAAAGCATTTTGAAATGGTGGTGGGTATCTTCCTCTTTAGTTCTTTACTAGCAAATTTTGCCCGGTGGTGCTGGGCTGTTTTAAATTGTGTTGGAAGGTTTTTGTTTTGTTAATGTTTGTACAAATGAAGTTAGTCTGTAATTGTGATTTTTAAAATGTTTTTTTTATACACACGGGCTGTTATAAACTGTGATCAGCTTTTTGGGGTTTGTTTTGGTGGATTAAAAAAAGAGGAAAGGATGATATAATTTTTTACAATTATTTTATTTAACCAAATAATGTTTTAGTATGTGAATTTTTTTAATAGTTGTACTTTGGATAAAAATGTGAAAGTACATGTTTTTTACATTCAATATTTTTAAAATGTGTTTAGATGTTTTGGGTTTTTTTTTGAGTGAAAACTCTACACAGAATTTTAGAAATGTTTTTATTTTATTATTTTGTGATTTGTTTGTGATTTGTGTGAATGTGTGATGTAATGTTATGTTTTTGATAATTTTACCTCTTGTGGCCTCTGGGTGGGGCTGTTGAGTATTTCTTTTACTTTGACTGTTTTTTCTCTACTGGCCTCTGGGTGGCGCTTCTTCCGGTAAGTAGTCTCTTTCTTTCCTCATTTCAGTTCTGGCTGTCATGGAGGTAGGACATGCTGGTAAGTTGGCTGGTTTAATTTCTTTTGTGGGTTTGTTTTGTTTTTATTTTTTGGTGTTTTTCTGTGTTTTTTTTCTGTTTGTTATTTTTGGTTTTGGTTTTTAATGTTTTTGTTTTTTGTGGGTTTTTTTTAATTAATGGTTTATTTATTTTAATTATTTTGGTGTTTGCGTTTTTTAGTTTTGTTTCTCTTTGAAAGGGGGGAGGCACTGGTGCCTTGGTCCCCTCTTGAAAGTGAAACACTTTTAAGGAAAGGAAAGTCAGCATGCGGAGCGCCATTCACTGGCTTTGCTTCCCTGGGAATGGGTTCACTTTCAAGGGGGGGGGGCAAAGCACCAGTGCCTTGGCCCCCTCTTGAAAGTGAAACACTTACTCGTAAAGTAAAGGCAGCAGCCGGAGCGCATTCGCTGCCTTTCCTTTGCGGAGGAATTGTTTTGCTTTCAAGGGGGGGGGGAGGCACTGATGCCTTCGCCCTCCCTTGAAAGCAAAACACTTAGTTGTAAAGTAAAGGCAGCGGCCAGAGTGCCATTTGCTGCCTCTGCTTTGCAGAGGAATTGTTTCACTTTCAAAGGGGGAAGGCATGGATGCCTTTGCCCTCCCTTGAAAGTGAAACACTTACTCGGAAAGTAAAGGCAGCGGCCGGAGCTCCATTCACTGCCTTTCCTTTGCAGAGGAATTGTTTCACTTTCAAGGGGGGGAAGGCATCAGTACCTTTCCCCCCCTTGAATCCTCCCTGTGTTTGTGGGTTTTTTCCAACCCGGCTCAACTTTTCTTGAGGCCGGTGGTGGTCTTGCCGTGTCTTTGGTGGGGTAGCGTGGAGGAGAGGGAGTCCCTTTCCTCCCTGTTTCTCCATGAAAGAAGGCTGGTGGGTGTTTGCGTGGCTGTGAGGTGCTGCGTCCGCCTGCGGGGGACTTGCCCTTACATTGTGTTTTTTATTTTTATTTTTCACGTAGCGGCCTTCTCAGCGTTCTGCACGCTCATGGCGCGCAGGACTCTGGGGCTTGTAGTTATGGGTTTGTGCATTCCGTTTGTGCGGCGTTCCCCCCCCCCCCGTGGCTCCATTTTGATTGGCCACGGCGCATTTCCGAACATTCCTTTTGCTCGCACCTCTCAGCCTGATTGGCTGTGGCGTGGCGCAGCGCATAGGATGTTGGGAAGTGAAGTCCTTTCTCTTTGTTTGTGTTCAGGGGGCTCCTGCCCCACTGGCGCAAAATTCAACCCGACAGTTACCTGTGAACCCAGTTCGGGCGAGTGAATGAATGCTCGGTACGGGCTAGTAGGGCCGGGTGCAGGATCCTTTGTCACATTCCAACGGTTAACACACAGATTTAAAGGTATAGATTATAAGGGGAGTCCAGTCTTCTTCTCCGTCCCAATCCTTTCTATCCACTCTCTGGCCTTCCTATTCACTGCATGTTAATTGGCTGACACTGAGACCACAGACTTTGATGTTTTAATCAATCCTTTTGGAAAATTTGTAAAGTTAAAAGCATGCTCCCTAATGCCACCAAATGGCCATCTCCATTAGTTGTTATTTATTTATTTTCCCACTTTTAACTGTTATGCATGAATGCTGGACTTAGCCATCTGTTGGGGTGCTACTCCACCCTATTCATGTCTGCACACTCTTTACTGTATTGATGGTCATCCTAGTATCAAAGGTCAAGGTCACCCTTGCTCAAAAGCCAGTCATATCCAACTGTAGGGTTCAGTGCTCATCTCTGTTTCATAGCCGAAGAGCCAGCACTGTCTGCTTCTGCAAACATTTCTGTGGTCATGTGGCAGGCATGACTAGACACCAGAGTGCATGGAATGCTGTTTACCTTCCTATTGAAGTGGTCCCTATTTGTTTACTTGCAATTTCTTGCTTATGACCTGCTAGGTTAGCAGGAGCTGGGACAAAAACAGGAACTCATTCCATCCTGCATTACTCGCATATTGAACTGCTGACCTGCCGCCTTCCAGTCAGCGTCTCAGCCACTTGAGCCACTGCAGTCCCTAGAATCGTAGAGTCACCCTAATTTAGTTTATATAGAAGTTCATCTATAGACAGTGCACATCACTTTCTCTGAGCATAGTAAGAATACTTTTGGAATACTTTTTGGAACATTCTGGAAAGTGTGTGGACTAGCATATCATCTTTGGTTTCCTGTGCTCTATGTAGAAAAGTCAAATAAACTCTCCTTCCTCTAAAAAGAAAGAACATGATATCTTTTGTCACACACTAGTTACCAGAAGGATTAGAGCATCCTTTCAGTAATGATGTATCAACTATACATTCCAATAGCTGGGTATGGCAAAGAAACCATCAGGCCAAATGTCGAGGCCACATTGACTAAGATGGCACAAAACGACTGCCAAATGCCTGCAGAGAAAATTATTTTAATGATTAGTGACTTCTCCAGATTAGTGACTCCAGAAGGATTAGAGAGAAGAATAAATACTGGAACAACAGGATGTACTGTTTACTTAGGTAAACAATTAATTAAAAGATGAAGAAATCCCCTGTAATGCAGTGAAGAAGAAAAAATAGAATTAGAACAGCAGTCTTAGAGAAAATGCTTGTGGTTTCCATTTGGCATTCAACTGACACATCCTGCATTCTAACTATTCTTCTAAGACAACAAACAGCCACATCAAAATGAGTACGTATGCCCAGAGCTTAGTCTTTCTGTTTCTTTCCCTCCGTTTCCTCCCTGTTCACTAATAAGCCATCCTGTAATCTCTGGGAGAGGCAACGGGCTTTCAGACTAAGATCACTCTATATATACTATGGCAGGGGTTCTCAACCTTTTCAACCAGCAGTCTGGACCATGCCCCCTCAGACAACTAAGCGGGCAGGACTGGTAGTTCTTACTACTGTAAACGCTGCCATAAAATGCATCTGCAGCTGTCATAAATGCATTTATGACAACTGTGGGCACATTTACAGATGTCATTACTATATCTACTTCTGCTTCCAATGACAGTGGCGTGGGCCACATTTAATGGTGCCGAGGGCCATAGGTTGAGCACCCCTTACTGTGGCATCAAAGCATTTCCCCTGTTTTTCCATAATTTCTCTCTCATCTTACTTCCACACACACACAAAAATCAATTTCTTTCTATTATTTCACAAATGTCACTCAGTCTTACTAGAAGTCTTTCCATTTATCTACACTCAAAACTGCTTAAGATTGATTTCTTCTGTTTTGTCATATTTGTTCGAACTTCTCTTCCTTTCAACTGGCTCCAACATCTCATCACATAGTATTTTAATATCTGTACGCCCCCCAGAGTCTTTGGAATTGGGCAGCAATGCAAATCCTAAAAATAAATAAATAAATAGTGGCTGGAAGGTGGCAAAATCTGTGCTGGCTCTTTGGCTGTAAACTGAGATGAGCACCACCCCCTAGAGCAGTGGTTAACAACACGGGCCCATACCCCACAGGGGGATTTTAAGTCAGTACATTGGCTGATCAGTGCTTTGGGGAATCGGCTTAGGCTTCAGGGGATTGAAGTCCAAAAACCAATGGTTGGGAAACACTCAGTGGTGGGCATCAGCAGGTTCACACCAGTTCGCCAGAACCGGTAGCGGAAATTCTGGCTGGCCCCACCCACCCAAGTTTTGAAATAAAGTAGTCCTAATTTGGGTGCAATGCAGGGCTTTCCCCTGGCCACATCCACCATGCCACGTCCTCAGTGTGGTAGTAAATTTTTTTGGATCCCACTACTGGAAACACTGCCATAGAGTCATACATGACTGGCTTTCAAGCAAGAGAGACCTAGGGGATACCACAGACCACCAGAAAGGCAAATAAGTAGATCCTCATTCAAGTAAAGTCTGAACTCTCACTAGAGCAAAAAGGCATAAATAGAGGCTCTCCTACCATACATATATTGAGAATAAAGAATGGCTAAAAGAAGGCTTCTTAAAGCTTCTATGAACAGAAATATGCTAAAACTGATAGAGGTTTTTAATTTTAAAAATTCAGGAGCCATGCGATGGCATTAGAAGGGTTGTAAAAGTGGCCTTGGGGGGCCACACAGTGCCCTCCCCACATTAAACAGTAATGAGATCACTTATGTGAACAAGCAACAAAATGCCTCACATGGTTATGAGATGGAACTATCTTTGACATCACTTCTCCATTCCCACTTTGTCTCTGCTTGTGTTTATTTCAGTTCTAGCAAACTCCGGTTCAATAAATCTGAGTTTTCAGCATATTTATTGGATGGGTTCTTTCTCTCTCTCTCTTCTTTCATGTTATTTAATGCCAAATAATAAATTGGAAATAGGTTCATTAGAGAGTTAAGGCTGGTTATCTTTTACTCTATTTCTAATTCAAAGTGGAACAGGATGGAGTTAACTGCATGAAAAGAAGTAACTGCTGTCCTATGGGGAACAATTTTGAGGTCTTTGTAGTGCCCAAGACACACACAAAAGAAACTAAAAGTAACAAAAAAGTAACTTGCAGGTTTCTGAATCATGCTTCCATTTTGAGATAAATACCATATTTGCTGGTGTATATTTATTTTTTTAATTTACAGTGGACCCTCGAATAACGACATTACTTGGTTCCCCAAGTAGCGTCACTATTCGAATAACGTCGTTATTCGAATAACACCAAAAAAGTTGTTATTTGAATAACGACGGAAAAAATACCATCGTTAATCGAATAATGATGTTGTTATTCAAATAACAACGGGGGAAAGTACCATCGTTATTCGAATAACGTCATTATTTGAACAATCACATTGGGAGCATCGTAGCATCGTTAATTGAAAATGACGCTATTCAAGAACATAAGAACAGCCTTGCTGGAACAGGCCACAGCCCATCCAGTCCAGCATTCTGTCTCACACAGTGGCTCACCATTTCAGGGTATTCCCAAGCAGATGCCTTCACCTGCTTAGGATTCCCTGGAAATGATATTGAGAGATATCCTGCCTATCTCTCCAACCCGGAGGTTGTCCTTAAGTATCCATAATTATAGCCATTGATACTCTTGTCCTCCATGAACTTGTCTAATCCTTTCTTAAAGCTGTCAAGACTGACAGCTGTCACCACTTCTTCTGGCAGGGAGTTCCATAGACCAGTAATCCTCTGGGTGAAAAAGTACTTTCTCTTATTTGTTTGAGAACTAGTACCCAAAAGTTTCATGGAGTGTCCCCTAGTTCTAGTGTTATGCGATAGGGAAAACAGTTTTTCCTTATCTACTTTGTCCACACCGTGCATGATTTTATAAACTTCAATCAGGTCACCTCTTAGACGTCGTCGTTCAAGAGTGAAGAGGCCCAACCGTTGCAGCCTCAGATGGTAAGGAAGGTGTTCCAGTCCCCTAATCATTCTGGTTGCCCTCCTCTGCACTTTTTCCAGCTCCATAATATCCTTCTGGAGGTATGGCGACCAGAACTGTACACAGTATTCCAGATGGGGCCTCACCATAGATTTATAAAGAGGCAAAATGACACTTGCTGACTTATTTTCTATACCCTTCCTAATGATCCCTAGCATTGAGTTTGCTTTTTTCACTGCTGAGGCACACTGGGTTGACACCTTCATTGAGTTGTCCACCAGGACACCAAGGTCCCTTTCCTGGTTTGTCACAGAGAGTTCAGACCCCATCAGTTTATAAGTGTAATTGGGGTTCTTTGCCCCAACATGCATCACTCTGCACTTACTAATGTTGAAACTCATTTGCCACTGTTTTGCCCACTCCCCCAGTGTCGAGAGATCCCTCTGGAGCTCCTCACAATCTCTCACAGTTTTCACTACCCTGTATAATTTAGTGTCGTCAGCAAATTTGGCTACCTTGCTTTTTACTCCTACTTCTAGATCATTTATGAAGAGGTTGAAAAGCAGGGGTCCCAGTACTGAACCTTGGGGTACCCCACTCTTTACTTCCCTCCACTTGGAGAAGTGTCCATTTAGTGCTACCCTCTGTTTCCTATCCCTTAGCCAGTTGCTGATCCAGGACAAGACCTGTCCCTTTATTCCATGACTGGTAAGTTTATTCAAGAGCCTTTGGTGTGGGACCTTGTCAAAAGCCTTCTGAAAGTCCAGATAAACAATGTCAACTGGATCCCCCTTATCCACATGCTTGTTGACACTCTCAAAAAATTCCAAAAGATTAGTGAGGCATGATTTGCCCTTGCAAAAGCCATGTTGGCTCTCCTTTAGCAGCGCCTTCTCTTCTATGTGCCTATTAATTCTATCTTTTAGGATGGTTTCCATCACTTTACCTGGGACACATGTCAAACTGACAGGTCGGTAATTTCCTGGATCACCCCTGGATCCTTTTTTGAAAATTGGTGTTACATTCGCTACCTTCCAGTCATCAGGCACAAAGCCTGATTTGAGGGAAAGATTATATATTTTGGCTAGGAGATCAGCAATTTCATCTTTAAGTTCCCTGAGAACTCGTGGATGGATGCCATCTGGTCCTGGTGATTTGTTAGTGTTTAGTTTAACAAGACATGCAAGGACCTCCTCCCTGGTTATTTCTATCTGGCTTAATTCTTCGGTTTCCCTCCCTACGAAGATAGGCTCTGTTTTGGGCATGTGGCCTCTGTCTTCTTCAGTGAATACTGAAGCAAAGAATTCATTGAGTCTCTCTGCAATCTCTGTTTCCTCTTTAATAACCCCTTGCCTTCCATTGTCATCTAATGGTCCAATGGCCTTCCTAGTTGGGTTCTTACTTCTAATGTACTTAAAGAAGTCTTTGTTATTTCTCTGAGTATTTTTAGCTATACGCTCCTCAAAGTCTTGCTTTGCTTTCCTGATTGTTGCCTTGCATTTGTTCTGCCAGAATTTATGTTTCTGCCTGCTGTCCTCATTCGGACAAGCCTTCCATCTTCTAAATGAGCTTTTCTTGCTCTTGATCACTTCCCGAACAGCTCCTGTAAGCCACATTGGAGTCTTCTTGGACCTGGCAGTGCCCTTTTTCCTTTTGGGTATGCATTCCAATTGAGCCTCTGTTATTGTTTTTGTAAACAGCCTCCATGCCTCTTGGAGTGTATGGACTCTCTCAATTTTCCCTTTCAGCTTCTTTTTTACTAGTTTCCTCAACTTTGGGAAATTTCCTTTTTGAAAATTTAAGGTCTCTGTGTTAGATTTTATCAGTGACTTGCAGTCTATGATCAAGTTAAACATAATTGAGTTGTGGTCACTGTTCCCTATTGGATCAGTCACGTTAACATCTTGCACCAGATCCTGAGTATTACTCAGGATCAAGTCAAGGATTCTTGTACCTCTAGTTGGGTCTTCAACCATCTGTCCCAGGGAACAATCATTTAGCATATCTAGGAACTTTATCTCTTTATCATGTGCTGAACAACAGTTCACCCAGTCTATGTGAGGGTAATTGAAGTCCCCCATTATAACCAGGCTTCCCTTCTTGGATGCCTCCTTTACAACATTCTCCAACTGCCAGTCTCCCTCAAGAATTTGGGTCGGAGGCCGATAGTATATGCCTACTGTTAGACCATCCTTGTGGCCTGGTACTCTTACCCACAGAGCTTCTAATGGTGACTCCAGATCACCTAGATATTCCAATTCATACGATTTTATCACTTCTTTGACATACAAGGCTACACCACCTCCTGTTTGCCCCTTCCTATCCTTCCTGTATAGTTTGTAGCCTGGGATAACTGTATCCCATTGGTTATCATCCGTCCACCAGGTTTCAGTGATACCAATAATATCAATATTCTTATCTATTGCTAAGTATTCCAGCTCCCCTATTTTGCTCCGGAGGCTTCTGGCATTTGTATACAAGCATTTATATATGCTTTTCTGACACAGTCTTTTGTGTCCAGTTGCATTGTTAGACTGCCTCTTGCATCCTTCTGCTAGAATGCTAGTGACTAGTTCCTCGCTCTGCTCAGTAGTTTTTGCATCCTCCTCACTACTCAAGTACACACTTTCCCGAACCGGATGCTGCCCAGCTCCTGTCGGCTTTCCCCCAGTTATCAGTTTAAAAGCTGCTCTGCAGCCTTTTTGAGGTTGAGTGCCAGCAATCTGGTCCCATCATGGTTCAAATGCAACCCATCCCTCCTGAACAGATTTGGCTTGTCCCAAAATGTTCTCCAGTTCCTGACAAATCTGAAACCCTCCTCTCGACACCACCGCCTCATCCACGCATTGAGGCTTCTGAGCTCTGCCTGCCTGGTAGGTCCTGCGCGAGGGACAGGCAGCACTTCTGAAAATGCTACCTTGCTATTCAAACACATCGTTAATCGAGGGTCCACTGTATTTGGTTAAATGTATATTGACTCCCATGCAGCAAGTGACTCTGGGTGGCTCACAACATCAACCATACATAAAATTAACCTTAAAGACTATCAAAACCTTTTAAAAAGACCCACTCTCCCCCTTAAAATACACTGGAAAAATGGAGAGCATCTTGTACTGTATATAGTAACCTATAGTGGGCTATTTTGGTAATAACTTGGTGCATCTTATTCTCCGATGTGTCTTATACGCCGACAAATATGGTAAGTTGAAAAGGTGAACAGTTTACCTCATGCAAGAGATTTTTCTTCTTAAATCTGTGTCTTGTTAAACACACACACAGTGCAATATTTATTCTAACAATTTCTTCTCTGGGAGCTGGAGGATTTTATTTCTTACACACTGGCTAGAGCCCAGTCAAAATTTCTTGGAAGTCATTTTTCAGAGAAATTGCTCATGGGAATATGAAATAATTCTTTACGTCAACATTTTGAAGTCAACTAGCCAACTCTGAACTGCCAGAGCAATACATGGATTGGAGTATTTATTCTTCAAAAGGAATACTTCACTACATTTTGTGACACAGTTATTGGCTCAGAACATACCTGTGACATCTAAATATTGGTGAAAGACACATCCAAGTTATCTTTGCAAGGTATTTTGTTCATTTGTGAAGGGAAGTTGAGGGTTCATTTCTGTTTATAGCCAAAGAGCTAGTACTATCTGTGTCAGCAGACAGTTCTGTGGTCATGAGCAGGCATGACTAGATGCTGGAATGCCTGGAACACTGTTACCTTTCCTGCCAAATATACCTGTTTATCTACCTGCAATTTCTTGCTTTTGAACTGATAGGTTGGGAAGAGTTGGGACAGACAACAGAAGCTCACTCTGTCACACAGCACTCAGGTATTGAACTGCTGAACTTTGGATCTTCTGGTCAACAAGCTGTTAACCACTAAACCACCACAGTCCTCTCTGGCAGGGATTTAGACTTCTTAATCCATCCCTAGTTTGCAGATCAGGTAATGGAATGAAAACTACTGCTTTTCCCCATCTCAGTAACCACATAGCTGCAGAGTCCCATTGACAGATGAAGCACAGTCATCTCCATGTGTTAGCTGATGTTCAAGAGAGAAGCAACAGTGCTTCTATAGAAATACTGACAACAGTGAAGCAACTGCTGGCATGGGGCTGTGGAGAAAGCCATGGGGTGTTCAGGAGGAGAGACAGAAAGTGACAATTAAACTTGGCAACTGCCTTCTGTGGGGACTTGGAGACTTTACCTCTTAATTAATTAACTCGAAAGTGAAATTGGCAATCGTTGTATTGTTCTATGCATTTTCAAATATGCTGAAGCTGTGCTTGTCGCGGACTTTTACTCGCAGCCCAGCAATGTGGCCCTTGCACTGCTTTTGGCTATGCTAGCGGTGTATGGGTGAGTTTCGAGACTTTCCTCTGCTCTGGCCGTTTTGCCGGCGACACAGACCTCTGCCCAGTTACACTGATTCATAGGTTGGAAAATGACAATGTGGTGATATAGCAGGTGTCTGGTAGCAATGTGCAAAGACAAATTAAAAGTCCAACCAAGGGGCCACCTTCCGAACGCAACCACACAAAGTCACAGGGAAGATTTGGCCAAAGGAAAGCTTCGGTAGGGTAAGGAATGTTTTACCTTTGAAGTTAAACTGTCCCAGTTGATAATGCTGCCTTGTCAAGGAAACAAAACTCACCAATCCTCCCTTTAGGATTCCTTTGACACCCCCTTTGAAGTAGATGGTGTGGGAAGAGACTTATTGTTGCCTCTTAATGCTTCCCTTTTTAGAGTCATGACGCTGCTTGTAAATTGGAGTTTAGCAGCTTTATTGTAGCATAGCAATTATCCAGAATATGCAAGGTAAAAGTGCAAAGATCTCATCTAAACTACACTGAACTAAGAACTTAATAAAATAACAAAATAGCTAAATAGCTAACTTGGTAAAGGTATGGATTTGGACGGGACTGTTAGCCCTCATCCAAGACATGAGTTTGGCTAAGCCATTATTTTTCTAACTGAGAAAGGCTCCCGCTGGCATTGGAAAAACCCTCTCTCAAGATCTGAAATCTCAGATCTTAAATACAGTATTAGGGCTCCTACTCCCACCCTCTAGAATGTGAAAGATGTTCTAGAAGCTACGTGGTGTGACTACTATCTTGTTTGTTAACATTCCTAGGTGTTACTTTATCTTCTTGCTCCATCTAAGATGCCCCTTTCTTGATTGGCATCCAAGAGTCTGGCCTTGCTTAATTGGCAAGCCTGTGTCTTAACGATGTTAATGTGGAATGTGCATGCTTTGGAATGCAAAAAGCGTTACTGTCATTTCTCAGTGATAGTCTAACTAGACTACAGAGATTCATAGAAAAAGACTACGGTGTAACTGAAGTTAAAACAAAGTAACTTGAGTAAAATTGATTTCCCTTAAGGATTTTCACGACAGTGCTGGTGTCATCCTTCCCATCAGCGTTGCTGCTTCACTAGGAAAGAAATGAATTCTTCTTCCTGTCTGGAGAAGGGATTCAATTTGTTTCTCATGAGGAAGTCAAAGCTGCACATGTACCAGATTTCACTCTCCAGGTACAGTATGCTGCTGGGAGGTGAGTGGGTGGGTTAATGGGCTGGCGCTGTCCGGCCTCCCCCTCCTAGCGCTGCCAGAAACACATCCCATTTGCCTCACCCAGGGCCGAAGGTACAAGGGAAGTGCAGAGATGAAAATGGGATGTGAAGCAAATGGGACGAGTTTCCACCGGTGCTGGGAGAGGGAGGCCGAGAGGTGGGCGTGGCTGGTGAAGTTGGTTTGGCCTGGAATTTTTACTACCAGTTCACCAGATCCAGCCAGAACCGGCCACAGTACAACACTGCCCTCCATGCCTGGTCTTTCCCCTTCCCATCTCTTATTCATTTGAGAACAGCCTCCTCCAGCTATTTCTCTTCAAGAAACCTCATCCCTGCACACTAGCTGGCTTGGGGTAATGGGACAGGACTATAACTCAGACCACCTTTCCCTTTGCTCCCCTCAGCCTGGAGGTTAGGGCTGGGTGCTCCACTTGATGCACACATGGATGTGAGTGCATCAACCTGTTAGCCCACCTGCCATCCTCCATTACTTCCAAGTAGGCTCTTGGAATCTGAGATTGGTGGGAAACCTTTATTAATGTTAAGCAAAACTGACAACAATATTACAAACTCTATTTTCAACCTTGCCCCTGGACAATTTGCCTCACTTCCAGGGGATCAGCATTTTACAATCTCCTTAACTGGAGTCCCAACAACCATGTAGTCTAATCATCCTCTTTAGATATGTTCAGGACCTCTCTCACAGGAGGGTATATCTTTTTTACACTTAGGACATGGGTTGGAACCCCTTTCTCACCAACTTGGAATTGTGACCATCAGTGAACATGGTTCATATCTTCTTCATTGAATGAGTTCTTGCGATTGTCTCTCCCTGTGCCACTACTATCTCCAGCAGGAAGTTTTTAATGCCTGTCTCTTCCTAGCTTGATGTTCAGCCTCAACAAGTGAGACCCAAATGACCCAGGCCCTCTTTAGGTCTTCTTTAGTTATGTAAGTCCACTTGGGATGCAATGGGTGTTTCTCCTCTGTGGGGATCTCCCCTCCCCTATGAGTCCCTGCCTTTCCTTTGGTCTCTTTCCTTCTCTGCCCCTTTGTCCTCGTCTCCTATAATGTCCCAGAACACTTGTACCTCCACATTCATCAATAAAGTTAAAGGTCACCCTTGCTTGAAAGCCAATCGTATCTGACTTTAGAGTCAGGTGCTCATCTCCATTTACAGCCAAAGAGCCAGTGATGTCTGTGTCTACAGATGTTTCCATGGTCTGGAAATGCCAGAGTGGATGGAACACTGTTACTTTCCCACCAAAGCAGTACCTATTTATCTACTTGCAGTTTCTTGCTTTTGAACTGCTGTGTTGGCAGGAGCTGGGACAGAGACAGGAGCTCATTCTGTCATGCACCACTGGGGTCCAAACTGATGACCTGCTGACTTTCCAGTCATCAAGTTCTGCATCTTAACCACTAAGCCACCTCAGTCCCTTCCACATTAATTAGGGCTGGCTTTATTTTCTCTAGTTCAACCAACCCAACTTCCTTTCCACCTTTTCTTGAAGAGTCTACCTTGACTTCTCCCTCATCAGACCACCGGCCCCCTCATCTCTGGCTTTTGCTTCTCTGGCTTTTGCTTCTTCAACCTCATCTCCCTCTCCCTATTTGACTGGGGAGCTCATTGTTTGAAACTCTAGGCATAGGATTAGAGGGTGTGACAGGTACAAACCCCTGGGTTTCCTCTTGACATCACTTCCTCCCAGGTGGCACCTGTTTGGGATGATTGAATTGTGGATATCCTGAATCAACCAAGGATGGGCTTGATGTACCTTGAAATCTGTTCCAATTGTACAATTTTGTAAGTCTGTGATAGCACAGCAATAGGCTCAATTAGTTGCTAGAAATCTGCTGAAAACCAAAGTTTCTTTGTTATGGGAGGGTGTTATTTTAGTATTTTTAAAAGGGCTGGAGGCGTGACAGAATCAGCTGTTCATTTTTGCTTGCTGTTAGATAGCTCAGTGGCTTAGGTTGGAAGTTTGATTCCCTGCTATGGCTCCTTGACAAGGTTTGGACTCAATGACCCAAAAGTTCCCTTCCAGGTCTGCAGTTCTATAATTATTATTCCTGTGTTGCGCGAATAATTTCACTTTTTCACCTTTGGCAGAAGAATGTATTCATTATTTCCCTGGGCAAGCATTAGCACCATTGAATAAAATGAGGTGATCTTTGGATTGCACAACAGAAAGCTGGAGATATATAGAGTATGACATCATGGGAATAGGACACTCTGTGATTGCAAACAGGCTAGTAGCCAGCATATTGAAAATGCACATGTGCCAGAGATCTTGATAGAAGTATTGTTGAGTCTAAAATATCAGTGAAGGAAGAAAGTTATGTGAAGGGAACATATCACAACTATATGGAGAATGAACTTGTGAAGGTCAGTTTGTAGGCATCTGAGAAATAGACCAATTGATCATGTATACTGTCTCTGCAAACCTGTTCCTGAAGCCAAAGGCTAGGTTTATCTGCAGTTTCGTCTTAAGGTCTGAATGCGTGAACTGTGATTCTTTAAACCTAGCAGAAGCCCTGTGTCAGGTTTGTGAATGCAACTTGAGCAGATTCTAATATTAGATGTGGAGAAGAACTACTGAGAATAGTTGTAGATGTGGGTTTTGTTTTACCCCACATATTTAAAGCTGTCATTTTGCAGCTTATTTTTATTGCACTTTTTATACTTATACTTGGATGACCTGTGGCAAATGACCAGAAAAACTATGCTACCTCTCCTTCCACCCAAGCCACAATGTCAAGGATTCAGAGAAGGATAAATAAATTTATTAGAACTGCTTGTTTCTTGAATTACACAATGATGCTACCATTTGAGAGAACAAAGCAGTTTGTTTACTTTATTGTATGAAGTGCAAAATATTGGCTAGGCTACCAGCACAAAATAATGGCCAGGCTGCTGTCACAACTACATGTGTGTATCAAAATTCTACCTCATGAAAATTATAAAGGACCACTTACTAGTGTCATAAGAGTTAGTGAGTCCTGTCTTGAAGAAATGGTTGGAGAACCTCGCCCCCTACTGGATAAATACAATTAAATGTACCACTGTCCTCAGTTACTCTATTCATAATCAGGAAGAAAATTCTCATGTTTTGCAGCGATCCTTCCAGAAATCCCAGATACATCCTGGTTATACATGAATGTCATGGTATTTGGCTGGGCAGGTTTTACATGGATTCTGGGCCCACTCATCTGGATCCCTTTTGTGAACATTTCTGAGTCTGACGTCAGAGTCAAAAAAATTAAGATTCCCCTCTCACTCATTTCTGCAGAGCTCTATTTCTGATGGTAATGAAGATGAAGGTATTGAGGGTTGTTTTCAAAATATTATTAATAATCCACAAAACTATAAGGCTTTAAATGGAAAATCTCAGCATTGTGGATTTTAAAGTGGGTATTCTGGTTTTATGGATCAACAAGATAACTATAGCTAGAGTCTTAACTACAAGTTTTGATACCTGGACCAAATGATATGATATTTCACACACTTGTTTCTGAGACATGGGTCCTAGTACCTGACCAAAAAAAGGGGGGTTAGCAGAATGGGATGCCACCATAAAAGAAAGCAAAGAGGGCTGGGAAGCGTTGTCACTTATTTTTCCTAACTTGCATGTAAATCAGTGGTGGGCATCAGCAGGTTCGCACCAGTATGCATATACCGGTAGTAAAAATGGCTTCTATTTTCATAGCTCTATAGTGAAGAACAGTCACATGGTCAACAGGCCATGCCCACCCAGTCACATAGCCACACCCACAGTGTGGTAGGATTTTTTTGATGCCCACCACTAATGTAAACTTAAGGCTACATTCTGATTCCTTTGAGCAAAGTCCCATTTGACCCACCATATTTATTTATTTAGCATATGGCATGATGCACCATAATAACAGAAATAGCAAAAGGTCAGCTTTCTAGACAAGAGGTCAAACCAGACAATATGCATACCACAGATTTAGAACAGGTGTCACATAATTTGATTTGCATTTATCCTGTTTTGTTTCCTGTTAGGAAAGTGAGCATAGGTTTAATTTACAAAACTCGATTCTTCTTCTTCTTCTTCTTCTATATAATAGATTATTATATAGAGAGAGAGCTGAGGAAATCTTGTAGTAGGAGGGAAATTGGGATTGTTTGGAAGACATACCTGTATTCATTCCCTGGAATGTCTCATTTTATCCAATACTGTAATGGAACCAGGGTGTGTAGAACAAAGATATTGGGATGCAACAAATAGTATTTTTGGGGTGGCTAGGTCTTGAATAAGCCAGCAGGATACTGCAGTGAATATCTTTAGTGTAAGGGACCAAAGACAATGAAACAGCCGAAGGGTTGGCTTAACACAGGTTTATTGCATGATGATCCGGAGGAACATGTGGTAATGGCGGATGGGTAGCTCAATATATACAGCTGGCTATACATTTGAATGTGGCTCGTCGACAGACTATTGGTTGCTGCCTGCGTGACGTCGTAGGAGGTCACGCCCTTCTTGACCAGGTGAAGAGGTGGCGGGGAATCTTCCCGCGCTGCTGAACCAGGTGAATATGAGCCATGAGAGCTGGACGCTCGCTACTGCCCTCTGGTGGTCACTAGCTCGCGTCCCCTTATCAGGTTTACAATGATACAGCTGATGGTTATAATGTTGCACACAGAAAGGTTACATTGATAACACATGGCAAAGGTACATTGTTAAAGGCACAGCTTTTCAGAACACAACATCCCTCCCCCCTAGGATGAGACGAAGTCTCTCAGCCAAGATGGCTTGTTGCATGTGCGTTTGGGCCGTGACGAGGGCTGCCCCCCCGGGGGCGTTATTGCTTCTTTGTTCCCTGGACCCTTGTCCTGAAATGGGAGAGGGAGACTCGTTAGTGGTTTGCCGCTGTCTGGCGGCCTTAGGGGAAGGGAAAAACTCCATTGTGGGCAGACCGGGGGCCGTCGGGGCTAAAGAAAAACCCCTCTTCTCGCTTGGACGGGTGGGGGACCACTCCGAAACCCCCCCCCCCGGTTCTGAAAATCAAAATCTAACTTGGTGGGGGTACCCGCATTTGTGGGGACCTTCCGCGAGATATGTATGGGGTCGGGTTCCTCCTCCTCGGAAAGATCCCCCAGGGTATCTATGAGGACATCCTCCTCCCCCCTTGGTGGGGGCCCGCGGTCCCCCTTCCCTCCCCCTTGGGCTAAATGGGTGGGGGAGAACCCTAACGCTGACTTTGTCCCTGCTTGGTCTGCGCCCTGCTCATCGGGGACCCTGCGTCGGAGCTGGTCCGCGTGCCGCCTCCACAAGAGTCCCGTATTGGTTTCCACGTGGTACGACACGGGGCCGGTTTGTTCCACGACTACGCCCGGCACCCAGGCTGGGCCCGTGCTGGCGTAATTCCTGCAATGCACAGGGGCGCCTACACTGAAACTCTTTGTGGCCTCCAGTCCGATGTTCCTTCCTTTGTCCTCTACCCTCGTGGGGTCTAGCCTAGTAAGGATGGTGGTCAGTTTCCTGCGCATTAAGAGCTCTGCGGGGGAGTATCCTGACGCCAACGGGGTCACCCTGTACCCTAGCAGAAACTGACACACTTGTAGGTTCAGATCCCCTGGGCCCATGCGCCGCAACGTGTCCTTCGTGGTGCGGACGAGGTGCTCTACTTGGCCGTTGGTGGCCGGGTGAAACGGGGCGGAGGTGATATGCCGAACGGCGTTAATCTCCATGAATGCCCTAAACTCGGAGGATGTGAAACAACTAGCGTTGTCGCTAATTAACGTGTCGGGTATGCCGAACGTGGAAAAGAGCCTCCGCAAATGCCTAATGGTCTGGGCCGAGGAGGTGCTCGTGACTGGGATAACCTCCAACCATTTGGAGAAAGCGTCCACTACGAGAAGGAACAGGGTGCCCCTGAACGGGCCCGCGAAATCAACGTGCACCCGGGACCACGGCCCCTTAGCCGCGTCCCATTCCCTGTGGGGAAGGCGGGCCTCCTCCGGTCTGGAGCATTGGCAACTTTCACAAGTGCCGACCATGTGCTCAATGTCGGCATCGAGCTGGGGCCACCAGAAGTAACTCCGGGCCAGCGCCTTGGATCGCACGATGCCGGGGTGGCTGACGTGCAGCAGCTTAAGCACCCGCGGCCGAAGGGAAGTGGGAATCACCACCCGCTGCCCCCACAAGAGGCACCCCCTCTCTAGGGACAGTTCTAACTTTTTTCTGAAAAATGGAGCGAACTCCTCCGCTGGGGAGGACGCGGGCCACCCTTTCTGCACCCAGGAGCTTACCGCCGCTAACGTCTTGTCCTTCTCCGTCGCTTTGGCAATGTCGGCGGGCACTACGGGGGGCGAATCCAGTACCTCTATCATGAGAACCTGATGGTCCCGCTCCCCCTTGCTCACCTGGCTGGGCGTTAGGGGGAGGGGAGACATAGATAGAGCGTCCGCATGACTGATCTCTTTCCCGGGCCGGTAGACCAACGCGTGCTGATACGCATTGAGAAAGATGGCCCACCTGAGCATCCTTGGAGACAGGATCTGTGGGATGGGCTTATCTGCAGTAAAGATGCCTAGCAGGGGCTTGTGGTCTGTTACAATGGTGAAGGGGCGGCCGTACAGAAAATCGTGAAATTTTTTCGCCCCCGCGACTATTGCTAGTGCCTCCCTGTCTGTCTGTGCGTAGTTTCTCTCCGCTTGGGACAGGGACCTGGAGTAAAATGCTATCGGGGCCTCCCTTCCGTTCTCCAACACGTGGCACAGCACCGCCCCCACCCCCACTGGAGAAGCATCACAGGTCAGGACTACTGGGCGTTTGGGGTTGAAGTGGGTCAGTATAGCATCGGACGCTAGGAGGCTTTTTAGCTCACTAAATGCCCTTTCCTGGTCATCGCCCCACTTCCATGCCTGGTCTTTCTTTAGCAGTTTGTGTAGCGGTTCAGCCACCGCTGCCTTCCGGGGGAGGAAGGAGTGGTAAAAGTTGAGCAGCCCTAGGAACGACTGCAGCTCGGGCTTGGAGGTGGGGCGGGGGGCTTTCTTAATGGCTGCCACCTTGGACTTGGATGGTTTTATACCCTCAGGAGTCACACAAAACCCTAGGAACTCAACCTCGGTTGCGAAGAAGACACATTTGTCCTTCCGCAGCCTCAGCCCCGCTTTTTCGAATATTGTCAGGACCTTCCCCAACCTCTTGGCCAATTCAACCCGACTCCCCCCCGTTATTAACACGTCATCAAAATAAGGCAACACCCCCTCCAATCCCTTCAGGAGGCGTTCCACGAGTGACTGGAAAATTCCAGGCGCTGAATTCACGCCAAACTGGAGGCGTGTCACCTGGAACGCCCCCTTATGGGTGACTATGGTCTGCGCAGCAGCTGCGGCAGGGGACACCGTAAGCTGCTGGTAGGCCTGTGCTAAGTCGAGCTTAGCGAAACACTTTCCCCCATGTAACCTGGCCAGCAGATGGCTGACTACCGGCACCGGATATGCATTCGGGCGGATCGCCTTGTTGATGGTGCACTTGTAGTCGGCGCATATGCGGACCTCCCCATTGGCCTTTAGTGCGGTTACAATTGGAGTTTCCCACTCCGCAGAATCTACAGGCACAAGGATCCCCTGCCCCACCAACTTGTCCAGTTCCTCCTCTATCTTGTCCTTAAGTGCGAACGGCACCCTGCGTGGTTTAAGGCGAATTGGGCGGACCTCCGGGTCCAGGTCGAAAGTCACTGGGGGCCCCTTGAATTTCCCCAGTCCTTTTTTGAAAACTTCGGGGTGCGCCTCGCACACCTCCTGAATTGGATCAGTTCCAATGGCGTGCATCCCAACGGCGTGCACCCCCCCAATGAACAAACCCAGGGGCTGGAACCATTGAGTCCCGAGGAGGCTGCAATCTCCCCCTTTGAGCACGACTAGGGGAAGGGACGCGGCGTGCTCCTTGAATTTGACCTGAAATTCTCCAACCCCCAACACTGGAATGCTGTTCCCTTGCACGTCCCGTAGTGTGGACCTCAATGCTTTGAGCTTGGGTTGCTTGTGGGGGGCAATTCCCAAAAACTCCCTCTGGGAAATGATTGAATATGAGGACCCCGAGTCAATTTCCATCCTAATGGGAACCCCTTGGACTAGTACCTCAACAAAGTAGCGGGGGTGTCCTGTAGACACGCTGAACACTGGGGCGTCGTCCTCGCTGCCGTCGGAGATGCGGCCCACGCCGTCCATCTTCCGCGTGGTCTGGGCGCCGTCCTTGGGTCTCGTTGGGCGGTCTTGCCCCGCGGAACGGTCTGCGGAGCTCCTCCGGGTCTCGCGCTTCTTCCTGCACACCTTGGCGATGTGCCCACGGTGGCCGCAGTTGTGGCACTCGGCCTTCCGGAAGGGGCACTTTACGCGGTCGTGGGCCGCTCCACAGCCGTCGCATCGCCGGCTCTCCTTCCGGACCCTCCGGACGTCCTCGTCGTCGCTGCTCTCTGTGGATGACCTCGAAGTTCGCCGGGCCGCCTGTACCGGAGCCTCCGCCTTGCTTGACTTCGGCCGCCAGTCCTGGAGTTCTTGGACCCCGGCCTTTGTAGCTTCTGCGGCCTGGGCCGCTCTGACGACCTCCTGCAACGTGGGAGGCGGCTCTTGGTTCATTAATGTGCGCTGGGTCTCGGCGTCGTTCAGGCCGCACAGCACACAGTCCCGGAGGGTGATTTCAGCATTCTCCCATTTGCACGGGCCGGCCGCCAGCCGCAGGGCCGCCACGAATGCGGCGACCGTCTCCCCGGGCACTTGGACTCGCCTCCAGAACGCACTCCGAGCGGGAAACATCGCCGTGGTGGGCCGGACGTGCTCACGCAGCATCTGCATGAGTTCTTTGGCCTTGAATTCGCTCACCCTCCTCGGTGCAATCAGGTCCACCAAGGTCCTTTTGGTTTCTTGTCCGAGCATCCTGGTGAAGATGGCCCTTTTCTTTGCCTCTTCCGTGACTTCGGACTCGATCAGTGCTGCCTGGAAGTCCATCTCGAAGATCTCCCAGTCGCCCGGTTTCCTGATTTCGAAACCGGCGCATGTCTTGGTCCCGTGGGCTGCCATATCCCACCTTCGTCGCCAATTTAGTGTAAGGGACCAAAGACAATGAAACAGCCGAAGGGTTGGCTTAACACAGGTTTATTGCATGATGATCCGGAGGAACATGTGGTAATGGCGGATGGGTAGCTCAATATATACAGCTGGCTATACATTTGAATGTGGCTCGTCGACAGACTATTGGTTGCTGCCTGCGTGACGTCGTAGGAGGTCACGCCCTTCTTGACCAGGTGAAGAGGTGGCGGGGAATCTTCCCGCACTGCTGAACCAGGTGAATATGAGCCATGAGAGCTGGACGCTCGCTACTGCCCTCTGGTGGTCACTAGCTCGCGTCCCCTTATCAGGTTTACATTGATACAGCTGATGGTTATAATGTTGCACACTGAAAGTTACATTGATAACACATGGCAAAGGTACATTGTTAAAGGCACAGCTTTACAGAACACAACAATATCAGTGGAGTACCTGATTCCCCACTGTTTATTATAGGAAATGAGTCAGCATGTGGCCTTGGTCAAACTGTTATGACCTCACAGCTCCCCTGGAAGAAGCAAATGGCAAACTATGTTTGAGTACTTTATCTCTAGGAAACCAAGGAAGGAATTGCTATAAGTCAAAACTGACTTGTTGGCATATAATTATTATTAATTTAGTCTTGAATAGCAGTTTAAGACCAGTTGCCACATGTACTGTGATTTATTCATCCAAAGGATTCGATACAGCTGTCTTTATTTTTGTACTCTTCATGGATGGCATTGCTAGAGATATGGCCCTGCTCAAATGAAGTGCAAAGACAGGATGTGGAGTCAAATAAGGACTTAGCCAGTTCAAGGAGCAAATGCAACCAGAAGGAAGCCACCCAAATTGCCAACTAGAAGTACAGACACCTGGCTGGATGGTGATGATATCTTAAATCAAACTATCTCTAAAGAAGGTAACATCATCCTGATTCCAAGCCAATCTTTTTGTCATCAGCTCACCATAAAGGGGAGCTGAGATAGATTCATCCTAATGCTCTAACACAGACAGTGCTGGCACTTTGGCTATAAACAGAGATGAGCATTTAACCCTAGAGTCGGATATGACTGGCTTTTGAGCAAGGGCAACCTTTACCTTTAATGCTGTAATACTGTGGACAGCTCTATAAAAGTGAAGCCTTGAGGGCCATGGAGGAAATCCACCCACCCACCTCCTCAAATTGCCCTGCTCTGAGAAATAGAAGTTATTTTCCTTCACCCACTATGAGATTCAGGGTTTTCATCCAGCTATGCTACTCAACATGACTCCTCCCAGATTGCAAAGTCTGCCCATGGTGACAATGTTGATAAAGCACAAAGCCATGTAAGCAAGCAAAATAGCCCTAACTGACTGGAGGAAGGTGACTCAAAATCCTATTGGTGGGTTATCCCAAAAATTCCTACTCAACCCATTCTCCACAAATTAGGATAGTCCCATGCATACGATTACAAAGAAATGGGTTGCTACGATAGTCTGTTTGAGAAAATTAAAGTGTGTGGGGGTAAAAATAGAGGAGAAAAAGTGAATAGCAAATGCTGTAGCACCTTCAAAACTGATGCATGCATTTCAGCATGAGTTTTTGTAGAATAAAATCTGGGGAATGTAGATTTTCTGTCTGAGCAAGTGGATTGTGGTCAACAAAAGCTCACACATAATCAACAGAACCGGTGAATTGGGAAGCCATGAGGGACTGAAAGAGGCTTTCAAAATGACAAGAGGGCTTTATAAAACCTGCCCCACCATTCCCAATAGGCCACGAGCCCCAGGAAATCGATAGCCAACAATGCTTTATCAAGGTTGTGGGTGGCCAACTTTGGTGCTCTTACTGTTCTTGGACTTCAATTCCCAGAAGCTGATCAGGGCTTTTGTGAATTGAAGTCCAAGAGCAACAGGAACACTAAGATTGGCCACCTCTGATCTAGAATTAAGGGGTTGCAACAAAGCAATGACATCTGATTTCAGAAAAGAAGACCTGCCATGCTGATAAATTGCACTTCAAAAGTTACCATTCCAGTACTGTTTCTAAATAATCCAGTGTTTACTGGTTTAGGGTAATGAAGGGAGGCATGATTTCTTCAGCCATACAATGTGCCCACCTCTGATGTATTATTCATAAGAAGGACATTTTGAAAGCCCAATTTAGCTCAGTCCGGCCAGTTATTGAGGGCAGGAAAAAAGAAAGAGGAGGGAAGCAATGTTTGTTTGCTTTCCTTTGCAAGAGACTAGTGAATTTTGAAAGGATTAATTAGTTAATGTATGTAAAACACCATACAAGCTGCCAAGTATTAATATTATCCTATTCAAAAGCAAGAAAGAGGGTGCTTTGCTTGTGATTAATTATTATTATTACAACCACTTTGGCAACGACTCGGGAGGGGGGAGGAAATCAAGGGTTTTATTTAGAAATTAAATGCTTGCCATCCCTCTGGAGCATTCTGGAGAAATAGATCTTGACATTTGAAAAGCATGAGGATGGAGCTAGCCAAAGATAAGGAGTACCTTGGAAAATTTTGGAGAGAGGGACTGAGGCCTCTTCTGGTAACGGAATGGGAAGTCTTTTGGCATAGGCAAGGGGAAAGAATATGCTTCGAAAATGCTTTGCAACTGGCTTGGCGGTTGCCTCAAAGCTGACTACTGAGAGATTTCTAACATGCCCTTGTGGTGTTTTGGTTTTGCCTTGCACCATTATGCTCTATTATCAGGACCAGATAGTTCTCTTGAACTTAATAATAAAAAGAAGAGCACACTCCCAAGGAATCTCTTTTTGAAATCTTGAGGTCCATGCATTTACTTTGGGTTTCAGATGTAATTGAGCATTTATGCAACTAATTTGTATAAAAATTGTAGCAGTGCAACATTGCCATTTCAGGAGCTTGTTTCCAAAAAAATTAAGAAGAATCATTACATAGGTCAGTGGTGGCAAACCTATGGCATGTGTGTCAGAGGTGGCACTCGGAGCCCTCTCTGTGGGCACCCATGCACAGAGTTTCCTCCACCCCTCTGCCCAACAGCCCAATGGGAGCATTTCTTTCCTCCCCTGTTGTTGTTGTTGTGTTGGCACTTTGTGATAAATAAGTGGGTTTTGGGTTACAGTTCTAATCCCCAGACCCTCTCAGAATGCTGGGCTTTGCCATCAAAATAGGTAACCTTTCTGAAGTCTGCTTTTAAGACATGCTGTAAAAACTGCTTCTAAAAGTTTGGGCACTCAGGTCTCTAAAAGGTTCACCATCTCTGACATAGGTTGTTTGTGTCTTTGTGAGCAGCTGTGTGTGTCCATATGTTATACACACATGTGCTCAGCTTCAGAAAGGGAAAAATATGCTACAAATGTTTTACATATATTGTGAGAACCCCTATGAAAGAAAAGAAAACCACTTACTGACTTGATCTCCCACAAGTGTGTGAGACCCACCAATAATTCATTTTGATGTACTCAGGCAGCCCTGTCCTGAGTACATACAAGACATTGGTGAGAGGTCTTCATGTCCTTGGTGAAAATGGCCTCTTCTAATTTCTGTGCCTTATTCAGGGAAGGATTTTATTAAAGTTGCACAAGGAGGAAGAATTTCCCATTCACCTTCTTGTAGGTGTGGTTCACCTTAAACAATGTCTATATTTCTCTGCAAGTGCACCTTGTTTTTTGTTTCTATGGTGAATGAGAGAAGCTGTAACTGTATTGGCACTCTGGCCACCATTTTGCATCTTTCTTCATGCTGAGACCCCAACACAATTTTGGGACTTGATAGGGGAAAGCCTCTCTTCTCTCCAAACAGATATGGCGAGAAAACACCTGGAGAATCTTCTATGACGTCCTATATACCTAAAGAATCTGGGCTTAAAAAAAAAAAAAAGATCCCAGGACAGTTGCTCAGGAAAATACCTTTCAAGGGATTCTAGCAGAGCTCTATTCACTTGTAAAGGTAAAGGTAAAGGTCACCCTTGCTCAAAAGCCAGTCGTATCTGACTCTAGGTTTCAGTGCTCATCTCTGTTTCATAGCCGAAGAGCCAGCATTGTCCGCTTCTGCAGACGTTTCATATGGCAGGCATGACTAGACACTGGAGCGCACAGAACACTACCTTCCCAATGAAGTGGTACCTATTTATCTACTTGCAATTTCATGCTTTTGAACTGCTAGTTTGGCAGGAGCTGGGACAAAGATGGGAGCTCATTCCGTCCTGCAGTATTCAGGTATCGAACTGCTGACCTGCTGCCTTCCAGTCAGTTTTACTTTTAGTATTTTACTTTTAGTATTTTAGTTTTACAGTCAGTTTCACTTTTAGTATTCTTTACATTTTTGAAAAATCTTCTGAGAACAATGTTATTGGCAACATTCTTCATTTATCGGAATCTAAAGCTATTTAAATTAGTGATGAAGAACTTGTGACCATTCAGAGGTCATAGGCCTAAAACTCATATTCTCCTTCACCACTGGGTATGCTATCTAAGGGATATAGAGACTGCAGGACCAAACTTTTTCAAACTCTGATCTAGATGTTTTTGGATGGCATCTCTCAACACACCATGCTGGAGATACTTAAGGTTTCCCCATCACCGCTACAGAGTAAAGAAAACACTTATTTACTACTATCCTTTATTTCTCCTTGGGTTCATTTTGCCTTATAGTACATTCTACTCCTTCTGAATTCTGTTTCAATTAAGGTAAAGGTAAAGGTTTCCCTTCTTCAAAAACCAATCGTATCCGACTCTAGGGTTCAGTGCTCATCTGTTTATAGCCAAAGAGCCAGCGCTGTCTGTGTCTGCAGACATTTCTGTGGACATGTGGCAGGCATGACTAGACACCCAACACTGTTTACCTTCCCACCAAAGTGGTACCTATTTATCTACTTGTAATTTTTTGCTTTCAAACTGCTAGGTTGGCAGAAGCTGGGATAGAGATGGGAGCTCACTCCGTCATGCAGTACTCAGGAATCAAACTCTGAACTTCCAGTCTTCCAGCTACAGTAAAGGAATCTCTCCCCCCATCTGCTTTGAACACAAAGCATTGCGGGCGGACGCAGCGCCTGCCATATCAGCTGGGGGTGGGGTGGGGAGATTCCTTAAGCTGCCTATTGCAAAGTGCTGATTGCAAAGTGCCAATTGGGGCTTCTGAGGGAAGTTGGTTCAGAAGCCCCGCCCTCCACATAGTAAGCATGTGCAGGCAGTGGTCCCGCAGTGGAACGGATGTTTTTCGTTGCACTGGGTTCCACTGTAAGTAATATTATAGTGAACTCACTGAATGCAGACTGCGGAATGCACCTTCATAATTGGCTGGACTCTCATACACATGATTGTGAAGAGGCATTTTACATTTGTCCTGTAGCATCTCTCTATGTGTGCACACATTTGCGTATGTGTGCTCTATCATTGGATTGCTTTACAAATTTCCACTTGACTATCTCTGGTTATAAATATAAAACAAGGGAAGAAAATGAACCAGCAATTTCTCTTTTTCAAAAATCATCTTTACATGTTGACTCAGGAAATTTCAATTTCATAGATTCTCCTGGTGTTGGTTGAAAATAATCTAGGCCAATCCCTGCCCTGATGAATACTCAATGCTTAAATTCTCTTGCATATTTCATACCTCTCAGTATTGCAGACCCTGTTAAATGATTCAGATAACTTTGAAATGTGGATGGGCAAATAAAGACAAGCCATTAGAAAGATAGACATGTTTCTAAAAGAATTGAGTGAAAAAGAAAAAATGAGAAGTTTACCATGCCAAAGGAACCTTCCAGACCCAATGCCAACAATGCTTCAAGTATCTTTTTCTTTGCCAACTCTTATGCCATCTGAAATACTCCTAGGGTCAGAAGTATGGAAGAAGTATTCTGGCTTGTCTCTTTCAAGATTGTCAGATTGCACACATACCACAAAATTGGGGGTGCTTTTCCCACCCTTGAAGTGAAAATGGTGAGCACAAAGGATGATGCCCAGTGGTAGGCACCAATTTTTTTTCTACCACACTGTGGGAAGGGCTAACTCAGTGGGTTGGGGCTAACTCAGTGGGTGTGGCTAACTCAATGGGTTGGGCTAACTCAGTGGGCAGGGCTAAATCTGTGGGCATGTGACTTGCTGGGGGTTGCCATGTTATATCTGTCAAGCTGCTGTTTTCAAAATCCAGCAGCTGGGCACGCATGCACAGTAAGTTTCCAGGCACCAGCCAGGAAAAGGGTTACTGCGCATGTGCGCAGGGGTTACTGGGTTACTGCGCATGCACACAGGAGTTACTGGGTTACTGCACATGCACAGTAACCCTGTAACCCCTGTGTCGTGATGGAAGGGGGGGCCTGGGGGAATGCCTTCCTGCCTGCCCTTCCACCATGCTTCTTCCTCCAGCCTTCCAACAGGCCTCTCTATATTTGCATTCACATGCAAGCATGCAGCAGCCTGAGAGGCACTATGTCCAAGAGGCTGGAGAGAATTGATGTTCTGTAGGAAAAGGTGATGAAAGCCTCACTGGCTGAAAGAATGCTTCAGGAAGCAAATAATCTAAAGTCCAAAATAGGCTTTATTTTATATTTCCATAAAATCGACAAGCATAAATGTACAGAAGAAAATCAGCAAAGTCCCATCTCCAGAAAAATGGCAAAGTCCAACACTCAAACCCTCAGAAAAATGACTGTGTTGAGATGTTCCAAGCAAGATATTTTCTAAGTCCCTTCCATAGTGAAATACTTTCTATTTCCCATCTGTGCTCTCCAAAGGCCTGCTAAGATGTTCAGGAACCACTCCATTCTCCCAAAAGGTTTCCTAAAAGCTCCTCAAGAGCTCCAACAGCTTACTCAAACTACCTTATAGCCTCTCCCAAGAAGCCACCTGTCTCCACCCCCCCAGGGGCTTGACAAGGACCAGAGTGTCCTATCGGTATGTACACTCTTTATCCCTCCCATAGAGTTAAGGGTGGAGATTACCCTGATTAGTTAGAAGTGTGTTCAGTTTAGGGGATTTCCAAAAGAGTGCCCCTTAACCACAATGACACAGCATGAGGGCCTACGATCCCATCCCATGGGAATGGAATGTTCCTACTTGCTTTAGAAAAACTAAACATGGACTTCTAGCTAACTTGTAAGTGAACAACCATGCCTTCAGCCTAGGAAACATACATATGAGAGGCAGACATGCCTTCTTGGCAGTGTACCTCAAGCTTACACAGCATGCCTGTGGTTTAGCAAGAGAAGAGCCCCACCTGAATTCCCTTTTCAGTCTGCTCTGGCCCCCCTCCCTTCAGAGATTTGGCAGGGAAAGACATGCCACAGAAAGGCCTGTATGGAAAGAACAGAAAAGTGAGAATCTGGCAGATCCCAATCATGACACCCTGCACACATGCAAAAAAAAAAAACTCTTTCCTGGTTGGTCGAATTACAGTATGACGGCGGGAAGGAGGGGGAAGGAGTGCTAGATTATGGGATTTCCTGGCCAATCTGGGATACTTGACAGGTATGGGCCATGTTATCTAGTGATCTAGTCATGCCTTCCACATGGCCATGAAAAGGTCTGCAAACACAGACAGCACTGGCTCTTTGGCTGTAAATGGAGATGAGCACTGCACCCTAGAGTCAAATATGACTGGCTTTTGAGCAAGGGAGACCTTAACCTTTACTAATCACAGCAAATTTGAATACCAAACAGGGATCTTCTGTTATTAGGTAAAGGTTGCCCTTGCTCAAAAGCCAGTCATATCCAACTCTAGGGTTCAGTACTCATCCCTGTTTATATCCTAAGAGCCAGTGAACTTGATCTCTCACACACACAGGAAAGTAAACAAAACAAGAAGAGACTCCCTTAGCCTGCCCCAGACCCTCTCCCTACACACACACACACACACACACACACACACACACAGAGCAAAGTAAACAAAACAAAAAGTCTTACCTAGAAGGGGCAAGGGGCAGGGCACCTGCACCTGGTCACATTGGGCAGATGAGCTCCATCTTCCTCCTTGCCCCGGGATCATGGGGGGCAGAGTGGAGGCAGGAGTGTCCAAGCAGCAGCAGAGGAAGCATCATCGGGCAACTGAGCCCAACAGCGGTGGATGCAGCCACGTCAGGCAGCTGAGCTCCATCTTCCTCCTCACTCTGGGACCAGGGGGGGGGGGTAGGGACGGAGGCAGGAATGCCCAAGCAGCACCAGTGGAAGCGGGGAGAGAGGCATGAGCATCTTCCTCTTCCACCCTGGGACCAGGGGGTGAGGCAGGAGTGCCCAAAGGCTGCAGCATGGCCCTGACTCCAAACCCCCGCCGCCGCTTCTGGTTCCTCTACCCGATCAATGTCAAAGCTCCAATGAGGCTGCCTCCTCCTGTGCCTCTGCTGCTCGCTTCCTTCGCTGCCCTGGAAACACACATGTGCAAGAGGGGATGTAGGCATTATCTGGGACGTAGGGGGAGGAACATGACTCACCAAGGCTACGTTGGGCACCCAGAATTTCTCTTGGGGACACCCGGCAGGGCGGACCTTAGATCCTGCAACCTGCTGCCTCAGTGAGCACTCCTCACCCTAGCCCGATTCAATGGGGACTGGGACAGAGTAGCCTTCTGCATATGGCAGGTAATATTAAACACTTGGCAGAAGCTAGGCTTCTTAGAGCTGCTACTCCTCCCCTCACTTTTACAGACAGAGCTATCCCTCTCACCTCCTTCTGGGTTTCGAAGCGATGAGGACAAATTGAAGCCACTTCTGCTCTGCTGCTTCTCCTTCTTCTTTACAAAGGCAGGAAACACACGACTGGCTTTTGAAGATTTATTGAAAGAACACAATACTGGATACAGATCTTAAAATTTTCTACACTATAAAACACAATCTAATAAAACAAATAAATGAAATAAAATCTTGTTGGCTCCCTAGCAGGTTCAGGTTCTTAAGTTTTTGGGGTGGTTCTGCCCTTCATGGCATTGCATTAGCCCCGAAGAGACATTTTGGGGAGCTGTCGGACAAGAGCTCCCGCTAAAATCAAGATCATGGTGATAAGAGACAAGGGTTCCCCTTTGTCTCAGGAGTAGCTTCCGAATGAACAAATTGGCCTCCTTTTTATAGAGAAAAAGAGCTTTGGAATGTGGTGATCTAATGAGAAAGCACCTTTGTTTCCCATGAGAAAGAGTGATGTCTCCAAGGACCTTTGCAGGTGCAGGTGCCATCTGCTCAGCATGTGGCCCCCACCTTTGCATTCTCTGGGAAAGTTCTGTTCTAACAGGTGTCCTGGCAATTAGTTTGATTAACAGGAATGGAGACATCATCTCTCTCGTGGTGTAGTCAGCTGACCTAGCTGTCAGTCAGTACCCTCGTGGGGACTGCAGGTGTTTCATTGGAATGCGTCCAGTCCCGGACACTCATTTTTCCCTCCTCCCTTTTGGGAAAGCTACTATTCTAACTATACATCATTGTCATGTCAGACTAACAGCCTGTCATTTCAATGTGTTTCTAAAATGAAAACTGGCATTTCTAAGACTAAGAAAACTACAAAATGTATCTTAACACTACATGGATCAAATATCACCTTAAAATTAAGACAAGGTTGCATGTGGAAACCATGACAGGTGTGGCCACCAAATTTTTTTACCAACCCCCGCATGGACCGGTGTGAACTGGGAGCTGCCCACCATGTTTTATCCATACTCCATGCCCAATCAGCTGTTCTAAGACTGGAAATGCTTAAGACTAAGAAATAAAAAAATTGGAACCAAATGTGGTCACATGCCTGGTTTGATCTTTCATTGGGGGAGGGGCCATTAGGACCTAATTGCTTCTGAGCCCTTCATATAATAACCTCAATGCTGAAAAAATAAACCACCAACATATTATGCTTAATTATCTCTAGGGACGGGTCCAAGTGAACAGGGCAGGCCACTAAAATGGACCTGGGGGCTGCATACAGTCTGACCTATGTTGTAGAGGTCCTCTCCGAGAGAGTGCGGATGATTTCTTCACACAGTGGAGATCTAGACTAGCTCTAGAGACAGACTAGATGACATTGCAGTTCCCTTCCTTTCTTATGATGATGTGATTTGTAAATACATAGATATACACTTTTTGTATTCACTGGGCATTTGCTGTAATTTCCCTCCTTGCCATGCTATGCTGTTTCCTGAATGTTAACAGTCTTGGGAGTTTGAGATTTTTCTTATTTAAATAATAATAATAATGTGTACAAAATCCAAAAAACACAGCAAATACAATAATTACAAAAAATATATAGTCGACACCCCAGCCCCCAAGAGAGTCCCAAAGTCATAAAACAAGGAGACCTGCTACCACTGTTGAGTCCACAGTCCAAGCCAGCAATGTGGAGATGGTGATGAGGGAACCCGGGAGCTGACGAAGATAAGCTCATGTCAGCTCACACCTGCCTCGAATCCTGGGCACCAGTGGCGTGGGCTCCCGGGATGAGCAGGGAGCAATGGTGGGTCTTGGCATCAGCATCTCCTTTTCTGTCCTCTGGGTGGGGAGGCTCTGGAGGGCGGAGGCAGCAGTGATGGCTCCCACCTGCCTTGAATCCCGGGAGCAGGTGGCATGGGCTCCCAAGATGAGCAGGGAGTGATGGTGGGTCTTGGCATTGGCGTCTCCTTTTCTGCCCTCCGCAGACCAGAGAGGCTTACACCACCACTGAGCCTCTCTGGTCTGCCCTCGTAGGATGGGTAGAATACCTTTGTGTGACTCAGTCCCGTAAGCATCCTGGTCCACTGCCATGGAGGGCTTTAAAGGTCAAAACCAGCACCTTGAATTGCACATGGAGGCACACTGGTAAACAGTGCAGCTCCTGGAGTAGCAGTGAGGCACGAGGGAAGCCTTATTGCAAACCGACCTGGCATTCACCAGCAGCAGCCTCAGGGAGGGGTCACTCTGAACCTGCTGTCTGGGAACCTGAGCTTGAGCATGGGGGCTGGAATGAGGGACAGGTAATAAACATTGGTCCCTCATTCCCCAAGTGTGGCCTGCCCCTCAGTTTCTGCCATATGACCCCATACCCATCACTACAGAGATATGGGCCCCGGGAACCTCACGCCCACCTCCAGAACAGACAGCCCTCCCCGCACTGAAACATCAAACCTCCCTTCCACCCATCATCCCGTGCCTCAACCCACAGCCCAGTGATAGCAGCCCCTGCGGACATTGGAGTCATATACCCCTGCCCCCTGCCACAACATAACATCTCCCAGACCTTTTGACAGAACATGGAATGGGGGGAGAGTCAGCAGAAGAACCGGGGAAGCCAGTATGGGGTAGGCCAGGGCGGTGATGAAGGCGGCTGTTCCTATGTCACTCGAGCCGCCCAGCTGTGTACCATCTCTGCCTCCTCCCTGCTTCTGCAGACACTGCGAGGGCCTTGGGCTCGACTAAAGCCCCAAAGGCAGCGGCAGTGGAGGTGATGGCAGAGCCGCCAGAGCACCTCACTGAGCCTTGGGCCTCCTCTTTCTCCACCTCAACCATTTTGCCGAGGGGGTGCAGGAAGAGGCACCAAGGTGGAGAAGACCAGGGTGGCAGTAACGGCGGCAGTTCTTATACCACCCGAGCCGCCCAGGTGCTTCTGGCTCACCTCCCCACCCCACCTCCTCAGCTGCTGCAGCGTCGATGGAATCAGCTGTGGCAGCGGCGGTGGTGAAGGGGCCACAGGGGGTCCTTGGTGCTCCCGCTTTGCCCCCCTTGACCATCTCACCAAAGGGGGGTCCTCGTGAATTAGTTGGGAAGGTAGCGGCGGCAATGCTGACAATTCTTATCCTGTCCGAGCCACCCAGGTGCTCCTAGATGACCTCCCCACCCCTCCTCCTCAGCCGCTGCAGCATTTTTGGATTCAGCTGTAGGAACAGCAGTGGTAAAGGGGCTGCAGGGGGTCCTTGGCACTCCCTCTTCACCCCCCCTTGACCATCTCACCAAAGGGGGTCCTGGTAGACATGTCGGGGAGGAGGAGTAGGTGGCAGCAATGATTGGCAGGTCTTGTTCCACCTGAGCCACCCAGGTGCTCCTGGGTCACCTCCCTACCTCTCCTGCTCAGTCGCCACAGCGTCGGTGGATTCAGCTGTAGCAGCAGGGGCAGGGGCAGGGGCAGGGGCCTCAGGGGGTCCTTGGCACTCCCTCTTCACCCACTTGACCATCTGGCCAAAGGGGGTCCTGGTGGACATGTTGGGGAGGAGGAGGTGGCAGCGGCAATGAGGGCAGTTCTTATCCCACCTGAGCCGCCCAGGTGCTCCTGGCTCGCCTCCCCCCCCCCCCGCTTCCGCAGCCACCGCAGCATTGGTGGATTCAGCTGCAGCAGTGGCAGTGGTGAAGGGACCGCAGGGGGTCCTTGATGCTCCCTCTCCGCCCCCCCTTGACCATCTCGCCAAATGGGGTCCTGGTGGATGAGTTGGGGAGGAGGCAAAGGGTCAGACTCAACTGCACAACTGAACAAATGTATGGAGTGCTTAGTAGTGGTTTACTACTCTCTTCTTCCAAAGCAACTTCTGAGATGTACAGCTTGTTCAAGGCTACACTGGCTGACTCTTCTCGCTGGAGGCACATTGAGGAGTTGAACTCCCAGCCTCTTGCTGTGGAACCAAGTAATCAACTCACTGCCAGGTAGCAGCCAATAGGATGCTGATTCTAAAAAGAAATAGGTTAGCTCTAGAATGGGATGGTTAAATTTTGACCCTCCAGACAATGTTGGACTGCAATTTCCAACAGGCCAAGCTGATACAGCCAACAATGAAGAATATTGTTGCAGTCCACCAGCATTCAGATGGTTGTGTTTTACTCAGTTCTCTTTTAGAATATATGCTGTTTCATGCAAAGCTACACTCTAGAACTGGGTACTTCAATCTGGTGTATCACATGATATCTAGGCACAATGGCCTCTGGCACAGTGGTTAAAATGTACTGCAGCCAGAATGCTATGAGTTTAATCCTGTTGAGGACTCAAAGTTGACTCAGCCTTTCATCCTTCGAAGTACCCTGCATGTTGGGGGCAAAATGCTAATTACTCTGTGAACCCCCCCAGAGAGTGTACTAAGTGCTATGAGGTGGTATAGAAGTATAATTGCTTTGCTTTTGCTTTGCTATAAGTATGCACTCATGCTATAACCTGCAGAGTAACCATTGCTGGTAGTAAAAATGCTGAAATTAAGTACCAAGTGACACATAAATGTGTTTACCCCATATTATTTGATGTAAGTTCACATGACACAGGAAACCATTGCATTATCCCCTTTGCACCACAAGGGAAAAATTGGCCAATTTAGGTAGCTAAGCAACACAGCACATATTGCAAATTTGATAATCAAGCATACCTCAATTTATTTTGGTTTTTGTTGAATATTTTAGGAGCCCAGCAGAAAATGCACTTTTCATCAGTATTCATGATAGTGAAGCACAGGCATTTGAACATTCTAAGGAAATAAACACAAAGGTGGTTTGAATGAAACTCAGCTGACATTTGCTTGCAAATTAAACAACTGCCTCTATGTTTGGGTTTTCTTCAGTCACTGCTTGCTATTAATTCTGGTAGTCTTGACTTAAGCTTACACAAAATAATGTCCTTCATGACTAGAACAAAGGCCAACAATTGTCCAGCATCCAATCTATCTTCCTTTGTTGTCAATCTCTTTCTTTCTTTCTTTCTTTCTTTCTTTCTCTCTCCCTCTTTATATGTCTTTGACATATAAATATTATAGCATTCTAGGTTTATTGAGTTTGATTTTTATAACCATGTTCTGTTGACTTCTGTTGTAGAGAAATATGCCATGAGTGATGTTATAATGACTCATTTCATAGGTTTCCAACCCATACCAGTGTGCTTCCCAGAGCAATCTTGTTGGTCACTATGGGATGGGTGGCTCACTGAGGTGGATACCTAGCTGCATAGCCAGGGACCAGGAGTTCAAATCCAGGGGCCAGAAGTTGAACAGTGACTCCTGGGAGAGAGACCAAATGAGAGGCTCAGATAGTTAAGTGCCTAGCCATCTGCGTTGCCTCAGGCAAGCTGCATAGTTTGAAAATGCCACCTGAAAAGGGGTCTTGTAAACCAATTCTGTATATTTGATAGCTAGAAACTCCAGGAGGGTCATCATAGGTGAGAATTGACTTGACAGCATATAATAATAATTATTTTTTTGCTGGGATTCTATTTACATTCACAGATAGTTTTCATATCTAGTTGTGGTGCAGCTAGTTGGTGTGGTCACAGGGCACATCTCAGATGTGCAATCAGGTGTATGACCTGATACATGACTGTGATGTACCCCAGCACCTAATCAATTATCTACTACTAGCTAATTACCTGGCCTTGCCTAGGTTGTTTTTGTCTTTTAAAGCTGTAGTTTTACTTTTCCACCGGGTAGTGGCCCCAGCCCGTAAACGTTAACTTCTGTCACACCACTGCCTCCTTTGGTCAGTGAACGGAGGCCGCGGCATGACCGAACTGTACGTTTACGGGCCGGAAACCCCATCACTGAAGAAAGCTGAAAAACGCTGTGGCCCTCCCTCCCTGTTTCACTGAAGGCAGGAATGGCTCTTCCATCTCTTTCTCCTCCTGCCTCACAGGGGCTGTTCTCCTGAGGCCTTTCCTCACATCAAGGACACGCATGCCCAGCCTTCCTTTCCAGCTTCCCCCCCCCCACCTCAGCCCGGCACCAGAGCAGGCCTGCCAGCTCTTCATTCTCTCCACAGCCGTGGAGCTCACGACCACCGCCTCTGGCCCAGCCCGAAATGGAGGCTGTGTTGCACATGCACAGTACCACTCTTTCATTGCATTTTTGCCTGTCAGTGGAGTGTCCTCATTGTGTCCCATTTTGGGGGCATATACCCCCAAATGGCCTTTTGAGACCCCCACAGTGCTGATCTCGCAAACCCAAGGTAGGTGTATGCCAATTTTCAGCAAGATTGGTCCAGGGGTGTGGGTTCCTTTAGAGCACATACAAGACCACACCTCTGTTTTATAGATATAGACTAGCAGATTTTGTCCAGCAGTGCCGGGCTGTTTTAAATTGTTTTGGAAGGTTTTTGTTTTGTTAATGTTTTTACAAATGAGGTTAGTCTGTAATTGTGATTTTTAAAATGTTTATTTATACACACGGGCTGTTATAAACTGTGATCAGCTTTTTTGGGTTTGTTTTTGTGGATTAAAAAAGAGGAAAGGATGATATAATTTTTTACAATTATTTTATTTAACCAAATAATGTTTTAGTATGTGAATTTTTTTTAATAGTTGTACCTTGGATAATAATTTTAAAAATGTAAAAGTACATTTTTTTACATTCAATATTTTTAAACTGTGTTTAGATGTTTTGGTTTTTTTTTAGTGAAAACTCTACACAGGATTTTAGAAATGTTTTTCATTTTATTATTTGTGATCTATTTGTGATTTGTGGGAATGTGTGATGTAATGTTATGTTTTTGACTGTTTTTTCTCTTGTGGCCTCTGGGTGGGGTTGTTGAGTATGTCTTTTACTTTGACTGTTTTTTCTCTACTGGCCTCTGGGTAGCGCTTCTTCCAGTAAGTAGTCTCTTTCTTTCCTCATTTCAGTTCCGGCTGTTGTGGAAGTAGGACATGTTGGTAAGTTGGCTGGTTTAATTTCTTTTGTGGGTTTGTTTTGTTTTTCTTTTTTTATGTTTTTCTGTGTGTTTTTACTGTTTGTTATTTTTGGTTTTGGTTAATATTGGATGTTTTTGTTTTTTGTGGTTTTTTTAATTAATGGTTTATTTATTTTAATTATTTTGGTGTTTGTTTGTGTTTTTTAGTTTTGTTTCTCTTTCAAGGGGGGAAGCACTGGTGCCTTGGCCCCCTCTTGAAAGCGAAACACTTTTAAGGAAAGTAAAGTCAGCAGGCGGAGCAGCATCCGCTGGCTTTGCTTCCCTGGGAATGGGTTCACTTTCAAGGGGGGGGGCCAAGGCACCAGTGCCTTGGCCCCCTCTTGAAAGCGAAACAGTTACTCGTAAAGTAAAGGCAGCAGCCGGAGCACCGTTCACTGCCTTTGCTTTGCAGAGGAATTGTTTCACTTTCAAGGGGGGGGAAGGCACGGATGCCTTCGCCCTCCCTTGAAACCAAAACACTTACTCGTAAAGTAAAGGCAGCAGCCGGAGCGCCATTCGCTGCCTTTTCTTTGCGGAGGAATTGTTTCGCTTTCAAGGGGGGGAAAGGCATCAGTACCTTTCCCCCCCTTGAATCCCCCCTGTGTTTGTGGTTTTTTTTCCACCCTGGCTCAACTTTTCTTGAGGCAGGTGGTGGTCTCACCGTGTCTTCGGTGGGGTAGCATGGAGGAGAGGGAGTCCCTCTCCTCCCCATTTCTCTGTGAAAGAAGGCCGGCGGGTGTTTGCGTGGCTGTGAGGTGCTGCATCCACCTGCGGCGGACTTGCCCTCACGTTGTGTTTTTTATTTTCATTTTTTGCACGGCGGCCTTCTCAGCGTTTTGCACGCTCGTGGCATGCAGGACTCTGGGGCTTGTAGTTATGGGTTTGTGCATTCCATTTGTGTGGCGATTTTTTTTCTGCAGCTCCATTTTGATTGGCTGTGGCGCGTTTCAAAAATGTTCCTTTTGCTCGTGCCTCTCAGCCTGATTGGCTTTGGCGCGGTGCAAGGAATGTTGGGAAGTGAAGTCCTTTTTATTTGTTCACGTTCGTGGGTCTCCTGCCCCACTGCCGCATTTATTAACCCGACAGTTACTTGAGAACCCGGTTCGGGCAAGTGCACGAAGGCTCGGTATGGGCTAGTATGGCCTGGTGCAGGATCCTTTGTCACATTCCAACAGTTAATGTACTGTTTTATAGGTATAGATTAACCATGGTAAGTTATGCAAGCTTTATACAAACACCATTAGTATTTCAGATATTACTATTGGTTAAATTAAATAGACCTCTGTTGAAATTCTTCTATGATCTAAGAACATCTCCGCATACATTTTCAGTCTCACCAAAATGAACACAGTTCCTCAGAAATTTAAGAAGATCCCTTAAAGGCAAAGGTCTTCCTTGCTTGAAAGCCAGTTGTGTCTGACTCTAGGGGGTTGTGCTCATCTCCATTTATATCTAAAGAGCCAGCACTGTCTTCATCTGCAGACATTTCCATGGTCATGTGGCAGGCATGACTGGACACTGTAGCACAGAGTATGCTGTTACCTTTCCCACCAAGCAGTGCCTATTTATCTACTTGCAATTTCTTGTTTGAAGCAGTTAGGTTGGCAGGAGCTGGGACGAAGATGGGTCGGGAGCTCACTTCATCACACAGCACTTAGGTCTCAAACTGCTGACCTGCCAACCTTTTGATCATCAAGCTCAGCATCTTAACCAGTAAGCCACCATGGCCCCTAGGATATCAGGGGCTTCAAGAAGACATTGCAAAAGAAACAAACCCAAAGAAAGGTGCTATTAATGCAACCAGCCTTTTGTAAAAGATTGCCGGTACTTGTGGGGTTGTACTAAAACCACTAGATTTTGGTTCAGATTCTCACTCCAAAAAGATATTCAGAAACCACAGAGTTTGACTTGTGGCCTAATTTAACCCTCAATTGAGAAATCCAGATCCTCATTCTTTCTGTTGTGTGTCACTGGGAAATAAATGTGCAAGGTCAGATAATTAAGGTCATTATTATGCCCTGAATATATTAATTATTTTTGAAATTGGGATAGTTTGAATGTTTCAAGTTAAGACACAAGACTGATCAGATCCTACATTGGGAAACTGCTAACAATTGTGGAGTAAGAACAGGTCAATAATATATAGAGCTACTATGCAATGGCTCAAGTGGCTAAGACACTAACTGGGAGGTGGAAGGTCAGCAGTTCAATTCCCGAGCACTGCAGGATGGAATGAGATCCCATCTTTGTCCCAGCTCCTGCCAACCTAGCAGTTCAAAAGCAAGAAATTGCAAGTAGATAAATAGGGACCACTTTGGTGGGAAGGTAACAGCGTTCTGTGCACTCTGGTGTCTAGTCATGCCTGCCACATGACCACAGAAAGTCTGCAGAAGCAGCCAGCACTGGCTCTTCAGCTTTGAAACAGAGATGAGCACTGAACCCTAAAGTAGGATGTTGTTTGTTGTTGTTGTTCAGTCGCACAGTCGATTCCGACCCTTTGCGACCCCATGGACCATCGCTCTCCAGGCACCTCTGTCCTCCACCATCCCCCTCAGTCCTCCCAGTTCTGTGCCCGTTGTGTCTACAATACCATCTATCCATCTCATCCTTGCCCTCCCCCTTCTTCTTTTGCCCTCCACCTTTCCCAACATCACGGCCTTCTCAAGTGAATCCTCCCTTCTCATTTGATGCCCAAAGTATTTTAGCCTCATCTTTACTATTTGACCCTCCAATGAGCAGTCAGTGTTGATTTCCTCTAAGATTGACCTATTTGTTCTCCTCGCTGTCCAGGGTACCCTCAAAACTCTCCTCCAACACCACATTTCAAAGGCATCTATTCTTCTGCGTTCAGCTTTCCTAATTGTCCAGCTCTCACATCCGTACATTACCACTGGGAATACCATTGCTTTGACTATTCTAATTTTTGTTTGCAATGTGATGTCTCTGCTTTTCACTATGTTCCCCAGGTTTCTCATAGCTTGTCTCCCAAGAATCAGTCGCCTTTTTATTTCATGGCTGCAATCCCCATCTGCAGTGATCTTAGATCCTAAGAATGTAAAATCTGTCACTGCTTCTACTTCTTCCCCATCTATTTTCCAGGAACTGATTGGGCCTGTTGCCATTATCTTGGTTTTCTTGATATTGAGTCTCAAGCCAGCTTTTGCACTCTCTTCTCGACTGGCTTTTGAGCAAGGGAAACCTTTACCTTTACTATGTTGTGGAGGAGAACATCATGTTCTGACAAAGTGCCTTCAAAACTATAAATGGATACCATTCTAATGTTTGTAAAAGAAAGTACAGTACTTTCATATCATCAGAGGCATGGGTTACTTCCAAGAGCTTGTGTTGCATTCTACAGTGATATTGACAACAATCCATGGCACTCTCTTTACCGCTTAAAAAAGATTTTCTTTTACAGTAGATGGCAGATGTAAGTTGAGTCAATGCTTACTGGAACTGCAGCTATGAATTTTTCATATAAACAAGGAAATCTGAGACCCAGCTTGCGTATTTTATTAAACATACAAGCTGGGAACCTTCAGGGAAGACATTCCATGCAATTACGGAGCTGTGATTGGCAGTGTGGATAACATGGCTGTACAGATGTTAATTCCTAATTTGCTACAGCAGTTTTCTCTGGGGAGATCTTACAAAAATGGAAAAGCAATTTGCTTCCACTTCTGGGGTTTGGTTGGGGCAGTACCTCATTGGAAAAAAGGCAGAGAAAGAATGAGTACTGTGATCAAACTACTCTGGTCTTTCCCCCCCAGTAAAATTAAAATAAAAGACAAATGGGAATATTATGGAAGACTTCATAACAAATAAACTCTCTCCAGCAAATGTGAGCAACTTTCCTCTGATTTTCAATTGATTGCTTTCAAAGTGCTAGGTTGGCACGAGCTGGGACAGACTCTGTCACATTGAACCACCAACGATCGTGTCATCAACTTCAGCGTCTTAGCCACTAAGCCACCATGACCCTTTCAGTTGATTGATCTTTGCTTACATATATTTTCCCCCAATGCAGAAATGTAGTTAATGATGGTGAACCTGAAAGTGCAAGCTGCATGTATGAATATTAATTAATTAAAATAGAAGTTCAGCTTCTGAGTAGTCATAGAGACAAAGATTTTGTGTTCACATTTCTCTTATTTTCTTGCTTCTATTTGGAATTTTTATATGGGATAGGTTCTACCAGAATCATTTGGTTAGTTTATGATTAGCTGTAACTGTATAAATGTCACTTACTTATGAGCTATCAGCTTGGGTTAGTTTAATTTAGTTGAGATCAGAAAGTGGTCCTACCTGAACTAGGAGTATGTCCCACTGAATTTCTCTAAATTCAATCAGATGGGACTCAATAGGATCTAGTTTTCAATTGAACATCTTACACAAAGGTTGACTTTTTTCTTTAGTTTATTGTCTATTGAAGGGGTCCGCAAATGTGGCTCTCCAAGTGTTCTTGGACTTCAAATACCAGATGCCCAAGTCAATACACCTGCTGATCAGGATCTATATCTGGAGAACCACATTTGAGGACCCCTGGTATAGATAATATTTTGCTGTTAAAATAGTAATCAACCTGGCTTACAATTAATAATATAATATAATTAGAATAGCCAGCATGGCCAATAAATGCCTGGTGTGCAATGGTTCATGGGGACGCAAAGAATTGGACTTGACTATGTGACTGAACAACAACAACACCATCTATAAAATAGGTGATATAAGGGATATGACATTTTCTGTAATGGATCCAGATCTATGGACGCTCTTACCACTAGATCTAATGCAATGAGTCCATGAAAGGTAAACTTGCTAGTCTTTATGATGCCACAATTTATTTTACTATTGTTTGTTTAAAACATTTATATACTGTGAAGAGATACACTACTCTAGATGGCTTGCATGTACAGTACTTAAAATCCAATAATGTATGAATCCAAATAAAGCATAAAATACAATTAAATTAAACTATATAGAGGTGGTGACAAAAACTGCATGAAGTGACTAAGATCTTGTATCACCTTCTTTTAAAAGCTCAGTTTTTAAAAGTTTATTAAAAAATCCAAAGAGAGGGTGCTTGGCAAATCCCTAATAGAAGACAGTTCCATAACAGTCACAGAAAAGGCCCAGGTCTTACCTCTCTTGGCATAGGCCTGGGTAATGCAGGTAGACAGATGGGGAGATACTCAACATGTATTGAGGTGACAAAACATTAAAGCTTTTATCCACTAAAACCAATACCTCGTACCTGCACATGTTTCTATAGTTTTCATTTAGAGTTGTCATATGTCCCGATTTCATACCTGTGAACCACGGCTCCGGACAATCCAGGACCTGCGCAGAACGGTTCTGTGCAGGTCGCTTTTTACGCATGCGTAAAAGCCTTCTACGCATGAGTAAAAGTGACTTGCGCAGAACCGTTCTGCGCAGCTCACTTCTACGCATGCATAGAAGGCTTTTACGCATGCATATAAGGCTTCTACGATCCCCTTCTGCACAGAAGCCTTCTATGCATACATAGAAGGGTTCTACGCAAGCATAGAAGGATTCTACACATGCATTAAAGCCTTCTACGCATGCGTAGAAGCGAGCTGCGCAGAAGGCATGCACAGTAACGCCTTTCCCCCCACTGCCAAATTCCAGGGTTTCAGCAACTCCGGGTGGGAAATGGTGAAAATCGGTGCTGAAAAATGGGAAATCCCAGCCAATCTGGGAATGGAGGCAGGTATGCCTGATTTCCCGGGATTTTCCCGGGTTGAAGCAGTCCCGGCCGGTTGAAGAAAAAACATATAAAAATCCCAGAAGCAAAGGGTTAATTTCATAGAGTCATTATTCCTAGAGAGGGAGGACAGAAAGTGAAGAGTTGTCCATTGCAAAATAAGTCCCTTCCTGTCTCCTGCTTTTCTCCTTCCAGACTGAAACGGAGGCTCCATGGGCTGCCTTGCCGTTCCGGGGCCCTCCTTAGAACTTTCTTCCAAGCAATCCTCGTGTGGGGTTTGAGGTTGAGTCTATGTCAATGGGTGTGTTTGTGTGAAGGGGAGGGGTGACTTCAGGGGGAGGAAGGGTGGTTTAAAGAATGGCCCAAGAAATTTTAAAAAGGTAAAGGTCACCCTTGCTCGAAAGCCAGTCAAATCAAACTCTAGGTTTCAGTGTTCATCTTTGCTTCATAGCTGAAGAGCCAGTGCTGTCTGCATCTGCAGACGTTTCCATGGTCATGTGGCAGGCATGACTAGACACTGGAGTGCATGGAATGCTGTTTATCTTCCCACCAAAGTGGTCCCTATTTATCTACAGTACTTGCAATTTCTTGCTTTCAAACTGCTAGGTTGGCAGGAGCTGGAACTGAGATGGGAAAATAAATAAAAATAGAACCATCAAGAATCATCTTAACATAAGAACAGGCTTGCTGGGACAGGCCACAGCCCATCCAGTCCAGCATTCTGTCTCACACAGTAGCTCACCATTTGCTTCAGGGTATTATTCCCAAGGAGATGCCTTCACCTGCTTAGGATCTTTTGCAAGAATAATAATATGGGAAACAACCTCTTGACTACAGCTTTTTTAAAACTGATGATGGCTGCCCGGCCTGGATGGGGATTCTGTGGGGTCTTAGAGCTGTAGTCTCCATGACACATGCACAGTTTGAAGAATGCAATGATGTCACATAGCTGTCCCAGTTTGGTGGGAGAGAATAATGGCAACACTATTTTCATTGCAACAGACACGTCTGGCATAGACACAGAAGAAGAAGACTGAATGCATGCATGGCTTATTCTCTGGTCATTTTTATAATGTCCTAAAAGATTTGTGTTTTTTAACTCAGATTTTTGAGAAATTGATGACTGTTTTAATTTTACTTGTTTTTTATTGTTGCTGTTGAGATTGCTATATTACAGATCCTTGGAGTCTCAAGGATTTTCTACACTTTTCTAGTTCAACAAGGTAAAGGTAAAGGTCACCCTTGCTTGAAATCAGTGATATCCAACTCTACGGTTCAGTGCTCATCTCTGTTTATAGTAGGAAATGAGAAAGCCGTCCAAAGCAAAAATGTATAAAGTCTCTATAATGATTATTGAAATAAAATAGGATACTTCTCCATGGTCTAACAAGTATTTAATTGTTCAAAAATGACTCATAAATTTAATCTTCAAAATACAATCTCATTTCTTTTGTAAATCCAAATATATGTTGAATAAATCAAATGGATGAGAGAACGTCTCTCAAAATTATTCCAAAACCATTTCCTGGATAAATGCAGCTTTTCATATAGAAATTCTTCTTCAAGGAATATTAATCTGAAGAGAAACAAATTATCATCATAGTATAATAAAATCAAAATACAAAATACATGATTCATAATATATATTAATACATGAGTAAATAAGTAAGAGTACCTTTTCAGTATGTCCGGAAAATATATAGTCTTAATATTCTTGGTAAATCGGCAAGAGGAACAAGTCTGACATTTAAAGTGCCCTGAAGTAATGTTTGGTGGGGAGTCCTGTTGCGTCATCAGGTCCATCCGAGTTACTAAACTGCTAAGAGAAGAGGTGCATCTGCAACCTACAAGGGGTTTCACATCACAACCTGGTATATCGGAAATAATCCCCCAATGTTTCAAAGTGATCTTTTTTATGTTAGTTGCTAGGGGAGTGAATTCAAAAGAGCTGCTGATTCTTATTATGATCTTTTCTAATGAAAAGTGTGTCTCTAGGACTTTGCTTAACCTTCTTGAGAAGGTGTTTGATTTTCTCCCTGATCCTCTTAGTTTTTCTTGGACTTTTTTGGCTATCTCTTCATTTGTCATGGGGATAATTGATAGGGCATTTTCCCATAAATTGATACATATTGTATTTGTCCAGGTGTTTTGCTTATTTTTTTTTGTTTGGCTTTCTGTATCGTTGTCCAATGATGCTCATTTGTTTTCTTTCCATTTTTAATAATTGTTGTAGTTTTTGCAGATTATTTTTTTCAGACTGTAAATTTTGGCGTGTGAAGTATCAACAAATTTCTGTTGTAGTTTGATTTTAGAGTTGCAGCACCCCCTAGGTGTAGAATGTTTAATGTGGTTTTGATGTTATTACTGTCATGAGATTTTTTTGCGTTATTTTAATTTATTTTCCCAGCATCCTGTTCTTCCTTTTTGTTGGTCGCGAGATCTTTTTGTGTTGTTTGCATTTATTTTTCCAGCATTCTGTTTGTCTTTTATTTATTTTCCTTTTCTGTGATTGTGCGTCTTAATTTTATTTTTACGGCTGTTCATGAATTGGTCAGATTTCTGTGTTGATGGAGGCATATCGGGAAGTCGTACGTAAGCATTTTGCTCTCTGAATTTTGGTGGAAGGGAAGGTACTTCGTTTTTTTTTTAAAAAAATTGCTTCTTTGTGTTTCAAAGTTTTTAATTAGTTTGTTTTGTCTAGTTAGGGTGTGTTTTCCTGGGTTTTTATTTCCATGTTAGGTTGTTTTTTTCATTTAATTTTAATGTAGTACTTGATGATAAACAATGTTTTTGTTTGGCTGTTTGGTGCTAGGATAAATAAATTATCTGGGGAGATGACTCTGGAGCATGTTACATACAGTTGACAGTATGAGAAACATGATGCTGATAGGTGAACTCTGGAATGTTGAAGTGTTTGTCCCTGGGACTTATTGATAGTTATTGCAAATGCCAGTCAAACAGGGAATTGTAGTTTTTAAAATAGAATTGTTTGATCTGTGGGTATGACTGGAATGTGTGGAAGACATACTGATTTGTCTTTCCCTTTGCCTGTTAATATTGTTGCTTCTATTACATTAGGCATCATGTTTTTCACACATAGTCTAGTGCCATTACATAGCTTTGGTGGATTTAGGTTACGTAGTAAAGTAATTGGAGTTCCTTCTTTAAGTAATAGATGGTGTGGTGGCATTCCAGGGAGTTCTAGTGAATTTAAAAATTCTATTTGGGAAATTAACAGCATCATCTTTGTCTAGTACTGTATCAATTGATTTGTATTCTGTTGGTTGGTCTGGTAACATTTCAAGTATTTTGTCATTTATTGTATTTACACCATCATTTTGTGTTGCTAAGATTGTTCTTTCTTTTAACCATTCATGATTATGATAGTTTTCTGTTATGTTTGGGTATACTGCATCTATGAGATTGAAGGGAGATGTTACCAGGTTGAAGAAATAGTCAGGAAATTCTATGTTGTTTTCCTCATTTTTTGGTACTTTTCCATCTCCATTTTAAAAGAAATTTTGTGAATTGTTGTGTGTTTGCATTTTATCTTTCTCTCATGTTTTCTGTTAAGGTGATAGTTTCCAGATGTTTCCATAGGTGTGATTGATTTATACATGCATTTATTTCATCAGTTGGTGTTGATTTCATAATTACTGGTGTTTGTCAAAAATCACCACAACGTAGTAAAAGAAGTCCTCCCATGATGCTATTTTTTCTTTAATATCTTTCAGTGCAATGTTTAGGGCCCCAATTGATTTTTTGTGTGCCATAGTGCATTCATCCCAGACTATGATATTGCATTCTTTGAGTACCTGTGCAATTCCACTTCCTTTTTCTTATGTTTCATGTGGGATTTTCTTGTTTTGAGATGTCTAGTGGTAGTTGCAGGGCTGAATGAGTTGTTCTTTCTCCCTTCATTAATGTTGCTGCAATGCCAGATGATGCTATGGCAAGTGCCACCTTTCCTTCCGATCTGATTTCTGCTAGTATTATGTTTGTTAAGAATGTTTTTCCTGTTCTTCCTGATGCTTTCAGAAAAATTATTCCTCCTTCTTGTGTTGTTATGTGATTCATTATTTTGTTGTAGGCAGTTTTTTGTTCCTCATTTAGTAGTGGTTTTGTTTGTGCTATGCATTATTTCAGTTGTTCTATGTCATAGTTCGTTTCCCATATGTAATCTGCATTTAAGATGTCTGCTTGATGGCATATTCGTGCTGGTAGGCCTAGATTGTCTATTGTTTTGTTGCTCATGCTTATGCATTTGTCTTCTATATTAATTAATGCCATATTGTAAATTTGTGGTCCAAATTGTATATCCAATGTTGGATTATCTTTTGTGACTTTCATAAGCATGTCTTCACTGAGTGGGTTTTTATATTTTTCCCCATAAAGTGAGTGGGTTTGATGGATTGCAGGAAGTTAAGATTATTGCAAATAGAGTTCTTATTTGTTCTGGCATTGAAATTAATGTTGCTTCCTGTAATGTGGTATCCCAGTACTGATCAACCTCCAGTAATCCCATTTACTGGCAGGGTTCTATGTATGTCTCTAATATTTATCCATTGATGGTTTTAAGTTGCTGAAAAGATGTAGGTCCAGGTATTGTGTGCAGTAGCATATGTAGATAAAAACATTCTGAGTTGTTAGGATGAATTGTGTATACTCTACCTAGTGCATCACTGGCATAGATTTCATGTCCTGGTACGGGTATTCCAATTTTTCTTCGATTAAATTCTTTTTTCATTTTATTCCATCTGTAATATTTAGGCACATCTTGATAGAGTAGAGTATGGGCAAAACCATATTTTGGCAGAGTTTGAAGAAGGCTGTTAACGTCATTTCTTGTGGATTTTCTGCAATTGTTGTGGCAGTCTATGTGGACTATGTGTGAAAAACATGATGCCTAATGTAAAAGTACACTCTTTGGCCATTTTCTAGGTAAACACTGAGGTATAGTACAGCTGGATGTACTAACAGCCAAACAAAACAGCCAAACAAAAACATTGTTTATCATCAAGTACTACATTAAAATTAAATGAAAAAAACAACCTAACATGGAAATAAAAACCCAGGAAAACACACCCTAACTAGACAAAACAAACTAATTAAAAACTTTGAAACACAAAGAAGCAATTTGTCTCTTGGGTATGTGGAAGCCTAGTATGCACCAAAATGTCTCATTACTTCTGATATATCTTCCGCATTGATATTGCATGATTTCATCATTTTTGTGGGTGTTGCAAACATCATAAATTGCCTTTGTTCATATATTTGCACACGTACTTGATGGATTTCACACTGTTGCAATATTCAACATTGATGTGTGCTTTGAAGATTTTTGTAAGTAGTGGAGAGTATGGCACACCCAGCGGTTGTCTATGGTTATTTCTGGTTGTGTTTTCATTTTTAATTTAGTTGTGAATCCTCCTTCCTCTGGTGCATGTCATCTGTATTGAGGATATCTATCATGTGCTGTTTGTGTTTCTTTTAGTAATTCTCATGGTATCTTTTTGTGCAGTTCGTATCTTTCATACAGGGGGCTTGTGGATTTAGGGGGCCACATGGTCCATGGATCATGTTTTTCTTTATTAGTGTATGTAGTTCATTGTCTTTAGTTGGGTCTGGAATTTCTCCAGAAATGATTTTATCAATTTCTGTTGGATGCATTTTCTTTCTTAGCCATATCAGGTTGTGGAAGTGTGGCAGACCTCTCTTCTGCCATTCAATCATGTACATCTAGCAGGTGCATTCTCCAAATATGTGCTGGTTTGGAATTAGATTAATTAGTTGTGTTTGTTTCTGTCTAAAGACTCTTGCAAGCAAGTCATGTCTGTCATCTGGTGTTTTGTCATTTCTAAGGTTAGTTTTGATGTATGTTCATGTTGGGTTACAGGTAAAAGTTATGAGTAAGTCTGGTCTTCCATGGTTTCTTACATAGGTCAATGCATCTTGGGTGTACTCATGCATATGCCTGAGACTTCCTGTGTATGATGCTGGCAGGATGAGCAGTGTGCCAACATTGCTTAGGTTTCCATCTTGTGCTACAGCATCCTTAAGATGCATGTACTGTTCTGCTCTGAGTGTTTTTTGATTTGTTCGGATGTACAAATTTGGCTTTTAATTTTTGCATACATATCCACAACAAATTGATTTACTAATTTTCTGCAGTGTGTTATAGTGATGCACAATTTAAAAGTATGGATGTATATGAGATACAGATAAAATTAGAAAAGAAATTAAAATGTTGAAATAATTAGGCTATTTTTGAGCACAAATTGGCTACTTCAATAAGATCATCTCAGCCATTTATGAGATCTTCTTTTGTAGGTAGGGTGGGACATAAACTGCATGGACATAATTGCTGCATTGACTGAATTTCTCTACATTCGCAGAAAATTTGTCTTGTATCCAAGTAGCCCCATTTTACTTTATTAATCTTCTTGGTTGGACTACTTGGAGGAGTGCAGATTTTTAAAAATCAATTTTCACCATCATCTAGACCCTAGAGCAATGTGGGGTCCACACACCATAAGGGGACTTTAATTCCCAGTGGCCTAAGTTAGTACATTAGCTTCTTCTTCCATGTCTTGGCCAGACATGAAACTGCCAAAAATGAAGGCACCTTTGGATGAGTTCATTCTGCAGTTTCTTTCAGGTGACTTTGTGTGAGAAAAATTACCTGGCACCACAAGTTTGCCATTAACTGATTGTGGTCCAAAAATACCACAATCTTTGAGGAGGCTCTTTCTTTGTACCCCAGCACATTGGCTGATCAGTGCTTTGAGGAATGGACTTAGGCTTCTGGGAATTGAAGTCCAAAATCCAAAGGTTGGGAAACACTGATCTAGAGGTTTGGTGTCCCTGAAGTGGACATCAACCTTCTTTTGCCAGCTTATCTTTTTCACACTAGGTCAAGCCAAAGGGGAGAGATTAACATAGGTGGTCTATGTTGTAATTAGTGAGAAGCAATTAACATAGTTGGTCTATGTTGTGATTAGAGATAGCACAGTTACAAGGCGAGGTGCTCTCTTTTTTAGACCATGTGATATCTGTGGTTGTCAATCTTCTTCATCCATGCCAGGAACAATCCATTTGTGCTTCTAGATAGAGTGGAAGGAGGAAATGACAAGGTGTGTGTGTGTGTGTGTGTGTGTGTGTGTGTGTGTGTGTGTGTGTATTGAGGGGGGGGGCTCCTTCCATGTCTCCCAAAGGAATGATGAAAAATACTGTATGTTGCCTGTATTTTGAATTCAGCTTACAAAACAAACTACTGCAGTAACAAAGCATTTTGGAAATGCTGGATTGTTCAAAATACAGTAAAACCTTGATTTACTAATGTATGGAAAACTCATGATATGAAAGGAAATCTCAGGAAAAAATGATTCAAGATACAAGTTTTTAGATACTAGAAGTTTTTTGGGGTCTTCTGACACTCCCCAAGGTGGTGGGAGGATGTTTGGAGCATTTCTGCACCATTTTTGGAATTTTCCATCACATTTTGGCACCACAACCAGGAAGTGCTGAAAATTCCTCCCTCTCTGAAGCAGCTGATCACTGAGCTGGCAATTACTAGAGCTGACCACTAGAGGGTGTTGTCAGAAATATGCCAAATATGCATTGAAAACCAAAATAATCAGTTCGGGAGCTCAGAAAAAAAGCCAAGAAAGTGTCTTTTGTCTGTTCAAATTACTTTATAAAGTGGCCAAAACACAGTGAAAAATTCCAAAGTGCACTTTATGAAGAGTTTTGAACAGAAAAATATATATACTTTTTTGGCTTTTTTCTGAGCTCCAGAATTGATTATTTGCTTTCCAATGCATTCCTATGGGAAACTGTGTTTCAAGATATGGATTTTTTGAGATGTAAAAACCCTCGAGGACCAAATTAATTTTGTATCGCGAGGTTTTACTGTACACAGTAAAATACTGTTAATTGGTGCTATTAACATTTTGTCAAAATCATGGTTTTTTGATGTACACTGAGCTATGTTGCCTGACCCTAGTATTCTTCATGCCATCTGTTCCCATAGGAATCTGTTTGCAGTACACAGGCAATGTCACTGGGGTTATACCAAGGCTGCCTTCATTGAAAGAATTCAAACATTTGCTGCTGGAAGGGAGGAAATGTGGCTGTTTATGCTTGCTGCTGGAGGTCTGCAAATCCACCACCCCGAGAAAGTACACAACCTCCAGGTGCACGTCCCCAGGCATACAGAAACACAAAATAGGATCCACTGCAGAACTGGTACCAACCATCATGTGTTTAAACGTCTGGCTTTCTCCCCATTTCTCTGTCTTCTTCCTGCATGTGCCAGCCTTACATAACCTAAGCTTAACCATCCAATTAGCAAAAACCCCATGTACTGTATTGAAATTGCTATATATAGCTCTTCCTACGTAACTGTCAAAATTTCCTTTAAGCTGCTAGCTCAAAATTGCCCCCCAACAGCCTGAGTCTTAGAGTGTGGCAATGAAAAACAAAGACTTCAGAAAGAATGGGTCCTCATTTCTAAAATTCCCTCCCTTATTCATGTGCCTCAAACAATCGCTAATTTACTATTGACATAGTCTGGCTACAGGTAATTACCTTACTCTCTCTTGCTTTTAACAGGATTTCATTCAAGTGATCGGTTTTAATGAAAAACATCATCTGTGTATATTTATTTCTTTCTTAGGTAGGAATTTATTGTTACATTCTGTTAAGTTACAGCTAACTACTATTAAGTTTAGATAGGGTTTTTCAAGACGCTGTATGTGAGATATATGGAGAGTAATTTTACCAGTGCTCTCATCAGTGAATTTTAATAGCTGAGCGGGGATTTGAACCCTGGTCCCCTGAGTCCCAATATATCACTTTGTCCTCTTGACTATACCAGATAGCTAGATAATGTTTAAAACAGATATTTGATATATAAGAACATAAGAACAGCCTTGCTGGAACAGGCCACAGCCCATACAGTCCAGCATTCTGTCTCACACAGTGGCTCACCATTTCTTTCAGGGTATTCCCAAGCAGTTGCCTTCACCTGCTTAGGATTCCCTGGAAATGGCATTGAGAGATATCCTGCCTATCTCTCCAACCCAGAGGTTGTCCTTAAGTATCCATAATTATAGCTGTTGTGTCCTAAAGCCTGTGCCTTTAAACAATATACCTATCCATGTGTATCCAATGTAACCTTTTCTATGTATAACATTGTAACCTCCAGCTGCATCACTGTAACCTTATTAGGACGTGAGCTAGTGACCACTAGATGGCAATAGCGAGCGTCCAAGCTCATTGGTCCAAGACTCACCTAGAACAACAGTGCGGGAAGATTCCCGCCACTACCTTCACCTGGACAAGAAGGGCGTGACCTGCAATGACGTCACGCAGCCTGTAGCCAATAGGCTATCAAGGAGCCACATTCAAATGTATAGCCACTGTATATATTGAGCTGTTCGTCCGCCATTACCTCATGTTCCCTCTGACCAGCATGTAATAAAGTTGTGTTAAGCCAGCTCTTCGGCTGTCCTGGTGTCTTTGGTCCCATACACTAAATTGGCGACGAAGGTGGGATAATGGCTGCCCACGGGACCAAGACATACGCCGGTTTCGACATCAAGAAACCGCAAGATTGGGAACTCTTCGAAATGGACTTCCAAGGTGCGCTGGTGGAGTTCGAGGTGACGGACGAGGCAAAGAAGAGAGCCATCCTCACCAGAATGCTCGGGCACGACGGAAAGAGGGTACTGATTGACCTCATCGCACCCAAAAAGGCGGCTGAATTCAAGGCAAAAGAGCTCCTGACGGTGCTGAGAGACCATTTCCGGCCCTCGGTAGCGATGTTTCCCGCTCGGAGCGCGTTTTGGAGGCGAGTCCAAGCGCCTGATGAGTCGGTCGCCGCTTTCATAGCGGCCCTGCGCCTGGCTGCTGGCCCGTGCAAATGGGAGAATTTGGAAGTCACCCCTCAGGGACTGCGTGCTATGCGGCCTGAAGGACGCCGAGATTCAGCGCACGCTAATGAATCAGGAGCCGCCCCCCACGTTGCAGGAGGTCCTGAAAGCGGCACAGGCCGCGGAAGCCACAAAGGCAGGGGTGCAAGAGCTCCAGGACTGGCGGCCGAAGGCCGACAAAGCAGAGAGTTCGGTGCACGCAGCCCGGCGAATTTCGAAATTGTCCGCCGAAAGCAGCGACGACGAGGACGTCTGGAGGGTCCGAAAGGAGGGCCGGCGTTGCGACGGCTACGGGGCGGCTCACGACCGTGCCAGGTGCCCATTCAGAAAGGCCGAGTGCCACAACTGCGGGCGACGCGGGCACATAGCCAAAGTCTGCAGACAACGGCGCAAGGACCGGAGGAGCTCGCCCGACCGCCCAGCGAGGGACTGGAGGAGCTCGCCCGACCGCCCAACGAGGCCAGACCGCTCGACGAGACTAAAGGATGGCGCCCGGCCCACGAGGAAGCAGGACGGCGTGGGCCGCATCTCCGACGCCAGCGACGACGACGCCCCGGTTTTCAGCGTGTCCATGGGACACCCCCGTTACTTTGTTGAGGTACTGGTGCAAGGGGCCCCTGTTAGGATGGAGATTGACTCTGGCTCCTCTTACTCCATTATTTCCCAGAGGGAGTTTTTGAGAATTGCCCCCCGCGTACGGCCCAAGCTCAAAGCGTTGAGGTCCACGCTTCGGGACGTGCAAGGGAACAGTATCCCGGTGTCGGGGGTTGGGAATTTCCAGGTTCAGTACAAGCGGCACGCCGCGGAACTCCCCCTAGTCGTTCTTAAGGGAGGTAATTGCAGCCTCCTCGGGACTCAATGGTTTCAGCCCCTGGGTCTGTTCATTGGGGGGGTGCACGCCGTTAGGTCTGACCCGATACAGGAGGTGTGCGACGCGCACCCCGAAGTCTTCAAGAAGGGACTTGGGAAATTCAATGGACCCCCAGTAACGTTCGACCTGGACCCGGAGGTCCGCCCAATCAGACTTAAACCGTGCAGGGTGCCTTTTGCACTCAAGGACAAAATAGAGGCGGAACTGGACAAATTAGTGGGCCAGGGGATTCTTGTTCCTGTTGATTCCGCGGAGTGGGAAACTCCAATTGTCACAGCATTGAAGGCCAATGGGGAGGTTCACATTTGCACCGATTATAAGTGCACCATTAATAAGGCAATCCGCCCTAATGCGTACCCGGTGCCGGTGGTCAGCCACTTGCTAGCCAGGTTACATGGGGGAAAGTGTTTCGCTAAGCTCGACCTGGCACAGGCCTATCAGCAACTCATGGTAACCCCTGCCGCAGCTGCTGCACAGACCATAATCACGCATAAGGGGGCGTTCCAGATGACGCGCCTCCAATTCGGCGTGAACTCGGCGCCTGGAATTTTCCAGTCGCTCGTGGAACGCCTCCTCAAAGGGCTGGACGGCGTTTTACCATATTTTGATGACGTATTGATAACGGGGGGAGTGAGGTTGAGTTGGCTAAAAGGCTAAACAAGGTCCTGGCGGCGTTCGAACGGGCGGGGTTGAGGTTGCGAAAAGACAAATGCATCTTCTTCGCGAAGGAGGTTGAGTTCTTAGGGTTCCGAGTAACACCCGAGGGGATCAAACCATCCAAATCCAAGGTGGCCGCCATCAAGAAAGCCCCTTGCCCCACATCCAAGCCCGAGTTGCAGTCGTTCCTAGAGCTCTTAAATTTCTACCACTCCTTCCTTCCACGGAAGGCTGCGGTGGCTGAGCCGCTTCACAAGTTGCTCAAGAAAGATGCGGCATGGATGTGGGGCGATGACCAGGAGAGGGCATTCACGGAACTGAAACAACTCCTGGCGTCTGACGCCATTCTGACCCATTTCGACCCCAAACGGCCGGTGGTACTGGTCTGTGATGCATCCCCGGTGGGGGTGGGGTCAGTGTTATGCCACGTGTTGGAAAACGGGAGGGAGGCCCCAATAGCGTTTTACTCCAGGTCCCTGTCCCAAGCGGAGAGAAACTACGCCCAGACAGACAGGGAGGCGCTGGCGATAGTTGCGGGGACCAAAAAATTTCACGATTTTCTGTATGGCCGCCCCTTCACCATCGTGACTGACCACAAGCCCCTACTAGGCATTTTTACCGCAGACAAGCCCACGCCACAGATCCTGTCCCCGAGAATGCTTAGGTGGGCCATTTTTCTCAACGCCTACCAGCACGCGTTGGTGTACCGGCCCGGGAAAGAGATCAGCCATGCGGACGCTCTGTCGAGGTCCCCCCTCCCCCTGACGCCCAGCCAGGTGAGCAAGGGGGAGCGAGACCATCAGGTTCTCATGATAGAGGTACTGGATTCGCCCCCCATAGTGCCCGCCGACATTGCCACAGCGACAAGGAAGGACAAGACGTTGGCGGCGGTTTGCTCCTGGGTACAGAAGGGGTGGCCGGCGTCTTCCCCAGCAGAGGAATTCGCCCCAGTTTTTAGGAAGAAGCTGGAACTGTCCCTAGAGAGGGGGTGCCTCTTGTGGGGGCAGCGGGTGGTGGTCCCCACTTCCCTTCGACCGCAGGTGCTTAAACTGCTGCACGTCAGCTACCCTGGAATTGTGCGCTCCAAAGCGCTGGCCCGAAGTTACTTCTGGTGGCCCCAGTTAGACGCCAACATCAAGCACATGGTCGGCACTTGCGAGAGCTGCCAATGCTCCAGACCGGAGGAGGCCCGCCTTCCCCACAGGGAATGGGATGCGGCTAAGGGGCCGTGGTCCCGGGTGCACATAGATTTCGCGGGCCCGTTCCGAGGAACCCTGTTTCTCCTTGTTGTGGACGCTTTCTCCCAGTGGTTGGAGGTCATCCCAGTCACAAGCACCTCCTCGGCCGCGACAATTAAGCATTTGCGGAGGATTTTTTCCATGTTTGGCATACCCGACACTCTAATTAGCGATAACGCCAGTTGCTTCACGTCCGCTGAGTTCAGGGCGTTCACAGAGATCAACGCCATCCGGCATATCACCTCCGCCCCTTTCCATCCGGCCACCAATGGCCAAGTGGAGCGCCTCGTACGCACCACGAAGGACGCGCTGCGGCGCATGGGCCCCGGGGACCTCAACCTGCAAGTGTGTCAGTTTCTGCTAGGGTACAGGGTGACCCCGCTAGCGTCAGGCTACTCCCCTGCGGAGCTTTTAATGCGCAGGAAGCTGACCACCATACTCACTAGACTAGATCCCACGAGAGTTGAGGACAAGGGGAGGAACATAGGGTTAGAAGCCACCAAGAGTTTCAGCGTGGGTGCCCCGGTACATTGCAGGAACTACGCCAGCGCGGGGCCAGCCTGGGTGCCGGGGGTGGTTGTGGAACAGACCGGTCCCATATCGTACCGCGTGGAGACCAACACAGGTCTACTGTGGCGGCGGCACGCGGTCAGCTCCGGAGCCGGGTCCCAGGAAATCAGGGCACCGGAAACACGGTTACAAATTTAGCGTTAGGGTTCTCCCCCACCCGTTTAGCCCAAGGGGGAGGAGAGGGGGGTCGAGAGTCCCCACCAAGGGGGGAGGAGAAGGAATTTGTCCTCGTAGATATCCCGCGGGATCCCCCAACAGAGTTTGATTTTGATTTTCAGAACCGGGGGGGGTTTCGGAGTGGTCCCCCACCCATCCAAGCGAGAAGAGGGGTTTTACGTTAGCCCCTGGTGCCCCCGGTTCAACCACAACGGAATCTACCCTTTCCCCTAAAGCTGCAAAACCGCAGCAAGCCTCTAACAAGTCTCCCTCTCCCATTACAGGACAAGGGTCCAGGGAACAAGGAAGCGGGAGCGGCCCCCGGGTGGGCCAACCCACATCGCGGCCCAAACGCGAGTGCAATAAACCATCTTGGCTAAGAGACTTCATCTCATCCTAGGGGGGAGGGGTGTTGTGTCCTAAAGCCTGTGCCTTTAAACAATGTACCTATCCATGTGTATCCAATGTAACCTTTTCTATGTATAACATTGTAACCTCCAGCTGCATCACTGTAACCTTAATAGGACGCGAGCTAGTGACCACTAGATGGCAATAGCGAGCGTCCAAGCTCATTGGTCCAAGACTCACCTAGAAAAACAGCGCGGGAAGATTCCCGCCACTACCTTCACCTGGACAAGAAGGGCGTGACCTGCAATGACGTCACGCAGCCTGTAGCCAATAGGCTATCAAGGAGCCACATTCAAATGAATAGCCACTGTATATATTGAGCTGTTCGTCCGCCATTACCTCATGTTCCCTCTGACCAGCATGTAATAAAGTTGTGTTAAGCCAGCTCTTCGGCTGTCCTGGTGTCTTTGGTCCCATACACTAAAATAGCCATTGATACCCTTGTCCTCCATGAACTTGTCTAATCCTTTCTTAAAGCTGTCAAGACTGACAGCTGTCACCACTTCTTCTGGCAGGGAGTTCCATAGACCAGTAATCCTCTGGGTGGAAAAGTACTTTCTCTTATTTGTTTGAGAACTAGTACCCAAACGTTTCATGGAGTGTCCCCTAGTTCTAGTGTTGTGTGATAGGGAAAACAGTTTTTCCTTATCTACTTTGTCCACACCGTGCATGATTTTATAAACTTCAATCAGGTCACCTCTTAGACGCCATCGTTCAAGAGTGAAAAGGCCCAACCGTTGCAGCCTCAGATGGTAAGGAAGGTGTTCCAGTCCCCTAATCATTCTGGTTGCCCTCCTCTGCACTTTTCCCAACTCCATAATATCCTTCTGGAGGTATGGCGACCAGAACTGTACACAGTATTCCAGATGGGGCCTCACCATAGATTTATAAAGAGGCAAAATGACACTTGCTGACTTATTTTCTATACCCTTCCTAATGATCCCTAGCATTGAGTTTGCTTTTTTCACTGCTGAGGTACACTGGGTTGACACCTTCATTGAGTTGTCCACCAGGACACCAATCATATATGAATGATCATATATGAATGATCGATAAATAAAACTGCACTATAAGATTGATTGACTGACTAATTGCATTTATATAGCATCCATCTGGGTGATTTTCCCTCCCAGGAAAATTTACTAATTTAATTTAGCTTTAATTTGCCTCCTTTCAGAGAGTATTTTGGAAATATTATTCTACTATAATAATAGTAGAGACAGACTCCTTTGGTCCACACAACCCTCCCAACCCCAGGGGAGCCAGTAGAGAGGGGGAGCACAACACCCCCCCCCCACACCCAGTGGTATTAAAGGGGAAACTCTGATCGGGAGCTTTAGGCGCCATTGGGGAGGGGGGCTTTGGTTCCCATGGCTTAGCGGTCTTGCTCTCCCAGTGTTTTTGTTTTTGTTTTATTTTTTGCGTGCCGGCTTCCTCAGCGTTATGCATGCTCATGGCGCGCAGGGTGCTGGGGCTTGTAGTTATGGGTTTGTGCTTTGTGTTTGTGCTGCGTTTTTTTTAAATGGTTTACTTTTGATTGGCCACGGCGCGTTTCTGAACGTTCCTTGCGCCGCGCTGTGTGAGAGCCTCTCAGCCTGATTGGCTCTGGTGCGGCGCAGCGCAAGGAATGTTGGGAAGTGAAGTCGTTTCCCTTTTTTCGCGTTTGTGGGGCTGTTGCCCCACTGCCAGTTTTCTCAATCCTTCGTTGACCTGTGGACCCAGATCGGCTGTGTGCACGAAAGGTGAGTGCAGGCAAGTAGGGCGAGGCATAGCAACCTATAGCCAGTTCCAACAGTTAACCCTTGGTTTTATAGGTTAAGATTAGTTTAAGGCTCAAGTGGTTAAGATAGTGACTGGAAGGTGGCAGGTCAGTAGTTTGAGACCCGAGTACTGCACGACGGTTTGAACATCTGTCTCAGTCCCAGCTCCTGCCAACCTAGCAGTTCGAAAGCAAGAAATTGAAGTAGATGAATAGGGACCACTTCAATGGAAGGTAAACAGCGTTCCGTGCACTCCAGTGTCTAGGCATGCCTGCCACATGCTCACAGAATGGTCTTCAAATGCAGATAGTACTGGCTCGTTGGCTATAAACAGAGATGAGCACTGAACCCTAGAGTTGGCTACGACTGGCTTTCAAGCAAGGGAAACCTTTACCTTTACTTTATGGATCTCACAGAATTCTATGCCCCTTTTCATTTCCAAACCTTGAGAGAAGAAATTGTTCCAGTTAAAAAAAAATGTAATAATGATTTAAGTCTGTGGCTTCCACATTGCCTTGGATACTTGTATATATCCCTTACAATCTTCTCCACCAAAGTGGAAAAATGAATATGATAAAGGTATAATCTAATCCAATGTTCATCCTCTAAATATGAAAAGAGAGATAAAATGCAGGAACAAAGAATGAGTTCAAACTCTCAGAATAAGTTTGACCCATTTCATCAAAACCTTAGCAACTTTGAGTTCTATATAATGATTTTTTGCCCTAATGGGAGTGTTCACACTGAGTTTCTGCCTATCTTCTCTTTGTGCTGTATTTAGAAAAGGAAATGCTTTGGATAAGGGAAGCTTTTCATGAATCAAATCATGTACTTTGATTCAAAGAGCATGTATCATTCCTTCAGCTGGTAGTCACCAGGTAATAGGGATGGTAATCCTGCTACTATATATACTGCATATATATTCCAACATTCTGCTGTTCTACAAGTCACCATGTTGGTTATTTAACCCTAGTTGCAATTAAAACTGAGCAGAAATTTCTCAGAAGAATTCTTTTTTCTGAGAACAATGTTTTCCCCCTTTACTTTCTCTTCCAGCCTCCACCACTTTGCAGAACTACCCCTAAATATTATCCATCTCTTTTCTGTGTGCAGAAGTAGTGCCAGTTTTGCCTCACAGTGTTCCAGAATAACAGTTGAGCATTGTGTACCATGAGATTTTATAAAATATAAAGCAAGAGTATGATTTTATCTAACCTTCTGGGATTCAAGCTCAATTTTAACCGAATATAATATACTTACTGATATTGGGGGGAATGGATCTACCAATGAGGTGTGTTGAATTTTAAAAAGTGTCTGCTTGGGTTGGAGATTAACTTCCGATCAATTAAATCAGTTAAATGTGCCGCACAGAAGAAATGTAGGATTCAATTATGCTAACTGTTAGGGATCAAATATGTTCCTTTGCAAGACATGAATTTGGCAACCAAAATGGCCGGTGAGGTTTTAGTTACAAAGATTTAAATCTGTTCAAAATTTTAGTTTGAACTTTAAGTGAACTGTCCAAAGAACAAAATTTGAGACTTTTGAAAGCTCTTCTACAATTCTGATTAAAATCTAGAAGAAATTCATTTTCCCCATGATAATAGAAGGCAGCATCCTACACTTCTGTCCATCAAGCCTTGCTCTTGGACAGCGGCCCAATAGCTATCTCCCAAATTATCATACCCAAAAGTAGCATGCCTATAAGCATGGATAAAGGTCATTGTTTATTGTCCCAGTGGCACAGTGGTTAAACTGTTGTAATGCAGCTAAAATGTTGAGTTTGATCTTCATGGGATCAAGGTGGACTCAGCCTTCCATCTTTCCATGGTGAATAAAATGTTTATGTTTTGGGGGCAAAACATAATTAACTTATGAACCACCCAGAGAGTGCACTAAGTGCTATGAGGTGTAATTGCTATTGCTATAATATTTCTCATATCCTTAGTAGGCTGGGGAAGTGCACTAAAGTTGTTTCTTCCTGAAATATCCCTAAGCTCTAAAACATACTAGGATCAATAGCAGTCTTATATGAGTAAAAAAACAACAAAAGGGAACATAACATGATCTACATGAACAATACAAAAACATTGGAGAATGTCATGATCACCCAGATCAAAACAGGCGTAAAGAAGAAGCCATTATTTTCCTTTGGGGAAAAATCTTCTCTCATAGTTCCAAATTAATTAATCTATACCTATAAGGAAGTGGTGTGGCCGTATGTGTGCGGAATGCATACCTACACCCCTGGAGCCTATCCGGTAATGCTCCACACAAACCTACCTTTTGTCCCCAAGATCAGCACCATGAGGGTCCGGGGGCTGAGAGTGGGGCCTAAGCCCCACAAAATGGGGAAAAGAACAGAAACTACAACTCTTATGGTGTCATGGGAGAAAAACAGCAGTTTAACAGCCAGGCCTGGAAACAGAATGTTGGAGAGAGCTGATTTGCATGTTGGACTGTGATTGGTTGAGAGTGAATGACTGACAGAGAAAGGTCCTGATGCAGATAGAACAAACCCATTCCATTTAAGCCTCTACAGCCCTGGAACAAGACACTTTCAATGTACATCAATACTGTGTGAGTGAGAGACAGAGAGAGACAGGGAGTGTGTGTCTGTGTGTGTGCGCAATACAATGCACAAGACTGTGGGTTCTGAATCAGTCACTTGTGGGTGTGGGTGTGTGGGTGTGCCTGAATGAGAGAGTGAGAGAGTGTGTGTGTGTCTCTGTGTTGGGATGTATCAGGGTCCGTAAAACCTAAACATACAACAAATACCCCCCAGCCAAGGCCGGGTAATTAGCTCTCATCCTTCCTTCCCTATTTCCAGCCATTCTTCTCCCCTTCCTTTCTTTCCTTCCCTCCCTCATTCTTACCCTCCCGCCTTTTTTTCCTCCTAAATTTTCCCCTCAATACCTACCATCCCTCCTTCCCTCACGCCGGGGTGAATTTGCCCAGGTTCCTTTACTGAAAACCAGGGGGCATCACAAATGGTGTGGGGGGAGGCAAAAAGGAAAAATACCCCTCTCCAAGCCACCCCCACCCCATGGGTTGAGCCTCCCCCCCCAAAAAAAAACCTTCAAAGACAGACACCTATGCTATTTACCTATATTTCCAGGTTGGGATAAATGGGTTAGATTGGGATGGCCTGTACTTCAGTGACAGACAACACATTGTTTATGCTGTACATCTCAATTCCCATTGACTCTAGATAGGACTGGAAAAGACTTCTAATGGATATCATGGACACCTGCTGGCAGAATTCTTTCTTTCTTCAGGTCAGAGTATTTTGCAATTTAAAATTATGGACATATAGAAACAGAGACACAATTTAAAATGTTAAAACAATTAGACTATTTTTGACAAGAATTGGGCTACTTCAATAGCATTATCTTAGCCATTTACTACATCTCCTTTGACACATGCGATAGGGCAGTGATAGTGAACCTTGGCATTCCAGGTGTTCTTGGACTTCAATTCCCAGAAGCCCAAGCCAGCATTCCTACTAATCAGGGCTTCTGAGAATTGAAGTTCAAGAACATCTGGAGTGCTAAGGTTCCCTATCATTGTGATAGGACATACAATGCAAGCACATAAATACTGCATTGATTTTTAATTTCTTCATATTCACAGAAAATTTATGTTGTATCTAGGTAGCCCCATTTTACTTTATTATTCCTCTTGTCAGAAGTTGGGCTACATAGACTAATTGAATAAGGAAAGCTTGACACACAATTGGTTCCCATGTTTGAAACTTAGTCATGCTGAAAGTAGATGTCAGAAGCAATGTGGAGAGAGAAGTAAGGTGTGAACCAACAATAGCCTGTAGTTTCTTAGCCATTAATACTGGCTTGCATGAGAAATGTGACATATAGAAGAGGGTCTCAGATCAATAAAGGAATCAAATGTTTCCTTTCTTTATTTATTTACCGTATTTGCTGGTGTATAAGATGCATCAGAGTATAAGACACATCCCATTTTTAATACACATTTTAAAGGAAAAAAGTAATTTTCTACATTTTTTCATGAATTTCCAAAAGTAACTCCAGGAGCCAAGGAGAGTGAGATGGGTGAGGGGGAGAGGGCTCCTTTGAAGACTGTTTCCACACCATCACATCACCAGCCAGGGAGAGGGTGTGTGTGTGAGGAATGAAGGATTATTCGAATCCTTTCCCCCCCACCCGCCGGGGAGAGTTGGGTGGGGGTGGGGGAAGAAGGATCCTTTAAGCCTGTTTCCACTCCATCCCAAACCCACTGACCATCAGGAGGTGTGGAGGACAGATCGGCTGTGGCAAGAGAGCTCCTTTGGAAGCCACCCTTCACCTGGCTCCCAGCGGTCAGGGGTGGCTGGCGAACTGCACCAGGGTGTGTGGGTGAGGGCAGTTTTAAAAATAGCCCTTTTCTGTCTCCAGCCACCGATCCTCTCCTGCTGCCAAACTGCACCAGCAGGTGTGTGTGTATGTGTGCTGTTACCGGCGTATAAGACATACTCCATTTTCTGGTGTGTTTTATTGGGGGAAAGTGTGTCTTATATGCTGGCAAACATGGTGTGTGTGTGTGTGTGTGTGTGTGTGTGTGTGTGTGCGCGCGCGTGCGTGTGTGTGTGTGTTTACCTTAGGTTTGGTGTTTTTGTTGGATTATGTCTTTCTCTTTAACAGTTTATAACTATTGCCATCATGAGCCACAGTTAAAAAGGTGCAAGGCAGAAACTGAGACTAAAGCCATCATAGTCTATGTTCAGTATGATTTATCATGGCTTGCATCAGAGATTATTATAGTTCCCCAAACATCCAAGATCCTATAAACTGTCCATGCCTGATTTACAAGGTTGCCCAGTCTGCTGTCTAAATAAATTCTATTAATGTGCTGCTTTCCATTCTAACACATGCCTCTCGTTTTTCCTTGGCTGTAAACAATCATTTTCTTTATCCAATGTAGGATTTTGATTAGGAAAGGATGGGGAAGAACTGAAGCACTGAATACCAACAATTAGATGGCTTTTTGTGGGTGATGGTGATTGCTAAAAATTAGTAACAACTTATTTTGTAAATCTTTTTTGCTTTTCTATCATTCAATGTCTGCTGTATATGAGACTAGCAGGGGTTGCCCAGCATTGCCGGGCTTTTTTAAATATTGTTTATTTTTTAGAAAGAAAAAATGAGTCTCTGTAAAGTGTAATATGTGGTTTATTTTTTACATTGTTTTTTTTGCAAAAAAATTGCAATGGTTTTTTTTGTAATTGTAATTGTTTTGTCAGAAATTTGTTTTGTAATTAACTTGTTTGTAAGTTGAAATTGTAATTTTTATAATTTATCTTAGTGTTTTTCAGTTAATTTGTCAGAAAAAATATTATTTTAAGTAAATGCAGTTAAAGCATTTTATGTGAAAGTCAATGTTTTTAAACTGTGTTTAGATGGTTTTTTGTGTGTGAAAACTGTAAACATGATTTAATAAATGTTTTAGGAATGTTAGATTATCTCTTAATATTTTTGACTGTTTTTTCTCCTGTGTCCTCTGGGTGGTGCTGTTGCGCTATTTTTCTTTGATTTCCTTTCTGGTCTGGGCGTCGCTTGTATGTGCCTCATTTCATTTCCAGCTTTCGTGCTGTAAGGTCATTTGGGTAAGTTTGCTTGTTTTATTTCTGTTGGGGGTTTGTATTGTAATTTTTTTTTATGGGGGTGGTGTCTGTAGGTTTGGTCTTTGTGTTATTTTTGTGTTAGTTTTTGTTTGTTTTTGGTTGTGGTTTTGGTGTAACTTTTCACTTTATTGTTTTGTTTTGTTTTGGGTAAGGGAAGGCACCAGGCGGAGATGCATGCGGTGCCTTTGCTTACTTTGGATGATTTTCGCTTTCAAGGGGGGGGAGGCAATGATGCCTTCTCCCTCCCTTGTAAGCGAAACACTTAAAGGCTTGGGGGGACAGACCCATTTTGTCCCCCCTAACCTTCCAGACTCATGGGACCCAGGGGAGGGGATCGAATCCAGGCCACCCTCTGATATTAAAAGGGAAATCTCAATTGTGGTTTCCCCTTTAATATCAGTGGGGGGGGGGTTGTGATCCCCCTCTCCGCTGGCTTCTTTGGGTTTTGGAGGGTTGGGTGGACAAAAGGGGTCTGTCTCCCCAACTCTTCCGGACCCAGGAGAGCCATCGGAGAGGGGGATCCCCCCCCCAAACTCCGTTTTTAAAACTCTGTTTTTAAAGAGAAGTAACTGCTTGGTTTCTTCTCTTTAATATGGGGCATGTGTGTGTGTTTGGGGAGGGGAATCCCCTCTCTGCCAGGTGCCCTGGGGTCTGGAGGGTTGGGGAGACAGACTTCTTTGGTCCCCCCAACCCTCCCAACCCCAGGGGAGCCAGTAGAGAGGGGGAGCACAACACCCCCCCCCCAGTGATATTAAAGGGGAAACTCCAATTGGAAGCTTTTTGGCGCCGTTGGGGAGGGGGCTTTAGTTCTCGCGGCTTGGCGGACTTGCTCTCCCGGTGTTTTTGTTTTATTTTTTGCGCGCCAGCTTCCTCAGCATTCTGCATGCTCATGGCGTGCAGGACGCTGAGGCTTGTAGTTATGGGTTTGTGCTTTGTGTTTGTGCTGCGTTTTTTAAAATGGTTTACTTTTGATTGGCCGCGGCACATTTCCAAACGTTCCTTGCACCGCGCCTTACGAGAGCCTCTCAGCCAGATTGGCTCTGGCACGGCGTGGCGCAAGGAATGTTGGGAAGTGAAGTCGTTTCCCTTTTTTTGCGTTTGTGGGGCTGTTGCCCCACTGCCGGTTTTCTCAATCCTTCGTTGACCTGCGGGCCCAGATCGGCCATGTGCACGAAGGGTGAATGCAGGCAAGTAGGGCGAGGCATAACAAACTATAGCCAGTTCCAACGGTTAACCCTTGGTTTTATAGGTTAAGATATATATATATATATATATTTTAGAAAAATAAACCTCAATTCACCTACATAAAACAGAGAGTGAAGATCATTCATAAGCTAGACAAAATTTAGGGAAACTTATGATTCTCCACATTATTCCAAGTTTCAGTTGACATCAGCTTATTTATTTATTTATTTGTCACACTTATATCCCACCCCTTTAGGGGAAAAAATATTCCTACTCAGGGCTAACATCATAAAACCATCAATAAAACAATCAAGAATTATTAAAAGTTCCTCACAATAAAACTCACAATAAAAACAGTCACAAAACATTAACATTGCCAGAGAATACATCAAATAAGTGCCCTAAAAGTGCATCAAACAAAGGCTCTAAAAGCCTAAGCTAGTCTGGTGAGGAGTGATTGGAATCAGCAGTTCACAAGCATCAGGAACATTACTAGTTTCCTACTCTATCCAAAACTTAGCTGGGGCATTGAAGTCAATGGGACTGAAATGAGTTATAATTGATCTTTTTGTTTGATTTCAGATGGATTCAAGACCTTTCCCAGTTTCGCTTAACTTTGTTCTAATGTAGCAGCTGTCTTTTTTTTTAATTTGATGAGGATTGTTTCTTGTGTACCTTGACTCCTACATTTCTCTGCTTTTACTTTTCTACCACTCAGCCTTATTTTGGCTGATAAATTGCAAAAAAAACCTTTTCATTTAGATTATTCTGCTAAGATATCTTTGAGATGACTGACAACACATCTGCCAGCAGAAATAATTTCTACTAATAAAATGAAATGATTTTTTTAAGGGGATGGCCGAATAAGGCTCCTTTCATGTCCAACAGTGCAACTCTCGGGTATCGAAACCCATCCTTCCAATCTCCAGCTCAGCACCTTAACCACTACCTACTGGGGGAGCTGCATCATTTCTACTCGAATAAAGGGAATCCTATCAGTGGAAGAGGCTTCTGCCTGGTTTGGTTCCTTGAGTTAAGATTGCAGATTACCTTTTAATACTGTCAATGGCAAGAGTTCTTATTGAAGGTATTTGGAGTAACATAGGTTCTCCCAAGCTTTCTCCTGAAGACACTCCAAAGCACAAATCATGCAAGCTTGCACAGTAGGAAAAAAATCCAATAGACTCCATATTTTCCCTGGTATATTGCAAGTGGTGAAGTGCTCATTGCCTGGAATGACAAAAAATAAATAAAAAATGGGAGACTGTGGTGAATAGCAAGCAGCAGGATGGTCATGAAGCATTATGCCTCTTATCTTTGGCTGACGAAACAAAAACAACTTGGGGATAATTGCTTTTGTGTCTTGTTGTTTAAGTACTGTGGGACATAGAATGCTGGAATAGACTTACCTCCTACCCAAATAGGAACTGCATCTTTTAATGTAATGTGTTGCATGTTTCGCAGACATTAATTATGTGCCTTATCTTGGGCCAATTGGTCAATTAATTTCATTAGTTTTCTTTTACAGCCACTGTGAACTTACCTTGTGGAACATCTTCCCCTCAGGACAGTAGCCCACATCACTCGCTCCTCTCTGTTGGTGCAGCTTCAGGTGCCACCGCTGAGATTGGCTAGGAAGGCTGTGACTAGGAGAACTGCCTTCTCGGTGGTGGCACCTATGCTGTGGAATGCTATTCCTGCTGAGCTGTGCCAGGCTCCATCCTTGCTCTCATTCAAAAAACAGCTGAAAACGCTCTTTGAGGAGAACTTTGGGAATGCTCTGTCTAAAACTAGCCATTCGAGATGCTGCCCTGTTTCCCTCCATCCCAAATATGTTGCACTTTTAGGGCTCTTGTTTGATGTGTTTTCTGGCAACTTTAATGTTGGGTGACTGTTTTATTGTAAGTTTTGGGAGTAACTTTCAATAATGCTTGATTGTTTTATTGTTGGTTTTATGTTAGCCGCCCTGAGTAGGGATGTTTAATACTTTGCTTACATAAGGACTTCCCTCACCATCAACCACCACTTAACAGCTGGGCAAAAGACAAAAGAATAGGACTGTATTTCAATGAAAGCTATACAGTAAAACTTCGGGTTATGTCAGAAGTCCATTCCAACAGCCTCCATCGTAACCCAAAGTTCTCTCGGCATCCACTGCTACTTCTTTCCTGGTCTTAGGTGGAGTGATTCCAACAAGAGGGTATAATTTCTCAACTGGTGTAGGTTTGAGGCATCCTGTCACTATACACATGGCTTTATTTACAGTGATGTCAACTTGTTTTTTTTGTGTGTATGTGCTCCATACTGGAGCAGCATATTCTGCTGCAGAGATGCTCAGAGCCAGAGCTGATGTACTCAGAGTGGATGATTGACTCATGGTGACCCTACAAATGGGAGAGCTACAAAATGTCTTGTCCCCAACAACTTTCCCTAGCTTTTGCAGACTCAAGCATGTGTTTTTCCTCTCCCTCTTCCTGCTGTCTTCCATTATTCCCAACCTTATTGTCTTTTCCAGCAAACCCTGCCTTCTCATGATGTGCCAAAAGTATAACAGCCTCAGTTTCACCACTTTTTCCTCCAGAGACAACCCTGAATTAATTTCAATCCTGGCAGATGCAATTATATCTAAAGGCTTGGCTGCAGAGAATAGAAATTGTGGTGTGCTCAGGAAGGAAGCCAGAGGCATTCAAGTATGCATAACATGCACATCTTAGCATCACACTATATGAAAAACTAGTTGACCAATATAGCCATCTATTTTTGGATTTTTTCCCATATCAAAGCAAAACTGAAATATGACCAAAGTCATCCCTAAGCAAAATGCAAAACAGGCAATACTTTTCTTGTTTGAACTGGGTACACCATATCAGGTAAGGTTTTGGAAATCCTGTGCATTCTGAGTCTTCTGGTCAAGACACCAAACTTTAGGTATGGGCCTTCAGAGAAGGAGAAAATTTAATACTTGTTATGGAAATAAGGAGAGAGAACTAGTGAGTGTTTACAGTTTAGGCCTTCATGCTATTTTGAACAAGGCATGGGAAAAAGTATGAATGTAAAATATGGAGGCGGGGGGTGAGATCTACTCATATGAGTGAGATATTGGTGAAATGTCATTTTGTTGCCTAGGCCTTGGAAGCAGGAGTTGAAAGCCTGTGGGAGAAAAATGCGGGTCTTCTGCTTTTGACAAGCCCCAGAAGACACATATGATCTGGAAATTCCCCCATGTTGTTACAGTGCTGTAGAAGATACGCTATAACGGAGATAGTAGCAACTGATAGTAGCAACAGCAGATGGGTCCATCATGCTGCTGGTCTGGTAAAGGTAAAGGTCACCTGTGCTTGAAGGCCAGTTGTATCCAATTCTAGAGTCCAGTGTTCATCTCCATTTAAAGCCAAAGAGCCAATGCTGCAGATGTTTCCATGGGCATGTGGCAGGCATGACTAGATACCAGAGTGCAGTGAATGCTGTTTCCCTTCCCACCAAAGTGGTACCTATTTATCTACTTACATTTTCTTGCTTTCTAACTGCTCGGTTAGCAGTAGCTGGGTCAGAGACGGGAGCTCACTCCTTCATGCAGTACTCAGGTCACGAACTGCTGACCTGCCAACCTTCCAGTTGTCAAGTTCAACATCTTAACCACTAAGCCAGCACAGCCCCTTTGCTGCCTATCTGACCACATTTTTTAAAAAGAAGAATGTGGGTTTCTTTAAAGGTTTCCCTTGCTCGAAAGCCAGTCATATCCTCATCTCTGTTTCAAAGCCAATGAGCCAGCACTGTCTGCTTCTGTAGACGTTTCTGTGGTCATGTGGCAGGCATGACTAGACACCGGAGCGCATGGAACGCTGTTACCTTCCCAATGAAGTGGTCCTATTTATCTACTTGCAATTTCTTGCTTTCAAACTGCTAGGTTGGCAGGAGCTGGGACAGACGACGGGAGCTCACTCCGTCGTGCTGCACTCGGGAATCGAACTGTTGACCTCCCGCCTTCCAGACAGCGTCTTAGCCACTTGAGCCCCTTATGCTTATTTCCACAATCAGTTGGTCAAGAAACTGTTAACACCCTCCCAATCCTCACTTATTTTGCTCCATGTTATCACAAAGACCACACATTGATTCTGGGTTTCACCTCCCAAAAGCTCCAGGAATGGGATGGTGCTGACCTGACAATCCTATGACCAACCCCAAGTTACAATTTGCTCATGTATTACAGAGATTCTCCCTCTCTCTCTCCCTCCCTCCCTCCCTCCCTCTCTCTCTCTCTCTCTCTCTCACTCACTCACTCACACACACACACACACACACACACACACACACACACACACACACACACACACACACACACACACACACACACTTTCATATATTACTGTGTTCTTTTCAATGTGACACTAGGGGCTGTGGTGTCTCAGTGTTTAAGAAGCTCACCTTGTGTTGTGTTCTGATGGTTTTATTGTACACATGGATTACAATGTATCTGAGCCAATGTAACCTTGCCTATAGCAACAATGTAACCTTCAGCTGTATCATATAAACCCTGTAATAGGACGCGAGCTAATGACCACCAGCTGGCAGCAGCGAGCGTCCAAGCTCTCTTGGTCCGAACTCATCAAAGGCAACAGCGCGGGAAGTTTTCCCGCCACCACCTACACCTGGACAAGAAGGGCGTGACCTGCAATGACGTCACGCAGACAGTAGCCAATGGGCTACCATGGCACCACGTTCAAATGTATTACTGCTGTATATAAAGAGCTATCGATCCGCCATTACCTCATGTTCCCTCTGTCCACGATGCAATAAACCTGAGTTAATCCAGCCCGAGGCTGTGTCCTGTGTCTTGGTTTGCATACACCAAATTGGCGACGAAGGTGGGATGATGGATCCCCACGGAACAGCCAGGGCACAGAGCGGTTTCAACATCACCAAACCGCAAGACTGGGAGCTGCTTGAGATGGATTTCCAGGCGGCCCTGGTGGAACTCAGAGTCAAAGGAGAAGACGAGGAGAGGAAGAGGGCCATCCTCACCAGAATGCTCGGGATGGAAACCAAGCGGACGCTGGTGGGCATAATCGCTCCGAAGAAGGTGAGCGACTTTAAGGCGAGCGACATCATGAAACTGCTGCGAGAGCGGTTCTGCCCCTCGAGGGCAATGTTTCCCGCTCGGAGCGCGTTTTGGAGGCGAGTCCAAGCGCCGGATGAGTCGGTTGAGGCATTCGTGGCCGCCATGAGGATAGCCGCCGCCCCCTGTAAATGGGGCGATATCCTGGAGTTGGTCCTCAGGGACGGCGTGTTGTGTGGCCTGAAAGACAAGGAGGTACAACGCAGCTTGATGAACAAGGAGCCGCCACCCACGCTGGCAGAGGTCATAGAGGCCGCGGAAGCCGCAGAGTCCACGAATGCCGGAGTGGACGAGATGCACCAGTGGCGTGAGTGGCGTCCTAGAGCCGGCAAGGCGGAAAATTCGGTGCACGGGAAGACCGGACAGTCGGTGCACGCGACTCGACGGGCCTCAAAGTCGTCTACGGAAGGCAGCGACGGCGAGGAGGTCCAGAAGGTCCGGAAGGGTGGTCGACGCTGCGAGGGTTGCGGAGCGGCCCACGAGCGCGCGAGATGCCCATTCAGGAAGGCCGAGTGTTACACCTGCGGCCGTCGGGGGCACATCGCCAAGGCGTGCCGAAAGCGGAAAGAGGGCCGGAGGCAGTCACAAGACCGCGCGGCCAGACCGGACCGTCCAGCGAGGCCCAAAGATGGCGCCCAGACCACGAGGAAGCAGGACGGCGTGGGCCGCGTCTCGGACGGCAGCGAGGACGACGCCTCAGTGTTCAGCGTGTCCGCGGGACAGTCCCATTACTTCGTTGAGGTATTAGTACAAGGGGCCCCTATTAAGATGGAAATTGACTCGGGGTCCTCCTATTCCATAATTCCCCAGAAAGAGTTCCTGAAAATCGACCCCCACGTGCGGCCCAAGCTTAAAGCGTTGAGGTCCACACTACGGGACGTACAGGGAAACAGCAATCCGGTGTTGGGGGTCGGGAAATTTCGGGTCAATTTTAAGAGACATTCTGCGGAACTGCCCCTAGTTGTCCTCAAAGGGGGAAGCTGTAGCCTCCTAGGGACACAGTGGTTTCAGCCCTTAGGTTTGTTCATAGGGGGGGTGCATACCGTGGGGGGGGACCCAATACAAGCGGTTTGCGATGCGCATCCCGCCGTTTTTAAGAAAGGACTCGGAAAGTTCAAGGGACCCCCTGTAGCTTTCGACATAGACCCGGAGGTCCGCCCGATAAGACTCAAACCACGCAGGGTGCCGTTCGCACTCAAGGACAAGATAGAGGCGGAACTGGACAAACTGGTGGGCCAGGGGATTCTTATTCCTGTTGATTCCGCGGAGTGGGAAACTCCAATTGTAACGGCTCTAAAGGCTAACGGGGAGGTGCGCATTTGCGCTGATTATAAGTGTACAATTAACAAGGCGATCCGCCCTAATGCATACCCGGTGCCAGTGATCAGCCACCTTTTGGCCAGGCTAAATGGGGGAAAGTGTTTCGCTAAACTCGATTTGGCACAAGCCTATCAGCAACTTCCAGTGACCCCCGCCACGGCCGCGGCACAAACGATAGTTACACATAAGGGAGCGTTCCAGGTGTCGCGGTTACAGTTCGGCGTGAACTCGGCACCCGGCCTTTTTCAATCGCTCGTGGAACGCCTCCTAAAGGGCCTGGAGGGGGTGTTGCCTTATTTTGATGACGTGTTGATAACAGGGGGGAGTGAGGCTGAACTGGCTAAAAGGTTGGACAAGGTACTGACCGTGTTCGAGAAAGTGGGGCTGAGATTGAGGAAGGATAAATGTGTCTTTTTCGAAACCGAGGTCGAGTTTTTAGGGTTCCGGATCACACCCGAGGGGATTAAGCCGTCTAAATCCAAGGTAGCAGCCATTAAAAAGGCCCCTCGCCCCACATCCAAAACCGAGCTGCAGTCTTTCCTGGGGCTCCTCAATTTTTACCATACATTCCTCCCGCGGAAGGCGTCCGTGGCCGAACCGCTCCATCGGTTACTTAAAAAGGAGGAGCCATGGATGTGGGGTGACGAGCACGAGAGGGCGTTCAAAGAGCTAAAGCAACTCCTAACATCTGAGGCAATCCTGACGCACTTCGACCCCAAACGGCCTGTGGTCCTAGTTTGTGATGCTTCCCCGGTGGGGGTGGGGGCGGTGCTTTGCCACGTGTTGGAGGACGGAAGGGAGGCCCCGGTAGCGTTTTACTCAAGGTCCCTGTCCCAAGCGGAGCGAAATTACGCACAAACCGACAGGGAAGCGTTAGCAATAGTAGCGGGGACCAAAAAATTTCACGATTTTTTGTATGGCCGCCCGTTCAAAATCGTGACCGATCACAAGCCGCTGTTAGGGATTTTCACGGCAAGCAAGCCCACGCCGCAGATCCTGTCCCCGAGAATGCTGCGATGGGCTATTTTCCTCAACGCGTACCAACATGAGTTGGAGTACAGGCCCGGAAAGGAGATCAGCCATGCTGATGCGCTTTCGAGATCCCCTCTGCCATTGTCGGACGACCAAAAGGCGAGAGCAGAAAGAGACCGCCAGGTGTTGCTAATTGAGGTTTTAGACGCACCCCCAATAGTACCAGCCGACATTGCTAGGGCAACAGGCAGGGACAGGACGCTGGTGAAAGTTAGTTCATGGGTGCAGAAGGGGTGGCCGGCTTCGTCCCCGAGTACAGAGTTCGACCCATTCTTTAGGAAAAAGCTAGAGTTGTCCCTAGAGAGGGGGTGCCTTCTGTGGGGCCAACGGGTGGTGGTCCCTGCGCCCCTGCGGACGAGGGTGCTCGAACTGCTGCACGTCAGCCACCCGGGCATAGTTCGTTCAAAGGCGCTGGCCCGGAGTTACTTCTGGTGGCCACAGCTGGACGCGGACATTGAGCACATGGTCGGCACTTGCGAGGCTTGCCAGGGATCCCGACCTGAGGCGGCCCGTCTCCCGCATAGGGAGTGGGACACAGCAAGGGGGCCGTGGTCCAGAGTGCACGTGGATTTCGCTGGCCCATTCCGAGGAACCATGTTTCTCCTGGTGGTGGATGCGTTCTCCAAGTGGCTGGAGGTTATCCCAGTAAAGAGCACGTCCTCCGCCACGACAATTAGCCAGCTAAGGAGAGTCTTTTCCACATTCGGTTTACCCGACACTTTGGTCAGCGATAACGCTAGTTGTTTCACCTCCGCCGAGTTCGGGGCGTTCATGGAGGCAAACGCCATTCGGCATGTCACGTCCGCAACGTTTCACCCGGCCACGAATGGCCAAGTGGAACGGCTGGTGCGGACAACGAAGGAGGCGCTGCGGCGCATGGGCCCGGGGGACCTGAATCACCAAGTATGCCAGTTCCTCTTAGCGTATAGGGTAACCCCCTTAGCGTCAGGCTACTCGCCGGCAGAGCTCTTGATGCGGCGAAAACTGACCACGATCCTGTCCAGACTAGACCCGACGAGAGTCGAGGATAAAGGGAATAACGTAGGGTTGGCAGTCTCGAAGGGTTTCGCCGCTGGTGACCCTGTTCACTGCAGGAACTATTCCAGCGCGGGGCCAGCCTGGGTGCCAGGGACGGTTGTAGAACAGACGGGGCCAGTGTCGTACCGGGTCGAGACGACCACCGGCCTCCTCTGGAGGACCGCTGACCAACTGAGGCACCGAGTGGGTGGGCCAGGCAGTGGAGCTCATTGGTTAACTTATGAACCACCCAGAGAGTGCACTAAGTGCTATGAGGTGTAATTGCTATTGCTATAATATTTCTCATATCCTTAGTAGGCTGGGGAAGTGCACTAAAGTTGTTTCTTCCTGAAATATCCCTAAGCTCTAAAACATACTAGGATCAATAGCAGTCTTATATGAGTAAAAAAACAACAAAAGGGAACATAACATGATCTACATGAACAATACAAAAACATTGGAGAATGTCATGATCACCCAGATCAAAACAGGCGTAAAGAAGAAGCCATTATTTTCCTTTGGGGAAAAATCTTCTCTCATAGTTCCAAATTAATTAATCTATACCTATAAGGAAGTGGTGTGGCCGTATGTGTGCGGAATGCATACCTACACCCCTGGAGCCTATCCGGTAATGCTCCACACAAACCTACCTTTTGTCCCCAAGATCAGCACCATGAGGGTCCGGGGGCTGAGAGTGGGGCCTAAGCCCCACAAAATGGGGAAAAGAACAGAAACTACAACTCTTATGGTGTCATGGGAGAAAAACAGCAGTTTAACAGCCAGGCCTGGAAACAGAATGTTGGAGAGAGCTGATTTGCATGTTGGACTGTGATTGGTTGAGAGTGAATGACTGACAGAGAAAGGTCCTGATGCAGATAGAACAAACCCATTCCATTTAAGCCTCTACAGCCCTGGAACAAGACACTTTCAATGTACATCAATACTGTGTGAGTGAGAGACAGAGAGAGACAGGGAGTGTGTGTCTGTGTGTGTGCGCAATACAATGCACAAGACTGTGGGTTCTGAATCAGTCACTTGTGGGTGTGGGTGTGTGGGTGTGCCTGAATGAGAGAGTGAGAGAGTGTGTGTGTGTCTCTGTGTTGGGATGTATCAGGGTCCGTAAAACCTAAACATACAACAAATACCCCCCAGCCAAGGCCGGGTAATTAGCTCTCATCCTTCCTTCCCTATTTCCAGCCATTCTTCTCCCCTTCCTTTCTTTCCTTCCCTCCCTCATTCTTACCCTCCCGCCTTTTTTTCCTCCTAAATTTTCCCCTCAATACCTACCATCCCTCCTTCCCTCACGCCGGGGTGAATTTGCCCAGGTTCCTTTACTGAAAACCAGGGGGCATCACAAATGGTGTGGGGGGAGGCAAAAAGGAAAAATACCCCTCTCCAAGCCACCCCCACCCCATGGGTTGAGCCTCCCCCCCCAAAAAAAAACCTTCAAAGACAGACACCTATGCTATTTACCTATATTTCCAGGTTGGGATAAATGGGTTAGATTGGGATGGCCTGTACTTCAGTGACAGACAACACATTGTTTATGCTGTACATCTCAATTCCCATTGACTCTAGATAGGACTGGAAAAGACTTCTAATGGATATCATGGACACCTGCTGGCAGAATTCTTTCTTTCTTCAGGTCAGAGTATTTTGCAATTTAAAATTATGGACATATAGAAACAGAGACACAATTTAAAATGTTAAAACAATTAGACTATTTTTGACAAGAATTGGGCTACTTCAATAGCATTATCTTAGCCATTTACTACATCTCCTTTGACACATGCGATAGGGCAGTGATAGTGAACCTTGGCATTCCAGGTGTTCTTGGACTTCAATTCCCAGAAGCCCAAGCCAGCATTCCTACTAATCAGGGCTTCTGAGAATTGAAGTTCAAGAACATCTGGAGTGCTAAGGTTCCCTATCATTGTGATAGGACATACAATGCAAGCACATAAATACTGCATTGATTTTTAATTTCTTCATATTCACAGAAAATTTATGTTGTATCTAGGTAGCCCCATTTTACTTTATTATTCCTCTTGTCAGAAGTTGGGCTACATAGACTAATTGAATAAGGAAAGCTTGACACACAATTGGTTCCCATGTTTGAAACTTAGTCATGCTGAAAGTAGATGTCAGAAGCAATGTGGAGAGAGAAGTAAGGTGTGAACCAACAATAGCCTGTAGTTTCTTAGCCATTAATACTGGCTTGCATGAGAAATGTGACATATAGAAGAGGGTCTCAGATCAATAAAGGAATCAAATGTTTCCTTTCTTTATTTATTTACCGTATTTGCTGGTGTATAAGATGCATCAGAGTATAAGACACATCCCATTTTTAATACACATTTTAAAGGAAAAAAGTAATTTTCTACATTTTTTCATGAATTTCCAAAAGTAACTCCAGGAGCCAAGGAGAGTGAGATGGGTGAGGGGGAGAGGGCTCCTTTGAAGACTGTTTCCACACCATCACATCACCAGCCAGGGAGAGGGTGTGTGTGTGAGGAATGAAGGATTATTCGAATCCTTTCCCCCCCACCCGCCGGGGAGAGTTGGGTGGGGGTGGGGGAAGAAGGATCCTTTAAGCCTGTTTCCACTCCATCCCAAACCCACTGACCATCAGGAGGTGTGGAGGACAGATCGGCTGTGGCAAGAGAGCTCCTTTGGAAGCCACCCTTCACCTGGCTCCCAGCGGTCAGGGGTGGCTGGCGAACTGCACCAGGGTGTGTGGGTGAGGGCAGTTTTAAAAATAGCCCTTTTCTGTCTCCAGCCACCGATCCTCTCCTGCTGCCAAACTGCACCAGCAGGTGTGTGTGTATGTGTGCTGTTACCGGCGTATAAGACATACTCCATTTTCTGGTGTGTTTTATTGGGGGAAAGTGTGTCTTATATGCTGGCAAACATGGTGTGTGTGTGTGTGTGTGTGTGTGTGTGTGTGTGTGCGCGCGCGTGCGTGTGTGTGTGTGTTTACCTTAGGTTTGGTGTTTTTGTTGGATTATGTCTTTCTCTTTAACAGTTTATAACTATTGCCATCATGAGCCACAGTTAAAAAGGTGCAAGGCAGAAACTGAGACTAAAGCCATCATAGTCTATGTTCAGTATGATTTATCATGGCTTGCATCAGAGATTATTATAGTTCCCCAAACATCCAAGATCCTATAAACTGTCCATGCCTGATTTACAAGGTTGCCCAGTCTGCTGTCTAAATAAATTCTATTAATGTGCTGCTTTCCATTCTAACACATGCCTCTCGTTTTTCCTTGGCTGTAAACAATCATTTTCTTTATCCAATGTAGGATTTTGATTAGGAAAGGATGGGGAAGAACTGAAGCACTGAATACCAACAATTAGATGGCTTTTTGTGGGTGATGGTGATTGCTAAAAATTAGTAACAACTTATTTTGTAAATCTTTTTTGCTTTTCTATCATTCAATGTCTGCTGTATATGAGACTAGCAGGGGTTGCCCAGCATTGCCGGGCTTTTTTAAATATTGTTTATTTTTTAGAAAGAAAAAATGAGTCTCTGTAAAGTGTAATATGTGGTTTATTTTTTACATTGTTTTTTTTGCAAAAAAATTGCAATGGTTTTTTTTGTAATTGTAATTGTTTTGTCAGAAATTTGTTTTGTAATTAACTTGTTTGTAAGTTGAAATTGTAATTTTTATAATTTATCTTAGTGTTTTTCAGTTAATTTGTCAGAAAAAATATTATTTTAAGTAAATGCAGTTAAAGCATTTTATGTGAAAGTCAATGTTTTTAAACTGTGTTTAGATGGTTTTTTGTGTGTGAAAACTGTAAACATGATTTAATAAATGTTTTAGGAATGTTAGATTATCTCTTAATATTTTTGACTGTTTTTTCTCCTGTGTCCTCTGGGTGGTGCTGTTGCGCTATTTTTCTTTGATTTCCTTTCTGGTCTGGGCGTCGCTTGTATGTGCCTCATTTCATTTCCAGCTTTCGTGCTGTAAGGTCATTTGGGTAAGTTTGCTTGTTTTATTTCTGTTGGGGGTTTGTATTGTAATTTTTTTTTATGGGGGTGGTGTCTGTAGGTTTGGTCTTTGTGTTATTTTTGTGTTAGTTTTTGTTTGTTTTTGGTTGTGGTTTTGGTGTAACTTTTCACTTTATTGTTTTGTTTTGTTTTGGGTAAGGGAAGGCACCAGGCGGAGATGCATGCGGTGCCTTTGCTTACTTTGGATGATTTTCGCTTTCAAGGGGGGGGAGGCAATGATGCCTTCTCCCTCCCTTGTAAGCGAAACACTTAAAGGCTTGGGGGGACAGACCCATTTTGTCCCCCCTAACCTTCCAGACTCATGGGACCCAGGGGAGGGGATCGAATCCAGGCCACCCTCTGATATTAAAAGGGAAATCTCAATTGTGGTTTCCCCTTTAATATCAGTGGGGGGGGGGTTGTGATCCCCCTCTCCGCTGGCTTCTTTGGGTTTTGGAGGGTTGGGTGGACAAAAGGGGTCTGTCTCCCCAACTCTTCCGGACCCAGGAGAGCCATCGGAGAGGGGGATCCCCCCCCCAAACTCCGTTTTTAAAACTCTGTTTTTAAAGAGAAGTAACTGCTTGGTTTCTTCTCTTTAATATGGGGCATGTGTGTGTGTTTGGGGAGGGGAATCCCCTCTCTGCCAGGTGCCCTGGGGTCTGGAGGGTTGGGGAGACAGACTTCTTTGGTCCCCCCAACCCTCCCAACCCCAGGGGAGCCAGTAGAGAGGGGGAGCACAACACCCCCCCCCCAGTGATATTAAAGGGGAAACTCCAATTGGAAGCTTTTTGGCGCCGTTGGGGAGGGGGCTTTAGTTCTCGCGGCTTGGCGGACTTGCTCTCCCGGTGTTTTTGTTTTATTTTTTGCGCGCCAGCTTCCTCAGCATTCTGCATGCTCATGGCGTGCAGGACGCTGAGGCTTGTAGTTATGGGTTTGTGCTTTGTGTTTGTGCTGCGTTTTTTAAAATGGTTTACTTTTGATTGGCCGCGGCACATTTCCAAACGTTCCTTGCACCGCGCCTTACGAGAGCCTCTCAGCCAGATTGGCTCTGGCACGGCGTGGCGCAAGGAATGTTGGGAAGTGAAGTCGTTTCCCTTTTTTTGCGTTTGTGGGGCTGTTGCCCCACTGCCGGTTTTCTCAATCCTTCGTTGACCTGCGGGCCCAGATCGGCCATGTGCACGAAGGGTGAATGCAGGCAAGTAGGGCGAGGCATAACAAACTATAGCCAGTTCCAACGGTTAACCCTTGGTTTTATAGGTTAAGATATATATATATATATATATTTTAGAAAAATAAACCTCAATTCACCTACATAAAACAGAGAGTGAAGATCATTCATAAGCTAGACAAAATTTAGGGAAACTTATGATTCTCCACATTATTCCAAGTTTCAGTTGACATCAGCTTATTTATTTATTTATTTGTCACACTTATATCCCACCCCTTTAGGGGAAAAAATATTCCTACTCAGGGCTAACATCATAAAACCATCAATAAAACAATCAAGAATTATTAAAAGTTCCTCACAATAAAACTCACAATAAAAACAGTCACAAAACATTAACATTGCCAGAGAATACATCAAATAAGTGCCCTAAAAGTGCATCAAACAAAGGCTCTAAAAGCCTAAGCTAGTCTGGTGAGGAGTGATTGGAATCAGCAGTTCACAAGCATCAGGAACATTACTAGTTTCCTACTCTATCCAAAACTTAGCTGGGGCATTGAAGTCAATGGGACTGAAATGAGTTATAATTGATCTTTTTGTTTGATTTCAGATGGATTCAAGACCTTTCCCAGTTTCGCTTAACTTTGTTCTAATGTAGCAGCTGTCTTTTTTTTTAATTTGATGAGGATTGTTTCTTGTGTACCTTGACTCCTACATTTCTCTGCTTTTACTTTTCTACCACTCAGCCTTATTTTGGCTGATAAATTGCAAAAAAAACCTTTTCATTTAGATTATTCTGCTAAGATATCTTTGAGATGACTGACAACACATCTGCCAGCAGAAATAATTTCTACTAATAAAATGAAATGATTTTTTTAAGGGGATGGCCGAATAAGGCTCCTTTCATGTCCAACAGTGCAACTCTCGGGTATCGAAACCCATCCTTCCAATCTCCAGCTCAGCACCTTAACCACTACCTACTGGGGGAGCTGCATCATTTCTACTCGAATAAAGGGAATCCTATCAGTGGAAGAGGCTTCTGCCTGGTTTGGTTCCTTGAGTTAAGATTGCAGATTACCTTTTAATACTGTCAATGGCAAGAGTTCTTATTGAAGGTATTTGGAGTAACATAGGTTCTCCCAAGCTTTCTCCTGAAGACACTCCAAAGCACAAATCATGCAAGCTTGCACAGTAGGAAAAAAATCCAATAGACTCCATATTTTCCCTGGTATATTGCAAGTGGTGAAGTGCTCATTGCCTGGAATGACAAAAAATAAATAAAAAATGGGAGACTGTGGTGAATAGCAAGCAGCAGGATGGTCATGAAGCATTATGCCTCTTATCTTTGGCTGACGAAACAAAAACAACTTGGGGATAATTGCTTTTGTGTCTTGTTGTTTAAGTACTGTGGGACATAGAATGCTGGAATAGACTTACCTCCTACCCAAATAGGAACTGCATCTTTTAATGTAATGTGTTGCATGTTTCGCAGACATTAATTATGTGCCTTATCTTGGGCCAATTGGTCAATTAATTTCATTAGTTTTCTTTTACAGCCACTGTGAACTTACCTTGTGGAACATCTTCCCCTCAGGACAGTAGCCCACATCACTCGCTCCTCTCTGTTGGTGCAGCTTCAGGTGCCACCGCTGAGATTGGCTAGGAAGGCTGTGACTAGGAGAACTGCCTTCTCGGTGGTGGCACCTATGCTGTGGAATGCTATTCCTGCTGAGCTGTGCCAGGCTCCATCCTTGCTCTCATTCAAAAAACAGCTGAAAACGCTCTTTGAGGAGAACTTTGGGAATGCTCTGTCTAAAACTAGCCATTCGAGATGCTGCCCTGTTTCCCTCCATCCCAAATATGTTGCACTTTTAGGGCTCTTGTTTGATGTGTTTTCTGGCAACTTTAATGTTGGGTGACTGTTTTATTGTAAGTTTTGGGAGTAACTTTCAATAATGCTTGATTGTTTTATTGTTGGTTTTATGTTAGCCGCCCTGAGTAGGGATGTTTAATACTTTGCTTACATAAGGACTTCCCTCACCATCAACCACCACTTAACAGCTGGGCAAAAGACAAAAGAATAGGACTGTATTTCAATGAAAGCTATACAGTAAAACTTCGGGTTATGTCAGAAGTCCATTCCAACAGCCTCCATCGTAACCCAAAGTTCTCTCGGCATCCACTGCTACTTCTTTCCTGGTCTTAGGTGGAGTGATTCCAACAAGAGGGTATAATTTCTCAACTGGTGTAGGTTTGAGGCATCCTGTCACTATACACATGGCTTTATTTACAGTGATGTCAACTTGTTTTTTTTGTGTGTATGTGCTCCATACTGGAGCAGCATATTCTGCTGCAGAGATGCTCAGAGCCAGAGCTGATGTACTCAGAGTGGATGATTGACTCATGGTGACCCTACAAATGGGAGAGCTACAAAATGTCTTGTCCCCAACAACTTTCCCTAGCTTTTGCAGACTCAAGCATGTGTTTTTCCTCTCCCTCTTCCTGCTGTCTTCCATTATTCCCAACCTTATTGTCTTTTCCAGCAAACCCTGCCTTCTCATGATGTGCCAAAAGTATAACAGCCTCAGTTTCACCACTTTTTCCTCCAGAGACAACCCTGAATTAATTTCAATCCTGGCAGATGCAATTATATCTAAAGGCTTGGCTGCAGAGAATAGAAATTGTGGTGTGCTCAGGAAGGAAGCCAGAGGCATTCAAGTATGCATAACATGCACATCTTAGCATCACACTATATGAAAAACTAGTTGACCAATATAGCCATCTATTTTTGGATTTTTTCCCATATCAAAGCAAAACTGAAATATGACCAAAGTCATCCCTAAGCAAAATGCAAAACAGGCAATACTTTTCTTGTTTGAACTGGGTACACCATATCAGGTAAGGTTTTGGAAATCCTGTGCATTCTGAGTCTTCTGGTCAAGACACCAAACTTTAGGTATGGGCCTTCAGAGAAGGAGAAAATTTAATACTTGTTATGGAAATAAGGAGAGAGAACTAGTGAGTGTTTACAGTTTAGGCCTTCATGCTATTTTGAACAAGGCATGGGAAAAAGTATGAATGTAAAATATGGAGGCGGGGGGTGAGATCTACTCATATGAGTGAGATATTGGTGAAATGTCATTTTGTTGCCTAGGCCTTGGAAGCAGGAGTTGAAAGCCTGTGGGAGAAAAATGCGGGTCTTCTGCTTTTGACAAGCCCCAGAAGACACATATGATCTGGAAATTCCCCCATGTTGTTACAGTGCTGTAGAAGATACGCTATAACGGAGATAGTAGCAACTGATAGTAGCAACAGCAGATGGGTCCATCATGCTGCTGGTCTGGTAAAGGTAAAGGTCACCTGTGCTTGAAGGCCAGTTGTATCCAATTCTAGAGTCCAGTGTTCATCTCCATTTAAAGCCAAAGAGCCAATGCTGCAGATGTTTCCATGGGCATGTGGCAGGCATGACTAGATACCAGAGTGCAGTGAATGCTGTTTCCCTTCCCACCAAAGTGGTACCTATTTATCTACTTACATTTTCTTGCTTTCTAACTGCTCGGTTAGCAGTAGCTGGGTCAGAGACGGGAGCTCACTCCTTCATGCAGTACTCAGGTCACGAACTGCTGACCTGCCAACCTTCCAGTTGTCAAGTTCAACATCTTAACCACTAAGCCAGCACAGCCCCTTTGCTGCCTATCTGACCACATTTTTTAAAAAGAAGAATGTGGGTTTCTTTAAAGGTTTCCCTTGCTCGAAAGCCAGTCATATCCTCATCTCTGTTTCAAAGCCAATGAGCCAGCACTGTCTGCTTCTGTAGACGTTTCTGTGGTCATGTGGCAGGCATGACTAGACACCGGAGCGCATGGAACGCTGTTACCTTCCCAATGAAGTGGTCCTATTTATCTACTTGCAATTTCTTGCTTTCAAACTGCTAGGTTGGCAGGAGCTGGGACAGACGACGGGAGCTCACTCCGTCGTGCTGCACTCGGGAATCGAACTGTTGACCTCCCGCCTTCCAGACAGCGTCTTAGCCACTTGAGCCCCTTATGCTTATTTCCACAATCAGTTGGTCAAGAAACTGTTAACACCCTCCCAATCCTCACTTATTTTGCTCCATGTTATCACAAAGACCACACATTGATTCTGGGTTTCACCTCCCAAAAGCTCCAGGAATGGGATGGTGCTGACCTGACAATCCTATGACCAACCCCAAGTTACAATTTGCTCATGTATTACAGAGATTCTCCCTCTCTCTCTCCCTCCCTCCCTCCCTCCCTCTCTCTCTCTCTCTCTCTCTCACTCACTCACTCACACACACACACACACACACACACACACACACACACACACACACACACACACACACACACACACACACACACTTTCATATATTACTGTGTTCTTTTCAATGTGACACTAGGGGCTGTGGTGTCTCAGTGTTTAAGAAGCTCACCTTGTGTTGTGTTCTGATGGTTTTATTGTACACATGGATTACAATGTATCTGAGCCAATGTAACCTTGCCTATAGCAACAATGTAACCTTCAGCTGTATCATATAAACCCTGTAATAGGACGCGAGCTAATGACCACCAGCTGGCAGCAGCGAGCGTCCAAGCTCTCTTGGTCCGAACTCATCAAAGGCAACAGCGCGGGAAGTTTTCCCGCCACCACCTACACCTGGACAAGAAGGGCGTGACCTGCAATGACGTCACGCAGACAGTAGCCAATGGGCTACCATGGCACCACGTTCAAATGTATTACTGCTGTATATAAAGAGCTATCGATCCGCCATTACCTCATGTTCCCTCTGTCCACGATGCAATAAACCTGAGTTAATCCAGCCCGAGGCTGTGTCCTGTGTCTTGGTTTGCATACACCAAATTGGCGACGAAGGTGGGATGATGGATCCCCACGGAACAGCCAGGGCACAGAGCGGTTTCAACATCACCAAACCGCAAGACTGGGAGCTGCTTGAGATGGATTTCCAGGCGGCCCTGGTGGAACTCAGAGTCAAAGGAGAAGACGAGGAGAGGAAGAGGGCCATCCTCACCAGAATGCTCGGGATGGAAACCAAGCGGACGCTGGTGGGCATAATCGCTCCGAAGAAGGTGAGCGACTTTAAGGCGAGCGACATCATGAAACTGCTGCGAGAGCGGTTCTGCCCCTCGAGGGCAATGTTTCCCGCTCGGAGCGCGTTTTGGAGGCGAGTCCAAGCGCCGGATGAGTCGGTTGAGGCATTCGTGGCCGCCATGAGGATAGCCGCCGCCCCCTGTAAATGGGGCGATATCCTGGAGTTGGTCCTCAGGGACGGCGTGTTGTGTGGCCTGAAAGACAAGGAGGTACAACGCAGCTTGATGAACAAGGAGCCGCCACCCACGCTGGCAGAGGTCATAGAGGCCGCGGAAGCCGCAGAGTCCACGAATGCCGGAGTGGACGAGATGCACCAGTGGCGTGAGTGGCGTCCTAGAGCCGGCAAGGCGGAAAATTCGGTGCACGGGAAGACCGGACAGTCGGTGCACGCGACTCGACGGGCCTCAAAGTCGTCTACGGAAGGCAGCGACGGCGAGGAGGTCCAGAAGGTCCGGAAGGGTGGTCGACGCTGCGAGGGTTGCGGAGCGGCCCACGAGCGCGCGAGATGCCCATTCAGGAAGGCCGAGTGTTACACCTGCGGCCGTCGGGGGCACATCGCCAAGGCGTGCCGAAAGCGGAAAGAGGGCCGGAGGCAGTCACAAGACCGCGCGGCCAGACCGGACCGTCCAGCGAGGCCCAAAGATGGCGCCCAGACCACGAGGAAGCAGGACGGCGTGGGCCGCGTCTCGGACGGCAGCGAGGACGACGCCTCAGTGTTCAGCGTGTCCGCGGGACAGTCCCATTACTTCGTTGAGGTATTAGTACAAGGGGCCCCTATTAAGATGGAAATTGACTCGGGGTCCTCCTATTCCATAATTCCCCAGAAAGAGTTCCTGAAAATCGACCCCCACGTGCGGCCCAAGCTTAAAGCGTTGAGGTCCACACTACGGGACGTACAGGGAAACAGCAATCCGGTGTTGGGGGTCGGGAAATTTCGGGTCAATTTTAAGAGACATTCTGCGGAACTGCCCCTAGTTGTCCTCAAAGGGGGAAGCTGTAGCCTCCTAGGGACACAGTGGTTTCAGCCCTTAGGTTTGTTCATAGGGGGGGTGCATACCGTGGGGGGGGACCCAATACAAGCGGTTTGCGATGCGCATCCCGCCGTTTTTAAGAAAGGACTCGGAAAGTTCAAGGGACCCCCTGTAGCTTTCGACATAGACCCGGAGGTCCGCCCGATAAGACTCAAACCACGCAGGGTGCCGTTCGCACTCAAGGACAAGATAGAGGCGGAACTGGACAAACTGGTGGGCCAGGGGATTCTTATTCCTGTTGATTCCGCGGAGTGGGAAACTCCAATTGTAACGGCTCTAAAGGCTAACGGGGAGGTGCGCATTTGCGCTGATTATAAGTGTACAATTAACAAGGCGATCCGCCCTAATGCATACCCGGTGCCAGTGATCAGCCACCTTTTGGCCAGGCTAAATGGGGGAAAGTGTTTCGCTAAACTCGATTTGGCACAAGCCTATCAGCAACTTCCAGTGACCCCCGCCACGGCCGCGGCACAAACGATAGTTACACATAAGGGAGCGTTCCAGGTGTCGCGGTTACAGTTCGGCGTGAACTCGGCACCCGGCCTTTTTCAATCGCTCGTGGAACGCCTCCTAAAGGGCCTGGAGGGGGTGTTGCCTTATTTTGATGACGTGTTGATAACAGGGGGGAGTGAGGCTGAACTGGCTAAAAGGTTGGACAAGGTACTGACCGTGTTCGAGAAAGTGGGGCTGAGATTGAGGAAGGATAAATGTGTCTTTTTCGAAACCGAGGTCGAGTTTTTAGGGTTCCGGATCACACCCGAGGGGATTAAGCCGTCTAAATCCAAGGTAGCAGCCATTAAAAAGGCCCCTCGCCCCACATCCAAAACCGAGCTGCAGTCTTTCCTGGGGCTCCTCAATTTTTACCATACATTCCTCCCGCGGAAGGCGTCCGTGGCCGAACCGCTCCATCGGTTACTTAAAAAGGAGGAGCCATGGATGTGGGGTGACGAGCACGAGAGGGCGTTCAAAGAGCTAAAGCAACTCCTAACATCTGAGGCAATCCTGACGCACTTCGACCCCAAACGGCCTGTGGTCCTAGTTTGTGATGCTTCCCCGGTGGGGGTGGGGGCGGTGCTTTGCCACGTGTTGGAGGACGGAAGGGAGGCCCCGGTAGCGTTTTACTCAAGGTCCCTGTCCCAAGCGGAGCGAAATTACGCACAAACCGACAGGGAAGCGTTAGCAATAGTAGCGGGGACCAAAAAATTTCACGATTTTTTGTATGGCCGCCCGTTCAAAATCGTGACCGATCACAAGCCGCTGTTAGGGATTTTCACGGCAAGCAAGCCCACGCCGCAGATCCTGTCCCCGAGAATGCTGCGATGGGCTATTTTCCTCAACGCGTACCAACATGAGTTGGAGTACAGGCCCGGAAAGGAGATCAGCCATGCTGATGCGCTTTCGAGATCCCCTCTGCCATTGTCGGACGACCAAAAGGCGAGAGCAGAAAGAGACCGCCAGGTGTTGCTAATTGAGGTTTTAGACGCACCCCCAATAGTACCAGCCGACATTGCTAGGGCAACAGGCAGGGACAGGACGCTGGTGAAAGTTAGTTCATGGGTGCAGAAGGGGTGGCCGGCTTCGTCCCCGAGTACAGAGTTCGACCCATTCTTTAGGAAAAAGCTAGAGTTGTCCCTAGAGAGGGGGTGCCTTCTGTGGGGCCAACGGGTGGTGGTCCCTGCGCCCCTGCGGACGAGGGTGCTCGAACTGCTGCACGTCAGCCACCCGGGCATAGTTCGTTCAAAGGCGCTGGCCCGGAGTTACTTCTGGTGGCCACAGCTGGACGCGGACATTGAGCACATGGTCGGCACTTGCGAGGCTTGCCAGGGATCCCGACCTGAGGCGGCCCGTCTCCCGCATAGGGAGTGGGACACAGCAAGGGGGCCGTGGTCCAGAGTGCACGTGGATTTCGCTGGCCCATTCCGAGGAACCATGTTTCTCCTGGTGGTGGATGCGTTCTCCAAGTGGCTGGAGGTTATCCCAGTAAAGAGCACGTCCTCCGCCACGACAATTAGCCAGCTAAGGAGAGTCTTTTCCACATTCGGTTTACCCGACACTTTGGTCAGCGATAACGCTAGTTGTTTCACCTCCGCCGAGTTCGGGGCGTTCATGGAGGCAAACGCCATTCGGCATGTCACGTCCGCAACGTTTCACCCGGCCACGAATGGCCAAGTGGAACGGCTGGTGCGGACAACGAAGGAGGCGCTGCGGCGCATGGGCCCGGGGGACCTGAATCACCAAGTATGCCAGTTCCTCTTAGCGTATAGGGTAACCCCCTTAGCGTCAGGCTACTCGCCGGCAGAGCTCTTGATGCGGCGAAAACTGACCACGATCCTGTCCAGACTAGACCCGACGAGAGTCGAGGATAAAGGGAATAACGTAGGGTTGGCAGTCTCGAAGGGTTTCGCCGCTGGTGACCCTGTTCACTGCAGGAACTATTCCAGCGCGGGGCCAGCCTGGGTGCCAGGGACGGTTGTAGAACAGACGGGGCCAGTGTCGTACCGGGTCGAGACGACCACCGGCCTCCTCTGGAGGACCGCTGACCAACTGAGGCACCGAGTGGGTGGGCCAGGCAGTGGAGCTCAGCAACAGGATTCAGCGTTAGGGTTCTCCCCCACCCGCTTAGCCCAAGGGGGAGACGGCAGTGGACAACAGTCCCAAGCAAGGGGGGAAGGAAGCAGTAGCAGCGGCCCCGACTCATATCCTTTTGATACGCCAGTCTTATCAGGGGCCGGGGAAGGGGGAGAGGAGTTCGCGACCGCTGCCCCCGATTGTGATTTTGATTTTGATTTTGCGAGCCGGGGGGGTTTTCAGGAGTGTTCCCCCACCCATCCAAGCGAGAAGAGGGGTTTTTCGTTAGCCCCCAGTGCCCCCGGTTCCGCCCTAAGAAAGAGCACACCTCCCAACAACGCCGCGGAGCCGCGGCAAGTCACTAACGAGTCTCCCTCTCACATTACAGGACAGGAAACCAGGGGACAAAGAGAAGGTAGCAACCCCGGGGAGAGGCAGCCCGCATCGAGACCCCAGCGTGTTCGAAATAAGCCATCTTGGCTGAGAGACTTTGTCTCCTAAGGGGGGGGGGAGTGTGTTTAAGTGGGGGCTCGAGACTTTGTCTCGTCCTAGGGGGGAGGGGTGTTGTGTTCTGATGGTTTTATTGTACACATGGATTACAATGTATCTGAGCCAATGTAACCTTGCCTATAGCAACAATGTAACCTTCAGCTGTATCATATAAACCCTGTAATAGGACGCGAGCTAATGACCACCAGCTGGCAGCAGCGAGCGTCCAAGCTCTCTTGGTCCGAACTCATCAAAGGCAACAGCGCGGGAAGTTTTCCCGCCACCACCTACACCTGGACAAGAAGGGCGTGACCTGCAATGACGTCACGCAGACAGTAGCCAATGGGCTACCATGGCACCACGTTCAAATGTATTACTGCTGTATATAAAGAGCTATCGATCCGCCATTACCTCATGTTCCCTCTGTCCACGATGCAATAAACCTGAGTTAATCCAGCCCGAGGCTGTGTCCTGTGTCTTGGTTTGCATACACCAAACCTTGTTAGCAGGAAAACCAACAAGTCAGAAGTTCAAGACCCAAGTACTGCATGACAGATTAAGTGCCAGTCTCTGTCCCAGCTCCTGCCAAACTAGCAGTTCAAAAGGAAGAAATTGCAAGTAGATAAATAGGAACCACTTTGGTGGGAAAATATCTTGGGGACAGATCTTCGGGCGTCCCCTAAGTGGAGTTTCCCAAGCAAAAATCCTTTCAACCCAGGATAATTTCTGACAAATAATAATAATAATAATAATAATAATAATAATAATAATAATAATAATAATAATAATAATAATAATAATAATTATTATTATTATTATTATTATTATTATTATTATTATTATTATTATTATTATTATTATTATTATTATTATTATTATTATTATTATTATTATTATTATTATTATACTGTAACAATTTCACATGTTTCTTGAACATAGAGGACAAAGACATCTGAAACAGACTCCATGGTTGCTATGAAACCCAACTCCATTAAAAAAGAGAAAAGGGAGTTTTTAGAATCTCCACTCCTTATAACAGTGACATCGAAGTACAGGAATTTGTTTCGTTAGATTTGCAGTAGACAAAAGATGTGTTTGTTTTCTTACGAAAAGGAAAAACCTTGCACATCTTTTATGTCCATACACAAAAAGCAAGGCACATCTGTTAAATTAAATACATTAAGTGTAAATCGTCCACAGAAGAAAGGAGATACTTTTTCATTCTTCTGAAGTGTTTTGTTTACATAATAATGCCAATCCTTTGACCTTCAGTAACTGCTTCTAGTGCTTTTAGAAACAAGTAAGTGTACCTCCATCCTCCATTGTCCTGAAAAAATTGTAAACACTCTTGAAGATATCTGGCTTGAATTTGTCCATTCTCTGCAGCTTGGCTTATTTGCCTGAGCAATTTGTGCTGTAAGTAAAGAGTTGACTGTGTAGTTGAGTTTGGCACAATTGAGATCCTTATAGCAGCTTATAGTATTGCCACTAGAAAAACTCTCTTAAAAAGTTATCAGTTTATAAGTTACTTAAACTATAAATAAAACGGCCAGAGAGGTTCTGAAGGAAAAAGAGATTTTATCAAGAAAAGCAACCACAACACAACACAACATAACATAACATGGTACATCACAAATATATAACTATTCTAAATAACCTGCTATTTGGGAATTTTAGTTAACCATCTGAAGATGTTTTTAACAAGGTGTATTTTAGCTGTTTAAGTTTATTGATTTTAATCATAGTACTGTGATTTGATTTTATACTGTGACTGCTGTTTTACTGAGTGTAAGCCGCTCTGAGTCACCACGGCGAGCGGGCAGTGATATAGGTCTAAATAAATAAATAAATAACATGTCCATAAATAACATGTTCCAGAAGGATCTGAGAACACTTATTACCAATTTCAACCAGGCTTATATACTTTTTACAAGCTACGCACATGTGTTCTTCAGCCCAAATGGGCCCCTTGGGTGTAGGTTGTTCCATGTTCTTATCTTGGCATCACATATTCAAACTACATATTCAGTGATGTACTGTATTTTCCAACATATCTGCTTTACTTTAGACAAGAAGCTTGAGTGTGTTTTTCAGCAAACTAGTTTGAAAAATAACTCTCCATCTTAGAAATGAGTTCAAAGATGGCTCTGCTCATGCTCTTTAAATTGCATAGTTTATTTTGTCAAGAGAAGATGTTAACAAACCAAAATTGGCTATTGGCTCTTTACTCACAATGTCAGCTCAAGTAGCTTAAATAAATACCACTGATTCAGTAGTACTGCTTTAGCATTATCTAGTTCTTTGGTTAGAATTATCAACAGGATTCTGGCCCAAGTGATCAAATCCATTGGTTCTAATGATGCTAAGGTGGCAAGATACTTCATCAGACAATGCCTCCACAGCCATGTGCTTTTTTCTTATGCAGATTTTTTCAGGTTTGGACAAGTATGGCATGATTGACAAGGTTTCAGATATTTCCTGTTAGCCTATCAACAAACCAGAAGTGACACTGATGGCACACTGGGATTTTGGAAATTGAAGCTAAGAGATCAATAATGTAGTCTCTGGTTCCAACACCTAAGCACACTACAAAGTGCCTTACTGCAATTCATTAAAAAGTCTTCATTTTAAACTATTATTTCCAAGCTTTACTGAAGTGATTCAGAGGAAAGAGTCAAAGTTGCAGAGATCAGGTTTTCACTGTCTCCTGATTATGATCTGTAATTCTTTTTGGAGGTGCAAATGATTCTTGCACAATTTCCAGTTCTCCATGAGAAAGATTGTCACAACAAGCCTATGACTTCAATGTAAAAATAAGACAAGGAGGCATCCTCCTCTTCACACAGGCTTCTACAATTTGTGCAAAATGCCACTGTGCTAAATTTGTCATTTGCCTCTGTGAAACAAAAAGAATGCACACAACCACCATGGAAGGACTAGCCAATTGAGCTTACTAATGCAAACAACTCATCACAGGCTTCTGAAACCCATGCAACAAGAAACCATATTTCATAATTTTACTAAAGTTATGTCATTTGAGAAAATTGGTTATAGCAACTGTAATAGTTCTCATTAATACTGGCACAATATATATCACCATCTTTTGGGTAACAATAACAGTATTGTAGTTTCTTGTTCTGTTATGTGAAAGAGACAGAAAAGCAGTTACATTCCTAGAAAAAAGGAGTATGGTAATGGGGGCTGGATGCTTTGGTTTCTCTTGTACTTTGTAATAAAAGATCAATGATAAGAACAAGAGAAAATGTGTGTGGGGGGGGGGAGGATTGCCAAACGGAATGAAAGCAAGCAATATGCATAGGCTGGAAAAGATACATGCAACTGTGCAAGGAGAATCCCAATATTTTCTTCAAATAAAATTAAATTCAAAAATGGATCCTTGGAAATTTTGGCAGATTAAATGAAAACAAACAAGAAGCTGCTGATTAACTTGGAAAATACAGACAAATGAAAAACAGAAACAGAACAAAATGAGGACATTGTATACAGCCTATGGAGATTTCTATCATAACTCATTGCTCACAACAATTTCTGCTTCACAACATTAAGTGAGGAGAAGGGAAGATTAGTTACAATAGAATTAGCACTGAATTGAGAGCCCTCAAGCCCAGTATGAAAGGAAATTAGAGTCATGTCCAGTTTGGAAATAATTGAAAATAAGCCTGAACAAGACAAGAGGTTTGGAGCAAGAGGAGTTAACAGTTAATGCCTTTTCCCTCTGCTGAGCTAATGAGACACCCTCTATACTAATGGAGGTGGGCATTCTTAGCTAAATGATGATTAAAGCAGATATTACTAGAGTAAGGACCATTTTCAAAGAAGCATTCTGCCCAATAAATAGACCTCTTAATGATCTACAAATGGCTCCCATGGTATGAATGTGCTGGCAGTAGAAAAAGACTGGGCACAATCATCTTCTGAACAGCAAAAAATTCTATAATTCTGGCCATGAGCGAGTAAACATGTGCTTTCTCTGCAAGTGTGTGTCAAAGAGGCAGAGTCTTTTGCCATCCACATCATGGTTACAATACAATCCCATTGTACAAATACAATGAGGAAAATGTTCCGTTCATGTCAGAGACAGAATGGCATGTTCCTATCCTGCCCACTTTCGATTGCCTTTGCCCATCCCAAATCCATCATGTTTTATTAGATAATTGTTTCTCCACTAACTTTACAATTGCTTCTCCACCAATTTATGAGCATGAATGGGACAGTACTTTCCATAAGGAGGTGATCTGGGGGAGATTCTGACAAGGTCTGACTATATATGACAAGAAAAAAACAAATCCTGGAATTTGTATTCCTGGAAAAGACTTAATTTATAAAGTAGAGTTAAGAACTATTTTCCTGCAGAGGAAATTAAAGTGGACAAGAAATTACCCACAGAAGCTCATATTAAAATATATTTTAAAAAATAGTTTTTTGTCTCCTTTTTATTATCATTGTAAATACCTATCATTGGATTCACTCATTGGCAAGACAAATACTGAAGATGAAGCTCAAGTACTTCGGCACCAAATGAGAAGAGAAAACTCACTTGAAAAGGCCTTGATGCTGGGAAAGATCAAAGACAAAAGAAGGGGTGGGAGAGGATGAGGTGGGTGGATGGAATCATTAATGTGATGGGGGTAGATCTGGCAGGGCTGCGGAGGATGGCAGAGGACAGAGGAGCCTGGCATGCAATGGTCCATGGCGTCGCAAAGGGTCAGACTTGACTATGCAACTGAACAACAAAAGATTCACAGCTGAAGATTGGTCTAAAGTTAACAGTTCAAGCCCTAACCAAGTACCTAAGAACTGTTAAGGTGGCATCTAAGTATATAGGCAGTTTCTAATAAAGTTAGAATATTCAAGTCCGATAAACCCAAAATTTCCAAATATCTAGGGAGTCCTTTAGATATTGCTCCAAGGGCTTTGACCACTATGGGTACAACAACAAATTTATTCCTCCATAAATACTCAACTTCAATTTCCAAATCTCCAGTTCTTTGTCTTCTATTTGTGCATCTCTTGATATTGTAATGTCAATAAACCAGGCCTTCCTTTCCACAACAGTTATATCAGGTAAGTTGTGAGTCATATATCTATCTGTTTGAATGTTAAAGTCCATTAAGACTTAAAACCCAGCTGTTGTTGTTTTTTCCAGTAGCCCTATTGGTCTCCTCCCCTTTCCTCCACTACTTGCCTTTCTATTTGTAAATAAGCTATTTTATAAATTATGCTTGGACTGTGGTGGCTCAAGTAGTTAAGACACTGAACTCGATGACTGGAAGATTGGAGTTTGATTCCTGAGTACTGTATGATGGAGTGAGCTCCTGTCTCTGCCCCAGCTCCTGCCAACCTAGTAGTTCAAAAGCAAGAAATTGCAATTAGATAAATAGGGAACTCTTTGGTGGGAAGGTAAACAGCATTCTATGCACTCCGGTGTTGAGGCATGCCTGCCATGTGTCAATGGAAATGTCTGCAAATGCAGGCTACGCTGGCTCTTTGGCTGGAAACAGAAATCAGCACCAATCCCTAGAGTTGGATATGACTGGCTTTCGAGCAAGGACGACCTTTACCTGGATCTTGCACTGATCTGCTTACAATCTCTGGCAATTTGAGGTCAGTGAAGAACTTGTGTTTCAAAATAACATGTTTCTGGTCCATTAGTCTTTGCTCACCAATTTCTAACTCTGGGTAATTTTATTTCCAAGTATGGTACATATTGCAAAGTAATCACACTTCTATACCACCCCACAGCACTTAGTGCACTCTTTGGGCACTTCACAAGTTAATAAGCATTTTGTGCCCAACATGGTGGGTACTCTTTTTACCGACCTCGGAAGGATGAAAGGCTGAGTCAACCTTGATTCTTGGTCAGGATTGAACTCACAACCTTTTGGTTGCAGGATGGCAGTTCAACAATTGTGCCACCAGAGCTCCTTATGTTTTTTAAACCCACCTTTTGATGGCTCTAACTGGTAATAGGCTTCCATAATTGAGCTCAAACTGGTTATAAGCTTCTTCTTCATCATTATCATTATTGTCATAATCATCGCTGCTGTTGCAGTTGTCATCATGGTCATGGTCATGGTCATCTCCGCCGCCGCTGCTGCCATCATCTTTCTTGTCAGATGTACTTGCAAAGACTATCATGGTTGACAATAAATAGTGGAGAAAACTCAGTACAATCTGCAAAATAGTATCAAGGGGGAGGGGAGAAAGGGAGCTTAATCCTTTTGCTATTCCCAGCTAACCACAGTTTCCTGAGCCATCTCATGGATAGTAAATAAACACAAATAGAAATCTCATTGATTCGAGAGGTATTCTCCAGCTGAGATAAACACATGGATTTGGGCAAATGTTTGTTTTCCTAAACCCAATGTTCTAATCAGATATAGGAAAGAAAAGGCACAGTTTGGGACTACACTTTTCAGAATACTGTATCCCCCTCTCTGGTTCTAGGTGTGACTATGATTTGAAAGGAACAAGACTATGCTGGTTACTCATCGGGAAGTACAGAATGGAATTTTCTCTGCAGACTTGCAAGTTTTATGCAATTAGTGGGTTGAAATTACAGCTGTATCTAGTCCTCTTATCCAAACTGATGACATTTAAATTTAAGACTCACAAGAAATGTATTTTACTTCATTTTTTCTTAAAACACATAGGCTGCTATTAGGAATCTTTAGTATATGGGACCAAGGACACCAGGACAGCCGAAGAGCTGGCTTAACACAACTTTATTACATGCTGGTCAGAGGGAACATGTGGTAATGGCGGATGAACAGCTCAATATATACAGTAGCTATACATTTGAATGTGGCTCCTTGACACTCCATTGGCTACTGTCCGCGTGACGTCATTGTAGGTCACACCCTTCTTGTCCAGGTGAAGGTAGTGGCGGGAATCTTCCCGCGCTGTTGTTCTAGGTGAGTCTTGGCCCAATGAGCTTGGACGCTCGCTATTGCCATCTAGTGGTCACTAGCTCGCGTCCTATTAAGGTTACAGTGATGCAGCTGGAGGTTACAATGTTACACATAGAAAAGGTTACATTGGATACACATGGATAGGTGCATTGTTTAAAGGCACAGGCTTTAGGACACAACAGAATCCTACTAGGAATGGCACAGAATGGCATTTCAAACACCCTGACAAAAGCATAGACAATTTGAGAATTTAAAAATAAAGTAAAGCACAGCAGCAAAAAAGAAAAAAAATCATTTAAGAAGGACAACTGAAAGTCCAGCTAAACAAGACAGCCTTTTCCTGAAGTTTATGAACAAAGAAGAAGGGACTAATCTAGTATCACATGCAATTCCGTGAGGAATAGGTCGATCTGTCAACTTATTATTATTATTTTTGTCCTACATTTGAATGAGTTATATTTTTCCATTCTGAATACAAACAGAAGGCCTGGTGGAGCAGTGGTTAAACAGTTTTACTGCAACCAAATGGCTGTGAGTTTAATCCTGACCAGGCTCAAGGTTGACTCAGTCTTCCATCCTTCTGAGGTCGGTAAAAGGAGTACCCATCATGCTGGGGGCAAAATGCTAATTAACTTGTGAAGTGCTATTGGGCAGTACATAAATATAATCAGTGGTGGGCTCCCAAAAAATTTACTACCACACTGTGTGCATGGTATGGTGGGCGGGGCCAGGGGAAAGTCCTGCATTTCACCCAAATTTGGACTACTTTATTTTAAAACTTGGATGGACGGGACCAACCGGTAAATAAAATGTGACTTGCTCAAAGTCATGCAGTGACTTTCAACTACTAGTTCAGACTTGCTCTTCTTAACTCAGCTCTTGGAAATGTATGTTGTATTCTACAATTCTGAATGATACATTCCAAAAGAGGGTTTCTAAACTCTGGACTAACCAGATGTCCTTGAAGAGTGAGCATCTAAGTCTAAACATTATAACCAAGTCCTTCAGAGCCCTGTGAGAGGAAGGCTTTCAACTGCTCTCATGGAGAAGGCAGGCTTATGTCAAAACAAACAGACCTCTATTTATATTTTGGAGAGTATCAATTCCCATCCTGCTCATTGTTTGAGAATTGCTTTCATGATCACTGTGCCAATTCACAGGATGGCATACAACAGCTAATAACTCAAGGAGAAGAACAATAAAATATAGAATCAAAACAACCTTCTGTGAATTGAAAGCCACTGAATAGACATTCTGATTAAATTTAATAAGACAAATATTGAGCATCAAGGAAATAAGTAATTATTAAATTTCTGTAAATAGGCATAAGGCAGGATGCACTCCAGTCTTGCATCCATAATAAACATCTTCAGGCATTTTATTTAATAATTATCTGTCCAACTAGATAAAAATTATGCATATTTTGGAGTCCTGATGTAAAACAGAACCTAAGCTGCTGAGCCATCAATCAGATGCTAAGTTGTAGTTAATAGCCTTCCTTATGAGAAAACAGAAGCCAAATAGTTATGCATTTGATGATATGAAACCTTTATGTTGTCACAGTGGGAAATCCATTCTACTTTCTTTGCCTAGAAGAAAAATGGGCAATTGTGACAAGGGATGTGTGTGGCTGGTGTGTTACATATTTTTCCTAAATTTGGAGCAAATACATCTCTCCCTCCCTGTTTAAGGCTTGCTATTTAATGTGGAAAAAAGCCAGAACAGATCAACAATCGAAAAATAAGAGGGGAAAAAACAAGGATATGTGGTTTCCTCATTACTCAAATGTCAAAATCTTATTGCCTAGCTATCCATGCATTACTCAAAGATATCCAAGCAGTTGCAACAGTTATACCAATGAATAAGCCATATCAAATAAATGGTTCTATGGGCATGTTGTACAACTAGTTCTTCTTCTTCCTCCTCCTCCTCCTCCTCCTCCCACCACCACCACCATCACCCCTTTGGGTGTCAAGCAGGATACAAGTTCTGGTACAGTAGAGGCCTCCACCAGCATTATTTGGTGTTCTTGTAATATGTCCTTGCACTAATATTATGGAAGTGTCAATGATATTTGCATTACATATATGACTATCTTACAAGGTAAGGATGGTCCATGGACTGAGATAGGGGGGAGGTGCAAGCAAAATGTTTGAGAGCTGGCAAATTTTATGTCCTTTGTATGAGAGGAGATAAGGACAAGGTAACAATTACTGTTGTGTATTCAAGTTATTATTGCCTCAGTGTGCCTTTGCAAAATAGGTGCCACATTTATGAAAGCTGATTCGCTATTGTTTTCCTGCTTCTCCGGAAGCCGTAGGTAAATGTATCCATTGTGTTCCGTATAAAGGCTGTTGCCTTGCACTTGCTCCTTGTTCTTTTGTTCCTTGCAATAAACCATGTTGTTGTTTAAACCAGCTCTGTTCGAGTAATCCTTTCGGGGTTTGGACACAACAATTGGTGACAAAGGTGGGAACAAAATGGCAAAGGCTGCCCCAGTGTCATTGGGCGCCTTCAACATATCAAATCCTGAATCATGGACTATGTATGAGTTGCAGTTTGAGAAATACTGTTCTTCTCAAAGAATTGACCCAGCATTGAAAAAGTCAATGTTCCTTGCATTTTGTGGGTTGCTGACACTTGAGCTCCTCAATGATCTTATACTACCGAGGTTGCTCAGAGACATGGCACTTAAAGACATTCTGACTGTCCTTCGGGACCATGCAGTGATTCTGGCATGAATGGCCTTCTATAGACGTGACCAGAGGGCCGGAGAATCCATTGCTGAATATGTTGCCACACACCGACATGCCACTATTCCATGTCAATGGGAAAATCTGGACAATGTCCTGAGGGACAGGTTGGTGGTGGGCATTAGGGATGAGACGATAAAATGATACATTCCAACATTCATGGCAGCACTTGTGGAGGCTCAAGATGTGGAGATAGCTAATGCTGGGGTCCAGTTTTTGCAGTCAAGGCCAGCCAACCAATTGCCGAAGAGCGCGGCTAGCCATAAGCATCGAGTTTCCAGTCCATCATTGTCCTCCGGCCATACCTCTCAAGTATCCCGGATTGGCCGGGATTTCCCGTATTTTTGTGCTGATTTTCGCCATTTCCCGCCCGGAGCTGCCACTACTCCGTAATTTGGCAGTGGGGGGAAATGAGTTACTGCGCATCCCTTCTGCGCAGCTCACTTCTACTTGTGCGTAGAAGGCTTTTACGCATGTGTAGAAGGCTTTTATACATGCGTAGAAGGCTTCTCTGCAGAAGGGGATGCATAAAAGCCTTCTATGCACGCGTAGAAGTGAGCTGCGCAGAACATTTCTGTGCTGGTCCGTTGTACGCATGTGTAGAAGGCGTTCCACAGCGCAGAGGATGCTGGGTAGCATAGTTTTTTATTTTCCCCCATTTGTGGGCCATTTCCCCCACTCTCGGTCCCCGGACCGTCGCAGTGACGTTGTCCAGGAAGTAAGGTAAGTGTGAACGGCACATTATGGGATGGGCTGCAGGTGTGTAGACATGCATTCCACACACGCACGGCCCAACCCTCTTCTTATAGGTTAAGATGCAAAGTACCTCACCACTCACTACAGTCAACTACAGTGTAATGAAGAACATGGTCACTCAGTTTATTTTCAGGCTGATTTATTTCCTTTCATTTGGGTCAGACTATTCTAGGACCACTGTAGTCCAGAATTTGGACTTCATATCTGAGACCCTGTTGTGTGTTCCACTACACTATGAGTTTTGGGTGTAATGAAGTAAGGTTGCTTCACTACAGAAATTATTCTGGGTTGAAAGAATTTTTACATAAGAAAGTCTGCTCAAGGAACATTCAAATGAGATTCCTTTCATGTCCCCAAGAGCTGGGACAAACATGGGTGCTCTATCTGTCATGCAGTACCCAAGTCTCGAACTGCCAACTTCCCAGCCTTCCAGCTAACAAGATAAGCTTCTTAACCACTGAGCCAGCACAGCCCCTAAAATACAGTGATTTGAACAGAATGATTTAATTGTATATTACTTTCAGAACCGGGGGCGGGGGGGGGGAATCTTCAGAATCCTATTGTTGTTTCTTGTGGTTTAAGTAACATGTCAGGGTACACAGAAAGAGCCTCCTTGAAGATTGTGGTGTTTTTGAACCACAATCAGGTGTACCCTGTTAATGGCAAAAAGAAGAAGAAGAAGAAGAAGATGCCATGGCTAATTGCAGCTAATTGACAAGGTGCTGGTATGCACTATTTGATGTGTAACCAGCTACATGATTGACATGCACCCCAGTACCACGTAAATTAGCTGCAATTAGCTGTAGAACATTATGTAAACCTTGCACAAATGGCAGTAAGATTATATCCTTTGGTTTATAAATGTTTTAAAGAAAAATAAATCTTCATTGGATATGACTGAGTTTGGGCTCATGTGACTATAACCATAAAGTTCACTCCCCTACTGTCAAAAACTAGTGAACACTGTGAGGAAAAATGCAACTTTTTAGAGGGAAAAAAAATCTCAGCTGGCAGCCCCAACTGTGTAAAATATGTTTTTTTTAGTTCCAACACTGTGTCACTTAAGCAAGCAAACCTTATACAAGCTCTGACTGGGAGAAAGAAAAGCAAACATGCTCAATCAGCACACCACTGAGTGATAAAACAAAGAAAACATGGTATCCTTAAAACCATTCTCACTCCACTCATAATATATAATATTATGGGTATACTGGAGCACTACTTACCCTCTTCAGATAGCAATCCTCATGTGTCTGCTTTGCTGTCTATACAAGGAGTTCTTCTCATTTTACCAATGATTGTGTATAAATTGTGCATGCCAGATATTTTTTTTTTCTGTGAGGTAGAGAATGACATATCAGGGGAAAGGAAATATGGTTCTCCAGATGTTGCTGGCTAGTGGAAAGCTGTCTGCAGCCCACTTTTGTTTTAGAGCACAAAGTCAACCGAAGTAAGGTAATAGAAGAAGTGTTATTATAATTGGGGCAGATCCCATGTTTGTGGAATAAATGAAGGCCCCGAACAACACACATTAGTGACTGCGGTGGCTCAAATGCTTCAGACACTGAACTTGCTGACTGGAAGGCTGGAGTTCAATTCCTGGAAACTGCACGACAGAGTGAGCTCCTGTCTTTGTCCCAGCTCCTGCCAACCTAGCAGTTTGAAAGCAAGAAACTGCAACTAGATAAATAGGGACCACTTTGGTGGGAAAGTAAACAGAGTTCCATGCACTCTGGCGTTGAGGCATGCCTGCCACATGTCCATGGATACATCTGCAGACGCAGACAGTGCTGGGTCTTTGGCTGTAAACAGAGATGAACACTGAACCCTAGAGTCAGATACGACTGGCTTTCAAGCAAGGGTGACCTTTATCTTTACCGAACTTCACGCATTAGTAAAAACCCTATGCATTTTACAAAATTCACTGATATGAAAAAGCTACTGAAGGACAAACAAAGAGATGCTACCAATGTGAGATTTCCTCTGCCCCACAGTCAGAGATGAGGGCGGGAAATAATGATAAAATGAATTACTTGTTTCATTTAACCAAACATGTGGAGAAAACAGTTACGGCACATAATCCATAAAACATTTAAACACACAGTGATTGCTGGGCATGCTTCTCCTCTTCTAACTTCTTCTGCAAGAAGAATCAATCACAATCAATTGAAAACTAATTAATATCAGTTTCTCTCCAATAGCCTCTTTGTACTGATGGAATCTCACAGAAAGACAAGGGGCTGGTGACAGAGAAATGGGAAAGATGTTGAAATCCCTATTGAATGGTAGATTTTTCTGGGTTGTCTGGGAGTGGATGGGACTGGTGAAAAGGGAAAGACATATAAACCTTTTTTTTTTGTCAGTCCATGATCTTCAGTAAGGAGGTAGAGTTTCTGGAGCAGCAAATTATGATGAACAGTATCATATACTGCTGTAAGTTTGAGATATGCAGTTTCAGTTATTAAATGTGTTTCAAACCATCATGTATATGCTGGGTTAGATTTAGGTTTTGAGCCATACAGCCCTTGGCATATCTAAAATTTGCTTATTCTGTAATTAGAACAGGTTCAATTTCAGAGACTAGATGATTTAATAACATTGGTCCAAACACTTTGTATATGTGGCATAGTAGGGAGATTGACCTGTCACTTTTGAAATCTGATGGTTCTTTGCCTGTTTTCAGTATAACAATTATTTTCATCTTCCACCATAATTTTGGAATGTGTTTGATTGTCCAAAAGTTATAAAAGTCTAGAAGGAGCAATTCCTTTGTGTTTTGCAAAAAATGTTTAATCTGGGCAGAGGGAATCCATGAGAGGTAAATATGAATATCTTGCTTCTATTCTTGTCTCTTATGTTTCCATCTCTGTCTTTGATATGTGTTTATTAGAGAATTGTCTAATAAAACTCTGTTTCTTCCCCCACTGAGTGCTTATTGTCTCTGAGATCCTAAAAAGAACCTGAAGCCCATCAGGCCTAGCCTGCCTGAGTTGGCAACAAACAGCTTGGTCCAAAACGGCATTGAAATTCATAGATCATAACCAACACTTTGAAATGGGCCCAGAAACTTTGCAAGTACATTTTCTGAAAATGTCAGTATTTTTATGCTCATTTCCCCAAACCTATGTATTTTTATATCACTGCACCTAATTTTAGACCAGAGGTGGTTCATGGATTTAGAAGGGGGCTCCTCAGCCCAAAACTAGAGGGAGATGTACCCCAATATCCTGGTTCCAAAACAGCTATGGCTAGAACAGCACAACAATGGAACCAATTAACTTGGGAGGTGGTGAATGCTCCAATGCTGGAGACATTTGAGAAAACGTTGGGCAACCATCTGTCAGACCTGCTTTGATTTGGATTCTTGCACCTAGCAGGAAGTGGGACCAGATGGTCTCATAGGCCACCTCAAACTCAGCTAATCTATGTTTCAATTATTCTATGAAATGCACCCCATTCCTGTTATGAATTTTTCACTCTTTTGGGATTGCTCCTATCACTACTGGAATCACTGTTGCCCTTTTCTCCCAGACATGCTGTACTTCAGTTCTCAAATCTTGACATATCATAATATTTTCAGTCTCTTTTCTTCCATTTGACTGTCACCTGAGATTGCCACATCAATTGCTTAACCAAAAAATTTCAAGCATGGTAATGCCTGAAGTGTTGTGTTCAAGCTTCTTATCAGTTTGGATCCTGAACTCCCACAATATTTTAACCAGCCATCTCTTGAGGTTTGTGTTCCCACCAGTACTTCAAATATCTTATTCCACAATTCCTGGACAGATTCCAATGTAACATTGCTGCAACTCAGTTATGCCATCCTTTCTTGTCAATCTGTGTGAACTTACTGCATCTACTGATTATGTGGTTCACTCATTAATTTCTTTACAAAGCCTACATTTACTGTCAGTTCCAGTTTTTCCCCCCAATTTTCCTTTGATTATATTAGTTTGTAGTATTTGTTCTTGCAAATCTTTCTGTCTCCTTTTTTTAGGGTTCTGGTTTTTAGCCACTGCCAATTACCAGCCCTATCCACTTTCCTTCACTTTTTTTATTCTATTGAGCATATAATGATTTGTTTTCTTTCTGATATGCATTTGTATTTGAATTGTATTGTATATTTTCTTATTGCATCTGTTATGCTGTATTGTTTTTTATATTGTTTATTGTATTACTGTATTGTATTTATATTTATATTGTATTGTGTTTTGCTGCTGTCTGCTGTGCAGGCAGCACACTTCACTTGTGAACCACTTTGAGTCGCTTTAGGGCTGAGATAAAGCAGTATATAAATAAAACAGCAGCAGCAGCAGCAGCATTAGCATTAGCATTAAAATAGGAACTAAAACTGAGGTTCCAATATTCACTCATTAGGCACACACATTATTCCTAGAATCAGTAGGGTAGATCCCTTAAGATGTTGTGGTTCATAAATAAATCCATGCTGGCAGAAGAAGAAGGTGGGTGTGTTATCAGCTTCAAAGGTCTTCAGGGAAATACTGAAATGATGTGATTTGTCTGTCAGATCATAGAGGAAATAAATATCTCTGAATGAAAACCATTATCCTTTCAGAAAGTGATATCCAGGTGATGATTTACTAACCCCCCTCCCCTCCCCAATTCATTGCATCTTATCAATTTCCTGCACTAAGGGTGGGGAGTGAGATGGATTGCTAACGGAGATAATCCTGAAAAACACATTTTATCAAAATTGCATAACTTTGCTTTAAAACCACCACCATCATTTGGTTAGTGTTGCTCCAAAATGATGGGATGCTGGCAGTCTTCTTTGAATAATATTTGTTGATCCCCGTGGGAAATGCACATCAAAGAAGATAAAAGAGGGGTGATGAATTTCTCCTTATTGGGGGATTTATTGTGCAGAAGCAGAAAGAGTACATTATGAGTTTGTAACATCCTGCAAATTTTATGTCTAATGTCAGGGAGTGCATGAGAATCATTCATATTTTTTTTACAATTTTAGAGGTAGGTTTGTGTGTGTATGTTTTTCTATAAAGAATTTTTCATAACCATGAGGTTGCACACACACACTCTAATGCAATGACACAGATACACAGGATCACAGGATCTTCTTTCTTCAGTGTCCAAATTATTTAAATCTCTTCCCCCCACTCCCATCTATTTTATGACCAACTCCACACATTGGACCAAGTTCTTATAAAAACAGGAAACTTGACAGATGCCTTGCCCGTCTCTAGGATGTTATCCATACAGAAAGTTGAAGTTTGGTGTCATAGATTGGGTAAAAGTTGGTATAAGTGCTTTCCTCTGCTTTCAAAATTCAGGGACCTGGCATTGTGTCTTCACTTCAATAGCTATCCTTCCTGCTTATGAATGTATGCCTTTGACTTCCTTTTGCTTCATTAAGTGGTAATACTCAGATCTGTTAACCCTGAGAAGCAGCCCTGATGATAATGAAAAATAAATCCCACCTGCAGTTGAAAGTAACATCTCTCAAATTCATACAAGATAAATTGGGTATGGTGCTTTGCAGGTGGTATGTTTCACTTTGTCACCCTGACGGCTTGTCTTGTTCTCACTCACTGTTCAATTATGCATTATTTCTTGTTCTCATTATGGGTCTTCAAACATCCATGAAAATATCCTCATTTGGAGTTTCCCCTGTCCTTGTTAAATTTTTATTTCACATAAAGGAGAAAGATAATGGTGTTAAGACCAGTATAGAATCAAATTTAGAAGAGGTGTGGGGGGGGGGGGTAGGGGGGATCTCTTCATTTTATTCCATACAACTCTTCCATTGCTTCACCCAAATAAAATTAATTCAGGTTGGGTTTTGCAAATTAGATTCATCCAGTTATTATAGCAGTTTATAGAGTTTAGGATGAAGGCAGACATAATGTAGATAGAAGGAGAGGTTCATCACACATAGCATCGGACATTTGCTATATGGGTTTGATATGGCGGATTTAATAGTGCATTGCTACCTCTTAGTGGAATATATAATACCAGCTGATTACCCGGCCTTGCTCGGAGTTTTTTTCTTTAAATGAAGTAAGGAGTCTGTGGTGCGCATGCGCAGTTCTGCTGTTTTGTTGCAGTGCGTATGCGCAGTTCCACTGTTTTGTTCAAAAAAACCTCTCTAGGAATCTCTCTCATTGGGCATGCTCCCTCTCTAGGAATCTCTCTCATTGGGCATGCTCCCTCTATAGGAACCTGTCTTGTCTGGCATACTCCTCTCTAGGAATCCCTCTTGCGTGCCATCCTCTTCTCTAGGCAGCTTTCTTGTCTGGCACCCCCCCCCCCCTTGCTAAAGGTAAAGGTTATCCTTGCTCATATCTGACTCTAGGGTTTGGTGCTCATCTCTGTTTGTAGCCAATGCTCCCTGTCCCTTCGCCCCCAGATCACCATTGAGAGAAAGCAATCTCTTTTTCTCTCTCTCTCCCCCCCCCTCCATTGCTTTTCCCTCTGGAGGACAGAAGCGCTCACGTGGAAACCAAAGCCACTTGCACAGGCCGAGGGATGGGGCAAGATATTTGGCATTTTTAAGTTTTCCAGGACTCTTTCTCATTTGGGAGGGTCAGTGCTGTTATGTATGTTAACTGTTTTTTCTGACAGGAGTGGAATGTATCTATTCTCATGTATCTATTCTTATGCAAATAAGTGGATTGAAAAATGTGCACATTCTGTTAGCCAATGGGCTTGTTGTATTATTGTTACTGCTACTGTTTATAGGAGCGGAATGTATCTTTTCTCATGTATCTATTCTTATGCAAATAAGTGGATCGAAAAATGTGCACACTCTGTTAGCCAATGGGCTTGTTGTATTATTGTTACTGTTACTGTTTATAGTGTATTTAAGTCCGAGTTTTGCCCCATCCAAACTGTGTTCAAACCCCACTAATAAAGAGCTGAATTTCAATACTTCATTTGTCTGCAGAAGATCACCGAAGAAGACCAGAAGCGCTCCTACTTCCTCGCTCAGTGCGGTGCTGAGACGCTTGAGCTGGCAACCCAGCTTGTTCTTCCACTGGACGTGGATGTGGTGCCGCTCGCAGAGATCATGTCCGCACTGAGGAGGCACCTGCAGCCAGAGGTCTCGATCTTCCCGGCCAGGGTGGCCTTCCACAGAAGAAAGCAATGACCCGGTGAATCCATTGCAGACTACGCCACCATGCTGCACATTACTGCCGCTCCATGCAAGTGGGACAACATCGAGGAAGCACTCCGGGACTGTCTGCTGGCCGGCATGAGGGACGAAGATGCTCAATGTCGCCTCGTGATCAGGAAGACACTAACCTTCAAGGCTGTCCTAGAAGAGGCAGTAGCGTCTGAGGCCGCACGGTCTGGGATAAAGCTCTTCCGGCATTGCCACCCCATCACCAGTGCCACCGACTCAGCTGTGCAAGCTCAGCAAAGTTCATCTTCATCCTCCTCAGCATCGCCTGGTTCCACCTCTACATCAGAGTCCAGCGAAGCAGAGGGAGAAGTCCAAGTGGTCCGATGAAAGCACCGAGAGCACCGTGACGATCGGGAAAAGAAATTCCTTCGCAAGTGTGATGGATGCGGAGCCCGGCATGACTGCAAGAAGTGCCCTTTCTGCACCGCAGAATGCCACAACTGTGGGTGAAGAGGGCACATTGCTAAAGTATGCCAATAGCGAAAGCAAAGAACTCCAACGCCTGAGTCCAAGAAGAGTCATCATTGCAAAACGTCCATCGCCAAAGTGTCACCCGAGCCTGAGCCATGCCAAGTGGGCATTGTCAGGGAGCGTTTCTTCACAGGCCTGAGCCTGCAATGCGTCCCCTTCAAGATGGAGGTGGATTCAGATACTACCTTTTCCGTAATCCCACAGTGGGAGTTTTTGAGAATTCCCGCTGCCTCTTGGCCCTAGCTCAAATCTTCTAAAACTTCCCTCCAGGATGTGCAAGGTTGCCAGATTCCAGTCCTGGGGGTGGGTAATTTCTTGGTTAAATTCAAAAACATTCACACCTCCTTGCCATTGGTTGTAGTTAAGCAGGGCACTAACTGTCTTATTGGGACCCAATGGTTTAAGCCCCTGGGAATCCGGCTTTCCGGCATCCACGCAATAGACTCTGACCCAATCCGGGATGTTTGTGCTGCACATCCTGAGGTATTCAAAAAGGTTTTAGGTTTATACAAAGGACCCCCTGTTGACTTTGAGCTTGACCCAACCATCCAGCCCATCTGGATGTAGCTACACAGGATACCCTTTGCTTTAAAGGAGAAGATAGAAGCCGAGCTGGACAAACTGGTGGGGCAGGGCATCCTTGTGCCAGTGGACTCCACAGAGTGGGAGACACCAATTGTGACTGCTTTGAAAAGTAACAGGGAGGTCAGGATATGTGCTGACTACAAGTGTACCATCAATAAAGCTATTCGCCTGAACGGATATCCTGTGCCCATGGTAAGCCACCTTCTTGCCTCCTTGCATGGAGGAAATGGTTTCGCAAAACTTGACCTTGGCCAGGCTTACCAACAATTAAGTGTGTCTCCTGCTGCTGCCATAGCCCAGACCATAGTAACGCATGGGGGGGGCATTTAAGGTAACTAGACTACAATTCTGGGTGAATGCGGTCCCCATAATATTTCAATCTCTTGTAGAATGTATTTTGAAAGGGTTGCCTGGTGTCCTGCCATATTTTGACGATGTCCTGATCACCACTGAGGACACCGTCAAACTGGCGGCCAGGCTCAAACGAGTCCTCTCATACTGTTTGGCACTGGGGCCATTGCCAGGAGAAAGCGTTCCTAGAACTTAAAAGGCTGCTATCTTCGGATGCTGTATTAACTCATTTTGATCCTAAAAAAGAAGTTGTACTTGTGAGTGATGCATCCCCTGTGGGGGTGGGAGCTGTGTTATGTCATGTACTAAGTGATGGGAGGGAAGCCCCCGTAGCATTCTATTCCCGTTTGCTCTCAAAGCCTGAGAAAAATTACGCTCAGACAGACAGGGAGGCATTGGCAATTGTGGCAGGCACTAAGAAATTCCAAGATAACCTTTACGGAAAGTATTTTACTGTTGTAACTGACCACAAGCCCCTCCTTAGAATCTTTGTGAATGGGAAGCCCACACCTGTCCCCAATTCTGTCCCCAAGGATGTTGTGTTGGGCAATTTTCCTAAATGCATAGGATTTTACTTTGGTGCACAGGCCCAGCAAGGACATCAGCCACGCTGATGCCCTATCATGTTCTCCACTGCCAGGGGTCGGGGAAGCAGCTTGCGAGATCAAAAGCAACCACCAGGTCCTTATGATTGAGGCATTCGACTCGCCCCCGATCATCCCCTCAGATATAGCCAAAGCTATGGCGAAGGATGTAACATTGACTAAATTAATGTCTTGGGTACAAAAAGGCTGGCCTGTCTCTCCTCTAGCCAAGGAATTCAGAACATTCCACTGCAAGTGGTTTAGAATTGTCAGTGGAATGAGGTTGCCTTCTATGGGGCCAGTGGGTGGTCATTCCTGTCAATCTCAGGAAAAAGGTTTTCCATTTACTTCACACAAGTCACACGGGAATTATAAATTCCAAAACTCTTGCCCGCAGCTACTTTTGGTGGCCTCAACTGGACCAAGACATAGAACAAATGGTTGGCACTTGTGCCAGCTGTCAATCCTCTCACCCAGAGCAATCCCACCTTCCCTCTCGGGAATGGGATTCTGCTAGGGGGCCGTGGTCCAGGTTCCATACAGATTTTGCAGGTCCATTTAGGGGTGCCCTATATTTGTCAGTTGTAGACTCATTCTCTAAGTGGTTGGAAGTGATTAGAGTGCCTAATACCACATCAGCCACCACGATAATTCACCTGAGAAGTCTGTTTGCAGCATTTGGACTTCCAGATGTGCTGGTGTCCAACAACGCATCCACATTCACATCTGCAGAATTCCAATCCTTCATGGAAAGGAATGCAATTAGGCAGATCACTGCTGCCCCATTCCACTCAGCCACCAATGGCCAGGTAGAGTGGCAGGTATGCACAACTAAAGATGCACTTCAGCATATGGGTGAAGGGGATTTGGAGCTCCAGCTATGCCAGTTTCTTTTCTTGCCTCAGGGCTGTCCCCTGCTGAATTGCTCCAGTGAAGGAAACTGTCATCCTTACTCGACAGATTGGATCCCTCTAGTGTGGAGGACAAAAGCACAAATATAGTGATCATACACCAGAAGGGTTTCTCGTCTGGAGACCCTGTACATTGCCACAATTATGCAGCTGGTGGTCCTACGAGGGTGCCTGGGTTTGTGAACAATCAAACTGGTCCTGTTTCTTACAGAATCGAAACAGCCACTGGTCTGATCTGGAGGAAGCACGCGGATCATTTGAGACCCAGAATACTGGACCCACAGGACGAATACAGACACTCAACGCTAGGGTTGGCCCACACACGTTTAAACCCAGGGGGCAGAGGTAATAGTCAGCAGCCAGCCAACATTGACCCAGAGGTGTGTTTTAGGGACCGACTTCAAGGGCATTTTGTGGAATACTCCCCTACTCCGGCCCGGTGTACCCCTACACTGTCCCAGCCTAGCACTTTGGATTCTTTTATTGATGATGACCAATTTTGTTCAGAGTCGCCCTCCAATCTTAGTACACACAGGAGGGAACCTGAGTTGTATTTATCATCCACAGAATTAGATTTTGGTTTTGAGCGATCCCTTGCTCCTCCATCTGACAAACGGGGCTTTAATTTGGGTTTACAATCCTCCCCCTCTAGTCAATCCCTCACTCCAGTCGGGTCGCCCATCCTACGAGTCCCTGAGCCAGCTCAGCCAAGCATCCAACCCAGATGGGAAACTAGACTGCCATCCTGGTTAAAGGATTTTGTTTTTACCTAGGGGGGAAGAATGTTATGTATGTTAACTGTGTTTTCTGACAGGAGCAGAATGTATCTTTTCTCATGTATCTATTCTTATGCAAATAAGTGGATCGAAAAATGTGCACACTCTGTTAGCCAATGGGCTTGTTGTATTATTGTTACTGTTTATAGTGTATATAAGTCCAAGTTTTGCCCCATCCAAACTGTGTTCAAACCCCACTAATAAAGAGCTGAATTTCACAACTTTATTTGTCTGTGCAGGAGGCGGAGGAGGCCAATGATTCAGCCGGGAAAAGGCTTGTGATTGCTCTGCACCCCTGAAAGTATTCTCTCTCTTTCCCCCTCCTCCCTGCATGGAGCTCTCCCTCTGGACCTTTTGGGGACACCTTCAAAACCATGCCCATCCACAGTTCCTGGTGATGAGCCAGTTTTGTTCGCTATACTCTCTCTCTCTCTGGTTTTGCTCCAGCCCCCTCCCAACCTCTTTGGGGCAGAAGGGGTAGGAGAGGTTTAGGAGGGAAAGTGAATCTGTGTGGGCTCCAGGAGAAAGTGTGTGTGTGTGTGGGGGGGAGGGTAGTGGGGGGGATTTCCCTGCTTATACCACTGCCACCAGGATTGGGTCCCACTTTCTTTCTTTTTTGTTTCTGTGGAGGAGGAGTGCAACATCACGCGTGGGAGAAGTGAAACCAGAGATAGCCCAATTGGGGCATTTGAACTGTGAATTTGACCCTGCTCTTCCACTCTGACTTGAGTTGTCTGATTCTCATCAAGGCTGGTGATGATTCTGATATCTATATCATCTTCTCCACCTATTTTCTTCAGTGTTGTGATCAAAATTAAGGAAGCTATGGTGTGTGCGTGCAGTTCTGCTATTTCATTGCAGTGTGCGTGCGCAGTACTGCTGGTCTGTTGCTTTTCTCCCATCAGTGTGGGTTGTAAAAGGCTCCCGGCACTGCCTAACAGGGAGAAATTTATTATAGTGTCGAGGCAGGCATAAACGGGCCCTGTACTGTGGCCTGTAGATAACCTTTCTGGCCTAAGTAGGGCTGTTTTTCCTCAAGAGGTTTTGCTGCTTCATGCGCTTGCCTCTCGCAATCCAGAATTACCTGGCAATTAAAAATGGCGTGCTGGACTTGTACAGATGTCCAGTATTCCCAGATAACAGTTTTATGCCTCCTCCCTCTTATGATACTTTCAGAGTCCAGATAACCAGGGGTTGGATAAAAGTTACCTCACCAGGAAGAGACTCCAGCAAACTGATAACACTTCTCTTCAAGGAAATGAAACCTTAATGAAGTCTTCTTCTCCCTTGGAATTCACTCCTCCTGACAGAGACCTTAATTTATAGCCTCCCTCTCCCTTGGTCTTATATGCTGGATTCTAAAAATTCCCCTCTTTAAGGTTTGAGGAGAATAAAAGTATGCTACTACGTTTCTTCAAATATAGCAGCTTTTTATTGGTTCAAAAATGAAATAAAATATCATATGGATAAAGGCAGTTCAAATAAAACACAAAACATAAAAGAAATAGAAATGGTTACGCTAGCTAAGTAGATAAAAAGTTGGGCTTTCAGAACCCCCATGAATATTAGACTTGAGGTCTAACATTCAAGGCATAGTGAAATAGAAAAATAGGCAGAGGAACCCCAGGCCATGGGGTGTCTGCTGCTGAGATGCTAAAACTCTCAGTTTATATATGTTTTTCTCCCACTCACACCTCCCATCTCAAATATGTGAAAATTCCCCAAATATGACATCTGGAGATAGATGGCTGGCCATCTGGACATCCAGCTGCGTGTTGTGCACCTGTATATTACATGAGATGGTTATCTTAGATTCCATATTGGCATCTTCTTGTGATAGATCAAACTGTCAGATTCCCAGACTAAGTGTCCTTGAAACTGGCATCGATGAGAATGTTGGTGCATCTGGCACTAACTAACACACCTGGGTATGCAACAATCTACTTGATTGACATGATATCTAAGCACTAATTGGCTAAAACATTCCTTTACTTCACACAGAGTAAATGAAAAATTAATGGCATCCTTTGAATTCCCATGACTGAGGTGTCCCCTTTGCATCCCAGTTTGGGGAGCATAAACCCCCAAATGGGTTTCAAGACCCCCACAGTGCTGATCTCGCAAGCCCAAGGTTGGTGTGTGCCAATTTTCAGCAAGATTGGTCTAGAACTGTGGGTTTCTTTAGAGCTCATACAAGACCACATCTCTGTTTTATTGATAAGATAACAAGTTGTTGCAGTATATGTTCCCTTTTTAAACTGATGTGTTCCTATTATGGATTCCAGATAGCAAGTCACTCAAGGCAAAGTATTCTATTGTCACCTCCTTTCTCAGTTTTTTTCTTTATGCAGGTAACTATATCATTTAGTAGCTACTGAGCCTTTCCACTCTGGCTTAAGTAGCTTTCCCATTCAGGTTTCCCAACTATTATTTCACAGTGGCTTCATTTGGTCTCTCTTTCTGTAGCCATTCACCACTGGCACTTTGGCTTAAAACAGAGGAGGGCAAAGTGAAACCAAATTTTCAGCCCCAGAGAGCCCCTAATAGCACTTCAGCACAAAAAAAGTTGAGTGTTCTACTCCAAAAGAAATTCAGGAACTGCTGGCTTTGCTCTGAGCTGATGAAGTATCTCCCCAATCCCCCCATTACCAGTTCTCTCAAACAAAACCAGAAAAGGAATCTAAGAACTTTATTATTGTTGTTGTTTTCATTTTCAGCCATGATTGGCCACTTCCAAGTCTGATGTGACCAATGGTACGTGTTGAGGGGGAAATGTGGACTCTCTCAGCCCATATAAAAGAGACTGGGGTTGTTTAATTATGTCATCTTATTGCCTTAAACGTACAAATCCCTTCATATAGTTGCCCTTCTACTTCAATATGAAAGACTTTAATTTCAATGCAAAGACAGTTGCTGGAAAAATCAAAGGAATGGTAATGACATCATTACATTTTACCATTTACACAAATGATCAACCAAAGTTCCCATATGCCATGAGTTTCATCTGTGCTGATAATCTTGCCTTGACAGTCCAAGGAGAAACCTTTGAGTACATTGAGTAACAGCAAACATCTACTTTTGAAGACCTTTCCTTGCATTATAACAACAAGGTGAAACTGGTCCTTTAAAAAATACACAAGTCTATGCCTTCCACTTAAAGAACAGAGAAACAGAAGAATCCCCAATAGTGCCTTGCTGAATGGATGAAGGCCAAAGAAAGAGTGTCTTGAACCAGGACAAGATTCTGGCAGGACCATTTGGAAGTCACTTAATAGACTTTGAAACAAAGTAGGAAGATCAAAGAACAATCAGATAAAATTTAGCTACTTGAGTATAAGATAATATTTTTGTGAATGTTGAAAAATCCAGTCCAGCACAGCATTTATGTGCAAACAGCCTATTCTCCACTATATGCACAAAAAAGACTTTGCAAATAGCCAAGATAAAGCTATTGAAGTAGTCCACTTCTGGTCAGAAATAGTCTCATTATTATAATATTTAAATTTTTAATTTTACTTATTTCATATATATCCTTAATTTTAAATCATGCAACACTCTGATACACATAAAGAAAGACTTCTTAAGAAAGACTAGAACATTCGCAGGCAAAGAATACAATATATGCAATAAAGTGTTAAAGTGGGAGAGAGGGGAAATGTGTCTGGTCCTATAAAAAGCAATTAAAGGTTAAACTTTGCTCTTCCTCCCTATGGTTCCTTGCATGGTAAAGTACAGCTTCACCATTAAGGAGCCGGTGGACAGGTCATGTGTGGGGAATACTGACATGTTTGTACCCCTGAGTTTCATTTATCTGTCACCTTTGTTTACTCCTACTTGTGTACTTAACTAATTTGACTTGACACAATAAGGGCACGGCCACAAGAAGTGAAAGACATTGTTTAAATATTTTATACAATGCTTGAGAAAAATGTGTGCAGGGAAGACATGTACAAAGTCTTGTGACATATTCATTTTTACTAAGGCTGAAAGAAGGGAAACCATTTTAGGCAAAACCAGACAGCATTATAGCCAGATGACACATCAATTCATAATAAAGCTCCTAAAGATTTGTGCAATACTGGTGCATTTGTTAATGGGGATTGACTCTGATTTTTATTCATTTTAACTAGGTTTAATGAACTTTTCATGTATATTTCTCCCAGATGTTTATTATTCCATTAAATGCTATTTAATTGAGGAGATAGATATAGGAGTAAAGAGAACAGCTTGAGATGGGTTGTTCCACAAACTCCACATCTGCTTGTAGGCTACCTGACAGGAAGTGACAGGCCCCCTCTTAGTATGGTGGCCACCAATGCCATGTTCCCCACCATTCCATGAAAGATGGATATGGCCAGCTGAGAGTCAATTGATTTCACTGGATGTTCTTGTAAGATATTTGTGTCTGTATGATTAAAAATAGATAAGATATATGGTTTTCATAGTGGTTTTCATTATGGTTTACATAATGGTAAATTTTGAAGTACAGACATCTTTCATTATGGCTGTGAAGGGCTTAAAGTTCCTCATTATTTATGGTTTAGGTTATCTGAGCAGGGCAAGGCTCCTCAATGAAGGACTTTTGAACTCTGTATTATTTTGTTTGTGATTATTATTATGCCTGCAGGCAAAACCAAGTCAAGGAAGTCTTTCTAAAAATAAAAATAAGGTTTCTACATCATAGGTAAGATGCTAAAGTACTAAACTAGTTGTCCATTCTGTTTGGGAAACCAAGCACCACCATCACAGCAAACTCATAAGAAGGACTGGCTAATTTCTTATGTGAGAAAATCCAAAGGTGACTCTATATCACGCTAAAGACTGTCCAAATCAGACCTGTCAAGTATCCCTTAATGGGCGGGAAAACCACATATGTTAATCAAACTCCCCACTGGCCTCCCGATTTTTATTTACCCCCATATTCTCCCGTATTTTTGCCTGCATGGAGCTCTGGGATGAAGACTGGCACTGGTTGGCAACCAGTTTCCTCCTCTTCCCCCAGAGCTCCATGCAGGCAAGCCTCCAGACTGGGAGCAAAGCATCGTGGGATTGGGAGAGACTTTCACTGTTGTGTATGGATTGTAATGCTTCGTTCCCAGTCCGGAGGCTTGCCTGCCCTGCAGGGAGCTCTAGAGCTGCCTGGGGGAGGCTTCCTTTGCCTGCCCCTCCCTCTTTCCCTGCACCATTTGGGGGTGGTGGGAGAGAGCAGCATCAGGTTCTCGCGACTGGTTTGGGACCCCCAGGTGTGGGAAGAAGATGATGATGATGAGGAGGAGGACTCATTGGGAGTACTGTATAGACTTCCCCTGACTCTCCAGCATGGGAGGGGGGGAAAACAGGGCCGTTGGGGGGAGGGGAGGGGGCTGCTTCCTCTCCTGAAGGATTCATGAGTGATTCCCCCCTTTTTAAATTAAGTTTTAAATCTCTCTTTCCCAGGCAGACTTTGGGACTACTAGGGCTCCCCCCCACTCCATGTATGAAAATGAATTTCTGTATTTTAAATAAATGTATGTTAATGTATTGTTCCCTATTGTGTGTGTTGTGTGTTTTAGTGTAGTTGGTCCTAATAAGAAAAGAAGGGATTCAAAATGAGGCATGGAAGGAGGAAGTCTGGGTTTTAAATGGGGAAAAATTATTCTGTGTATTTCTCCACCAAATAGAAAAACCCTGGAAAGAGTCACGAAATCAGTATGGCTTGATTTGATGTCTTTCTTTTATTTCCTTTTTCCTTTTTCTCATTCATTTCTTTCCTTCTATTGCTGCCTTCCTTTTTCTTTCTTTTTTCCTTCCCTTCTATTCCTTCCTCCCTTTCTTTTATTCCTTCCTTTTTCTTTTCCCTTCCTGCTTTCCCTTTTATTCCTTCCTTCATTTTCCTTCCTTCCTTTCCCATGTTTCCCTCTTTTCTTCCCTTCTTTCTTCCTTTTTCTCACTCTTTCCTTTCTTTCTATTCTTTCCTTTCCTTCTTCCTTCCCTTTCTTTCTTCTTCCTTTTTCTTTCCCTCCTTCCTTTCCTTATTTCTTTCTTTCCTTCCTTTCACTCTCTTTATTTCCTTCTTTACTCCTTTTTCACTCTTTTTCCTTCCATCCCTTCTATTCCTCCCTCCCTTCCTTTTTCTTCCTTCCCCTTTTTCTTTCATTCCCTTCTTTCATTTGTTCTTTCCTTCTTGCTTTCCTTTCTTCCCCATTCCTCCCTTCCGTTCCCTTTCTTTTTTGTTCCCTCCCTCCTGTCTTTATTCCTTCCTTCTTTTCTATTCCATCTTTCCTTTCTCCCTTTCCCTCCTTCCTTTCTCTGCTTCACCCTTCCTTCCTTTTCCATTCTTTCTTTCCTTCCTTCCTTTCTCTCCTTTCTTGCATTCCTTCATTTCCTTCTTCCTTTGTTCTTTCCACCTTTCACTCCATTTCTTTCTTTCTGTTTCTACCTCCCTTTCCTTTCCTTATCTTCTTTCCCCACCTTTCTTTCTTTTCCTTCTTTGATTCATTCCCTTCTTCCTTTTGTTCTCATCCCCCCCCATCCCCTGTGAGTTTCAAAGGTCACTTGCAGGGATTTGAACCAAGGTCTCTTGAGTTGTAGTCCACCACTCTATAAATAGCTCTCCAGCCCTCCTTTTAATTATTTTGAAAACACCCCTGTGAGGTAGATCAGGCTGAGAGTTTAACACACACACACCCCACCACCCCAGTAGCCTAAAATGCTTAAAAGAAACTGCAAACACATTAAGCATTATGCCCAAGCCCACAGCAGCAGACCTTCATGCCAGCAGCAGCACGGCAACAAAAAAGAACTGTAATCTGGTGCTTGCATTGTGAATTAAATGTTTTTGCTGTGGTGACAGTGAAAGTCTGCTCTGTGTGCTGGGCATTCATTATGTTCTGGTGTTCTGAATTGTGAATTAAATGTTTGTTTGTTTGTTTGTTTTGCTGTGGTGTGTTAAAATTCTGCTCTCTAGGCCTACTGATCTGAATTGTGAATTAAAGGTTATTTTTTGCTGTGGTGTGGCACCTTAAAAAATAACTGCCTTATTTTAATGTGAGCTTTTTGTGGATCAAATCCACTGGCTGTTTGGCTATAAACAGATGAGCACTGAATCCTAGAGTTGGGTATGACTGGCTTTCGAGCAAGGGCAACCCTTACCTTTACCTAATAACAGAAGATCCCTGATAGGTATTCAAAATTGCTGTGAGGTTTTGCCTCTGTTTAGTTGCAAGTGGTTAGCAAAGGTCCCCCTTGGCCCTTGTTCAAAAGCCAGTCATATCCGACTCTAGGGTGCAGTGCTCATCTCCATTTATAGCCAAAGAGCCAGTGATATTTGGCCACGGCCACTGAATTGGCCACACCCACCAATTTGGCCACACCCACAAAATTTCCCTTATTTTCAAAACCAAAACGTGACAGGTATGGTCCAAATGGGTGTCGGGGATAATACACCTGGTGTATGAAGCATCATTTTAATGGTTTTTAAACGTTAAGCATTCTTTGTGATTTTATTGTTGTGGGGATGTTTTATATTGAATGTTTTTATGGTGATTGTGAGTCACCCGGAGGCGCTTCGGCGAGGGGGCAGCAATAGAAATCCAAATAAATAAATAAATAAATCTTCAAAATAAATGCAATGAATCAATCCAGTCCATACAATTCATAAAGATTTATGATGCCAAACAACAGCTACTGAAATGTCACAAAACAAGTTGACATAGCCGTAAATGAAACAATATGTACAGTGACAAAACACCTCAAACCTACTACACTCGTGGAGAAAATATATCCTCTTGTTGGTATTGTTCCACCTAAGATAAGGAGAGAAGTAGCAGCAGATGCTGAGAGAACTAAGCAAGAGAATGACTCTCAACATTCTCTGAATAGAAAAATGCCTTGCGTCTGTCAAGTCAGATCAGGAAGAGCTTTTGGCAAGAAGAAACATTCTCTAGAGTACACAAGAGCAAAATCAAATTAGAAGATGGAGGAAGGAGATCACTGCACAAGGAATGTAATTAAAAGAGGATATGGCTGAGGAACTCAACCTCCCCTATGCCACCTGGAGGACTTTGAATAGGCTCAGGGTCAACGTGCCTAAAAGTAAAACCAATATGCTCAAGTGGGGACTGGTAGTAGACAGCAACATGCTGTGTGAATGTGGAGAGAGATAGAATCTAGCTCATTTGCTAGGCTGCCATCGTTGGCTGCAACTCTTATCCGAGAATGTATTTTTTCCTGAAGCAGGAAAAATGCCTTTGGCATGATTTTATTTAAGGTGGATCCCAGTTTGCCATGAAGTGACCCACACACTATGATCACAGAGCCATCTACTGCAACACATATGAAGTGAGACAAGCAGGATTTTACACTGGGACTGCAATGGACTACCGCAGCCTTGATGATATGGACAAGGTGTGCCTTCATGGCCAGTCTTTCTGACATGGCCTCTTCTGCCTCCATGACCATTGGGAATCAGAGTTTCTCCTCCACTCATTTTACTGTAGGGACCAATTGGAAACATGTACCAATAAGGATTTAAATTTGGCCAATGGCAAAACCAAGATGGTGGCTTCATTTTGGCAATTTAAAGCTTGACCTGGACATGAAAGAAGGGAAAGACTGCAATGTTGTGCACTGGTTTGTAGTGTTGTGTTGGTTTCCTCATGCATGCAAAATCATTCCTGTAAATGTGAATAATCTGCAGAACATCTGAGTGCAGTGAAAATTGGTCTTTTCTGCATCCCATGCTCCCACCCATTGATTTTTCCATGCTTTCAGGCTCCATGTTTCTGCATTTGTTTTGCTATTCTGATTACGCCGCAGTAATTTTTATGAGACTATAACACCAGGTGTTTTTCAGTCATTGGTACTGAACACTGCACACTTCCACTCTATAGCCGTATGGTTTGTCTGAATCATTCACTTTTATTTCCCACCAAATGTTGAACATTGAAAAGTTCATTGGTCCTGACAGGTGTTACTGATGTCCCCCCCCCCACACACACACACACACACACTTTTAAACGAGAGCTCTCTCTTTGGCACTGCCTGCCCTTGATCAAGCTGTTATTTCTATGATCCCAGGCTCCTAATCTTAGATTCTTCCACTAGGAACTAGCCTAACAGGGACATCTCAGCAAGAATGGTGGTCCAGGTAATTAAGTCATTTGCACATCATAAGGCATGCAAATAAGAAAATATTGCCAGGCTGAGTTTAGGGATGGCTAAATCAAGATATATCTGTTCCATGTCACTCTCACATTTGTTCACCCATACGATCTCTCCTATCTGCAAATTAATCTCATAATTTTAAAAAAAACCTGTGCAAAACTTTTAATACATTTAAATAACTACTTAACTACATTTTGTAGATGTGTTTTCTACCCAAAGGGACTGCGGTGGTTCAAGTGGTTAAGAGTTCGATTCCCGGGACCTGCATAATGGAGTGAGCTCCCATCTCTGTTGCAGCTCCTGCCAACCTAGCAGTTCGAAAGCAAGAAATTGCAAGTAGATAAATAGGTACCACTTTGGTGGGAAGGTAAACACCATTCCATGCACTCCAGTGTCAAGGCATGCCTGCCACATGTTCACAGAAATGTCTGCAGATGCAGGCAGCCCTGGCTCTTTGGCTATAAACAGAGATGAGCACTGAACACTAGAGTCAGATATGACTGGTTTTTGAGCAAGGGCGACCTTTACCTTTACCCTTTTCATCCAATCCCTGGAATGAAGAGGCAAAACAAAGGAATTTTGATCCACCCCCTTATCGGCAACCCTTTGGGTACTTTGGTTAAAGCATGGGTGGGCAGGATGTTGACATGATGGCAGGCAAAGAGTCCAAACAAAGAGTGAGGCCAACCTATATAGGCTTGGCCCCTGCCACCCCAACCCCCAACACTGTAAGACAATGAAACTGGGTGATTCTGGGGATGCACATTCCCACCCAACCCCTAGAATGGAAAGGCAAGACACATGCATTTAGAGAAAAGCATGGCCCATATTTATTTAAAATTAACCCCAAACCGGGCTGGTGGGGCTGGTAGTGCTATACCTGGATCCCAAGCATGGAAAACTAATCTGCCCATCTCCAGTCCAGATGGGTGAATCATTGCCTATGTGCAGTGCAGATCCCCTTCAGCTACTGCCCAGGCTGGTTTCAAGTCAGGAAGACAATGAAGAGGCCATCACTAACTCAGTTCACATGAACCAAAGTTGATCGTACCCCACGGTCCTTGTGTTTTTTTTTAATTGTGTCAGAAACACACAAAGGTGCTTTCTGGGTTAAAAGGATTTTTGCTGGAGGAACTCTGTTTAGGGGACACCCGGATGAGGCTCCTTTCATGTCCCCAAGATCTTTTCCCACCAAAGTGGTTCCTATTTATCTATTTGCAATTTCTTGCTTTCGAACTGCTAGGTTGGCAGGAGCTGAGAAAGAGACGGGTGCTCATTCCATCATGCAATACCAAGGAGCAGGGCCAATTTATGTAGGCTCTCACACTCCACCCCACCCCACGGGCTGCAAGACAATGACAGTACTTTAGCCTCAACAGCAGCCTCTCCACTCTTGCTGGATGTGAAAGGCATCCCCCCCTCATCATTGGGTGACTGGGGGTGCACATAATTTGGGAAGTACACATTTCTCAGTACTTTTTCATCACATTCACACTTTAAAGCAGGTTTCGAGCCAACAGCTGTGGAAGAACATTTTCAGGAATGTGAAAGCTGGTGGACCCACACATTTTTATCTTTTATATTGTTACGTGTTTGTCAGTTTGTTTTTTAAGAATCAGTTGTAGTCAAGTACAAAGTCCCCTTATAGAGAAGAATCACAGGAAATATATGCAATAGAGAAGAAATATAGAATGTATGAATTTAATATAGGAAAGAGATTAGATCCAGGTACAGTATATTCGTAGTTAGAATAAATCCATAGAAAGTAACATTTTAGCACTTCTCAATAGGTATGGCAGGAAGACATTTACTGCATATGAATTTAGATATTAGAGACACTTGGAGTTATTTTGTTTGCATATTTTTTGTTTTGTCTTCAGGAATAATGGACACACAAAGTAATGAGCCCATTTTAAAATGTGAATGGCTAAAAATGCACACATCCTGGTGGGAAATATGTACCAAGAAATACATTTTAGTCAATGAAGCAGGATATATAAGCTAGATCAAATGCATAAATATCATTGGAAAAATGTGTCACTAAAATGTGCATGCATTTATGCAAACAAATTTCCAAGTCTTACATCTTGATTAGAAATGAGGATGGTAGAAAAGCACAGACAGATTCTGAGAACTGCAGGAAAATGGCAAATCAGAGATTTTCACATCCCTAAAACTTACTCATTCTTTAAACTCTGTGCAAAATTGGTGAATACGGTTGAGGGGCCCCTGAGGGAAACACTGATGCTGTTGTTTGAGCCTTAGGGTTTGAACCTGCTAAAATATCCTAGTTGTGGAAGTTTTATAAGGCTGTTGGGGTCTGGATAGGGGACAACGGGCTACAACTGAATCCTGGCAAGACTGAGTGGCTATGGGCCGGAACCCCCGTGTTATCTTGGGACCTACCATTTTTGGACCTGGATGGGACTATTTTCCCCAAACAGGCCCGGTGTGTAATCTGGGGCTCCTTCTGGCGGCACTCGTGACCAGGAGGGCTTTTGCACAACTTTGTGTTATACGTCAGTTATGCCCACTCCTAGATTGGGACTTCTTGCTCATGGTTACACATGCTCTGGTCACCTGCAGACTTGATTATTACAATGTGCTCTACTTGGGGCTGCTCTTGATGACCATTCGGAGGCTGCATTTGGTCCAGAATGTGGCTGCCCAGGTGGTGATGTAGTGCAGGCGGTATGCCCATGCCTTGCCACTGCTTCGGGAGCTGCACTGGTTACTGGTATACCTCCAGGTGCAATTCAAGGTGCTGGTAATAACCTTTAAAGCCCTACATGGTAGTAGGCCAGGATACTTAAGAGACCATGCCACCCTGAGAACATCTGTCAACCACACCAGAGCAGACCGGAGAGGCTCTCTCATTGTGCCATCTGCTAGGGAGGCTCGTCTCTCTAGCACCAGAAAAAGGGCCTTCACGGTGTCTGATCCAGCCCTTTGGAACCTCCTGCTAATTGAGCTGCGTCTCCAGATGGAGTTGCTGTCCTTCAGGAAAGGGCTTATAACCTGGCTGGCAAAGCAGGTGTGGGGCACCAGTGATGTGGTGACCCCTGCCTGCTGGCTGATTTAGTAAAAACACTCTCTCCCTCTCTTAATCTTTTTTTTAATCTGTAGGGGTTGGAGTAATTTTTGGTGGCAGCTTTAATGGGTTTTTTATTGGTGTTTAAAATGTGATTGGTTTTATTTTCTGTGAGCCGCCCAGAGTCTTCAGAGTTGGGCAGCAATATAAATCTGAAAAATAAAGAAATAGATAGATAGATAGATAGATAGATAGATAGATAGATAGATAGATAGATAGATAGATAGATAGATAGATAGATAGATAGATAGATAGATAGATAGATAGATAGATAGATAGATGTATTTATCTAATGCATTAGAGTTGCCACAAATCTGGCCAGGTTATCTGTCTATGGTAATAGAGTAGACCATACTGCCAACGACTCAATGCTGATCATGAGGTGGTGGTTAACTAACCAGACCACCCTGAGGACTAATGGCCTAGGTTGGTGAATTACATGGGGAAGGGTGAGGGACCCTAAATGGATTAAATCCCACTTGAATCCATTGTGATAGAGGGCAGCTGCTTCATCAATAATGACATAGGGCTCAGGAGATATTTGTGTGCCAAAAGGGCTCAGGATCAGAAAGTGACTTGCTGAACTGAATCAGTGGTATGGGTGATGTGGAAGGCAAATGGAAGGCTACTGAATTATATTGTTACCAGGACAATCTTCTTGGCTGTTTGCCATGATGATCCCCAATATTTGGAATCAGATATTATACTTGAAGAAGACGATTAGATTTGACAGATCAGTAAAATCCCATTCCCTGAAATGTCAGAGCAAAAACTTGAAATGAGGGGCTGGACCCCGTTGACATTATTGGATGTACTCTTCTGTTGTCACAAGTAAGCATGCAAATAGGTTTCCGCCCCACCCCCAGCCTTTGTTCCTATTTGTCAGACTTAAGTAGCAAAAAGTCTCATGAGTTGCAGTGCTATAGCTTTGTTCCATGCAATATTCTAACGTTGATGGCTTCAGCATTAGAATATGCCAAAATGTCAAGAACAAGGAGGCAAAGGATCGATGCGGTGGCTGAATCCATTCAGCCCCATTATGCATTTGAAAGAAAAAGCAACCTCTGGCATCTTAGGCTGAGCCAGTGACCTCTGGACAGCAGCTGGCAAGCCTGCTTTAAAGACTTTGAAGCCCTCTCACATAAAAAAGAAACAAAACTGTTTTCTTCATTGCTGCTCATCCTGAGATTTGCCTTCTCTCCTTGAGACCCACAAGAGCTCCCCAAGACCCCAGATGACATTCTGAGTCACAGCAATTCTAAAATACAATTTTATTCCACATTTTAATCCCTAAAGCTACCAGGTGTTCAAAATGGGGGGAAAGTGTAGAGAGGGAGGCTAGGAAAACACAAGCTAAGATCCTGGCCTTTTTAAAATGCTGTTTTTAATGATGAGTATTAAAACATAGGAAGATGGATAGGAAGCTTGAATAATCCACTAGTCTAGGGTTTCTGGACCTTGGACTTCCAGGTGTTCTTGGATTTCAAATACCAGACACCCAAATCAACACACCTGTTGATCAGAGCTTCTGGGAATTGAAGTCTAAGAGCATCTGATTGCCCAAGGTTGAGAAACCATGCATTAGTCCATTTAGCCCAGTACTGCTAACTCTCACTGGGAGTTTTGGGGGGTTTCAGGATGATGATAATTTTTTTATGAGCATGGCTACGAAAAAAAATCATCATCATCATCATCCTGAAAACTGCCAAAATTCCCAGTGAGAGTTGGCACTACTGGGCTAAATGGACCAGCAGTTGTTGCATCCTTTGGACTGACCAGATTAATCGTGAGAACAAATTCTCTGATAAGCTGATCAGTAGCACAGGTTTATTTATTTATTTATTGCTTCTCTTCCCATGTTTGTAGGGCGAAGCTGTTCTGGTCTTGGAACAATGATGGCAGGCAGAAAACATTCCTTCCTATCTAAGCCACTATTGTAAGGGCCTAAAAATACATTATATCATTCATTATGTGATCGTATAGTTGTCATTAGAATTGGCTAGTCATGACCAAATCATTGTGTATACTAAAGTTAGCATAGAGAACTGGTGAAGGGTGATATATCATGTCATTGTGTGCCATATGCTGTATGCTTGTGTGAAACTTTTAATAAACAGAACTGCTAGGAGAAGGAGATAGAGAGAGAAGACGGAGAGGAGGGGAAAGAAGACTCTGAAGTACCCAGCTAGCCCCCCACAAATCTTGTCTCATCATTCTGCTGGTCAGAATCTCATGTAGTACGTTGCAACAAGCAGTGGAAACTGAATTATGCCTTTTTGCATGAGTGCTGCCACTGAGTTACATCCACACCCCAATAGAGCTGCCATGATAGCCCCCTGTCCAAATATTCATTACCAGTCCCTATCCTGCTTATCTCCAAATAATAGACAAGGCTTATCATGTTCAAAGTGGTGTAGGAAAAAGCTACTGGGTTATCTAGAATGGGCTACTTGAAAAGATGGGAACAAGTGTCAATTGAGGCAAGTCTTCTCTCACTGTACCTTTGAAAAACTGATGGAATAGCCCTGTTTGTTCTCATTTCTCTTTGCTCTGTCCATCTTTCCCTAATTTTCTTGCAACCTATTTTTGTGACATCTTCCCAAACCACGATGCTGTGATGTCTACCCAAATGGACAGTTTTCAGAGCACTACCTGGCAGGTTTAGTCATTACTGCAAGGTTTTCTAATTGCATCAGCTGGCCAAGTTAATTCTCCAGTCCTCCAGGGGCACATCATATAGGCATAGAGAGCTTTTAGAAAATCTAAAGACAATGGCAGTGTGGAGCACATCACAAGCCTTAGGCTAAGCTCTGTGTTTACAGGCTGAAGTTCTTTCTGATGTCTGATCAGATATGGTTCCTGCCAAGTATGGAGAGTAAGTCTTAGGACAATGCCAAAAGGAATGTTTATTTAGGGAAGCAGGGCCTAAATAAGTCCTCAGACTGTACCACTGTTTAGGTGGGTTTTTGTCTGCACTTGGGTTGTTTAATGGTCTTTGTTCAATGTATGAATTTCCTGGGTCATTCTGGAATGTGAAGATTAAATATAGTTCATTGATGCAAAGAGACAATGCTTCTTAATTGAAGCATTAGTTTTGTTTGACAGAAGCAGGTTTCCAGTCGAGCTCATGGTGTTTAGAAGGGACAGTAAGTCTGCTGTGAAATTTTTCATTGGACCTACCATGTAATAGGGTGGAACCTCTGACCAGTGGATGAAATACGAATTACCAGGCATTTCAGTACACATCTCAGATTAACCCTTTGGCAAGCTCTATTTTTCTGGGCTAAGCTCCTTCACTGGCATCCTACCAGGTTATTGATGCTATCTATTCCTGCTCAGTCCCCAAACTATAAAGCTGGTAGAAGGAGCCATATACAGAATGAAGAAAGATAATTTGTTGATGCAAATTGTTCCTCTTAGGTGACTACTCATAAAAATGGAGTACAAAAGAGGAACATGATTTGCACAAAACCGCACATGTCAATATATCCGTACAAGTGCAAAATTTGAAATGATTTTTATAATTTTAGCACTATTATAATAAAAATGCATGTGACCTTAATGAAGAAGATGGTTTTTGCATCTTCTGCATCTACTTACTGACAATGCACAGCTTCAGGACCCCTACATATCCTCCTTACCAGTATTTAACTTTAAGTCATAATTAACTGAGCAGGCATTCAAATGAAGGAAACCTTCCAAAGGAGGACTGTTTTCCAGCAAACATTTAATAGAGGACAGATGAACATCCTCTCCTTTTTGCTACTGTACAAATTGGGGTGAATGAACAAATGAACGAACAAAGGAACAAACAAACATAAGAGTTTCATCCAACACTCTGCTTATTTGGGAGGCCTGCCCACTGCACAATGCAGATCTCCAGTAGGTTTAAACAAAATTCATGTAGGTTTTAACATGAAGAAGGGGACTACCCTTGTTATGTAACAAGGATAGAGAACTTGTTGCTTTCTAATTATTTCTGAACAGCAACTCCCTTCTGTCTTAGCTTTGCCAGAACCAATAGCAAGAGCTAATGGAAGACATCAAATGGGAAACACATCCATTCACCTAATGCTACTGAATATGAAGGCTTTCTGTTGTTTTACTTTTATCAAGAGCTTGAAGATGATACACAATACACAGATTGACTGAGAACAGATCTGAATTGAAGAAAATGAGAACAGTAATGTCTGTAGTATTACCAAATACAGTGGTACCTTGCTTAAAGAGCATAATGTGTCCCACGGGATTGCTCTTTAAGTGAAATTGCTCTTTAAGTGAAACACCATTGTAAGTGACCCATTGTGACTTCTGGTGGGGGGGATTGTGCACCCTGATTTAGTTATTAAGTGAGTTTTTTTCTTGGTTTTAGTTGATAAGCAAGGCAACCATTCAGAGAAAATGTTGATCTTTAAGCAAATTAGTCTCTAAGTGAAGTGTTCTATATGCAAGGTTTTACTGTAGCTCCATTATTTACTGTGAAGGTTATTTGCTATTTACTAGCAAATATGTAGGAGAATTAGGTTTCCAAAATAACATAAAATATTGTCTTTTTCTTGAAAGATACTTATGTTTAATACACTCACTCAAGTAAAGCCATTTTGCCATTTTCTTTTGACTGTTATCTAGTGGTTATAAAATAACCTTCAAAATCAGATATAATATACCTTTGAATAACAGTTTAAAACTTTGCTACCCTGGATTTTGGACAGCTGCTAGCTGACTTCTCCAGGATAGTAGATCAGATGGGCCATCAATATGACCCTGTAATATGATCCTTCCTTCCTTGAATGTTCAGGATGGGGTTATTTTGTAACTTTATTTCTCTAGGTCTTCCAAAGCAATAAAATTTATATATATATATATATAATATTATATTTTAACTTAACAGAAATAGAAATAAAAATGGACAAAATAAACACATAACAAATTATAATATAGGTAATTTGACCTTCGGTACCATGAAAACATCTATTGCTTTTCATCTCCTTTAGCTATTGCACCCAACTTAATAAAAATATTTTAAAAATTCCTGTGTTGGTATATGATGTTTCTCCTTCAATACAACAATTTTTTTAATTTTAAAAAATACCCACATTTCTTTAAATGTATTCACTTTTGGCAGTTCTTTTTTTTACATTAATGTGGCATGTCAATTTATTATTAATAGCTATATTCCAAATTTCTTTAGACCATTCAATAAGTTGAAGCCAAAACCTCACTTTCTAAAGTTTTGCCATAATTAATCTCACTGCAGTTACCAATATTGTAATTTATTATTATTATTTGCCATATCCAGTGGTAGGCTTCAGCAGGTTCGCACCAGTACAGCAGAACTGGTAGCAGAAATTCTGGCTGGCCCTGCCCATCCATGTTTTGAAATAAAGTAGTCCTAATTAGGGTGCAACACAGGGCTTTTCCCCTACCCACGCCCACCATACTATGCCCACAGTGTGGTAGTAATTTTTTTGGGAGCCCACCAATGGCCATATCAATAACCATGCTAATTTTGAACAACAGTAATAAACAATACTTTCCATATTTTCTGAAGATTCTCAGATTCCTACCATAAAATTAGAAAAAGTTTTAAAAACCAGAGGCAATATGGAATATTACTAGAAGTTTTGCACTTTGGACCTCATCTTCAAGAATTCCCTATGCAACTATGCTACTTGGGGAATTCTGGAAAAAGTAGTTCAAAATCACAATTCTGCATGTGAATGAATGAATGATTTAATTTATACCCCACCCTACTGGTGCTGGTTTTATTACATAATTTGACCACTGGTTGGAAGGTCAGCAAAGATAGAACTAGCCTGATGTCTTCTGGAAGAAATTTCCTCAATTAAGGTGCAGCTACAGAGACATCCTATCTTAAGTGTTCATTACCATCATAGCTTTTCAGAATGGTGAAACAAAGAACAGAGAATATATCAAAACCTAGGACAATGTCAAAGACAGAAGCTATTACTGCTAGTATTTGACAAAACTGAATATCACTTGGAGTAAAGAGGAGGAGAAGGAGAGCCGGGGCGAGTGGCAAAGGGGCCTGCCGCCGCCGCCGCCGCCGGCCAACCACCCCAGCCGGGGGGGAAGAAGAGGAGGAGGAGAGCCGGGGCGAGCGGCAAAGGGGACTGCCGCCGCCGCCGCCGCCGGCCAACCACCCCAGCCGGGGGTGAAGAGGAGGAGAAGGAGAGCCGGGGCGAGCGGCAAAGGGGCCTGCGCCGCCGCCGCCGCCGGCCAACCACCCCAGCCGGGGGTGAAGAGGAGGAGAAGGAGAGCCGGGGCGAGCGGCAAAGGGGCCTGCCGCCGCCGCCGCCGCCGGCCAACCACCCCAGCCGGGGGGGAAGAAGAGGAGGAGGAGAGCCGGACGAGCAGCAAAGGGGCCTGCGCCGCCGCCGCCGCCGGCCAACCACCCCAGCCGGGGGTGAAGAAGAGGAGGAGGAGAGCCGGGGCGAGCGGCAAAGGGGACTGCCGCCGCCGCCGCCGCCGGCCAACCACCCCAGCCGGGGGGGAAGAAGAGGAGGAGGAGAGCCGGGGCGAGCGGCAAAGGGGACTGCCGCCGCCGCCGCCGCCGGCCAACCACCCCAGCCGGGGGTGAAGAGGAGGAGAAGGAGAGCCGGGGCGAGCGGCAAAGGGGCCTGCGCCGCCGCCGCCGCCGCCGGCCAACCACCCCCAAGGGGGATGGGGGGTGAGGAGGAGGAGGAGAGCCAGAGATCCAGGCAAAGGATAAGTAGTAGATATATAAATGTAGAAGATCTAATAGAGCAACTGACATAGAGACTTTATACTGACTAAACATAGAAACTTACATAGAGACTGTTAAAGTGTGATAATATGCATGATATTATGTTGTCTTAAATGTTTTAAACTTTTAAAAACTGTGATACAATGTATGAGGAGAGAAAAATGGCGTAGACACCGGCAACCACGCCAAAAATCTTGCCAAGAGAACCCTATGGACCAAAACAAAAGGCAAAACAAAAGGGCAGGATAGGTGATACAAGATGCTTAACACCACAGAGTGGAGGAAGGGGAGGGACAGGAAGGGGGGAGGGGAAATGCAATGTTGTAAGGAGCAATACTGCATAGGGACATGGAATGTGAGATCAATGAACCAAGGTAAACTGGAAGTGGTAAAAAATGAGATGGAAAGAATAAGCATTGACATCTTGGGCATCAGTGAGCTCAAATGGACAGGGATGGGTGAATTCAGCTCTGGAAACCATCATATCTACTACTGCGGGCAAGAAAACCTTAGAAGAAATGGAGTAGCCATAATTGTCAATAAAAGAGTGAGAAAAGCAGTAATGGGATACAATCTCAAAAATGACAGAATGATGTCAGTTAGATTTCAAGGCAAACCTTTCAATGTCACTGTGATCCAAATATACGCACCAACCACTGGCGCAGATGAAGCCACAATGGACCAGTTCTATGAGGACTTACAACACCTCATAGAACAGACACCAAGAAATGATGTCCAAATTATATTAGGAGACTGGAATGCCAAAGTAGGAAATCAAAAAGTGGAAGGAATAACAGGCAAATTTGGTCTGGGAGTACAGAATGAAGCAGGGCAAAGATTGATAGAGTTCTGCCAAGAGAACGCACTGGTCATAGCAAACACTCTCTTCCAGCAACACAAGAGGCGACTTTACACATGGACATCACCAGATGGCCAACACCGAAACCAGATTGACTACATACTCTGCAGCCAAAGATGGAGAACCTCCATACAATCAGCAAAAACAAGACCTGGAGCAGACTGTGGCTCAGATCACAACCTATTGATCGCAAAATTCAGGCTTAGACTAAAGAAAATAAGGAAAACACGGAGACCAGAAAGATATCACCTAGACAACATCCCTAAAGAATACGCAGTGGAGGTGATGAACAGATTCAATGGCTTAGACTCAATAGATAGAGTGCCAGAAGAATTATGGACAGAGATGAGGGACATCATGCAGGAAGCAGCAAAGAAAACCATACCAAAAGAAAAGAAGAGTAAGAAAGCAAAGTGGTTGTCTGATGAGGCTCTTAAAATAGCAGAGGAAAGAAGGAACGCAAAAGTCAAAGGAGAAAGGAAAAACTACAATCATTTGAACACAGAATTTCAAAGAAAAGCAAGGAGAGATAAGGAAAACTACCTAAAAGAACAGTGCAGAGAAATGGAGGAAAACAACAAAAGAGGCAGAACCAGAGATCTTTTCAAAAAAATCGGGGAAATTAAGGGAACATTTAAAGCAAAAATGACCATGATAAGGGACAAAGAAGGAAAGGAGCTAGCTGATGCAGAAGAGATTAAGAAAAGATGGAAAGAGTACACAGAGGAACTCTACAAAAAGGACCTCAACACTCCTGACAATCACAACGATGAAGAAGTAGAACTTGAGCCAGACATCCTGGAGAGCGAAGTCATAAAGGCCCTAAAGAGCACTGCAAACAACAAAGCTAGTGGAGATGATGGTATCCCAGTTGAATTTTTCAAAGCGCTAAAAGACGATGGCGTCAAATTACTGCATTCAATATGCCAGCAGATTTGGAAAACAAAACAATGGCCACAGGATTGGAAAAGATCAGTATACGTACCAATCCCAAAAAAGGGCAATGCCAAAGAATGTTCAAATTATCGAACAATCGCACTCATCCCACACGCCAGTAAAGTGATGCTCAAGATAATACAGGATAGACTTCAGCAGCATGTGGAAAGAGAATTACCAGAGGTGCAGGCAGGTTTCAGAAGAGGCAGGGGGACTAGAGACCACATCGCCAACATACGCTGGATCATGGAGAAAACAAAGGAATACCAGAAACAAGTATACTTTTGTTTTATTGACTACACTAAGGCATTTGACTGTGTGGACCACAACAAGATGTGGCAAGTAATTAAAGAGATGGGAATACCAGAGCACCTCATATGCCTCCTGAGAAATCTGTACATGAACCAAGAAGCAACAGTTAGGACAGAACATGGAGTGACAGAGTGGTTTGGAATAGGAAAAGGAGTAAGACAAGGCTGCATTTTGTCACCATGCTTATTCAACCTATACACAGAGCACATAATGCGCAGTGCAGGGATGGAGGAATCACAATATGGGATTAAAATCGCTGGGAGAAACATCAACAATCTGAGATATGCAGACGATACCACCCTAATGGCAGAAAGTGAGGAAGACCTAAAGAATCTCTTGATTGGGCTGAAGGAGGAGAGTGCAAAAGCTGGTTTGAGACTAAATATCAAGAAAACCAAGATAATGGCAACAGGCCCAATCAGCTCCTGGAAGATAGATGGGGAAGAAGTAGAAGCAGTGACAGATTTTACTTTCTTAGGATCCAAGATCACTGCAGATGGGGATTGCAGCCATGAAATAAAAAGGAGACTGATTCTTGGGAGACAAGCAATGAGAAACCTGGGGAACATAGTGAAAAGCAGAGACATCACACTGAAAACAAAAATTAGAATAGTCAAAGCAATGGTTTTCCCAGTAGTAATGTATGGATGTGAGAGCTGGACAATTAGGAAGGCTGAACGCAGAAGAATAGATGCCTTTGAAATGTGGTGTTGGAGGAGGGTTTTGAGAGTGCCCTGGACAGCGAGGAGAACAAATAGGTCAATCCTAGAAGAAATTAACCCGGATTGCTCACTGGAAGGTCAAATAGTAAAGATGAAGCTAAAATACTTTGGACATCAAATGAGAAGGGAGGATTCACTTGAGAAGGCACTGATGTTGGGAAAGGTGGAAGGCAAAAGAAGAAGGGGGAGGCCAAGGATGAGATGGCTAGATGGCATTGTGGACACAATGGGCACAGAGCTGGGAGGGCTGAGGGGGATGGTGGAGGACAGAGGCGCCTGGAGAGCAATGGTCCATGGGGTCGCAAAGGGTCGGAACCGACTGTGCGACTGAACAACAACAACAAAGACTTAGATCCCCTTCTGTGGAAATTCACTATTCATTATTTTTACCCGTACATCAAGGTTGTTCTGCTCTCAGCATCTGCTAAAGTCAAATTTTATTCAAACAATTTTTGAATACATGAGATATAAAAGAACAACACAAACAATGCCTTCATCTGCTCAATAGATGAGCAGCCCTTCCTAGGATTGTATAAATGAGACATGAAACATATGGCTCTCCAGATTTTGCTCCCATCTCCCATCATCCCCCAACATTAGCTGAGCTTGCTAGAGCTAGGGAGAACTTCAGTTCCACAACTCACATAGGACCATATGTTCCCTGTCTCTTGTTTAAATATAGATATAATTCATTTCAAAAGCAACTGTCTAGAACATAGGAAATCCCACCTATAGTCGATTCACTTAAAACTCTACATCCAACTCAGCTGAAATGCTAAAATACAAAAATGGAAGTAAACTAAAATGGAAGTATAATACCTATTTCCCGGTCTCTTTTGTTTTATACTGTATGTTGACACAGAGCACTTATGGGTGCGATGTGTACCTTTCTGCACAGCATCTTGGTGTTGTGTTATTTTCTACATTTAACATCCTATGAGAGTCCAGAAAGGCCAGCTTTGTCATTTTTGAAACATATTAATTCCAGAGAACCAGAAAGAACTACAGTTGTTAACCCCAAACAAACTTCTGTTCTATACTGGTGACTTGTTGGACTAAAGTAAAACAAAGCTAATACAAAATATAGGCTTTTAGAAAGCCAAACAATATTTTGCTTTAGCCTAAAAGCTTTTCCCTCCTTACCACATTGGTATACAAATGATTAGGAGACCAACATGGCAACCAGCCAGTAATTACTGCAATTAGAAGGGCCAAATTGTACCTTCCCCTTCCCAACATTTTTATATTCCATATGCAGGAGAACTTCATGATGGGTTGATTTACCCATTGTCTTTGCCTTTACCTTCACTAGCAGTTCATTCTTACAATAAGCAACCCCTGTATGAAACTTGCATTTCAGCTGGCATCTGGTTACATTTGGGGTGGGATATGTTTTTTTTTAAAATTGGGTGGGATATGGGTCTTTTAAAGCGTTTTTTTGTATGTGTTTTTAGAACTTGTTGTAATGCCACCCTGAGTCGGGTTCTGCCTGAGTAGGCGGCATATATAAATATGACTATTAAATTAAATAGACCACTAGCATATTTTTGCCCGGCAAGCCGGGCATGTGTAATGTGTGTGTTGGTGGTTAGGGGTGGTTTGGGTGGTTGTTGGTGACTAAATTTGGAAGAATGGTTTTGTTTTAGTTTTCTCGTTGTTTTTCCTAAAATTAATTAGCTTTTCTGGTTTTGGATTTTGTGAGGTTTTTTAATTTATTTGAATTTTATTAATTTGGTTATATTTTATTTGGATTTTTTAAAAAAGATTTATTTGAGCTCCTGTCTTTGTCCCAGCTCCTGCCAACCTAGCAGTTTGAAAGCAAGAAATTGCAAGTAGATAAATAGGGACCACTTCATTGGGAAGGTAACAGTGTTCCGTGCGCTTCGGTGTCTAGTCATGCCTGCCACATGACCATGGAAACGTCTGCAGCAGCAGACAGCACTGGCTCTTCAGCTTTGAAACAGAGATGAGCACTGCACCCTAGAGTCGGATACGACTGGCTTTCAAGCAAGGGAAACCTTTACCTTTACCTTTAGGATACTCTTCCGGCCTCTAGGTGGGGCTGTGATTTAGAGTTTTATTTTCTTTGTTTCTTCAGTTCTGCTGCAGAGGCATGGAGGGAGGATGTGTTTTGTAAGTTCTCTTGTGTTATTATTATTTTTTCTATTTTGTTGGAATTTTGGGGTGCTGGGCTGGGGGGTTAAGTAGAGTTTAAGTAGAGTGTTTCTGTATTTAATTAAGTGTTTTTGCTTGTTGTTTTGTATTTTTTTGGATTTTTATGCATTTTATTGTGTTGAATGTTTCTGGTTGTTATTTCTTATTTTGAATTTCTCCATTTTTATTTTTGTACATTGTGGTGTTTTTGGATTTTGAGTAAGTTTTTTTGTGTTGTTTTTATGTTGTAGATAGGTGTTTTAGTGAGTGTCATGTTTTTTCATTAGCTTATTGGATTTTGGATGTGCTTTGTTGTGTTTGTTGTTTTGTTGTTTACTGGATTTATTTGCATTTTTTGTTTATTTATTTGTGTTTGTATTTTTGATGGTTGGTGTTTTTTTTAAACTGATTTGTTTTGTTGTGGTTGTGTTTTCCGGGGTGAAGAATGGCCTGTCTGTCGTTGCCTCTTTTCCCCATGCTGTTTCAACATTAGCTTTCAATGCAGCGATGGGGAAAATGAAGAGCCGGCAATCAGCTCGCTCTTCGTCTGGTAAGGTTTGTTAGGTCAGTCGGGGGAGAATGAGGCAGAGAAGAGCTATCTGCTTTACGATGGTTCTCTCCTCTCGGCCTCCTTTTCTCCTGGCTTACCTAACGGGAGATCTGTGTTTGTGGCTGTGAAGCTGTTTTTTGTTTTTGTTTGTGTAAAATTGTAGTGCGGCAGGCAACGATACGTTAAGGGGTTGTGCTCTTCCTTGCAGATTGCTGACTGCTGCTTTTCTATTATCCCCACCACTGTTTCATGCTAGTTCTTGAAACAGTGGTGTGGTGGGTAGTACAAAGGCAGCAGCCAGTCATTCGCCAGGGAGTGTGCCTCCCCTGACAAAGTGCTGCCTGCTGCTGGTTTTCCCCCCATCTCATCTTACCTTGAGGCTGGCGGTGGTCTTGCCATGTCTTCGGCAGGGTAGTGCGGACGAGAGGGATTCCCTCTTCTCACCGTTGCTCCGGGGAAGAAGGCCAGGGGTGGCCTTGCCGTGGCTTTGACAGGTTTGGGGTAGCGAGGACGTGAGGCACTGCATCTGCCTTCGGCGGCCTTGGGCTTCCATTGCATGAGGCGCTGCATCCACCTTCGGCGGCCTTGCGCTCCCGTTGCGTGAGGCATTATTTTATTTTATTTTTCACATGCCGGCTTTTCCAACGCTCTACGCGATCACGCCTTTCAGCCTGATTGTCTGAAGTGGTCACGCCACGAAGGACACTGGAACTTGTAGTTGTTTTTTTCGGTCTGCGTTCGTTGGGCGGATGCCCCACTCGCGGCTGCCGACCAGCAATGGTCGGTCAGTCTAAAGGGAAGTGTAGGCGGCTCAGTACGAGATAGTAGGGATGGGTGCAGGTGTGTATGCCAGACACCAATGGTTAACACATGATTTTATAGGTATAGATTGATATGCACTTGAACTAAGTGCCAACATGCTTGAATGACTAGGAAATAACAGTAAGTCCACAGGAGGTATTCATTGCCTTTTCTGCTTGATACATGTGCATTAGTAATTGGAACTATGGATTACATGCATTCTTATCCCGCTTTGGGCAGAAAAGTGAAATGTAACACTTCCCTTGACAGGCAGTATGAATATCTCAGCCTTTGCCTAATAAGCAAGCAAAGACTAGACTTTAAATATAACTGAGAAACAGGGGGCTGCAGTGGCTCAGTGGTTAAGAAGTTTATCTTGTTAGCTGGAAGGCTGGCAAGACAGCAGTTCGAGACCCTGGTATTGCATGATGGTTGGAGCACCCATCTTTGTCCTAGCTCCTGCCAACTTAGCAGTTCAAAAGCAAGAAATTGCACGTAGATGACCACTTTGGTGGGAAAAGATCTTGGGGACATGAAATAAACCTAATTTGGGTGTCCCCTGAGTGGAGTTTTTCCAGCAAAAAACTTTCAACCCAGAATAATTTCTGGCATGAAATAATTTGTTGCTATTATTCAGCCACACAGTCAAGTCTGCCTCTTAGTGACCCCATGGACTGCCGCACTCCAGGCTGTCCTCTGCCAGCCTCCACAGCCCGGCCAGATCTATGCCCATCACAGCAATTATACCATCCTTCCACCTCATCCTCTGCCACCTCCTTCTCCTTTTGCCTTCTATTTTTCCCAGCATTAAGGCCTTCTCAAGTGAGTCCTCTCTTCTCATTTGGTGGCCAAAGTACTTGAACGTCAGCTTCAGTATTTGTCCTTCCAATGAGGAGTCAGGGTTGATTTCCTTCAGAATTGACTGATTTGATCTCCTTGCAGTCCAGGGGACTCTCAAGAGTCTCCTCCAGCACCACAGTTCAAAGGCGTTTATTCTTCTATGTTCAGCCTTCCTTATGGTCCAGCTCTCACAGCCATACATTACTACTGGGAAGACCATTGCTTTAACTACACATACTTTTGTTGGCAGGTTGAGATTTCTCTACTTTTTATTATGCTGCCTAGGTTTCTCATAACTTGCCTCCCCAGAAGTAAACATCTTTTTATTTGATGGTTCCATTGTGCTTACAAGAACATTCATGAGGACCAGTCACTCAAATCTTTTTTAAAAAATAAATAAAAATAAATCCAAGATCCCTAGTAAGACCAGAGAAGAACTGCTTTTACCAGAGTATTAGACTAGACCTAATCAGAAGAAAGTGGAGTGGATGGACATTACACGGACTTTGTACAGAAAATGGATAACAGAGTCATTCTTCAGTTTGGTTTGAAGACCATAATTTTACTTCGAAGAAGGTTTCCCACTCCATTGTTATAATACAAGCCAAAAATAAGATTGGGAAACATAGTCTTAGAGGAAAAATTATGAAACAGAATAAAAAATGAAAGACCTGCAACAAAATATTGTGGTACATAGGTATGGTCTTAATCAGAGTTGTACCCATCTCATAATGTCCTTTTCTATGAGGCCATTCTTTCTCCAACACATTTTGCACTCCCACTCAATACTATGTAGATACTGGGCATACACTGCTTACACTGGGAGGGTAAGGCTGCAAAGGCCCCGTAAGCATGAAGATAAGCCCTGCGGGTGTGTCCAGTAACAGAAAGGCCAATGGCCCTGTTTACTTCACCTTGCCAAAGGTCCACATTTTCTCCGGAAGTGGAGAGGGGAGATCCCTGGCCTCCGGCGTTAGAGCCCAGAACTGCAAAATCTGTAGGCGGGACAAAGCATTGGCAATACTGTTGTCAAGGCCCGGTACGTGCCATGCCCTGAAAACAATGTTATACCACAGAGAACGCAACACAAATTGTCATACAATGGTCATTACCCATGGCGAGCGGGACGTTAGGGTGTTCACCGTCGCATTGTCGCACCAGAAGTGAACCACCGAATTCTCCCAACATTCCTCCCAAAGTAGAAGGGTACCCAAATGGGAACAAATTCCAGGATGGTCAAATCCTATAACAATTCAGAAGGTTGCCATGCCGGGGGCCAAGGGCCGCAGCACCAATGGCCATCAAAGTAGATGCCGTAGCCCAAGGAACTGGAAGCGTCCGAATGGACCTGGTAATTTGGGGAAAAAGTCAATTCCGAGCGCCAAAAGGACACTCCATTGAAGTCAGCCAGAAACTCAAGCCAGTGGTCAGATCACATCCCCTGGGTAAGCCTGACCCTGTGGAACTTCTTGGATAAGCCAGCCATCGTATCACAAAGCCATCGTGCAAAAGCACGGCCAGGAGCGACCACCCTGCAAGCGAAGTTGAGATACCCATGAAGCACCTGGAGTTCCCAGAGCGAAACCCTGCACTTGGCCAGCATGGACACTACAGCGTCTGAAATGTGGACCACCTTGTCCTTGGGCAGTCGGGATGCCTGAGGAACCATATCAATTTATATCCCCAAGAAAGTAAGGGTAGTGGCAGGCCCCTCCGTCTTCTCCGGCGCCAATGGCACACCCAGCTTCCCCTTTAGAGTCTGAAAAGATCGCAACAGTTGTTCACAGGCCACAGAGCCACATTGTCCCCCAAACAAAAAATCATCCAGGTAATGGGCAACCTTGTTGACCCACACCCTGGATGCAAGTGCGCAATGGAGGAAGGAGCTAAAATGCTCAAATACAGAGCAGGAGATCAAGCAGCCAAAAGGCATGGCCCTGTCGACGAAGTACTGGCCTTCAAACCGAAAGCCAAGTAATTCGAAGTCATCCAGGTGGACCGGGAGAAGCCGAAAAGCAAACTTAATGTCGCACTTTGCCAGGAGCGCCCTATGACCACAAGAATGAACCATCCACAGATCCTGGTCAAAATATGTATAACAGACAGAACACAGTTCATCCGGGATAGCATCGTTAACCGAGGAGCCCGCTGGGTATGATTGATGATGTATAAAGTGAAAATCGCCCGAAGACCTCTTGGGTACCAAGCCATGAAGTGAAACCTTCAGATTGGGATATGGTGGCGCGTCAAATGGGCCAGCCACCCGCCTCTCCTGGACCTCCTTGAAAATCTTTGCCCATGCTAAGTGTTCCTTGCCCCGCAATGACTGGAAATTAGGGGCATCTTGCAGTGCGCGTGCACCCACAAAAGGAATACAAAAACCAAAATAAAAACCTGCAGCCAGGTAGGCAGCGTCCGCCCGCTTGGGGGAGACTCGAAGCCAGCACTTCAACGACTCAAGCCGAACTGGGGAGGGTCCGTTTCGGAGCGGTAGCAGCGTTGGCGAGAAGAGCGCCTTGGTCCATGTTGGTCATGGCCCCAGCCACAGGAGCAGCCCAACCAGAAACAGGTGCTTGCAGAATGAGGTCCCAAGCAAACAGAACACTCGTGTTTGATTTTGCACTGTTTGTGGTTGCAACGGCCCGTGGATGTGAAATCCCAGCACAGCAGGCAGGCTGGAACACCCTGCCCCGCCGGTTGGCAGGGAGACTGTGCTGGGCTGGGGCGCTGTACCAAATGGCCACAATGAAAACGGTCACCCAAGATGGGGCAGAATGGGGTCATGCACTGCAACTACAGCAATTGATGAGATACATCCTGTGGCATTTCTGGGTGAAGGGCTGCGCGCATACAAAATTCCTCATTGTATGCAAGCCATGACTGCCCTGGGAAATACATGCATTCCCTGTAAATAATGTCTAAATATTGTATTGCCAAGTCCGGGCGGGCCCGCACCGAAACCGCAGCATAAATCAAGTAAGCCGGCAACCAGTTTGCCCAAGTATGGGGCAGCTTCCTTCAGCGAGCCGATTCTTTATCATGGTTGTCCTCCTCCTTATCCTCCTTGTTTAAATCATGGTTCAGTAGACTAAACAAGTCCACATAATCCCAGCACCAAATCTTGTCCCTGGTTGTCAGTAAAAGATGGTCACCCACGGGCAAAGACTGGCCACTGGAGGGAAGGGCGGACCATGGTACAGAATGTTAGGCCGGATAGACTAGCAGGCTGTACGGCCACACTGGATATGGGAGTGAGGCCCCAGCAGGCAGAATGCTGGGCAGGTCTGGAGGATGCGGAGCCCTCCAAAGAATCACATGTGCAGCCATCGGCGATGGCCTACCCATGGGAATGGGGGGGGAACCTGCTGAGGCTATGGCCATTGGGCCATAGGGACCAGAGGCAATGGAGATGGGGATGCTGTGTTAACTTGACCACCATAGTCACCATGTGCACTCGCAGCAACCGCCCCCACCGGGGTTTTTGGTTGCAGCTGAGCATCTGGGCTCAGGATTGAATGAGAGCTCAGTGGGCCAGACAGTGGTGGCAGGGACTGGTCCAGATTTGAGGTATCAACCGGGGAGAAGGCGGAGGCCCACAGGGACGATGGGCCTGCCGCCCTGGGGACTGGCAGTGGCTGTGCAGCCTCAAGCTGCTCCACCTCTGGCCAAGGAGGGCAGCCAAATGAGGCCAGTTGGTGATAAATTGGTCTGCTACCTGCCTGGCCCACTACCTGGCCAATCGGCGCATGGCAGGCACTGCATCCAGGCCTGCAGTGCACTCAAGTGCTGGAATGCAGACCACCAAGGCCCTAGGGTCTAGTGGTGGGGTCTCATCAGGGGGGCCACCCACTGGCACTGGTTGCCTGGTCGGGGCTGAAGGGTGGTGGGCAGCCGCAGGCCTAGTGGGCTGTGCACAGTGAGAGGTTGTGGGCTGTGCTGGCCCCGGGTGACAGGCCCTCTTCTTAGGCACCATTACATGGTGCAATGAGCCAGGAGTGAAAGTCGCGCCACAAAAACAAAAGCCTTGTCGGATTGGTGGGGCAGGCTCCCAATGGAGTGCAGCCATGTCCTATACAAATGGTGCCAAACGCCCTACCCCAAGTCATGGAATGGCCGGCCAAGTGGCCATGGCCCACAGATTTTGCCATGCCCACAGAGTTAGCCACACCCAGGGTGGGGGTAGTAATTTTTTTGCAGCACATCACTGATTCTGAGGGAGCAGCTGTAGTTACCTGCAACACTTGTGCCATGTTTGTGATCTTGCCAAAGCATATGGAGAACTATACTTGCAGCAAGTGAAAACTGGTTGCACTATTAGAAGAGAAGGTCCAGCAGCTACTTGCCCACATATCTAACCATCAACAAAGAGCTTGAGCTGTTCTTGGACAGAGTGGAGCAGACTATCTTGGACAAAGAAGAGACATGGCACAGTTCTGAGGAAGAAGTTATTTCCCTAACTCAGGAGGTTAGATGCATGGAGGAATGTGACTCGAAGAAGTAGAAGGCCAAAGGATCACTCTGAGAGTCTGAAGTTACAGAATCACACCTGATGAGGAACACACAGAGGAACAACTGGTTCCACCTGAGAATCTCTCCTTCATCACACTTGATGAGATACAGGAAGATAAACAACAGGAACAAATTGAAGTCCTCTCCCTTAATATAGTTGATGAGGTGCATGTAGATGAACAGATTGCAGGAGAGAGGCTCCTTGTACTAGGTGATTCAATAATTAGAAATACAGAGAGATGGATTTGTGATGCACACAATAACTGTATGGTGACTTGCCTGTCAGGTGCAAAAGTTGCAGACATCACGAGAAATCTAGATAGCTTGTTAGAGAGAACTGGGAAGGAGCCAGTGGTCATGGTACACGTTGGTACCAATGATGTTGGGAAGGCCAAGCAGTATGTCCTGGAAGCCAAATTCAGGTAATTAGGAAGAAGACTGAAGTCCCGGACCTCCAAGGTAGCATTTTCAGAAGTGCTGCCTGTTCCTCATGCAAGAACTAACAGGCAAGCAGAGCTCAGAAGCCTCAATGCATGGATGAGGCATGAGGCATGAGGCAGTGGTGTCGAGAGGAGGGCTTCAGATTTGTCAGGAACTGGAAAACATTTTGGGACAAGCCAAATCTGTTCAGGAGGGATGGGAAGCTGGAATACTTAGCAATAGATAAAAATATTGATATCATTGGCATCACTGAAACCTGGTGGATAGATGATAACCAATGGGATACAGTGATCCCAGGCTACAAACTGTACAAGAAGGATGGGAAGGGGAAAACGGGATGTGGTATAGAGTTGTATGTCAAAGAAGTGATAAAATCATATGAATTGGAATATCTAGGTGATTTGGAGTCACCATTAGAAACTCAGGGGGTAAAAGTACCAGGCCACAAGGATGGTCTAACAGTAAGCATATACTATCGGCCTCGGACCCAAAATCCTGAGGGAGACTGGCAGTTGGAGAGTGTTGTAAAGGAGGCATCCAAGAAGGGAAGCCTGGTTTTAATGTGCTACTTCAAATACACTCACATAGACTGGGTGAACTGTTGTTCAGCACATGATAAAGAGATAAAGTTCCTAGATATGCTAAATGATTGTTTTCTGGGACAGATGGTTGAAGACCCAACTAGAGGTAGAAGAATCCTTGACTTGACCCTGAGTAATACTCAAGATGTTAATGTAACTGATCCAATAGGGAACAGTGACCACAACTCAATTAAGTTTAACTTGATCATAGACCGCAATTCACTGATAAAATCTAACACAAAGACATTAAATTTTCAAAAATTTCCCAAAAATGAGGAAATTAGTAAAAAAAAGAAGCTAAAAAGGAAAATTGAGAGAGTCCAAACACTCCAAGAGGCATGGAGGCTGTTTACAAAAACAATAACAGAGGCCCAATTAGAATGCATACCCAAAAGGAAAAAAGGCACTGCCAGATCCAAGAGGACTCCTATGTGACTTAAAGGAGCTGTTCAGGAAGTGACCAAAAGCAAAAAAAAAAAAAAGCTTATTTAGAAGATGGAAGGCTTGTCCAAATGAGGACAACAGGCAGAAAGATAAATTCTGGAAGAACAAATGCAAGGCAACAATCAGGAAAGCAAAGCAAGACTTTGATGAGCATATAGCTAAAAACACTCAGAGAAATAACAAAGACTTCTTTAAGTGCATTAGAAGTAAGAACCCAACTACAAAGGCCATTGGACCATTAGACGACAATGGAAAGCAAAGATTATGAAAGAGGAAACAGAGATTGCAGAGAGACTCAATGAATTCTTTGCTTTAGTATTCACTGAAGAAGACAGTGACCACATGCCCAAAACAGAGCTTATCTTTGTAGGTAGGGAAACCGAATAATTAAGCCAGATAGAAATAACCAGGGAGGAGGTCCCTGCATGTCTTGTTAAACTAAATGCTAACAAATCACCAGAACCAGATGGCATCCATCTACGAGTTCTCAGGGAACTTAAAGGTGAAAATATATAACCTTTCCCTCAAATCAGGCTTGTGCCTGATGACTGGAAGGTAGCGAATGTAACATCAATTTTCAAAAAAGGATCCAGGGGTGATCCAGGAAATTACCGACCTGTCAGTTTGACATGTCTCCTAGGCAAAGTGATGGAAACCATCCTAAAAGATAGAATTATTAGGCATATAGAAGAGAAGGTGCTGCTAAAGGAGAGCCAACATGTCTTTTGCAAGGGCAAATCATGCCTCACTAATCTGTTGGAATTTTTTGAGAGTGTCAACAAGCATGTGGATAAGGGGATCCATTTGACATTGTTTATCTCAACTTTCAAAAGGCTTTTCACAAGGTCGCACACCAAAGGCTCTTGAATAAAGTTACCAGTCATGGAATAAAGGGACAGGTCTTGTCTTGGATCAGCAACTGGCTAAGGGACAGGAAACGTAGGAAACAGAGGGTAGCACTAAATGGACACTTCTCCAAGTGGAGGGAAGTAAACAGTGGGGTCCCCCAAGGTTCAGTACTGAGATCCCTGATTATCAACCTCTTCATAAATGACCTAGAAGTAGGAGTAAATAGAAAGGTAGACAAATTTGCTGATGACATTAAATTATACAGGGTAGTGAAAAGTGTGAGGGATTGTGAGAAGCTACAGAGGGATCTCTTGATACTGGGGGAGTGGGCAAAACAGTGGCAAATGAACTTCAAAACTAGTAAGTGCAGAGTGATGCACGTTGGGGCAAACTCCCCCCCCAATTACATTTATATACTGATGGGGTCTGAACTCTCTGCGACAAACCAGGAAAGGGACCTTGGTGTCCTGGTGGACATCTCAATGAAGGTGTCAACCCAGTGTGCCTCAGCAGTGAGAAAAGCAAACTCAATGCTAGGGATCATTAGGATCATTAGGAATGGTATAGAAAATAAGTCAGCAAGTGTCATTTTGCCTCTTTATACATCTATGGTGAGGCTCCATCTGGACTACTGTGTACTGTTGTGGTCGCCATACCTCCAGAAGCATATTATGGAGCTGGAAAAAGTGTAGAGGAGGGCAACCAGAATGATTAGGGGACTGGAACACCTTCCTTACCATCTGAGGCTGCAACAGTTGGGCCTTTTCACTCTTGAATGACAGCATCTAAGAGATGACCTGATTGAAGTTTATAAAATCATGCACGGTGTGGACAAAGTAGATAAGGAAAAACTGTTTGCCCTATCGCACAACACTAGAACTAGGGGGCACTCCATGAAACTTTTGGGTACTAGTTCTCAAACAAATAAGAGAAAGTTCTATTCACCCAGAGGATCACTGGTCTATGGAACTCCCTGCCAGAAGAAGTGGTGACAGCTGTCAGTCTTGACAGCTTTAAGAAAGGATTAGACAATTCATGGAGGACAAGGGTATCAATGGCTATAATTATGGATACCTAAGGACAACCTCCGGGTTGGAGAGGTAGGCAGGATATCTCTCAATGCCATTTCCAGGGAATCCTAAGAAGGTGAAGGCATCTGCTTGGGAATACCCTGAAGTAAATGGTGAGCCACTGTGTGAGACAGAATGCTGGACTGGATGGGCTGTGGCCTGTTCCAGCAAGGCTGTTCTTATGTTCTATATAAAAATATACAATGAAAACGCAAACATAACAAACCACAATTTCCCTTAAAAAGTCGAGCAACACACCCAGAGTCCAATGTCCTTGAGCAGAGCATAGAACCCAGAAAAGTTCGGAAACGGAAACCTTTGTGGGGGCGACGGCTCCCACTTGCCCATCAGACCCCTGGAGCCGATGGTGTGGGCTCCCAGAGCTGGGCAGGGATTGTTCAGAGCTGCATCATCATCAGTGGCTCCTCCTTTTCAGCTCTTTGGGATGGCGAGGCCTGGAGAGCAGGTACAGCTGGGACAGCGGCGGCTCCCACCGGCAGACCCCTGAGCTGATGGCGTAACATCACCTACCCACATTTTGATGGATTACCAGGAACATCCAATGATTAAACTTTGTGAAATGCATAAATATGTCTCCCACTGACTCAAATCTCTGGCTCAGACATGACAGATTTGGCACACAAGAGCATTGTGGCAACCTTATTGCTATTGCCTAGATTCTTTTTTTTAAATAAAAAAGGTATGTATGGGGAAAAGGCATTAAAAAGAATCACTTCTGCTTTTTAAGTAACAAAGACAGTATGAATCCAGCTCATCACTTGAAACTGCTGAGTCATTTACCACATGAAATGAATTGAGAGCTATCAAAAGTTTCATAGAAGATTTCATTAAATATGTATTGAGCCGGCTTAAGATGGAAATTGTTATAAAAACTGGCAATGGTTCAAATAGCTAGAGGCAGGTGGTCGGGCAGGGAGGAGAGAAAGTTCACCCGCAGCTCAGGCAGCTTCACCTCCTCAGTGTCGCCTGCATGGAGGTATAAAAAACAGGAGATGACACTACAGGCTTCATGCTGTACACTGCTTTGAAGCCACAGCGACCTCTGGTGGCCAGAAAAAAATACTGCATATAAGGGAAAATACAGGAAAATTAATAAAATGGGAGGGGGCGGGAAGAGGGGTAAAAATAAGGGGTTTTCCCGGGTAAAATGGGATGGTTGACAGGTATGGGAAAACTAGCTTGGCTTGTTTCTGGTCAAGGGGGACAGCCAGACACAGAACTATTGCAAGGAGAAAATTGTAGAGAGGGGAGTCAGTTGAGGTAATGTAGTTTGTTCATTCTTTTCCTTCCTTCCTTCCTTCCTTCCTTCCTTCCTTCCATCCATCCATCCATCCCATCCATCCATCTGTCTATCTATTGTACTGTATATGCTTTAATGAAATAGAATGTAGGAAAAATTGTCTGCTTTGTAAGTTCCCGTGGTCATGTGGCAGGCATGACTAGACACCGGGGAGCACATGGAACATTGTTTACCTTCCCATCAAAGTGGTCCCTATTTGTCTACTTGCAATGTCTTGCTTTCGAACTGCTATGGTGGCTGGAGCCTGGGACCAAGATGGGAGCTCATTCCATTCTGCAGTAGTACTCGGAAATCGAACTGCTTTCCTTCCTTCCGCCTCCCTGTCAGCGTCTTAGCTACACAATGACCATTCCATCCACTCGCTCCCCCCTCCCCTCTTGCCTGCTGCCTCTTACCCAGATAGTGCCTCAGGTCCAGCAGAAAGTGTGCCCCCCCCATTGAGCTGGTAGAGAAGGGAGCTGAGGCAGAAGAGCAGCAGGCCGGCCATGGAGAAGCCATAGTCATGGAGGGGGAGGAAGGGCAGGATCGAGAGGGGCCTCTGCCACCTCCCTGGCCTGGGACCTCCGATGCCAGGCGCGGCCACATTAGGCCGAGGAGGAGGCTCTGGGCAGCCCACACTGTGGTGGTGGGGCAGAGGAGGAGGAGGAGGTTTCATCCTCCTCCCCTCCTTCATCGCCACCATCATCACCGCCACTTCCTTTGCCGCTGCCACCACCTCTTGCTCAGACAGCCTGCAGGCGAGAATGCATCCTCTATCTGCCTGCTCCGATGGCCCAGCGTGTGTGCAGGACTGGAGGTGGCTGGTTGGGCAGGGAGGAGGGAAAGTTCACCCACATCTCAGGTGGCTTTGCCTCCTTGGGGGCCCATGACCAGCTGGCCCAGGAGGAGGAGGAGAAGGTAGCAGCGGGGTCTGGTGCTGCTCGACTCCTGCTGCCTCTCCGCCAGGGCAACACAGTGCGGAGCTTCCGAGCGCTGCCAGCAGGTGAGCTTCGGCAGCAGGCCAGGAGGGCAAGTGGGCACTAAAGGAGCCCTCCCTGCATCACGGCTTCCTCTTGCCGGGAAGAGTGGCAGAGATGCAGGCACACGTGCGGGCATCCATTTGAAGAAGGGCTGCGACACGTTGCCTGCATGGAGGTATAAAAAACAGGAGATGACACTATAGGCTTCATGCTGTATTCTGCTTTGAAGCCACAGTGACCTCTGGTGGCCAGAAAAAAAATACTGCATATAAGGGAAAATATGGGGAAATTAATAAAATGGGAGGGGGTGGGAAGAGGGGTAAAAATAAGGGATTTTCCTGGGTAAAACGGGATGGTTGACAGGTATGGGAAAACTAGCTTGGCTTGTTTCTGGTCAAGGGGGACAGCCAGACACAGAACTATTGCAAGGAGAAAATTGTAGAGAGGGGAGTCAGTTGAGGTAATGTAGTTCGTTCATTCTCTTCCTTCCTTCCTTCCATCCATCCATCTATCTATCTATTGTACTATATATGCTTTAGTGAAATAGAATGTAGGAAAAATTGTCTGCTTTGTAAGTTCCATCTTCCAGCTCCAAACATAAAGGGGAAGTTGACGTGGAGGATGGCACTCAAGGCCAGACAGGAGAAGGGAGTCATGGAGGAGAAACTCCTGAGTGTCGACTGAAAAGTAAACAACAGTGTTTCATGATTTCTGACATCCAGTGTACTTTAATTGGTTAATGGGGAAAGGAGAAAGAAGATAGGGACATGTGACTATATGATGGGATATGTTGTCAGAATGTTATATATATATATACTAGCAGAGGTTGCCCGGCGTTGCCGGGCTGTTTAAAATGAGGTTTTTTTTAATGGACCATTAGAAAGGCTGAGCGAAGAAAAATAGATGCCTTTGAGATGTGGTGCTGGAGGAGAGTTTTGAGAGTCCCTTGGACAGCGAGAAGAACAAATAAGTCAATAGTAGAAGAGATTAGCCCTGAGTGCTCATTATAAGGTCAAGTAGTAAAGATGAAGCTGAAGTATTTTGGACATCAAATGAGAAGAGAGGATTCACTTGAGAAGGCCTTAATGCTGGGGAAGGTGGTGGGCAAAAGAAAAAGGGGACAGCCAAGGATGAGATGGCTAGATGGCATTGTAGATACAATGGGTACGGACTTGTGTGGACTGAGGAGGATGGTGTTGCCGGGCTGTTATAAACTGTGATCAGTTGTGTGTTGTTGTTATGTGTGTGTGTGTTTTTTGGGGGGGATTTAAAAAAAGAACAAAGGATGATATAATTTTTTCCTTTTTTTATTTTCCCAACAATGTTTTATAATGTGTCTTTTTTCAAAAATGTGTGTTGGTGGTTAAGGGTGGTTTTGGGTGTGCACAACCACCACTACCCATAGAATACCACTCCAATCACCAACACACATATTAAAAATTTATGGTGAGGCAGGAGTGTCATGTGTGTGTGTGTGTGTGTGAGAGAGAGAGAGAGAAAGAGAAGCTGTGTGTGTGTGTGTGTGTGTGTGTGTGTGAGAGAGAGAGAAGCTGTGTGTGAGAGAGAGAGAAAGGGAGGCTGTGTGTGTGTGAGAGAGAGAAAGAGAAGCTGTGTGTGTGTGAGAGAGAGAAAGGGAAGCTGTGTGTGAGAGAGAGAGAAAGAAAGGGAAGCTGTGTGTGTGTGTGAGAGAGAGAGAGAAAGAGAAGCTGTGTGAGAAAGAGAGAGAGAAAGAGAAGCTGTGTATGTGTGTGTGTGTGTGAGAGAGAGAAGCTGTGTGTGTGAGAGAGAGAAAGAGAAGATGTGTGTGTGTGAGAGAGAGAAATAGAAGCTGTGTGTGAGAGAGAGAGAGAGAAAGGGAAGCTTTGTGTGTGAGAGAGAAAGGGAAGCTGTGTGTGTGTGAGAGAGAGAGAGAAAGAGAAGCTGTGTATGAGAGAGAGAGAAAGAGAAGCTGTGTGAGAAAGAGAAAGAGAGAAAGAGAAGCTGTGTGTGTGTGAGAGAGAGAAAGAGAAGCTGTGTGTGTGTGTGTGTGAGAGAGAAAGGGAAGCTGTGTGTGAGAGAGAGAGAGAGTAAGGGAAGTTGTGTGTGTGTGTGTGAGAGAGAGAAAGAGAAGCTGTGTGCGAGAGAGAGAGAGAAAGAGAAGCTGTGTGTGTGTGTGAGAGAAAGAGAAGCTGTGAGTGAGAGAGAGAGAAAGAGAAGCTGTGTGTGAGAGAGAGGGAGAGAGAGAAAGAGAAGCTGTGAGTGAGAGAGAGAGAGAAGCTGTGTGTGAGAGACAGAGAGAGAAAGAGAAGATGTGAGTGAGAGACAGATAAGCTGTGTGTGTGTGAGAGAGAGAGAAGCTGTGTGTGAGAGAGAGAGAAGCTGTGAGAGAGAGAAAGAAAGAAAGAAAGAGAAGCTGTGAGAGACAAAGAGAAGCTGTGAGTGAGAGACAGAGAGAGAAAGAGAAGCTGTGCGTGTGAGAGAGAGAAAGAGAAGCTGTGTATGTGAGAGAAAGAGAAGCTGTGTGTGAGAGACAGAGAGAGAAAGAGAAGCTGTGTGTGTGAGAGAGAGAGAGAAGCTGTGCGTGTGTGAGAGAGAGATAAAGAAGCTGTGAGAGACAGAGAGAAAGAAAGAAAGAGAAGCTGTGAGTGAGAGAGAGAGAGAAAGAGAAGCTGTGTGTGAGAGACAGAGAGAGAAAGAGAAGCTGTGAGTGAAAGAGAGAAGCTGTGTGTGTGTGAGAGAAAGAGAAGCTGTGTGTGTGTGAGAGGCAGAGAGAGAAAGAGTAGCTGTGAGTGAGAGACAGAGAAAGAGAAGCTGTGTGTGAGAAAGAGAGAAAGAGAAGCTGTGTGTGAGAGAGAGAGAAAGAAAGAGAAGCTGTGTGTGTGTGTGAGAGAGAAAGAAGCTGTGTGTGTGTGTGTGTGAGAGAGAGAGAGAGAGAGGCTGTCTTCCCTGGCTGGCTCGAGGTAAGGAAGCCCAGCGGGGGTGGGTGGGTTGTGGGCTTCCCTTACCATGGGCTGCCTTGTGGCCCGCAGTAAGGAAGCCCAGCGGGGTGGGGGGGTGGGCTTTGTGTGTGAGAGAGAGAGAGAAAGAAAGAGAAGCTGTGTGTGTGTGTGTGAGAGAGAGAGAGAGAGAGAGAGAAAGAAGCTGTGAGAGACAGAGAGAGAAAGAGAAGCTGTGTGTGAGAGAGAGAGAAAGAAAGAGAAGCTGTTGGAGACAGAGAGAGAGAGAGGGGCTGTCTTCCCTGGCTGGCTCGAGGTAAGGAAGCCCAGCGGGGTGTGTGTGGGCTTCCCTTACCATGGGCTGTCTTGCGGCCCACGGTAAGGAAGCCCAGCAGCGGGGGTGTGTGGGCTTCCCTTACCGTGGGCTGCCTTGCGGCCCGCGGTAAGGAAGCCCAGCAGCGGGGGTGGTGGGCTTCCCTTACCGTGGGCTGCCTTGCGGCCCGTGGTAAGGAAGCCCAGCGGCGGGGGTGTGTGGGCTTCCCTTACCGCGGGCTGCCTTGCGGCTTGCGGTAAGGAAGCCCAGTGGCAGGGGTGTGTGGGCTTCCCTTACTGTGGGCTGCCTTGCGGCCTGCGGTAAGGAAGCCCAGCGGGGGTGTGTGTGGGCTTCCCTTACCATGGGCTGCCTTGCGGCCCACGGTAAGGAAGCCCAGCAGCGGGGGTGTGTGGGCTTCCCTTACCGTGGGCTGCCTTGCGGCCCGCGGTAAGGAAGCCCAGTGGAGGTGGTGGGCTTCCCTTACCGTAGGCTTCCTTGCGGCCCGTGGTAAGGAAGCCCAGCAGTGGGTGTGTGTGGGCTTCCCTTACCATGGGCTGCCTTGCGGCCCACGGTAAGGAAGCCCAGCGGGTGTGTGTGTGGGCTTCCCTTACCATGGGCTGCCTTGCGGCCCGCGGTAAGGAAGCCCAGTGGCGGGGGTGTGTGGGCTTCCCTTACCGTGGGCTGCCTTGCGGCCCGTGGTAAGGAAGCCCAGCGGGTGTGTGTGTGGGCTTCCCTTACCGTGGGCTGCCTTGCAGCCTGTTGTAAGGAAGCCCAGCGGCGGGTGTGTGTGTGTGTGTGTGGGCTTCCCTTACATGGGCTGCCTTGTGGCCCGCGGTAAAGAAGCCCAGCGGCGGAGGGGTGTGTGGGCTTCCCTTACCGTGGGCTGCCTTGCGGCCCATGGTAAGGATCCCAGCGGTGGGGGGGGGGTTCTTTACTTACCGGGGGCTGGCTTCCCTGGGATGTGCCGGCTTTCTCAGTGTTCTGCGCTGGAGATTGTATTTTTTCATTTTTGCTTTCCCTTTGTGCTTCTTTTTTTCGTGCGGCACGTTTTTGATTGGCCGCGCCACGTTTCCCCACCTTCTTTGTGCTCTCACCTCTCTGCCTGATTGGCTGTGGTACAGCGCGGTGCAAAGAATGTTGGGAAATGAAGTTGTTTCCCTTTTTTCGCGTTTGTTGGGCTGTTGCCCCACTGCCGCTTTACTCAATCCTTCGTTGACCTGCGGACCCAGTCCACCCGTGTTCCCGAAGGGTGAGTGCAGGCAAGTAGGGCCAGCCGTAGGAACCTATAGCAAGTTCCAATGGTTAACCCTTGGTTTTATAGGTTAATATTATAGTTAGTTAATTTTGTTCTGTGTAGGTGGTGGTGTGCTAAAATAAATAAATATCATGTCATAAATTACTCTGGGTTGAAAGGATTTTTGCTAGATAAACTCCACTCAGGGGACACTCAAATGAGGCTCCTTTCATGTCCCCAAGATTCATTGTACAGCACTCGGGTCAAATCTCGACCTTCCAGTCTTCAAGCTTAGCGTCTTAACCACTAAGCAACCACAGTACTGCTGGTGGTGTGCTAATCCCAGATCAGCATGTAGTGGCCTTATAGAAGTACGGAAGTGGCCATACGGGTGCATTTTACATCCACTTCCAGGAGCAATGAGGGCTTGGTGGGCTGGATGAATTGGCGACGGGGGCCAGACCCAGCCACTGGGACGTAGTTTGGGCAACTCTGATTTAGATCTTTATTATTTTCCTTGGATAAGGGAATTGGATGGCTGTCTTATATATGTCTCAGGAAAATATATTAAACATAGTTCCTTTATTTGGTTCCAAAAATAAAAATTAGAAAGATATCTATCTATCTTTCTATCTATCTTTCTATCTATCTGTCTATCTGTCTGTTTGTCTGTCTGTCTATCTATCTATCTATCTATCTATCTATCCTACCAAAAAGATAGGCAGGTAGCAGGCAGGCAGGTATCTAGCTAGCTGCCTGCCTATCTGGTTGGATAGTTCAGGGGTTGAAACCTCTGGTTGCAGATCCAGAGGGTGGAAGTTTGATTCCCTACTATGCACTCTGAAGAGAAAAGCCAGCCTGACATTGGGAAAACAGAAATTGCAAAACTGAACCTGTTTTTACTGACACACAAAGGAAGTTGAGAAGCAAGGAAGTAGTTTTCACTTCCATCTTCCTGGGTTAATGTCTCCAAAGGAAACATTTTAAAATATTTTGCTATATTGCCAAGTATTATGGTGTATTGAAATCTGGCTAGCTGGGATTGTTTTTAAAAGTTGATTAAGTGTCTGCTTTACCTTCCTCCACTTTGGTATAAAGAAGTTTGCAGAGGTGAGTAGAACTGGGCAAATGTACTTTTAAAAACTTCAAATTGAGGAATGCCCCAGCCAATGTGGCCAAGTGAAATTGGAAGCACAGGAATTCTGACTGTTGAACTCCAAAATGTTAAACTACCTAATTGATATCAAATAAAACATAAACTCTATCTTTCAATGATACTTTTGTAGCTTTCTTGGTCTCTCAGATTAATGTTTTCTTGAACATTCATCTTGTGCTGTTAGCCGCCCAAAATAGGAAAATCTCCTAGAAGGGCGGGGTATAAATAATTAAATTAAATTAAATTAAATTAAATTAAATTAAATTAAATTAAATTAAATTAAATTAAATTAAATTAAATTAAATTAAATTAAATTAAATTAAATAAGAAGCAAGTCATTAAGCATGCACAATTTCAATGTGGTCTAAAATCTAAAGAACAGGGAACAGACAATAAACATTAGGCTTTCATACTCTGAGAATAGACAATTCATATTTGCCATAATAATCAAGAGAGTTTGACTACTTGGTCAGGTCATTGTCTTGTATCCTATGATCACAGTCTGCTCACATAGACACATAGTAGAGTCTACTCAAACAGACAGAAACAAACACAGTTACTGTGAGGGGAAATCAGTAATTTTCCCAGCTAAATAGTTATTATCCACCTGTCTCCAGGCTATTAACCCCTGAGCCTGGACAGCAGAGTCATGTATGTAGAGAGAAAGTCTGTTAACCCAGAACTGGGTTCCATTTATAAATCACGAGAGCCAAGTTTTCAGGCTCTCTGGCTTTTTCAAAGCACTAAGTGTGAGTTACAGCCAAGACCTCACGTGACCACCATCTATTTTTACTTTGCACGATAGGGCCACCATTCAAGGACAACTGTGCTGTTCATCAAGTATGTATGCCTTGTGATAGTGCTTAATGGAGAAATAACCATTGGGTAACAGGACATAAAAATGTGTAGTAGTCCATTAGCATAACGTCAGTGTGCAGACTTAAAAAAATTAACCACCCTACTTCTTCCTTCATCCTACTGTCTCTATTGTAACATTTTCTTGTTAGGGGGTTTGTTTCGTTTCCAAAAAACTGGGAAGAAGTAGTGATTGTGATGGTAAGAGACAACATGTCCTGAACTGAAGTTAAAACCAGTCAATGAGGGTTTAAAAAGTTTAAAAGAAAATCTAAAGTATAAAAAATAAAAAATATAAAGTATAAAAAATATAAAATATAAAGTATAAAAAATATAAAATATAAAGTTTAAAAATATGAAGTTTAAAAAGTTAAAATAAAATATAAATTTAAAAAGAAAATATAGTTCATTATCTGGTGCTAATAAATTTGTCTGGCCAGGTTATCCTGCTATAGTAATAGAATAGAACATACTGCCAGTGACTCAATGCCAAGTACAGTATCAGACAGCAGTTAACTAACATGGCAAAGCTTGTGTGTCAAAGTCTACAGGAAAGGGAGATGGTCCCCAAATGGATTAAATCTCACTTGAATCCATCTTGATTAATGGTAGCAGCTTCATCAATCCTGGCCTGGTGATGATGAAGACTTTGTGTGCCAAAAGGGCTCAAGACCAGAAAATGACTCATGGAACAGGATCAGTGGTGAGTGTGTCATGCTGTGATGTGGAAGGCAGATGAAAGGCCATATTCTCAGGACAGTCTTCATGGCTGATCACCATGAGGATTGCCAGTATTCTGATTCAAGTACAGTAGTAGTAATAGTAGTAGTAGTAGTAGAAGAAGAAGAAGGAGGAGGAGGAGGAGGAGAAGAAGTTGTTGTTGTTGTTCATTATCATAAGCATGTAAGGAGGGCTGCCTGTTCAGGCCAACATCCTGTTTCCTACATCAACCAGTCAGACTTCCCTATGAAACCACAAGGCACAAAGGCTACAAGATGATTTCCCCATTTCTTCAAAAATCACTGACATTTAGTGGAGTCTTCTAAAATTTGAGGGGATTCATTTTCTGCCTCAGGTTATATAGTCAATGAGAATTCAGACTAGAAGCAAAAATAATAATATTTCCCATGACCGTTGGGAATCAGAATAGTGAATGTTGTTCCTCCTCCACTCATTTCACGGTTGGGCCCAATATGATGGTTCCCAGTGGCATTTTCTCCACTGAGGGGGGCCATCACCCATAGCTATCAGGTATTTACTGCCAACCAACACTCACAGTTCAGTCCCTGGCTGTACAGTCTACTCCATTACCATAGCAGGATGTCAGGCTAGATCCGCACTTTAGAATGTATGATATTTAAAAAATAAAGTGAAGCAGTGGTGTTTCTCTATTTTTAACCAAATTTAAACTGATGAGAAGAAGACACAAACACTGCTTTAATTGGAGCAGGTCTTTCTTAAACACCAAAGTTTCATTTTGGCACTCTGGAGATTGTATTCCAGAAGAGTAGCTTTCATTTGGGATAATCTAGGGATGAAAAATAACTGGGCAACAGTGTCCAGATAACACTGGATGGATTTATAGAGAGTGGATGCTAGGAAGCAAGTACATTCCATTAAGAACATAAGAACAGCTAAACTTGAACAGGCCACATCCCATCTGTCTCACACAGTGGCTCACCATTTGCTTCAGGGTATTATTCCCAAGCAGATGCCTTCACCAAGGTCCCTTTCCTGGTTTGTCGCAGAGAGTTCAGACCCCATCAGTTTATAAATGTAATTGGGTTTTTTTGCCCCAATGTGCATCACTCTGCACTTACATTCTTCTTGGAGGAGTGAGGAAACTAGCAGATGCCATGACCAAATGTCTGTTCCTTGGAGATAAAATTGTACTGGATGATAGCACTGAATTTTGTCCCTGAATAGTAATAGCAATTAAACTTGTATACTGCTCCATAGCACTTAGTGCACTCTCTGGGCAGTTCACAAGTTAATTAGCATTTTGTTCCCAGCAGCATTTTGTCAACCATGTTCTCCGTCAGGATCAGACTCACAGAGCTTTGGTGGTGGTACAGCAATTTAACCACTGCACTACCAGGGCTCTTACAGGAATCAACCCTATCGCAAAAAGGCGGCTGTGAGGACAGCGTATTGCAACTGCCGGCATCCAGGTTCTTATAAAACTAAATAGTATCTCAGTTACCTTTGAAAGATGGGTGAGTAAAGTTCCTTGAAATGAGCTATCATTGTTAGTACTAGGTTTAACTGTAACTGATTACATTCAAAGTAACTTTTTCTGGTACCACCAAGAGTCTGATATCCCTGTCCTTTGCACAACCACTGTGAATGTTATCACTCCTTCTGAATTTTAATAGCAGAGAAAGAAGGCTCTCTAACTTTAAAGAATGGGGAATTGGGGACCACATAGGTTTGTCAAATTTAGGAAGGCTGGAGCAGACCCTATGTACTGAGCCCTCTATGTGGTTGTATAAGCCATACAATGATCCACATCAATGTGAAGTTTAACTATAAGATGTTTAAACCACTGCCTGCATTTGGTCATGGCATCTGCTTTCCAGGGCCCTGGGCTGAAATCATTCAAGTGATTTCTGTCAGGATGATAGATAATATCCTTGGATCTGATGGCAAGTGTTACGTCTGCATGGAGGGGAGTGAATGGACAGTACCTATCCTTCTTTAAATCACATCTGTCAGACTTACATTTGTGAGGCTATTGTTTGTTAAAAGCAGAGACAAAAAATGTGTATGGTCAGACATAGTTTAACTACAACACCCATTATCAGCTGTGGATGTTAGGCATAGGAGTCAAGCAGCAACCAGAGGGACATGTGAATTAAACAAGCTCCTCTTCTTTCATATGAAATTGGGTATATTTGCAGAGTACTGGAGGAGCTACATGTAGGCTAGAAAAGAGGCACAACATACAGTTCTCAAGATTCTGTCTGTAACTCTTACTATTTTTCGCCATTGGCTATAATTGCAAGGGATTATTAAAACTGCAGTTCAAAAGGTGCCTATCCTGGAGAGGGTGGGGGGAACTTGTTTCCCCGAATCCTACATTTAATTATTCATGCATTTTAATGTGCATAGACAGATGATCATCTAGCTAGGCTGTTCTCTGCCAGAATCTTTATTTTTCATACACAAACTATGAACCTTGAAAAGGGCATTTATACAGTTCAAAATTCAAGCGCTTCAAGCATTCTTTTACATTAGCTGACTTTTGGAAAAGTGAAGGCGTCATGTAGGTGGTGGCTTAAGAACTGGTTAATAAGAAAAACTTTAGTCTGTTGTGGCATGCCTACCACAAGTCCATGGAAATGTCTGCAGTCTGCAGACACGGACAGCACTAGCTGTTTGACTATAAATAGAGATGAGAATTGAACCCTAGAGTTGGATGTGAACTGGCTATCAAGCAAGAGCAACCTTAGTCCCTTATCTGAGGCCTGACTGCATGGGCCAGCTGTACATTTGCTACCCTGCGGACAGAAGACCATTGTGAAAACATCCCCCATACTAGAGTATCAACACCACCCTCCATAGGTATGGACCACTCTAAAAGTGATGCAAGCTCTCTTGATCCTTCCATTTTCCCCAGCAGTGGGGATTGGGACACTTTTAAGAACATAAGAACAGCCTTGCTGGAACAGGCCACAGCCCATCCAGCCCAGCATTCTGTCTCACACAGTGGCTCACCATTTGCTTCAGGGTATTATTCCCAAGCAGATGTATTCACCTGCTTAGGATTCCCTGGAAATGGCATTGAGAGATATCCTGCCTATCTCTCCAACCCAGAGGTTGTCCTTAGGTATCCATAATTATAGTTATTGATACCCTTGTCCTCCATGAACTTGTCTAATCCTTTCTTAAAGCTGTCAAGATTGACATCTGTCACTACTTCTTCTGTCAGGGAGTTCCATAGACCAGTGACCCTCTGGGTAAAAAAGTACTTTCTCTTATTTGTTTGAGAACTAGCACCCAAAAGTTTAATGGAGTGCCCCCTAGTTCTAGTGTTGCATGATAGGGAAAACAGTTTTTCCTTATCTACTTTTTCCACACCATGCATGATTTTAAAAACTTCAATCAGGTCACCTCTTCAAGAGTGAAGAGGCCCAACCTTTGCAACCTCAGATGGTAGGGAAGGTGTTCCAGTCCCCTAATCATTCTGGTTGCCCTCCTCTGCACTTTTTCCATCTCCGTAATGACCTTCTGCAGGTATGGCGACCAGAACTGTATGCAGTATTCCAGATGGGGCCTCACAATAGATTTATAAAGAGGCAAAATGACACTTGCTGACTTATTTTCTATACCCTTCCTAATGATTCCTAGCTTTGAGTTTGCTTTTTTCACTGCTGAGGCACACTTGGTTGATACCTTCATTGAGCTGTCCACCAGGACACCAAGGTCCCTTTCCTGGTTTGTCGCAGAGAGTTCAGACCCCATCAGTTTATAAATGTAATTGGTTTTTTTGACCCAACGTGCATCACTCTGCACTTGAAGATCACTTGCCATTGTTTTGCCCACTCCCCCAGTGTCAAGAGATCCCTCTGGAGCTCCTCACAATCTCTCATAGTTTTCACTACCCTGTATAATTTAGTGCCATCAGCAAATTTGGCTATCTTGCTATTTACTCCAACTTCTAGGTCATTTATGAAGAGGTTGAAAAACAGGGGTCCCAGTACTAAACCTTGGGGGACCCCACTCTTTACTCCCCTCAACTTGGAGAAGTGTCAGTTTAATGCTACCCTCTGTTTCCTGTCCCTTAGCCAGTTGCTGATCCAGGACAAGACCTGTCTCTTTATTCCATGACTGGTAAGTTTATTCAAGAGCCTTTGGTGCAAGACCTTGTCAAAAGCCTTCTGAAAGTCCAGATAAACAATGACAACTGGATCCCCCTTATCCACATGCTTGTGGACACTCTCAAAAAATTCCAACAGATTAGTGAGGCACGATTTGCCCTTGCAAAAGCCATGTTGGCTCTCCTTTAGCAGTGCCTTCTCATCTATGTGCTTATTAATTCTATCTTTTAGGATGGTTTCCATCACTTTACCTGGGACACATGTCAAACTGACTGGTCGGTAATTTCCTGGATCACCCCTGGATCCTTTTGTGAAAATTGGTGTTACATTCGCTACCTTCCAGTCATCAGGCACAAAGCCTGACATGCAAGGACCTCCTCCCTGGTTATTTCTATCTAGCTTAATTCTTCGGTTTCTCTCCCTATGAAGATAGGCTCTGTTTTGGGCTTGTGGTCTCTGTCTTCTTCAGTGAATACTGAAACAAAGAATTCATTGAGTCTCTCTGCAATCTCTATTTCTTCTTTAATAACCCCTTGCCTTCCATTGTCGTCTAATGGTCCAATGGCCTTCCTAGGTGGGTTCTTGCTTCTAATGTACTTAAAGACGTCTTTGTTATTTTCTGAGTGTTTTTAGCTATACGCTCATCAAGGTCTTGCTTTGCTTTCCTGATTGTTGCTTTGCATTTGTTCTGCCAGAATTTATGTTTCTGCCTGCTGTCCTCCTTTGGACAAACCTTCCATCTTCAAAATGAGCTTTTCTTGTTTTTGATCACTTCCCGAACAGTTCCTGTACCGAACAGCTCCTTTTGATCACTTCCCGAAAAGCTTCTTATCCTAGTTTGCTCTACATGATCTTTGCCTCACTTAATTTGGTTACTGTAATGTGTTTGAAAACTTCAGTGAACCCAGAATGCTACAGCCAGATTGTTAAATGGAACTGATTACAGAGATCACATAACTATTACGGATTTTAATCAACATTTAAGGAACTATCAAAGGTGCTGAATCTGCTTTCAACCTCTCCTCTAATGTTCATACTAAATCCTAAAGTCGATTCACTGTCCACAAAAAATATATATACATTATAAACAATAAAGTTGTGGGCATTTCCTAGATTAGTGTGTTGTGCTTGCTCTCCTATTCCATCCCATTTCATGATAGAAACAGAGATGAAAACATGTAGTAGAAACATGCAAAGTCTAAACCATTTCTTGTTATCTTCAGAAGTGCAGGTATGTGAATATCCCGATCCATAATAATTACCTATAGGTGGACAGCGTTGTACAAGATAGAAAGTTGAATGAAAAAAAATTAAGCTGGAAGAAACAAAAGTACATAGTACAACAAGGGTGAACAAACTGTGCCCCTATGTTGTTGCACAGAGTTCTAAACTGCCATAAGCAACACATACAGTGATAAAGAATTGTAGGAGTTGTTCAATAACATCTGAAAAAATGCACTTTGGTTACCCTTCAAATGCAGATTCTGTATTTCCATAGCAGATACTTGGAAGCTCTCACACAGCCAAGAAATAGATCCAGCAAGGGAACTCAGAAACAGTCAGAACGCAAAGCAGAAATCAGTTTCCTACCTACAGTGAATCAGAGAAACAAAGAGAATCTGAAACTAGAGTCAAGTAGCAGGTTATCATACCTAGAGATGAAAATCCAAGAGTTAAGTCAAACAAAGTTGAAGGTCTTACATTGGTAGATCAATCAAAATAAGCACCCACAGAGACAAGGAATGCATGACCATCCAATGAGATCCAAATATGCAGGCAGATGTTTACAGTTGTCTTACCATCCCAAGACTGTGTCTAAAGATGAGTCAAATTCAAATGTCAGCTAAAGGTAGTCCAACATCTTACTTGCATTAAGATGATCCTTCTCTTATGACCATGCTGTCATAGAAGGAGTCCTCCCCTATATGAGAGCACTTCACCAATTGTCCTTAAGTCAATCTTGTGTCTTCATTTCCCATCATTCTCAGGGTCTTGGGGGCCTTTGAAGAAAGCATTTTCTGTACCACTGAGGTTCTGGGTTTGCAAATAGTTGGATACCCAGCTCATCTTGAGCTCTGTCACCCAGAATGAGGCCTGGAATAGCTGCAGAGCAGGTTCCAGCTTTTGTTTGTTCAATAATATTTACTCCTTTCCCGTAAGGTTTCTCACGTAATCACAGCCCTGGCCTGGCCCTATTGTATCTTTCTAAAATGCTAGTGAGTCATTGAGGAACATGAATGAAGAGATGTAATATAAAAGAAATGAAGCATCTTTCTGTATCTGTCGGGTGCCACTTTTCTTCCAAATTCTTAAAGTCAGCTGCATGCCAAAATATAGAATGAAAGTGCGGTGCCAAAATGGCCGCCGCATTCTTTGCGGGGCCCCACCCCACCCGGACTCAGACATCCAGGTGAGTTAGGGGGCGTGGCCACCCCTCTATAAGTACTTTGTAAGTACACAGGAATCAGAACCATGGTGCTCCTTGTAAGTAAAACAATCAGTACACAGGTGGCAATGTGAGCTTGCAGATTCAGTCGGGAGCAGGCAGCAAGTTGTATCTAAGAGATAGGAAAGTAGTCAAACTATATCCATATTCATAGACTAGGAACCATGCATCCTAAGGGTTTAAACTATGAAACTAGGAATCAGAACCATGGTGCTCCTTGTAAGTAAAACAGCCAGTATACAGGTGGCAATGTGAGCTTGCAGATTCAGTCAGGAGCAGGCAGCAAGTTGTATCTAAGAGATAGGAAAGTAGTCAAACTATATTCATATTCATAGACTAGGAACCATGCATCCTTAGGGTTTAAACTATGAAACTAGGAATCAGAACCATGGTGCTCCTTGTAAGTGAAACAGTAGTACACAGGTGGCAATGTGAGCTTGCAGATTCAGTCAGGAGCAGGCAGCAAGTTGTATTTAAGAGATAGGAAAGGAGGCATACTATATTCATATTCATAGACTAGGAACCATGCATCCTAAGGGTTTAAACTATGAAACTGATTTAACCTGCTTTTTGTAAGTACACAGGAATTAGAACCATGGTGCTCCTTGTAAGTAAAACAGCCAGTACACAGGTGGTAATGTGAGCTTGCAGATTCAGTCAGGAGCAGGCAGCAAGTTGTATTTAAGAGACAGGACTCTAATGGTATGCAACGTCCTTAGCAACCATAGAGAAATTACAGAAGAGACAGAGAGGACGCGAAACACAAGAGTGGTAAGTTTGGGTAAGCTTGGACTGGATAATGAGCATGGGGGCTTGCAGCTGGTTTGAACATATAATATTGTAACAGACATGTATTTTGTAACCTTTCAGATATTGCAAAAACTCCCCTGATGAAATTTATTGAATGAAATGTCTAATTAACCGGATAGACGTCGGGAGTTTGGGGCCAATATATATGGGAGTTTGACTTCCCAACTGAATACGAGTTTATGAGCTGTTTTGGATGAGAGATAGAAAGTGCAATAGAGGAATGAATCATTGTTTCATATTGTTATAAAGGACATAGTGAAGAAGTTGAAGAAAACATATTTGAATTTGGTTACTATTGTCAAGATTACAAAAGGAACTTGAAGACTTTTTGTGCAGAGAAGTATCTGAGTTTGGTTTCTGTTTGATGACATTACAAGTTAATATACAAGAGTTTGCAAAATAAAAATAACATTAAGAATACAAAGACCTTATAAGAAGATTCGTTTATTATTATCTTCATCATTTTTGGGCATACACAAACGGTACATTGTGTTTGTATCCTTTTCTCCGTTTGGCCATTTTTTGCTGTGCTTGGAATTTTAAAAAGAGCGACAGAGAGGAGAAGTTTTCTCCATCGCTGCTTGTTCCCCTTTGGTCCTTCCCGGCGGGGAAGGAAGGATTTGGCATGGAGCCTTTGGCTTGCGGGCTCCTCTGTGCCTTTTCTCTGCTCTTTGATCCCTGGAAAGGGATCCTGCTCCTTAGATATGCCTCCTAAATGAAGGGCCTCGGCGACGAAGCCGCGGCCCGCGGGGAGGACTTTTGGCCCTGCGCAGCGTGGGGGCCAGCCCTTGGCTCGGAGGACCAGGGTTGCGCCCACGCGCCAGGACTCGACCCCCACCGATACCGGTGGGGCGATGCAGGCTGCTTGGCCCTCGGCCGGTCAGCCTTCAGCTGGCCCTTCCGGGGCTTCGGCCCTTGGCCCGCAGATACTGGCCATGGGTCCAGGCAGCAGGGGTGGGTCCGGAGCTGGTGCGCAGCACGTTCCACCTCCGGCCCCTCATGGGCCGGAATTTTGGGCATGGCCCTATTCGGGCCCCTGGCTCTCATGTAGGGGCTTCTGGTCCAATGCCTGGTGGGCCGTCTGGCCCACCCGGCCCACTCTATACTGGGGGATCTGTGGCAGTTGATGCATTGCTAACGCGTTTATCGGTGCTTGAGGCATCCTTAGGGATGGCACACAACCCCATGCCTGGTGGCCCTTCATTTGCTGCAGGGGCACCTTTGGGTCCTCTGCCTGCCTCAATGGCCGCCACACTGCAGCAAGCAGCTAGATGGGTTGAGCTGCTGGAGACGCTCCGGCCTACCCCGGCCAGTGTCTCGCAGCTCCCAGTTCAGCCAGAGACACAGCAGGAGAGTGGTCAGGTGCGGCCCCAGAGCTCGATTCCGGTCGCGAGCTCCGACCCCCGCCATGGGTCGGAACCCCCAGTGGGGGCGGCTCACGGGGGTGCAACTAGTGAGTATCAGGTTCAAGTTAATGCACCCACATCTCAGTCCACTTCCAATGGTGGGGTTCAGTGGCCATGGCCTCGTAATGTCGGGGCGAGTGGTCATCAGTTGCAACCTTATACCAGTGCCCCTTGGTTCCAGACTGGTGCAACGTTGGGGGTGGGGGTTTCCGCCCCTGGGCTAGTGCCGGGCATTGCAGGGACTGTCCAGGTTCCACTGCGCATGCCCCGGGTACCTAATGTGCCGGTGACAGCTTTGCCGACGGCTGGTTATTCGTTGCCCCTTGGTGATCATTTGTCCCAGGTCACGAAGGAAAAGATTTGGCGGGGGGGAGTACGTGGATATATTCTCCCTATTGAACCGTGACCCACTAAGGAGGAGAGAGAGGGACCGGATGACAAAGACAAAGAGCTGTCCCGCCGTCGTAAGCCACCACGCACCTGGGCCAACTGGTTGCCCGCATATCTTATTTATATGGCGGTGTATCTCAGAGCCCGGCCAGACCTGGCCATTCCTATGGTCCAATATTTGGACAATATTTACAGGGCGATGGTGGATTTTCCTGGCCCGTCGTGGTTGGCTTACGATGAGGAATTCAGAATGAGGGTGCCGTTGCACCCGGAGATGAGATGGGATGAGCCCTGACAGAAATTGTGTCTATTATACATGACCCCCACGCGTCCGGCGCCTGGGGATAGGTATCATTGTGGCCATGCCGTGCAGCGAGCTGCTCCAACGCAGGCTTCCCGCCAGCTGGCGGGGCAGGGGGTTCCAGCCCGCTTGCTGTGTTGGAGCTTCTCGGCCAGCGGTGTGTGCAATAAGCAGCAGTGCCGATACAAACATGTGTCCCTCTTGCGCTGGCCCCCACACCGCCGCCGCGTGTCCATGGGCCGGCGGGTCACGGGGCAGAGGTAGAGGTGGACAGGGAGCGGGCAGAGCGGCTGCTGAGGGAGCTAGCCAGGCAAAAGGTCCCCTCCCCAGTTATCGTGTATATGTTGGGGCGATGGCTCTCAACTTATCCAAGGAGAGACGATGCAAAGTACCTCCTTGAGGGTTTCCAGTGGAGCTTCCGAATCCCATTCAAAGGAGTGCGAGGACCCCAAGATGCACCCAATTTACTTTCCCTGAAGGGTAGAGAGGAGGTGGCTGCCCTGAGTATTGCTAAGGAGGTTGGGGCCAAGAGGGTGGCAGGTCCCTTTTCTGTGCCACCCTTTCCCAACCTGAAGGTCTCCCCTCTGGGGTTGGTACCCAAGAAGGCCCTGGGGGAATTTCGTTTAATCCACCATTTATCGTACCCGGCGGGTTATTCTGTCAATGATGCTATCCCTGATGACCTTTGTTTGGTCAGGTATACGTCCTTTGACCAAGCCCTACGGATGGTGCGCTCTTGTGGTCCAGGTGCCCTCCTGGCAAAATGTGACATCAAATCGGCATTCCGATTGTTGCCAGTGCACCCTGAGGACTTTGAGCTATTGGGTTTTCGATTCCAAGGGAAGTTCTATGTAGATAAGGCCATGCCTTTTGGCTGCTCTATATCCTGTTCAGCATTTGAACGTTTTAGCACCTTCCTTCAGTGGGCCTTTGTTCGAAGGTCCGGGTCTCGGTCTGTAGCCCATTACCTCAATGACATTTTGTTCGGGGGTGAACGGGGCTTGGACACGTGCACGCGTCTCCTCACCACATTTCAGATGCTAATGCAGGAACTGGGTGTCCCTTTAGCACCCGAAAAGACCGAGGGCCCATCCACTATCCTCACATTTCTGGGTATGAAATTGACACGGTCGCACAGGCATCCCGGTTACCCATTGACAAGGTTACCCGGATCTCTGCGATGGTTTTGGCCTTGCTGGCCAAACGTACGGTGTCACTTCGTGAGCTGCAGGTACTGCATGGCCATCTTAACTTTGCCTGAAGGGTGGTTACGCCTGGCAGGGCATTTGCTCGGCGCCTGTGCGATGCCATGTCTGGCTTGACAAGGCGCCATCATAGGGTCCGACTAACCAGGGGCATGCGGGCTGACCTTTTGGTTTGGCTCTCATTCCTGCGGGACTTCAACGGGATATCCTTTTGGAGGTCCGACCTTTTAGTTTCACCTAGGTTTCAAGTGCAGTCGGATGCCTCCGGCTCCCTGGGATATGGGATGTACTTCCAGGGGAGGTGGGCTGATGGCCAATAGCCTCCAGAATGGCGGGGCACAGATCGCCTCCGCGATCTTACATTCCTTGAGTTTTTTCCAATCCTGGGAGCTTTGATGCTATGGGGCAAGGAGTGGGCCAACTCAGTGGTCCATTTTTGGTGTGACAATGCTGCAGTAGTGCACATTGTCAATGCTCAGACATCTAAATCACCCAGGGTGATGGCTTTAGTTCGCCAATTCGTGTTACGTAGCCTACGCCTCAACGTGCTTTTCAGGGCCAGACATGTACCAGGCATTGATAATGATATTGCCGATGCTTAATCCCGCCTGCAGATCCCCTGGTTCCACGCCTTGGCTCCGGACGCAGAGGAATTCCCCTCGCCACTTCGGCCGAGATTTGGACATTTGGCAAGGATAGGTGAACCGGGCAATTGGCATGTCCTTGGCGCCCCGCACGCGTAAGGCATATCATCATGCTTTCGTTCAATTTGATAGCTTCTGTGTGCAACTTCAGTTGCCAGAGGTGTGGCCCATTCCGGTGGAACAGGTTTTACAATTCATGGTTCATTTACACAGTCAGGGCCTCGCTCCCCGCACTATAGCATCAAGGCTGTCAGCATTGGCATTTATTGCTAAGGTGGGGGGTTTTGCTGACAGCATGGACGATTTTCGCATACGGCATGTTTTGGAGGGGTGGACACGGGAGCGTGGACGCCGCCCGGACGCTCGGCACCCAATTTCCCCAGGGGTGCTCACACACCTTGCACGAGGCTGGCCTAACCTATGTTTTGACAGGTATGAGGCAGCTCTTTTTCATGCAGCTACCACGGTGGCCTTCTTTGGAGCGCTCCGCATCAGTGAGTGGGTGCCAGAGTTGGTACCATCTGTGTAAGGTGGATGTGTCTCGTAGGGCACTGGAACTCGACGATGTCTCTGTCACACATGAGTGGGCTCAAGTGGGGATACGGTCCTCACAGGTTGTTCAGCACGGCGTAGGCAGTGGAGTCAGACTGCTACGAAGTTTTATTGGAGACATCTGTCCGGTTGGTGCCCTACATGAATTTTCGACAGTGCCTGCTGCGCGCCCCAGCCTGTTTTTCTGCCACCAGGATAGGTGTACCCTTGCCGAAGTAATGTTACTAAGGGTGACCGGTGCCGCGCTGCGCGGTGTGGGGGCCCGTTTTGGCACCCATTTATTTGGTGTCACATTGATCGTGGCTACGTTTGGAGTACTCGGAGGCGGACATGCGTGTACGCGCAATTTCTTATATGTACGTACCCTCACTGTATGAGTACCTAGTTATGTCCTTAACCCCTTCTCCTCTTTTACAGATCCTGTGTGTCTCTACACACCGGTGGCAGTGGGGCTGGTGGGCCGCAGATATGTACACTGGGCATCAGTATATGCTGCGGCGACAGGGAGTGGACCCTGACTTGGGCTGTGTGCATCCGCACGTATGCGATGGTATGGTATGCGTGGCACAAGGGGGCGGGAACTGTTGTCATTCCTGATGTCCGTAGGGAATGCTGGACTGGCCGATGTTCTTAATAGGCACCTCGGCGGCAACGATCTTATACGGATCACTGCTGCTACTAAACTGTCGAGGGGCTGTGACCTGGCGTTTTATATCATGTGTGGCTTACACACGGTCGCTATGGTCTAATGTCGTGCCGAGACACCAATTTAGGGGAGACGTGGATCTCCGTGGTTCGGACTGTTCTGGCAGTCAGTGGACAGGGCTGTTGCTCAGTCCCTTGCTCGAGCATGGCTGGGAGACAGCCATTGGACGCCTGAGGATAGGCTTACAAAAATTTGCCGGTAGGCAGGGGAAGGGGTCCACCTGTCGGCTGGAGGTATGTACCTCGTCTGGGTGTGGTGCAAGCAGGCCTGGCGACCGAGCTGACGGTCTTGGGGGGGGGCGGTGAGTCATCATGGACGCCTCCCCGTGTGGCGGGTAGCACTGGTAAGATAAAGATTTATGACCCATAGGTATCCGGCAGGTTCGCAATTGACTGGCCAACATTTAGACAGGTACAGGTGTAATAACGTTGACCAGTCAACGACGAACCAGGCAAGGGGTGATGGCACGAGCTTTTCAGCATGCATCACCCCGTGATTTGATGGATACACGTCAGAGGGTGGGGTCAGTAGATAGTTTATTGACTACGGTCAACAATTTGTTTGTGTCAACAAACAAATTGATACAAAATGGATACATTGTAGCCAATTGCTGTTGGCAATTTTGGGAGGAACCTTACCAGTGTTACTGCGGCCTGCTTGCCTTAAAGAATTATAATTGGATGAGTACCAATTGAAAGTTATAATTCGGACTAGGGCATTATTCAATAAAAGTGGCCCAATGCCTTTATCCATATACCGGTGTCTGAGTCTTTCTTTGGGGGGTGCGCCTGCAAAGGACCAAGGAAAAAGGGCATTTTAGATAAGCCTAGTTGAAAGGAGAAGCATGAAATTAGGACAATACAGATTCAGCAAGGCCCATTCAGAGTGACGATAGAACATGAATTTAATGTAGATTTAATTTAGATTTAAAGAATCATTTACTTGCTGTACTTATTGTGCATTTCATAAATAACATGTGTTTGTTAATATTGTCCCTTATTTTTGTTTTTGTTTTTTCTTGTGTGTCTTTGAAGAAATCTAATTTAGGATAAAACAAACCTGTAGCATTTGTCACCCTGGAGATAATAAGATTTAGAGATTGTGGCCAAATACCAATTTCCTCTTTATTGTATGGTCCAGAGATGAATGTTTGACCCCTATTAAATCTTTGGCCTCAATTTGAGAAGCACTTGACAAAATGGCACAAATGTGGAAAATGACCCTTACAGGACATGGACAATGGGTGGCATTCAGATTGTTAAGCTCATTTATGAAGAAAACTGCAGAATATGGTATATTCTTAACTAAGCCTGCTATCCTTCTTGAGAGTATCCTGGTGTTGCCCTGTGTATTTTACAGTGTGTCCCACTTATAGAATCCATGCCTAGAAAGTATTACATATTTCCCTACATTTGCTTTATGCATTTACTTTGCTTTATCTCAACTTCTTCCCATCCTAATTGTAAATAAATGTATGCATTTTGCTGAGTCCTTACCAGAAACAAAGCAAACAAAAATGGTCACCCATCTGTATTTGTTCTGTTCCACAGATAATGACCTTAGGGATTCTGTCCTAATAACAGTATCTTGCTTTACTTTATATCAGGGCATCTGGTCCAGAGATGAATGTTTGATTCCATCAAATATTTAGCCTCAAATTAAGTAGAATGTGTCATGATGCCTTTCAGATGGTGGGACTGGATGCGCACTTTGCCCCAACCTCCCTGGGAAGAAGAGACACCATCCGGGCAAGGCTCAGGGCAGAGTCAACTCGCTCTCTTAAAAGGAGCCTCTCTCCCCCTCCCTTTGCCATTGCAATTCAGCTGGGCCAAAGGCGCGTTTGCTTCCCTTGCACCAGCCAAATCCCTCTTTCACTGCAGCAGTTTGGGGCCTTCTCCAGCCATGGCACTCTTGCTTATTTCGGGCACGAGGTCTGGTGTTTGGCCGGGTGGAGGGTGCCTCCCTCCCTCTACCGGCCCTTAACCTTCTCGGCTCCAGAGAGTGAGGTTCCTGGGTCCTTTTTGGACCCGGATCGAGCGGTGCCTTGATCATGCGGTCCATGCTCAAATTTGCGCTTATGGCACCAAAGAAGAGGCCTAAGCAGCCACAGCCTGCACGCCCATTGGCGTGCCACCCTGCTCCTGCTGGAGCCTCCTCTGCTAGGTGGGGTGCCAACCTGGAGGCACCCCCATTGGACCCCAGGGCCTTAGTGGCCCGCATGACCGCCCTTGAGAGGGCTGCAGGCCTGGATGCCTCTCCTGTTACCCGCAGGTCTGCCAGGCAGTCGGCGCACCAGGTCTCCGGCCCCTTCACTACTGACTGGCCTGTGCTGGTCGCCTCGCTCCAGCAGAGGCTGGACCAGCTTGAGGCCACCTGCCTACCTGAGTTGTCTGAGGATGCTGCAGCCTCAGGCCCATGGGCCTCTAATTTTCCGCCTATCGATGCCCATAACCTGGACATTGTTGCTGCACCTCTAGTTGGCACTTCAGGCTCTATTTCAGTCCTGAGACCCAATGCTCCGTTGCAGCCGGAACCCCTGGTGGGGGTGGCTGTGGTGAGCGCGCCTGGTGAGTATGTGGGTCAAGTTAATACGCACCCCATCCCGAATGCTGCGACCTTGTAGGCCCAGTGGCCTTGGCCTCAGCACTTGGTACCAATGCATGCACCATGGCCCAGGCAGGCTGCGCCTCAGCCTGTCCCTTGAAGGGCTCCTTATCTGCCTCCTCCAGCCCAGGCCGATTTGACCGTACGGCCCACCAATTAAGGAGGCATACCACTCGGAACCTCGCTCAGCATTGCCGATGGATGGGCATTCCCTGCCTTTGGGTGACTATTTGATACCTGCCACCAAGGACAAGATTTGGCACAGGGAGTATATTGATATTTTCAGCCTCCTCAACCTGGATCAGACAAAGAGAAGGACAGGGTGGATGAGTAGGTCAAGGAGTTGGACCACTAAGGGTGTCTCCAGGTTGGCACCCTGCCTAGCAGAGGAGGCTCCAGCAGGAGCAGGGTGGCGTGCCAACGGGCGTGCAGACCGTGGCTGCTTAGGCTTCTTCTTCGGTGCCATAAGCGCAAATTCGAGCGCGGACCGCATGATCGAGGCGCCGCTCGATCCGGGTCCATAAAGGACCCAGGAACCAGGCTCTCTGGAGCCAAGAAGGTAAAGGGTCGGTAGAGGGAGGGAGGCACCCTCCACCCGGCCAAACACTGGGCCTTGTGCCCGAAATAAGCCAGAGCACCATGGCTGGAGAAGGCCCCAAACTGCAGCAGTTTGGGGCCACCATAAACACCACCATAAACCGCCCCATGCGTGGGCCAACTGGCTGCCAGCTTTCCTAATCTATTATGCCATTTCCATCAGGGCATGCCCTGACTTGGCACTCCCCTTGATCCAGTACCTTAGCACCATTTACCGTGCCTACGTGGATTTCCCTGGGCAATTGTGGCTGGCATACAATGAGGAATTTTGTATGCACGCAGTGCTCCACCCCGAGATGCCCTGGGATGAGCCGCATCAACTGCTGTGGGTCCAGTATATGACTCCGGCCCGTCTGGTACTCAGCGATCGTTACAATTGCGGTCTTTCCAGCAGGCAGGGGGGTTCAGCCCACCTGCTGTGTTGGGACTATTCCTTTTCAGAGTGCTGCAACCGGAAGCCTTGCTGTTACCGGCATGAGTGTTCTATATGTGCTGGCCCCCACTCTGCCATTGCCTGCTTCAAGGCCGCCGGGGCCAGGGGCAGGGGAGAGATCAGGCCCTAGATGCCCCCCTGACCCCTCTGTGCCTCCCAAAGGGCCCCTCCCCAACACATCTTGAGGTGTTACAGTGCTGGCTCCGCGTTTATCCCAACAGGATCAATGCTGCGTACCTCTTGGATGGTTTTTCTTTTGGGTTCTGCATTCCTTTTCAATGTCCCCATGCCCCACATGACGCCCCTACTCTTAAGTCACTAATTGGACAGGAAAGTCTTGCATGGTATAAGATCTTTAAGCAGGTCAAGGAAGGAAGGATGTTGGGGCCTTTTGTTTCACCCCCATACCCTAACCTGAAGGTTTTCCCCCTTGGTTTGGCACCTAAGAAATCCACGAGTGACTTTTGCCTTATTCACCATCTGTCGTACCCTGCTAGTTCCTCTGTTAATGATGCGATACCGGAAGAGCTATGCTCGGTCCGTTATGCATCGTTCGATGAGGCATTTCAAATGGTCCGTTCATGCAGCCTGGGGGTGCTCCTGGCCAAGTCCAACATTAAATCGGCATTCAGGCTGCTCCCGGTACACCCTGACAATTTTGAATTACTGGGTTTTCAGTTTGAGAAACAGTATTTTGTAGATAGGGCTATGCCTTTTGGCTGCTCTATTTCGTGTTCTGCATTCTAGCGCTTCAGCACCTTTTTGCACTGGCCGCTCGTTGCACAGACCGGGGTCGACAGGGTCGCCTGTTTGTTTGGGGGATTCCTCAGCCTGTGCTCAGCTCTTGGCTGCCTTTCAGGCCTTGATGGGGGAATTATCTGTACCTTTAGCCCCCAAGAAGACCAAGGTTCCTTCCACCACCCTTACATTTCTCGGCATAGAGATCAATACTGTAGCCCAGTCATCCCACCTACCTGGGGACAGGATTGGCCAGATAACTGATCAGATTAATGCTATGATGGCCAAATGCAAGATCATAATCACGGAGTTGCAACAACTTCACAGGCACCTTAACTTTGCTTGTCATGTAATCACGCCAGGCCAGCTTTTGCCAGACAGCTCTGTGATGCCATGGTTGGTTTGTTTAAGACATTTCACAGGGTTAGAATGACCAGGAGTATCCACGATGACCTCGTTGTATGGCTGGCCTTGGCCGACTTCAATGGGGTATCATTTTGGCGGACTGAATCATCCCTTGCCCCCAGATTCCAGCTCCATTCTGATGTTTCCAGAGTGCTAGGGTATGGGATCTATTGGGAAGGCCGCTGGTGCTGTGGCCCTTGGCCCTGCAGCTGGCAGGGTTCGGATATACTTCGTGACCTGACCTTCCTGGAGTTTTTCCCCGTACTTGGTGCGATCTTACTCTGTGGCCATCTCTGGGCTGACTCTGTGGCTCATTTCTGGTGTGACAACATGGCAGTTGTCCGAATAGTGAATGCACAGACCTCACGTTCCCACAAGGTTATGTCCCTGGTCTGTCAGTTTGTGCTCTGCACCCGCTGGTTTAACATTGTTTTTAGGGAACGCCACATACCTGGCCTCGATAACAGCATTGCTGATGCCCTGTCCTGATTACAGATGACTCGCTTCAGGGCACTAGCCGTGGAGGCCAGGAAACACCCGTCTGTTCTTCCGGAGGAGATTTGGACTCTTGGCGAGGTGAAGTAGACCGAGCCCTTGGATTCTCCCTTGCGAGCCACACCCGCTGTTGGCACTGTTGTCCTTCACTTCATTCCATGCCGACTTTGCCCTGAGTGATACATGGCCTTTGCCCATCGACCACACGCTCCGTTACATGGTGCATTTGTACAAATCCGGGCTTACCCCCAGTACTATTCGCCGGCACCTTTTTGCCCTCGCCTTCAAGGCCCATGCACATGGTTACCCGGGCACCCTGGGCGATTTTTGCATCAGGAAGGTTTTGGAAGGTTGGTCAGGGAAGTGCAGCCCCTTACCTGATTCCTGCTGTCCAGTCTCACCCCGGGTGCTTGTCCACCTTGCAGAGGCATGGCCTACGGTGTGCTCTGATTAGTTTGAGTCATCCCTTTTTCATGCTGCCATGGCCACAGCTTTTTTCAGGGCCCTTAGGGTCAGCGAATTACTCTGCTCCTCCCGGATGGACTGTTCCCGTAGAGCACTCAAGCTTCCCTTCTTGCAGACTCTGCTCGGCTCACTGTACGCAGTTCTAAATGCGACCAGGGCAGCAGGGGTGTGACGGTCTTACTTCTGTGCTGTTCCAATAGGGACATCTGCCCTGTTCTGGCCCTGTCTAAATTCTTGGAGGCTTGGGGTGCAGCACCTGGCCCTCTTTTCTCTCATCTGGATGGCACACCACTCACCCGGTACCAGTTCTGGAAGGTGACTAGTTCTGTTTTGGCTTCTGTTGGGTTGCCCAGGGCCTGTTACGGCTCCCATTCCTTCTGTATTGCGGCAGCCTCAACAGCGGCCGCTTTTGGTTACTCTGCTATCAAAGGGATGGGGAAGTGGGACTCTGAGATGTTTCGGGTCTATGTTCATCCTCTGTTATCATGACATTCTTGCTGGCACAGGCTCTCCTCTTTTTTCTTACAGGCCCTGCCTCTCGTCTCCCACCTGCTCGGGTTTGGATAGTTGGCCACAGCTTTGTGTTTTGGGTCACCTGTTTTGCAGCAGCTTCCCCATGGGGTATCCGCCTTGGCCTTCTGTGGTCCGCCTAACTGATGTGGCATGGTTTCAGGGGAACACACTGGTCCAACCTTCTTACCTTTGTGTTGGATGCATAGCAATGTGTACCGCTGGATGTCCTGGTGCTGCACCTTGAGGGCAATGATCTTGGGCAGGTGATGGACATAGATCTTTGCATGTCGGTCTGCCATGACCTGACCCTTATCCATCACTGTTGGCCTGGGGTCTGATTTGTTTCATCCTCGATAACCCCCCATGCAAGTTTTCAGGGGTGCAATGACCCGGTAAATAGATCAGTCGCCAGGTACCTGCATAAGGAGGGTGTCAGTACTTATGTTGAGCACCCTGAGCTCAGGATCGAGAGCCCTCACCTGTTTCTCAGAGATGGGGTGCACCTCTCTGATTCTGGCTTGCAGCTATTTGTTGCTTCTCTTCGGGCCGGCCTAGTCAATGAGCTGTCAGTCCGGGGTGGGGTTGGTAAGGATTAAAATCCCCCCCATGTGGCGGTAGCACTGGTAGGGACAAACATTTGATCCCCCCCAAAAGAATCTGATAGGTACGCATTTGGCTGACCACGATACTGGACAAGGATAGAAAGGGCGTATTGGATCAGCCAAATGCAGACCAGGAACGAGGGGTCGACAAGTTTGACAACATGACGATTCCTTAGATTGTTCAACGGAGTTCACATCAGAAGTGGAGTGATCAATGAGGCTTCTGATTAGGGTCAAAAATTTGGAATATTAAAGATTTAACAAATTAAGATTATGTCAACAAGGAAATGATAGAAAGCAGAAAATTGAGACGAGTCCCTACCAGTGCTATCTCGGCCCGTAATTTTGCTAATCTCAGTTAATATCAAGTTAATACAGGTTGTTGGTTAATAAAGTGGCCCAATTTTAAAACTAAGCAATGTCTCTGTCTCGTTACTCAGGGGGTGGGCCGGGCAAAATACTATATTTACAGATGTAATTCCTGGCTTGTTTTAACACAGTACCTTCCCACTACAAAAAGGAAAAATGTGATTGTTGGGCATTGTGTGTGTGTGTGTGTGTGTGTGTGTTTGTTTGTTTGTTTGTTTGTTTGTTGTGGTTGTTGTTGTGGTTGTTGTTGTGGTTGTTGTTGCTGTTCAGTGATTATGTTGGTCTCAAAGAGATTCTTTGCAATTTTGGATTTATTTTTTGTGGATTTTCATAAATGTCCAGAATTTAAAAGTATCCATGTGTTATTTCATGGATTAGTAAAACCAGTAACAATGGAAAGATAGCTCACATCTTTGCAATTAAGCAGTGTGTCCTTTTGTGTGCTTGTGTGCATACTTACCTTCACAAATGGGAAAATTTAGAGTATGAAACTAAGACACAGGACACAGCCTCGGGCTGGGTTAACTCAGGTTTATTGCATCGTGGACAGAGGGAACATGAGGTAATGGCGGATCAATAGCTCTTTATATACAGTAGGAATACATTTGAACGTGGTGCCATGGTAGCCCATTGGCTACTGTCTGCGTGACGTCATTGTGGGTCACGCCCTTCTTGTCCAGGTGTAGGTGGTGGCGGGAAAGCTTCCCGCGCTGTTGCCTTTGATGAGTTCGGACCAAGAGAGCTTGGACGCTCGCTGCTGCCAGCTGGTGGTCATTAGCTCGCGTCCTATTACAGGGTTTATATGATACAGCTGAAGGTTACATTGTTGCTATAGGCAAGGTTACATTGGCTCAGATACATTGTAATCCATGTGGAAGGTAAAACCATTAGAACACAACATCCCTCCCCCCTAGGACGAGACAATGTCTCGAGCCCACCTTCAACACACTCCCCCCCCCTTAGGAGACAAAGTCCCTCAGCCAAGATGGCTTATTTCGAACACGCTGGGGTCTCGATGCGGGCTGCCTTTCCCCGGGTTTGCTACCTTCTCTTTGTCCCCTGGTTTCCTGCCCTGTAATTGGAGAGGGAGACTTGTTAGTGACTAGCCGCGGCTCCGCGGCGTTGTTGGGAGGTGTGCTCTTTCTCGGGGAAGAACCGGGGGCACTGGGGGCTAACGAAAAACCCCTCTTCTCGCTTGGAAGGGTGGGGGAACACTCCTGAAAACCCCCCCGGCTCGCAAAACCAAAATCAAAACCAAAATTACATTCGGGGGACGCGGCGGCGGCCGCACATTCCTTTTCCCTCCCCCCGGGCCCTGATAGAACTGGGGTATCAAAAGGATATGAGTCGGGACCACCGCTTTCCCCCCCGGTTTCGGACTGCTGTCCTTCAATATCTCCCCCTTGGGCTAAACGGGTGGGGGAGAACCCTATCGCTGAATCCTGTTGCTGAGCCCCACTGACCGGCCCTTCACTCACTCGGCGCCTCAGTTGGTCAGCGTGTCTCCTCCAGAGGAGGCCGGTGCTCGTTTCCACCCGATATGACACTGGCCCTGTTTGTTCTATTATTGTTCCTGGCACCCAGGCTGGCCCTGCGCTTGCATAGTTCCTGCAGTAAACAAGGTCGCCGGCGGCGAACCCTTTCGAGACTGCCAATCCTATGTTTTTTCCTTTATCCTCGACTCTCGTCGGGTCCAGCCTGGTCAGAAGCGTGGTCAGTTTTCGCCGCATCAAGAGTTCTGCCGGCGAGTAACCCGACGCTAAGGGGGTCACCCTATACGCTAACAAGAACTGACATACTTGGTGATTTAGGTCCCCCGGGCCCATGCGCCGCAGCGCATCCTTTGTTGTACGCACCAACCGTTCCACTTGGCCATTCGTGGCCGGGTGAAACGGCGCGGATGTGACATGCCGAATGGCGTTTGCTCCCATGAATGCCTCGAACTCCGAGGAGGTGAAGCAACTCGCGTTATCGCTGACTAAAGTGTCGGGTAAACCGAACGTGGAAAAGACTCTCCGTAGCTGGCTAATTGTTGTGGCGGAGGACGTGCTCTTTACTGGGATAACCTCCAGCCACTTGGAGAACGCATCCACTACCAGGAGAAACATGGTTCCTCGGAATGGGCCAGCGAAATCTACATGTACTCTGGACCACGGCCCCCTTGCTGTGTCCCATTCCCTATGCGGGAGGCGGGCCGCCTCTGGTCGGGATCCCTGGCATGCCTCACAAGTGCCGACCATATGCTCAATGTCCGCGTCCAGCTGTGGCCACCAAAAGTAACTGCGGGCCAGCGCTTTCGAACGAACGATGCCCGGGTGGCTGACGTGCAGCAGTTTGAGCACCCTCGGCCGCATGGCTGCAGGAACCACCACTCGTTGGCCCCACAATAGGCACCCCCTTTCTAGGGACAACTCTAGCTTTTTCCGAAAGAATGGGTCGAATTCCGTGCTTGGGGACGATGCCGGCCACCCCTTTTGTACCCATGAGCTGACTTTCTCGAGTGTCCTGTCCTTGCCTGTCGCCCTCGCAATATCGGCTGGTACTATTGGGGGTGCATCTAAAACCTCAATTAGTAACACCTGGCGGTCTCTTCCTACTCTAGCCTTCTGGTCGTCCGACAAGGGCAAAGGGGATCTCGAAAGTGCATCAGCATGGCTGATCTCTTTTCCGGGCCGGTACACCAACTCGTGTTGGTAAGCGTTGAGAAAAATGGCCCATCGCAGCATTCTCGGTGATAGGATCTGCGGGGTGGGCTTGCTTGCCGTGAAAATCCCTAACAGGGGCTTGTGATCCGTCACGATTTTGAACGGGCGACCATACAAAAAATCGTGAAACTTTTTGGTCCCCGCTACAATTGCCAATGCCTCCCTGTCGGTTTGTGCGTAATTTCGCTCTGCCTGGGACAGGGACCTTGAATAAAATGCAACCGGGGCCTCCCTTCCGTCATCCAGCACGTGGCAAAGTACCGCCCCCACCCCCACCGGTGATGCATCACAGACTAGGACCACCGGCCGTTTGGGGTCGAAATGTGTTAGAATTGCGTCAGAGGTCAAGAGCTGCTTTAATTCTTTGAACGCCCTCTCGTGCTCGTCACCCCACATCCAAGTTTCCTCTTTTTTAAGCAACCGATGAAGCGGTTCGGCCACGGACGCCTTCCGCGGAAGGAATGTATGGTAAAAATTGAGGAGCCCCAGGAATGACTGTAGCTCGGTTTTGGATGTGGGGCGAGGGGCCTTTTTGATGGCTACTACTTTGGATTTGGATGGCTTGATACCCTCGGGTGTAATCCTGAACCCTAAGAACTCGACCTCGGTTTCGAAAAAGACACATTTGTCCTTCCTCAGTCTCAGCCCCGCTTTCTCGAACACCGTTAGTACTTTGTCCAATCTCTTTGCCAGTTCGGCCTCACTTCCCCCTGTTATTAATACGTCATCAAAATAAGGCAACACCCCCTCCAGCCCTTTCAGGAGGCGTTCCACAAGCGACTGAAAAAGGCCGGGTGCCGAGTTCACGCCGAACTGTAAACGCGACACCTGGAACGCTCCTTTATGTGTGACTATCGTTTGTGCCGCGGCCGTGGCGGGTGTTACGGGAAGCTGCTGATAGGCTTGTGCCAGGTCGAGCTTAGCGAAACACTTTCCCCCATTTAGCCTGGCCAAAAGGTGGCTGACCACCGGCACCGGGTATGCGTTAGGGCGGATCGCCTTGTTAATTGTACACTTATAATCAGCGCAAATGCGCACCTCCCCGTTAGCCTTCAGAGCTGTTACAATTGGAGTTTCCCACTCCGCGGAATCAACAGGAATAAGAATCCCCTGGCCCACCAATTTGTCCAGTTCCGCCTCTATTTTGTCCTTTAGTGCGAAGGGCACCCTGCGCGGTTTGAGTCTTATCGGGCGGACCTCCGGGTCTAGGTCGAAAGCTACAGGGGGTCCCTTGAATTTCCCAAGTCCTTTTTCAAAAACGGCGGGATGCGCATCGCACACCGCTTGTATTGGGTCCATCCCCACTGCATGTACTCCCCCTATAAACAGGCCTAGGGGCTGGAACCACTGTGTCCCTAGGAGGCTACAGCTCCCCCCCTTGAGGACAACTAAGGGCAGCTCCGCAGAGTGACTCTTAAACTCAACCCGAAATTTCCCGACCCCCAACACCGGAATGCTGTTCCCCTGTACATCTCGTAGCGTGGACCTCAAAGTTTTAAGTTTGGGCCGCACGTGGGGGTCGATTTTTAGAAACTCTTTCTGGGGAATTATGGAATAGGAGGACCCCGAGTCAATTTCCATCCTGATGGGGGCCCCTTGTACTAGTACCTCAACGAAATAATGGGACTGTTCCGCGGACACACTGAGCACTGGGACGTCGTCCTCGCTGCTGTCCGAGACGCGGCCCACGCCGTCCTGCTTCCTTGACTTTAAGCTCCACCAGCGCCGCATGGAAGTCCATCTCAAGCAGCTCCCAGTCTTGCGGTTTGGTGATGTTGAACCCGCTCTGTGCCCTGGCTGCTCCTTGGGAATCCATTGATCCCACCTTCGTCGCCAATTTAGAGTATGAAACTAAGACACAGGACACAGCCTCGGGCTGGGTTAACTCAGGTTTATTGCATCGTGGACAGAGGGAACATGAGGTAATGGCGGATCAATAGCTCTTTATATACAGTAGGAATACATTTGAACGTGGTGCCATGGTAGCCCATTGGCTACTGTCTGCGTGACGTCATTGTGGGTCACGCCCTTCTTGTCCAGGTGTAGGTGGTGGCGGGAAAGCTTCCCGCGCTGTTGCCTTTGATGAGTTCGGACCAAGAGAGCTTGGACGCTCGCTGCTGCCAGCTGGTGGTCATTAGCTCGCGTCCTATTACAGGGTTTATATGATACAGCTGAAGGTTACATTGTTGCTATAGGCAAGGTTACATTGGCTCAGATACATTGTAATCCATGTGGAAGGTAAAACCATTAGAACACAACAGAAAACATGCTTGTTTTATCAATAGACATTTTGTGGCAAACAAGAAGATTTTAAAAATGCACTTGATGTCTTCAATTCACAATGGAGAAGAAATTTCATGCCACATCAGCACTGTTTATCTCAGCTGATAGTGAAACCATGGAGACAATTATTCACGTTGTTAGTTATCTTTGCCTTAAGGATAAGGAGACTACCACAGGGGGGAAAGAAGAAAAGAAAAATGAAAGTAAAGTAGATACTTTGTCTGGTACTTGAATTTATTTGAATGTGCAGGGATTCCAAATCAGACTTGGAAACTAAGGACTGAAAGCCCTCAACCTGCATGGATGATTCTGTCTTTCTCCTTGACTAAATGAAGTCCAGTGCCTTCCATTCCTTTTCATTAAAAAAAAAAGAAATAGATTTTATTAAGATTTTTAACAGAGAAAAAATGATAATAAAGTACAAAGATACATAAACATAATAAAAAAGAGAAAATAATAATAATAACAAAAATACATTAAAAAATTAATGCAAATTGATCATTCCACTACATCCAATATGTGTGTGTGCGCGTCCGTGTGTGTGCATCCGTGTGTGTGTGTGTGTGTGCATTAATACTTTATTCTAATTATTCCCTTTAATATGGTATTCTGATTTTCTCATAATGCAAATACATAAAGCACCCTGGTGCACTAACCTTATGTCCTTGAATCTACCAGTTCTTCCATTCCTTTCCATCACTGTATTCCACTATTAAACATAAAGGACCTAAGATGATTAAGTGAAATGTAAAGGTGACACATTTCCCTTCCCATCTCCATTGTTTCTGCCCTCATCAGGTTAGATTCAGCAGACAATAGAAGATATAAATAAATGCACATGCCTCAGAGTATTCATCTCCAAAAGCTTCAATATTTACAAGTTCTAAAGGTTCAAAGTTTAATGCAAATTATGAAGTGAATACAGTTTATTCTAAGTTGCTTCACTTGATCCCATGACTCTGGAGAATTATTACCCATGAAGACCATACATCAGTATTAGTCAAAGACAAACAAGCAGAACTAAGTGCTTTCAAAGAAGATGCAATACCTTCTCTTCAGTTCACCTTTCTTCACATATGCAGCTTCTCTCCAAACAACTACTTCTGACTTCAGTAAACAATGTGCGAGCTCTTATGCTGTTCACAAATTCATCAAGGGCACTGGGAAGGCAGGTGTGCAGCTGTTCCAAGAGATTTCTCCATAATGGCTGTTGCCATAAACCTAACAAAAGGAGCTAGAAACAGAAAACAAGGAAAAGTGGGAAAGTGTTTAATATCAGGAGGGAAAATAGGCCCTGAAGATGAGGCAGCACCTTCTTCTTAAGCATACTTAGACACTAGCAGAGGATGCCCGGTGTTGCCGGGCTGTTTTAAATTGTGTTGGAAGATTAAATTGTGTAAATGTTTTTTAAAAAATTGCTTAGTCTGTAATTTTAATTTTTAAAATGTTTGTGTAATTTTTTTTTGCCTTGGCTGTTATTAACTGTGATCTGCTTTTTTTTAGGATTAATAAAAGAACAAAGTATGATATAATTTTTCCAAATTGTTTTATGTAAGCGAATAATGTTTTAGTTTTTTGATTTTTTTATTAATTAGTTGTACCATAGGTAATAATTTTAATAATGTAAAAGTAAATGTTTTTTTACATTCAATGTTTTTAAAATGTGTTTAGATGTTTTGGGTTTTAATTTGAGTTAAAACTCAGCACAGGATTTTTAAAAGTTTCTATTGTATTTTATTGACATATGTTTGTGATTTGTGTTAAGGTGTGTTTTAGTGTAATTTTTTGACTTGTTTTTATTGGTGTGACTTTTTGTGTAAAATTGTGAATTTGTGTTATGTTTTTGATTTGTTTTTCCTCTTGTGGCCTTTTGTTTGGGGCTGTTGTGTGTTTTTGAATTGTTTTTACTATTGTGGCCAGCAGGTGGTGCTGGAAGGGGTTATTGTATTTTGACTGTTTTTTCTCTCCTGGCCTCTGGGTGGAGCTTCTTCTGGTAAGTAGTCTCTTTATTCATTTCTTTTCCGGTCCTTGTGGAGGTAGGACATCTTTTGGTAAGTTTGCTTGTTTTCTTCTTTTGTGTGTGTGTGTAGGTTTGGAATTTGTATTTTTTGTCTGTTTTGTTTTTGATTGTGTTTTTGTTTACTTCATATTGTTTTTTGGTGTTGTTTTTGTTTGTTTTTGTGTATTTTTGGATGTTTTGACTGTGATTTTAGTAATTTTTTTTAAAAAATATTTATTTATTTGGTGGTGGGGAGGGGGGCTTGGTCGTTGGGGGTTAGGATGGGTGGGCTAGGTGGTGGGGAGGGAGGCATAGTCGGTGGGGGTTAGGAAGGGTGGGCTAGGTGGGGGGCGTGGTCAGTGGGGGTTAGGAAGGGTGGGCTAGGTGGTGGGGAAGGGGGCGTGGTTGTTGGTTAGGAAGGGTGGGCTAGGTGGTGGGGAGGGGGCGTGGTCAATGGGGGTTAGGGTGAGCTAGGTGGTGGGGAGGGGGCATGGTTGTTGGTGGTTAGGAAGGGTGGGCTAGGTGGTGGGGAGGGGGCGTGGTCGGTGGGGGTTAGGAAGGGTGGGCTAGGTTGTGGGGAGGGGGGCGTGGTTGGTGGGGGTTAGGAAGGGTGGGCTAGGTGGTGGGGAGGGGGCGTGGTCATTGGTAGTTAGGAAGGGTGGGCTAGGTGGTGGAGAGGGGGGCTTTTTTGTGTTATGGTGCTTTGATTGTGTGGAGTCGTGAAAGTAGATTGGGGTTTCCCCTTTAATATCAGTAGGTGGGGGTTGCGAACCCCCTCTCTGCTGGCTCCCCTGGGGTTGGGAGGTTTGGGGGGACAAAAGGGGTATATCCCCCAACCCTTCTGGACCCAGGAGACCAGGGAGAATGGATCGATTCCCCCCCCCTCCTTAAAACAACTCCGTTTTTAAAGAGAAGAAACTGCTTGGTTTCACTTCACTTGTGCAGTAACCCAGTAACCCCTGCACACATGTTTAGTTACCCCTTTCCTGGTCGGTCATATTACGGGATGGCTGCGGGAAGGAGAGTGATGGAGCGGTGAAATATGGGATAACTTGACAGTTATGGCTCATCTCTGTTTTATAGGTGAAGAGCCAGCACTGTTTGCATCTGCAGACGTTTCTGTGGTCATGTGGCAGGCATGACTAGACACCGGAGCGCACAGAACACCTTCCCACCAAAGTGGTCCTGGTTTATTTACTTCATTTTCTTGCTTTCAAACTGCTAGGTTGGCAGGAGCTGGCACAAAGATGGGAGCTCATTCCGTCCTGTAGTATTCGGGTATTGAACTGCTGACCTCCACCTTCCAGTCAGCATACAACACCATAAAATACCATAAACTGACTTCCCCTCAATACTGTGGAAATTGAACATGCCTACAGCTATGGAAAACAGGATCATTTATGTAGTTTGCAACCTCAGAACTAAGAGGATAGAGAGACTGAGGAAAAAGAGTTGAGAGGGGGTGGGGAATTGACATTTTGGCTAGCTCATTATGAAAAATTGTTTAAAAAATGACAAGAAACATTTTTAACAGACTGGATCTCAAAAATGACTGTAAAGAACTGCTCCCTCAACCACTATCATCTTTTTATTCCATGTGTGGCAAAACTAGAGAAAGTGTGCTTGAAGCTGATTAATTGTTGACAATGATTACCTGTCAGCCCTTAAAAACACAGTTCTTGCCTCAGAAGCAGGAACTGGCAATTCAGTGGTGTGGCACATGGGTGGCACATTGTGCACCACTGCCTCCTACCATGTTTGTTATGTTTAATTAAAAGGTAAGAGGTGTGTGTGCTTGTGTCTGTGTGTGTCTGTGTCTCTGTGTGTGTGTTTAAATAAAATAAACATTCTAGTCAATGTACTAGTAGTAAGAGAGGTCATCGCCACTCTTTCTGTAGAGTTGCTACAGCAGGAACTGACAATTTTTGGCACTCCAGATGTTTTTGAATTTCAGCCCTCCTCTTCTGCAGACTAACTGTGTAATCTGAGCAAGAGAATCAAATCCAAAAGCTCAGCCTCTAAGTACCGCTTCTGACCACATTATTTGTTTGTTGGCCGCTTCTGGCACAGCTCTTAAAATTAAATAATATATATTATGTGTTTTGTTTTATTTTTGGGAATAAAATGCTACTTGTTAAGACTGACCGTGAGCAACAAATGCATCACAAAAGTGTTACTGTCAAGCTTTATGCTTTCAACTTTTCATTGGAATCAACAATAAGTAAATGTAAAGGCCTCCTTTGCTCAAAAGCCAGTTGTACCCGACTCTAGGGTATGATGCTCATCTCCATTTATAGCCAAGGAGCCAGCACTGTCTGTGTCTGCAGATGTTTCCAGGGTCATGTGGCAGGCATGACTAAACACTGGAATGCATGGAACATTGTTTACCTTCCTACTGAAGTAGTACTCATTTATCTACTTGAAATTTCTGGCTTTCCAACTGCTAGGTTGGCAGGAGCTGGGTCAAAGATGGGAGCTCACTCCATCATTCAGTACTCAATTTCCCCAAAATCTCCAAATAATTTTCTGCAATAGTATAATGATTACTTATGACACAATTGTAAAAAACTATAATCCTTAGAAGTAATGCTGTTGGTGTCTGATACTGCACTTGAAAAAAAAGAAGTGAGCAATAAATTCACATTTAACATTCTATTTTCAAAATTGGCATTTTAGGTGAGGGTGTTCAGGAGAAGTTCCTCAATTCTTTCTAGATACTCCAAGGAGTCATATATCCACATAGAATCATTCAATGGCAATGAGATGTCCTTGGCATTGGAATTGTCCATTTTGGATTACAATTGTTCAAAGTCTTCACCTGAAGAATCCTGGCCTGAAGCCCTGATCCCATAAAGATGGTCCATCTGGTTCCTTCAAATCTTCCATTACAATTAAAACACCTTTGTATGTTTAGTGATGTTCTTCTTTAGCATCCTCAAAAAGAGACCTAGAAGGAGCTGTTGAAAAGATTTGAATTTCTTGATATTTACTTGATTGAAAGCCAGCTAATTAATCATCCAGAAAAGATTCAGTGCAAGTTATCCCACCAACACCACCCGAAACGTAAGGTTCACTCATTATGCTTTTGACAGACATCATGTTGGCTCCTCTTTGCAATCTAATATCTGCACGCTTTATTTTTCCTGATTACGTTCTGTTCCACATAAAAGTCATTAACAATTCCATTTTGGAGGAGTACAGAATGCAAATAAGGTAGTTATGAGCTTCACTTACCTTCCTCACTTTTCAATGTTACATCTGCATGAATACCTTGTGGTGCTCTCTGAACTAGAAATATAAGTGGTACTGGTGGAGAAGTGAGGGAGGGGCGAGATCTGTGTGCAAAACCAATTTTGGCATATGTGAGCTTTGGGAAAGACAATTTCGTGATGGAGAGAGAAGGAAAGAGAGAAGAACATTGACATTACAGAATCAACTTGAGGCTCTTTCCCTCATCACACCTGATGAGGAACACACAGAGGAACAGCTGGTTCCACCTGAGGATCTCTCCTGCATCACACTTGATGAGATACAGGAAGATAAACAACAAGAACAAACTGAAGTCCTCTCCCTTAATATAGTTGATGAGGTGCATGTAGATGAACAGATTGCAGGAGAGAGGCTCCTTGTACTAGGTGATTCAATAATTAGAAATAAAGAGAGATGGATATGTGATGCACACGATAACCGTATGGTGACATGCCTGACAGGTGCAAAAGTTGCAGACATCACGAGAAATCTAGATAGCTTGTTAGAGAGAACTGGGAAGGAGCCAGTGGTCATGGTACACGTTGGTACCAATGATGTTGGGAAGGCCAAGCGCTCAGTCCTAGAAGCCAAATTCAGGTTGTTAGGAAGAAGATTGATGTCCCAGACTTCCAAGGTAGCATTTTCAGAAGTGCTGCCTGTTCCTCATGCAGGACCTACCAAGCAGGCAGAGCTCAGAAGCCTCAATGCGTGGATGAGGCGGTGGTGTCGAGAGGAGGGCTTCAGATTTGTCAGGAACTGGAAAACATTTTGGGAAAAGCCAAATCTGTTCAGGAGGGATGGGTTGCACTTGAACCATGAGGGGACCAGATTGCTGGCACTCAACATCAAAAAGGCTGCAGAGCAGCTTTTAAACTGATAACTGGGGGAAAGCCGACAGGATCTGAGCAGCATCCAGTTCGGGAAAGTGCGTACTTGAGTAGTGAGGAGGATGCTAAAATTACTGAGCAGAGCGAGGAGCTAGTCACCAGCACTCCAGCAGAAGGATGCAAGAGGCAGTCTAACAATGCAACTGGACTCAAAAGACTGTATCAGAAAAGCACATATAAATGCTTGTATGAAAATACCAGGAGCCTCCGTAACAAAATAGGGGAGCTGGAATACTTAGCAATAGATGAAAATATTGATATTATTGGCATCACTGAAACCTGGTGGATAGATGATAACCAATAGGATACAGTTATCCCAGGCTACAACCCGTACAGGAAGGATAGAAAGGGGCAAAAGGGAGATGGTGTAGCCTTGTATGTCAAAGAAGTGATAAAATCATACAAATTGGAATATCTAGGTGATTTGGAGTCACCATTAGAAACTCTGTGGGTAAGACAACCAGGCTACAAGGATGGTCTAACAGTAAGCATATACTAGCCGACCCAAACTCCTGAGGGAGACTGGCAGATGGAGAATGTTGTAAAGGAGGCATCCAAAAAGGGAACTCTGGTTATAATGGGGGACTTCAATTACCCTCACATAGACTGGGTGAACACCAGCACATGATAAAGAGATAAAGTTCCTAGATATGCTAAATAACTGTTTCCTGGGACAGATGGTTGAAGACCCAACTAGAGGTACAAGAATCCTTGACTTGACCATGAGTAATACTCAGGATCTGGTGCAAGATGTTACTGTGAATGATCTAATAGGGAACAGTGTCCACAACTCGATTATGTTTAACATGATCACTTACCGCAAGTCACTGATAAAATCTAACACAGAAACCTTAAATTTTCAAAAAGGAAATTTCCCAAAGATGAGGAAACTAGTAAAAAAGAAGCTGAAAGGGAAAATTAAGAGAGTCTAAACACTCTAAGAGGCATGGAGGCTATTTACAAAAACAATAACAGAGGCCCAATGGGAATGCATACCCAAAAGGAAAAAGGGCACTGCCAGGTCCAAGAGGACTCCGATGTGGCTTACAGGAGCTGTTCTGGAAGTGATCAAAAGCAAGGAAAGCTCATTTAGAGGATAGAAGGCTTGTCCGAATGAGGACAGCAGGCAGAAACATAAATTCTGGCAGAACAAATGCAAGGCAACAATCAGGAAAGCAAAGCAAGGCTTTGAGGAGCGTATAACTAAAAACACTCAGAGAAATAACAAAGACTTCTTTAAGTACATTAGAAGTAAGAACCCAACTACGAAGGCCATTGGACCATTAGATCACAATGGAAGGCAAGAGGTTATTAAAGAGGAAACAGGGATTGCAGAGAGACTCAATGAATTCTTTGCTTCAGTATTCACTGAAAAAGACAGAGGCCACATGCCCAAAACAGAGCCTATCTTCGTAGGGAGAGAAACCGAAGAATTAAGCCAGATAAAAATAACCAGGGAGGAGGTCCTTGCATGTCTTGTTAAACTAAATGCTAAAAAATCACCAGGACCAGATGGCATCCATCCACGAGTTCTCAGGGAACTTAAAGAGGAAATTGGTGATCTCCTAGCCAAACTATATAATCTTTCCCTCAAGTCAGGCTTTGTGCCTGATGACTGGAAGGTTGCGAATGTAACACCAATTTTCAAAAAAGGATCAAGGGGTGATCCAGGAAATTGACATGTGTCCCAGGTAAAGTGATGGAAACCATCCTAAAAGGTAGAATTAATAGGCACCTAGAAGAGTAGGCGCTGCTAAACGAGAGCCAACATGGCTTTAGCAAGGGCAAATCATACCTCACTAATCTGTTAGGATTGTTTGAGAGTGTCAACAAGCATGTGGATATGGGGGATCCAGTTGACATTGTTTATCTGGACTTTCAGAAGGCTTTTGACAAGGTCCTACACCAAAGGCTCTTAAATAAACTTGTCAGTCATGGAATAAAGGGACAGGTCTTGTCCTGGATCAGTAACTGGCTAAGGGACAGGAAACAGAGGGTAGCACTAAATGGACACTTCTCTAAGTGGAGGGAAGTGAAGAGTGGGATCCCCCAAGGTTCATTACTGGGACCCCTGCATTTTAACCTCTTCATAAATGATCTAGAAGTAGGAGTAAATAGCAAGGTAGCCAAATTTGATGACGACACTAAAGTATACAGGTTAGTGAAAACTGTGAGAGATTGTGAGGAGCTCCAGAGGGATCTCTTGACACTGGGGGAGTGGGCAAAACAGTGGTAAATGAGCTTCAACACTAGTAAGTGCAGAGTGATGCACGTTGGGGCAAAAAAAAAACCCCAATTACATTTATAAACTGATGGGGTCTGAACTCCCTACGACAAACCAGGAAACGGACCTTGGTGTCCTGTTGGACAGCTCAATGAAGATGTCAATCCAGTGTGCCTCAGCAGTGAAAAAAGCAAACTTGATGCTAGGGATCATTAGGAAGGGTACAGAGAGTCATCAAGTGTTATTTTGCCTCTTTATAAATCTATGGTGAGGCCCCATCTGGAATACTGTGTACAGTTCTGGTCGCCATACCTCCAGAAGGATATTATGGAGCTGGGAAAAGTGCAGAGGAGGGCAACCAGAATGATTTGGGGGCTGCAATGATTTGGGGCTCTTCACTCTTGAACGACAGGGTCTAAGTGGTGATCTGATTGAACTTTTGGGTGCTAGTTCTCAAACAAATTAGAGAAAGTACTTTTTCACCCAGAGGATCACTGGTCTCTGGAACTTCCTGCCAGAAGAAATGGTGACAGCTGTCAGTCTTGACAGCTTCAAGAATGGATTAAACAAATTAATGGAGGACAAGGGTATCAATGGCTATAATTATTAATACCTAAGGACAACCTCTTGGTTGGAGAGATAGGCAGGATATCTCTCAATGCCATTTCCAGGGAATCCTAAACAGGTGAAGGCATCTGCTTGAGAATACTCTGAAGCAAATGGTGAACCACTGTGTGAGACAGAATCCTGGACTGGATGGGCTGTGGTCTATTTCAGCAAGGCTGTTCTTATGACTTTCATTTAACACTATTAATCATGTAAGGCGGACTTGGTCATTAGACAGGCAAATCACTCCTCAGAGCCCCTGGATGTTTTGCTTCTGTAAAAGCTGGGAGATTTGGTTAGCAATTATAGTTCACATACGTATCCTACGCAATGTCCTATTTTATTTTATTTTTGCATAAAAGCCCAGTGAGACCATACCACAATCAGAAGATATGTGAATCATCTTCTGAAGGGCGCAGGTGGGTCAATTATTAAGAAATACTTTAGCAGGAATTTAGAGCTGTGTTTCATTCCTATGAGCAACATCTTGCCACATCTCCTCCTTAGTAGCCATATTACCCCTTGGGGGTGGTATAACATTCACAGGGCTTCTTTGATAGGGGTGTGTGGAACAAATGCTATCTTTCAAAAGAGAATCACTCAGTGAATAATTCTAGCAGCAGTGATTCTCCTTTTTCTAATATTTTAAGGGTGATTGTGACAAAGCTGCACAAAACCATAGTGTTCCAAGTGGCCCTCTTGACAGTGAACAGTCTATATATCTAAAACATGTCAATATATGCATTATAGTGAGGCAAAGGTGCAGAGATAATAATAAGGTCAGGCTGAGGTCAGCTAACAAGGAACAGGTGCAAGCAATCACCATTGCTCAGCTCTGCTGTGATTGACAGTTAATAAGATACATTGTAACCTTAAGTGTTTTGCTTCCTGTATAAATTTTTAATTTAATTTAATTTTCACGCTTATATACTGCTCACTCAGGCGAACCCGACTCAGTGCGGTTTACATAGCGGACAATAATACAAAATATAGTAACATAACATACAATAAATACAGCAAAAAATCAATCACCAAAAGTACAATTACAAATCTCTGTCCGCAAAAATTATATATATATATGTAGTATATATATGTAGTATATATATATACTACAATATGCACTACATGTGCACTATAATACAGTTTCTAACAATACATCAAATAAGGTACAATACAATAAAATCCTAAACATCAGTTAATCACATCAAAGAGTACAAAATATAAAAAATAATAATTTCAAAACGTCAAATAACAATATAAAAATATACCCAGCACAGCCCTTTTAGTCCTTCCAGAAGGGGGGTGGGTGGGACAAAAGCGTGCACAAGTCCTGGAGCTCCAAGCTGACCAGCCTCCTTGCCTCCACCGAGGCCCAGACCATGGCAAGTCCAGCCGCCCACTGCGGCTGGCCCCAAGTCCTAGCCAACAATAAGAAGATGGTAGTGAGGCATCCCTGGGGGCCAGCCAGGACAACCCGCAGCATCTCCCACCTGCCTCCACTCCCGGGAGCAGGTGGTGTGGGCTCCCGGGCGAGACAGGGAGTCCCTCTCCGCGATGGTGGCATCTCCCCTTTTTCTGCTCTCTGGGTGGGCCGGCCCAGAGAACGAAGTCAGCTGTGGGGGGGGGGCGGTGGCTCTCCCACCTGTCTCCACTCCCGGGAGCTGGTGGCATGGGCTCCCGGGCGAGACAGGGAGTCCCTCTCCACGACGGCAGCATCTCCCCTTTTTCTGCTCTCTGGGCGGGCCGGCCCAGAGAGCGAAGTCAGCTGTGGGCGGGCAGTGGAAGTTGCTTGGAAAGCTTGTTTTGCAAAGGCTTGCAGAGCAAAGCACAAAGGCTTGCAGAGCAGATGCACAGACTGCACAGAACAGTGCAGAGCTGAATAATGCTGAATGTAATGTTTATTTACTTGGACTGTAAATGTTAATATACCAGTTTGATTTAACCAAGACTGGTGTCTAGTCTTCTTTCTTGGACCTATTGCAACTCAGACTGCTACAACAGTCACTCAAAAACTAACAAAACCTAGGTGTTGTGGCCCTTGTTACTCATGCGCCACGACACATTGGCACCCACCACCCCAGAACCTCTCACCTGTCTACCTGGTGCGCCTGGTCAGACCAGCGCAGGAAACCAGCAGCCCATTTTGTGGTTTGCCACACCCAAATCAGGCCACAACCACCACCCCACCCCCCACTACCAGAAACCAAACAGCAACAGCACAGTGGCCCGGGTGCATCCTGGGGATCGTAGTTCCTTGGGTGGACAGCCCCCATTGAGAAGAATGGAGAGCGGGACTACAGCTCCCAGCTGTCTTTGCGATCGGGGACAGCGTGACCCTCCCAGGAGGCAGTACGACAAAGGAGTTTAAGGAGAGACCACTGGGAGCTGTAGTCCCTCTCCCCATTTTTCTCAATGGGGGGCACCCAACCAAAGAACTACACCTCTCGGGATGCAATGGGGCTGCATTTCCTCCCACAGTAATACATACTCCCAGGAGCGGGAGCCTTCAGAAGGCCAACCAGGACTTGGCTGCTGGGTTGGAGGTGGTGGGGAGACGAAGGAGGAGGTGCCCTTGGGGGTTCCCCTCATTGGAGGAGGAAGAAGAAGCGGAGAAGCTGCGGGAACTGGGGAAAGCCTTCCATCCGGAAGAGGGCAGGCCACACCCCTGGCCGGTGGGAGCAGTGGAGCAGGCCCTGGGCTGGGGCTGGGAGGCCTGACCGGGATCCCAGGTGGCAGAGGAGGGAGAACCACCCTGTGGAGTTAAGGTGGGCACGGTCCGGGGCCCATTTTGGGGGAACCTCCATCGTGCCCTGCCTCCTCTGCCCTCCTGAGGGCTGCCACGGGTGGTGGTGGGAACCACTGGGGGCTGCCAGAGGACTCCACATGCCCCCCTCAGAGCCTCCCTTTGGGCAACCACCTTCTGCCCTCTTGAGCAGGCGTACAGGAGGCTCTTTTGGGGGCACAGCCATGGGGCCTGCGGACTGCGGCGGTGGCTTCTCCCACATGCAGGTCCCCCCACCCAAGGTGCCCCTCAGGAGGGCCGATGAAGCAGGCTGCGATGGAGGTTCCCCCAACACAGACCCCGCCCATGCCCACCTTAACTCCACAGGGAGGGTCTCCCTCCTACGCCACTTGGGATCCCACACAGGCCACCCAGACCCAGCCCAGGGCCTGCTATGCTGCTCCCACCAGCCGGGGGTGTCCCGTGCCCTCTGCCAACTGGGATGACCCAGGCTGTGGCAGCACTGCAGACCGCGCCATGGTGGCAAGGCTGGGTAATTGGTGGTGGTGGTGTGTGTGTGTGTGTTGTGCAAGTGTGTTGTGTCATGTGTGATGTGTGTGGCTGTGGTGGGTGTGGGTTGTGTATCGGGTGCATGTGTTTTGTGACAAGTGTGTGTGTATATTGTGTGTGTCGTGTGTGTGTGTGTGTGTGTGTCGTGTGGGTGGGTGTTGTGTGGGTGTGTTGTGTCATGTGTGATGTGTGATGTGTGGTGGGTGGGTGTTGTGTTTCGGGGGGTTGTCTGTCTGTGTGTTTTTGAGAGTGTGTTGTGTCATGTGTGTGATGTCTGTTGGCTGTGTATGCTGTGTGGCATGTGTGTTTTGTGTGTGTATGTGTGTATTGTGCAGGTGTGTTGTGGGTGGTGGGTGTTGTATGGGTGTGTATTGTCATGTGTGATGTTTCTGGGTGAAAATTAGGCCACCTCCAGGTCTATCCGGCGCCAACGGGACCATTGCGAGAACGACGAGCAAATGCACAAATGTAAGTCACCGGGCGGGGGGGTCACTCCCGGGTCCCTCCTCACCCTGGTTTGGGTCCCCCACCCGGACAACGATGGGTACCCCTGCTAGTATTAAATAAAAGATACTGGGCTTTTAGAGCATTCTCTAGAATTTTGACAAGGGGCCACAAACAGACAAACACACAATCCATGTTACTGCAGAGCACCCTGAGTAGAGGCCTCACTCATACAGCTCTATCACATTATATTACGACAATTACTAAAGATCTACCTGCTTTTGCATTGTCTTCATTTTTTTTAAAAAAACCATGACGTTCTTTCCAATGTGAAGATACTTGTGAATGGTGATAATATATTGGGAATTCTTCCTCCATCCTGAGTTGATTCAATGTTTACAGCAATTCTCTTCATGGAGAGGACTGTATTGTATTTGCCTGCAATAGAGATATTAAAAGTGGTGAAACACTCAGAAGGAAAGCCAAAACAAATCAAAAATTAGGTCTCAAGGCTAAAGGTAAAGGTCACCCTTGCTCGAAAGCCAGTCGTATCTGACTCTAGGGTTCAGTGCTCATCTCTCTTTCATAGCTGATGAGTCGGCTCTGTCCACTTCTGTAGATGTTTCCGTGGTCATGACATGTGGCAATTTCCTGCTTTTGAACTAATTCAGCCTTAATATGGTTACACACTCATACACATACAGAGGGAGAAAAATTCAAACATCTGAAGTTTCAGAGCCATGGAATAGATGGAAGAATATGACAGTTTGGAGTTTCCTCCATGTTTTCCCCCTCTCACAATTATTTCTATCCTTTGTATGAGGAAATATGGGTAGAATCTTTTTAAAGAATGGACTGAAATGTAATTCTAGGTTTCCCATAGCTTAGCCAACTGCTGTTCATGAAGTTGAGGCAGAATTTGTATATCTTTGTTGAAGTGTTATGAATATGGAGCCTGGGACTGTCCTATGGAATTTTTGTTTGATATTCCAAATTTACAATTTGCTCCTTCTTGTCCACAGAAAAGCCTGCTAATGGGTGAAATCGGCAGCAATTGAATGTATGGCCACTAGCAGAGCAACAGTGCTAATATTACTCATTTTGACCCTTTAAGCCATGGATGAAATTACCGCCCTCACACACTTCCATGTAAAGAAATAGGACAGGTTTGGACAAAACACTATTTAAAGGAAGCAGGACACTAGGAAGCCCAAGATGACCTTCTACTTCAGATGGAAAGCAAGGTGCCAACCCCTAGCAATGGTACATTGTCTAGCACTGAAAATGGAAGAACCCTTCCATGAACACCAGTACCTCCACATGCCTCCCTAAACATAGACTTTAGGGAAGAGATAGGTGGCAGCACATCAACCATCCCTTCATAGAGTTGGCCATTTAATTAATAAAAAAATCTGAAACCACCACCTCAGGGCCAAAACTCAAGACTTTATAATCTTATAAGTGTCACCTAAGGCAACCGTCTATTCTTGTGTAAGAGAGGGACTGGTTTTGAGTAGTTGTTTTGAGTAGTTAGAGTAACTGTTTTGAGTAGTTGAGTAGTTGAGGCACTGTGGTGGCTCAAGTGGTTAAGATGCTGAATTTCGTGACTGGAAGGTTAGGGTTCAATTCCTGGGTACTGCATAACTGAGTGAGCTCCCATCTTTGCCCCAGCTCCTGTCGACCTAGCAGTTCGAAAGCAAGAAATTGCAAGTAGATAAATAAGGGACCACTTCTGTCCCCATTCGGTCCCACTGCGACCTTTACTTATAATAATAGTAGAAGTGCTAGATGACACCATAGATAATTGAAAATAGAGAGGTTCCCATTCATAAAAACACACAGTAAGATGGGCCATTGACTAGCATACTGTTTCTTTTGAATCTTGTGCAAAAATTTTACCCTTAATTTTGACTATGTTTTTATGTGATTTGTTTGCCAAAGTGGGATATCAGGAAGTAGGTTGTGCAATAACACAATAAAACTTCCCTGCCATCACTGTTGGCAATAAGACCTACAGGTAGATGGATCAATGACCTCACTCAGAAAAAAAGTTCGCTGTCTTCCTGCATCTGAGCCATGCCTGTTAATTTTAATGCAAGTGTTGTTGCCTTCAGACTTCATAGAAATGGAAGAAAGCATTGCAAGTAGCACCATTCATGCCTATACAAAGTCCAAATTACATAACTGCCTGTAAATATTTAATAGATTATTAACACTTGTAGTGAGTCTTTTACACACAGATTATTATTAAACAAATAAAAGTAGTGTTGATGTTTTTACATCGAGCTATTGAGCTTCTGAACATTTTTAATAATCTATAAACATTGATTCACTCTCCATGCAGTCTTTGAATCCAGAACAGAATGCTCCATCTCTGGCGTAATCGAGTAGGGGAACGACATGTTGTAGCTTGATAGCTTCCTTTTACTCTCTACATGAATTTTCCCACTTTTATTTTAGTTCCCCTTTACAAAGGCTGCCTCATTTTCTTTTCCCCCTGAAAATATGTTTTTTAAAAAATCTCTGGAATGCAAGTTTATAAATGGCAAGCTTAACTGAACAAAATCATTTTACTTTTATAGCATAACTGGCAGTAACGCACACATGGTAACACTGTGTATGTAATTAACAGATTACCACAGGTTTGTACATTCTCTCTTCTACAAAGATATTTTCATAGTTGCATTTTCTCCTCTAAAAGTGCTGCTGTCAAATTTTGGTGTTCTGCCAGATGGATGTTACAGCTTCTAAACCAGGTGTTCTCAAACTTTTTAAGCCGGGGGCTGGGTCATGCTCCTTCAGACAGTTGCAGGGGCCAGATGGCCATTTTGCCTTTCCTCCACCACATGTGCACTTCCTGGTGTGGGGGAGGTGATGAGGGCCCCATGAAATGGCACCACAAGCCGCATCCAGCCCACAGGCCACAGGCTGAGAATCCCAATCCTAAACTGTGCTGGGATTGTTCTGTTACCCCAAATCTGGAAATTGCTCCTTACTATCCTGTACTGAGCCGCCTACACTTGCCTTTACCCAGCCCGCACATCGCCGCAAGGGTCCAGTTGCCCCACGAACGCAAACAAAACAATTCAAATTCAATTCCCACGTTCTCTGTGCCGTGCCTCAGCCAATCAGGCTGACAGGCACGAGCAAAAGGAACATTGGGAAACGTGGCGTGCCCAATTGAAATTGAACCGCAGGAAAAAAAACCGCACATACGCAAACAAAACAAACAAAACTCCAAGTGCCAACATCCTATGCGCCGTGAGCACTTCAGCCAATCAGGCTGAAGGGTGCGAGTGCACAGAATGCTGAAAAAGCCGGCACACGAAAAATAAAATGGAAAAATGCCGGCCTCCCACAATGGCAGCACAAGTCTGCTGCAGGCGGACGCAGCACCTCATGGCCTCACAAAACAAAAACCCCAAAAAAACCATGGTGAGATGCCGCCAGCCTTCTTTCCCGGAGCAGTGGGAAGAAGAGGGACTCCCTCTCCTCCCCAATACCCCACTGAAGACACGCCGAGACCACCACTGGCCTCAAGGTAAATTGAGCCGGGGTGGAAAAAAAGACCAGCAGCAGGCAGCATTTCATCAGGGGAAGCACACTCCCTGGCGAATGACTGGATGCTGCATTTGTACCACCGACACCACTGTTTCATTAACAAAGTGGTGGAGGTAATACAAAAGCAGCAGCCAACAATCCTCAACGAAGAGCACCACCCCTTATGATTCGCTGCCTGCCGATCTCCGGTTAGGTAAACCAGGAGAAAAAGGAGACAGAGAGGAGAGAACCATCGTCAGGCAGATAGCTCTTCTCTGCCTCCTTATCACCCGACCTACCTAACAAACCTTACCAGATGAACAGCCAGCTGACTGCCGGCTCTTCCTTTTCCCCATTGCTGCATCGAAACCAAATTTCGAAGCAGCAACGGGGAAAAGAGGAACCGACAGACAGGCCATTTGTCATGCATGTAAACAAACACAACAACAACAAAACCAAATATTTACCAAAAAGCCAAACAACAAAATTAATAAAACACAAATAAATAAATATTTTAAAAAACACATTAACCAACAAAAAATAAACCACAAAATCCACAAACAAAAACACCCACAATACCATGAAAGCACATGAAAATATCTAACTCAAACAACAAAAATACCACAAATTACACAAATAAAACACAAACAAAATCACAAAAATAAAAACAACCAAAAATAAACAAACCAATTAAACACATCTAAAACCCAACAAAATCACAAAAGAACAAACAGAAACCCTAACCCTAACCCAGCCCACCACCACAGAAACAAAACAAAGAAAAAAACCAGAAGAAAGAAAACCAGAGAACTCACCAGCATGTCCTCCCTCCAAAAGACCAGAACAGAACTGATGAAACAAAGACTACTTACCGGAAGAAGCCCAACCTAGAGTCCGGGAGAGAAAAAACAAGTCAACAAAAAAAGAATCCAACACTATTACTAACAGCCCCACTTGCAGGCCGGAAGATTAAAAACAAGTCAAAAGAATGCAAAGCAGCCCTCTTGCTAACAGTCCCACCTAGAGGCCACAAGAGTAAAAACAAGTCAAAAAAGTAAGAATAAATCAAAAGTTTACAGAATAAAGAAAAGGTTAAATAAAAAAATTAAAAAGATTTGTAGCATCCTCTGTTTATTTTTTTCTCAAAAGACAACAACTCCAAAACAGCTAAACACAGTTTATAACAGCCCAGCAATGCTGGGCAAACTATGCTAGTTTTAAATAAAATACTCTTCACCTTTTTTCCTTCTATTTTCCCCTGACTCTAACTGCTAGGCTTACGTAACTACAAGCACCACACTGTACCATGATTCACTTGCAGGTAGAAACTGCAAGGGTTTATTGTTTATTTTTTAAAAGAAACCACTATTTAAAAGGGCGATGGTTGGGGGGGAGGGCCCCCCTTTCTCTCTTTCTGTTTAAGCCAAGCCTTGGCAGTAGTGAAAAGGCTCTGGGGACTGCAGTTTGGTTTAAAATGCATTTTTCCTTTCTCCCAAATAGACACAGCAGACTTAACCCTTTCACTCTTGATTGATTTTATTTCATTAGTGGTTATGCCTGGAATGTCCTAAAATTAATAAAGATGTTTCTTGTATTTTAAACTGTTCAATTCTTGTCTATTCAAGTAGGAATCTTTTAAATTCATTTTCATATGCTCAGACGATATTTGGGCAAGCAGTATCTCAGTCAAAGAAGCTCTATTCATTACTAAAGCTTCTCAAGACTCTCCTGATGTTGTTTGCCTTAAAGTCTAATTCTATTGTTTCTGGGGAAGTGGATGTTAGGAAAGTAGCATAAGTATACACAATAAGTGGCAGGACTTTCCTGCTTGGGAGCTATTGAATAACACGGGGAGCTCCTTATAAACTGCTATATAAGAAGGTAAAAACTGACATTTTAAATTTGCTTCATGTCTTAGAAGGTCAAATTGAAAAGGAACTAAAGCCAGTGATATTGCTGCAATCTGGCTGTTTGGAGAGGCCAGAGTGAGAACAATAAGTACTATTTATTAATCCCATCAGGACTGAGGAAACCTCTTCATTAAGGAAATTTGCTCTCTGCAACTGTCTGCAAGGAAGATGACAAACAACCAGGAAACTTTGTGCTGGGCTTCTGGATGATATTCTCCAATCAAGAGTGTGTTTGGGGAAAATACCATATATGGACATTTGCAGCTGACCTCAACTCCTCCCATCATGGCAGCCCCAGCAGGCTGGCCACATGGTGAAACTCTTCCCATCTCTCCATGTGACATCCTGGACCAACCAAGTTTTTTGGGGGGGGACTTCTCCTCTTTCATGTGGGCAGTCCTGAACTAATCAAATATGGGGGATGACCCATTCCCCTCACATGTGATGCCTTAGGCTGGTTTAGTTGCCTCATTGCTGTGAATTCTGTATGTGTTATCTGACTTAATGTTTTCTTTTAAGTATTGATTTTATCTTTTTAATCTCTTGTTTTTTATTTTCTTAAGGGGTTAGGGAGGGTGCTGGTGGTTTTTAGCGGTTTTTAAGAATGTGTTTCTATTTTTAATGTACTTTTTGTATTCTGGTGTGTTTATGCACTGTTGAGACTGCTCTCTCACTTGTAAAGGGCTTTCTCTTGTTGTTATTTACCGCTCTGGGTGGCGTTCGCACCAGAAGTGTGGGGTATAAACTAAATAAATAAATAAATAAATAAATAAATAAAATAGTGTTTGTGCAACCCCCTTTCTGCTCCATTTGAATGCACATATAAACTAGCTTCCTCTATTGTCTGGTGCAGAACCCTCTTCCTTTCTGGTTCTGCCCTATGGTAGCAATTATACATTGCAAACCCAGAAAAGTAATAAAAAACAACATTTTTGTTCAAAACTCTTTATAAAACGCACTTTAAAGACATAGCTCTGCATGGTACAGTATCTATGCCTTTAAAGTGCACTTTATAAAGACTTTTGAACAGAAAATGGTGGTTTTTTGTTTTTTAGATTTTCAGACCTCTGGAACCAATTATTTGGTTTTCAATGCATTCCTATGGGAAACCACACTTTGAGATACAAATTTTCCAAGATATGAATAACCTCATGGGACGGGTTAATTTCGTATCTCAAGGTTTTACTGTATTTAAAGCTGGTAACTCATTCTATCTTATGACTATTAATTCTCCAGGTGTGTTTCTTAGGCTTTTTAGCAAAGGTTATAACTTTGGTTTTCCGATAGTTGGTTTCTAATTGTTTGCTGTTGGAGTAATGAGCCAGAGGTGCCAATGATCTTCTGATACCTATTGGGATCGTAGAGAGAATTACAGCATCATCAACATATCGGAGTATGTCTATGGGTTTGTCAGTGAGCTTGGGAGGGTGGAGGGCAGGGCTTAGATCAGGGGTTCCCAACCTTTCCACACAGTGGGCCTGACCACGCCCACCAACAGCTGAGTGGGCCTGACCACACCCTGGAAGCAGGAGCAGGTGTGTTTACAACAGCATTAAATTTACCCACCTCCGTATTTATGACAGGTGTAGGCGCACTTACACATGTGTGGGCACATTTTATAGCTGACATAAACACATCTGCTTCCACTTACAAGAGCAGTAAGGGTGGCCATGGGCCACATGAAATGGTGCTGCGGGACAGGTCTGGCTCTGGCCTGTGGGCCATAGGTTGGTTTAGATGTTCCACCATATCGCTGGTGAAGACGTTAAATAGAAGTGTAGCCAGTACACATGCTTGCTTGACTCCCTTCTGTGTGGGTACCGGTTCCGTGAGGTGTTTCTTCTGGGAGCAAACCTTAAGGTTTGTGTTGGGGTGGAGAGTGCGGATCAGGTGGAGCAGCCAGCAGTCAATGGAGGATTTCTCTAGTTTTTCCCACAGCTTGATCCTGGAGATTGAGTCAAAGGTAACCTTTAAATTGATTAAAGCAGCATACAGAGACACTGGGCTCTTGAAAGAGTATTTCTCAGTTTAATCTGTAGTGAGAATGATAGTTGAACCCCATTTTGGTCCACTTGTAGACTACAGTTTCTTAATGATACATTGGTTAGCCAGACAAATGACTGAAGACAGTAAAAATTGAGGAAAATCTATAAGTACTTAAAAACAAACCAAAATTGTTTTTATGCAGATTCCCTTGAAGTAAAGTTCTTTGAAGAAGCTTTTTTATATTCTGAAGAGCAGGTTTTTGAAACCTGAGGCCACATTTTTTTTCGTCCTACTAGAATGGCTTCCTTCCTTTCTCTCTTGAAATCTGAACTTTCTCTCCTGCTAAGCACATGCTTTTCACTGGCTGTAGAGGAAGAAGAATGGATTTGTGAGGTTCAGAGAAACTACCTACCATGATTCCCAGGCTCTTTGTTGCAGCTATTTTCTAATATGTAACCATATCAGTTTTTTCAGCAACCATAGCAAGAATAGAAAATGTTAGAAAAGAAAAGAAAAAAAGTGTGGGGGGGGGAAGCTATTCAGGTTTATTTTAGGTGGTTTTTTCTTTTTAAAAAATCTGTTTGAAAGTTTGCTTCATTTTTCACTATGTTCTCCTCTCATATATTGCCTATATAACATATTTTGTATTCCATGCAACTGAAGAGAGAGACAACAGCCTACATATAGAAACTCACACTGGGGGGGGGGGATTCTCTTATCCTTCAGGGTGTGACAAAATGCTGTCTTTGTCATTTTTTTCTTCCTTACTACTATGAAGCAAGAACGGATGACAATTTCATTTCAGTTTCCTCTGTTGTTGTTTTTAAAATAGAAATTTTCAAAAGTGCACAAGTATTGTCATGTACAGTAAGCTGTGATTTGTAGGTATTTTTTTAACCTGAATGAGATAGAAGCCAAAACTTTTTTATTTCATTTCTCTCCCTCCTTTTCCCTGGTGAAAGGCTGCATATAGCTCTTAAGTGTGTTTTTTTTGTGTGGTTTTTTTGGGGGGGATCCCAATGCAAGCAAATATGGTACAATATGAAAAACAAATCTAAGGTTTTTTTTAAACAAAAACTAATTTAAAAGGCATTTTACAAATACGCCAGACTAGGTTTATCCATCCAGTCCCAGTAGCTATTAATCCTAAATACAGTTTAGTATTTATATATTTGAATAGTATATTCAATAGTATAGTATAGTAGCTGTTATTAATCTATTTATAGTCAACTGTGTTAATTCTCATTTAGCATCCTCCCTCCCCTCCCCCCCCATATATCTCTATAAATATCTTTATTTTTTCAATGTGGCCCGTAAAGGTAAATATCTCCCTTGTTCAAAAGCCAGTAGTTACTGACTCTAGAGTGTGTAATTAATTAAAATGGAGGCTTTGCTTTTGCAAGTTTAAAATGTTTGCTGTTGTTTCTTTGCTTCCTGCGAGGGGGTGAAGTTCTGGAAAGGGGCCTTCAAGCCAGGTGCAAATTCCTTTTTATTGGAATTGAGTATAAGCTGTGACTATGAGAACATAAGTAGGAATGATGAACATTGAATGTGAAGTCTTATTTGGGTGACAGAGAGGAAAGGGGGGGGGGGAGGATGAAATATGTGCAAGGGTGCCCAAACTACGGCCTGTGGGCTGGATCCGACCCCAATGCCAATTCATCTGGCCCGTGTCACCCTTGTCACTCCTTGAAGTGAAAGTTCTGCTTCCAGGAGTGATGAAGGCAGTGTGGGCCAGATGAATTGATGCCAGGAGCCGGATCCAGCCTGTGGGCTGTAGTTTGGGCATTCCTGGTTTAAGCAGAAAAAATGGCAGCCTAAAATCGATCTTATCCTGTTGTAAAACAGATTACAAGGTGCATTTTACTTCCACTTCTGGTGGTAGGAACTACGTGACTGGCCCGCTGAACCATGTCACTGGCCCATGGCCTGAAAAGTTTGGGTACCCCTGAATTATGGGTTTGGTTATCTTAGAATGGTTGAGAAGAAATGCCATTATTGTTAAGCATATTCAAAGCAGGAGGGTAGAGAAGTCTACCTATGCTTGCATGTGAGTAGAACAGTTGAATAAATATGATCCTGGTTGCATTAGCTGGCTATGCCAGGAAATATAGATAGATAGATATGTATTTCTTGTTTTACCAGGGAAAGGGAATAAGGTAAAAATGATCCTTTTTATTTTTGTACTCTTTTCCTTCATATAATAAAGCTGTATTTTTACAGAAGATATTTGTACATTTTATATAGAGCAGGGGTTTACAACCTAAGGCCAATGGGCCAGATCTGATCTGCAGCACCATTTCTTGTTGACCCCCCCTCCACTCCACCCCTCCAAGGGCATTCAAGAAACAAAATGACCATCCATTTGAAGCTGTTGGAACAAAATGGCCACACCCATCATGCAGGCAGGGCAAAATGGCCATCTGGCCCTTGAAGCTGACTGAGAGGGTGTGACCTGGGGGCCTAGATTGAAAAGGTTGGGAACTCCTGATATAGAGCATAAGCTGGTGGGAGAATTCCAGCTCCTTTATTGGCAATGCTACATAATCTATACATTTCTAATTCCTACAGCCTTGAGCAGAACCTCATGTACTCTGAAGCAGCAAAAGGTCTTATGCTGGCTTCCTGAATGGGTGCAGGTCTCTGTCAGGTAGAACAAGTCCTATGGTAGTGGGATAATGGGCTTTTTTATCCTTACAGGGTGCAGTGCTCATCTCCATTTACAACCGAGGAGCCAGTGCTGTCTGCAACTGCAGACGTTTCCTTGGTCATGTTGCAGGCCGGACTAGACATCAGAATGTACGGAACACTATTACCTTCCCACCGAAGTGGTACCTATTTATCTACTTGCAATTTCTTGCTTTCAAACTGCTAGGTTGGCAGTTGCTGGGACAGAGGCGGGAGCTTGCTCCATCGTGCAGCACTCAGGTTTCAAACTGCTGACCTGTCGACCTTCCAGTTCAGGGTCTGAACCACTGAGCCACTGCAGTATAGACAGGCATACATTTTGTTTCATTTCATCATTGACCAAGTTACCATTATTTTCCAATATCTTCATATCTGAGAGGAGACAAAAAAACCCCCTAAAACCCTGTGAAATAGGATTTTGAAATGTGGTAGAAAGGGAATCCACCCCCTCATCCCTCTTATGGTTCTCCACATCTCTGCTCCATAGCGTGCTGACCTACTCCAGCAGGCATGGTTGCCACACAGCAGCACTACACAGAGAGTCTATTCAAGGAGAGTCCAAATAGCAAAGTCCAAAGAGCAAGCCAAGATCTGGTTACCAACAGTTCAAGCAATATCTAGTCCAAAGGATGTCCAGGGGTGTTGTCAGGGTTGGCAGAGAGGTCAGGCAATCTCAAGAGGTATCCAAAGTCAAGCATGGTGTCAGTGTTTGCACTGAAGAATTGTACCAACACTGAAATGCTACAACAAGCTTGCTTAAAAGCTTCCCACCTAATCGCTATCAGTTGGGAACCTTCTCTGGTGACTATTCTAGCTTGCTTGCATAGCAGGTGTAGCTCCTTTCTGAATCTTTCCCTGACTGAGGGCTGATCACTGGGGAAACAGAGTTGAGCCAGAAGCAGGCTGAGAGTCCTGGTTCAGGACGTTGTCAGGTTCGGATGAAGACAGAACTGGGCTAGGCATAGGAAGTGCCTCCTGATCTAGGTCATCTTTGGAGTCTGATGAGGACTGGATCACTAACATGGAGAAGCATCTCACATTTCATCATTTTTTTCTTCTTACCTTCAGAATCCTTAAAATCAGCCTCCAGTATCTACAAAACCTTTTCTATAGTGTCACTTGCAGGTTCACAGGCAATATTTTTGCAGGATATCATCCCCACAACCAGATGGTCACACTGAAAGGTTTCCTGATGTAATTAAAGATTTGAGAATACCCATCACTCTCTCCCTCTCCTTAAGCTCCTGTAAAAATGTGCACACATTGTGGCCATTTCTTGCCTTCCATGTCTTCCATTCTCTCCTTCTTCCATCCTCTCTCATTACCCAGGACAAGGGAAGCCTAAAACACTGCTGTATAAGTAAGGAAAAACAAATAAGTACAAAACAGGTTAAAGTATGTGCCTCATTTTCTGTTATGGCCCCAACTGGGTTTATAATAATTGGGATTTTAAGAATACACCCTGAAGTAAACAGTAAGACAAATTGGTAGCAACCTTTAATTATTACATTAATTTTTCCATCTTTCAGGGGGAAATATGATTTGAAAAAGCTGCTGCTATCTCAGAATGGTTAAGGTGAAGTTGACAGAAGGAGAGATATTACACCAATGCTCTTCTGAGTCTTTATCTAATTAGATTTTGACAAGACTATCTGATAAAGAAGCATATTTCCATTGCCTTGGAAATAAGGTGCAGTGGAGAATTCAAGAGCACGTACTGTTTATAGACCATTATGGACCAATAAAGATTAAGGGTAATGGCTAAATTATATCCCGGCCCGATAATAAGGTTACTTCTATTCTCAATAAGGCATTTAAACAAAGTAGATTATGAAATCAACAACTGAATTGGTATCTTAATTTGCTAATAACAAGAAAAAAGGGGATAGAAGATCAACCTGCCTAAGTGACATTGGTAGGATTTGTCAGGATTTAAGCAGATTAGAAATCTCAGCCATAATGAAGCATATGGTGTTTTCCAATGTGCTGCTTCAAATGCAAAGTTAGTTAATGAATTTCTGACATGTAATGTCACTTAAATGCTATTCCCAGTAAGGCTGGGGTGAAGCAGAGCAAAAAAAACACAACTATAGCAAAACTGAGATGGATCAAGATCAACTAATCCCCACACCCATTTGCAAACTTATTTCTTGAAAGGAAGAAACAGTGGCTGGAATCAGCCACAGACAGAAGAGAAGCATACATTGTGCCCACACAACTACAGACACAGACACATTATCATTTTATTCAGGACCAGCTCCTTTTGACAGCCAAACCACACATGGAAAGTATACCTTTAGTAACTACTCTTGAGGAAGAGGCACCTTGGAGAAGACATTGATCATGACGCTGTTCTCCTGGGCAATATGGGTGAGATAAACCGACCATACTGCCCTGGTCTTAACCAACTTGCATTGGATGCTTGTTGTATTCCATGCCAGATTCAAGGTTGTGATGTCCTATAAGGAGGGACATTAACCGTTGGAATGTCACAAAGGTTCCCACACCCGTCCCTATTATCCCCTACCGAGCTGCCTGCACTCCCATTTACCCGGCCCAACTATCACCGCAAGGGTCTGGCAGTCGTCAGTGGGGCAGCTGCCCCACAAAGTCAAACAAAAAATAAAACTATGTTTCCCAGCCTCCTTCGTGCCATGCCACCCCTCAGCCAATGAGGCTGAAGGGTGTGAGCGTGGAGGAGGCTGGACAGTCGGTGCGGCAGTTTAAAAATAAAAACCACACCAAGAGGAAAAAACTTACACAGAGCCAGCTGGGAAAAGGTAAGTGTGGTCAATGGGGGGAGGCATTGCCCCGGTAACCACGCCCTCCCCCGCCCACCTTGCCCCACAAACTATCTGACCCCCACACTGGCACACTAGCCTTTCCTTTCGACCCTGCAGGCATGGAGGCCTCCATGCCCACAGAGACGAAGGACAGGCCGGTGTTTCTCCCAGCACAGAAGGCCGCACCAGGAGGGAAAGACTTTCAAAAACCTAGCCAGAGCCGGCAAAAGTTAAGTGCGGTCGGTGGGGGTTAGGGAGTTGGGGGGTGGGATGGCTCCAGTAACCACACCAACCCTGCCCAACCACCTTGCCCCCCCCACTCCGTAATCCCCACTGACAACACCTTTAGCCAGCAGGGTCTTTCCCCACAAGGTGCAGCCTTCTGCACACCGGCCATTTCTTTCATCCCAGCAGGCGATGAGGACTTGACACCCACAGAATTGAAGAACAGGCCGCTGCGCCTCCGAACCGCAGTGCACTACCCATTTGCCCAGGAATGCAGGAATGCAGGGCTGAAGGACCCGGCCACTGCCTCTTCCATGGGCAGCGGGGAACGCAAGGGTGCTGAAGGTGCCCGAAGTGAACTTCCCGTTCACCCAGGGAGGAGACAGTGGCTGGGTCCTTCAGCCCTGCGTCCACCCTGGGCGCCAGCCAAACAGCCCTACCCTAGCAGAAACACCCAAACTAAAAACAACAACCAAATAATTAAACAAACCAAACAAGTAAACAATAAAACAATCAACCACAAACACAACAAAACAAATGCAAAATACAAAAAGCAAATGAAAAAACATGAAAACCTCACTAAAACCACCTATCTACAACAAAACACCACCACAAAAAAACCTTACTAAAAATCGAAAACAACACAATGAACAAAAATAAATACTAACAAATTCAAAATAAGAAATAACCAGAAAAATAAAAACCAACAAACCCATTAAAAAACCAAAAAATATAAAAAAACAAGCAAAACCCTAAATTAAATAAACTAACACTCTACTTATACCCCCCAGCCAAACATCCCAACATCAAAACAAAATACAAACAGAATACAAAATCAAGAGCACTTACCAAAAACATCCTACCTCCAAGCCTCTGGAACAGAACTGAACAAAGAAAGACAATTGCACAACTCTTAATCACAGCCCCACATATAAAGCTTTTAATGGTTTAGGACAGGGGTTCCCAACCTAAGGCCTATGGCCCAGATCCAGCCTATGAAGCCATTTCACGTGGCCCCCCACCCTTCCAAGGGCATTTGAGAAACAAAATGGCCATTCCTTTGAAGCTGTGGGACAAAATGTCCACCCTCATTATGCAGGTAGGGCACAATGGCTGTCCGGCCCTTGGAGCTGACTGAGAGAGCATGACCCGGCCCCTGGTCTAGGACCACACTATCTGAGGGAACACCTTTTCCTAAGTAATTGTACCTGGAGTACTCTA